>CM038052.1:179001182-179718682 GCA_021397845.1 Areca catechu
ACCCCATCGGATGATTCCTCGTGTGCCCCAGCCCTTGTCGAAACCTATCTCTTCGGTGGCCACTGAAATTTGATGCCGACCTCATCGGTAAGTTCCTTTCTCTGTCTCCTCTCGAGGGTGAGCTTGAGCAGGGACGACTGGCGGGAGTCATCTCCTCTCGAGTGTAAGCGTGAGTAGAGACGACCGGTAAAGGGAAAAAGGGGGGAGAGCAACAAGGAGGGAAAGGGGAAGGAGATTGGGGAATCTGGGAAGATCCATCAGATCTCTTTTCCTTTCCTCGTTCCGCGATCGCGATCGACAAGACTTGGGTTAGAGTTTGCTGGAAACCGATATGAGGGATGGGTCGGCTTTGTTAGAGATGGAAAATGATTTTTAAGAGAGAGAGAAAGAAGAGAGAGTCGGGAGAAGAAGAGAAAAAAAAAGAAAGAGGGAGGACTGTATGTTACGTGGAGAAGAAGAGAGAAAGAGGGAAGAAGAGAGGGCAGGAAGTTGAGGAAGAAGGAAATGAGAGGGAGAGGAGGAGAAGAAGAAAGGAAGAGAAGAAAGGAAATAAAAAAAAATGAAATGATGGGAGGGGGGCTGTTCGGTGGAGACAATGGAGAGAAGGAAACGGAGGAAGGAAAAAAGAAGAAGAAGAAAGCATAGGAAAGTAGGAAAAAAAGAAAAAAAAATGAGAGAGGGGAGGGAGAAAGATAAGAGAGAGAAATGGAAGAGAGGAGAGAGAAAAAAGGGAGGAAGGGTTAATTTCTGGATCAGAATTGAAATTGGATTAAGAAGAATGCCCCATAATAATTTATTAATTTAGTTTTCGTTTTAGTTTTATTAAATAGAAATTTTATTGTATAATTAAATTTGTTGATCAGGATTGTCGTTGTTCTTGGAAAACCAGGTATGGTGTCGAATTGTACGTAGTTGGTGGATACTCTTTGATAAGTTATCTTGACCTCTGATATTATATGCCAAATATGTTATGTATTTATGAAATATTAAATACATGTAATATATTTTAATTTGCATTGGATTGCATTTGAATTGCATTGGATTGCATGCATTGTATTGGTGTTGTCGCTCTCTAGTCCGACTATGATCACACGAGGACTTGATCTTCTTTTGTACCTCCAGCGGGGCTATCACTGGCACATGATCGTTGAGCGATATGTGACACAGGAGCTAGTTGCCTTATTTTAGCCATGTATGGCAGGCACATGCCGAGGATGCATGTTTCTCGTGTAATAATCAGAGCTAGTTTTCCTTTTGTACCTCCAACGGGGCTATCGCTGGTATATGACCGTTGAGCGGTATGTGTACACGGGATCTAGTCTATTTCGGAGCGAGCCACAGGCCGATTGTGGCCATAGTCAGAGAGATTAGGAGAGTAAATTAAATGGTTGGCCATCCATAGTCGTGTCGATGTCGATTGAAATTAAGTGTACATATTAGCATCATATTGCTGGTTATATTATTATATTGATGACATCTCGTTGTATGATGTGTTTATGCTTGTTGATTTTTATTGGCGTATTTATGCTGCATATTAGAGGTGTTGATAACTTAATGAGCTTGTATAACTCATCCCCTATTTTTTTATATTTTTGTTACAGATTCAGAAAATTAATCGGGCTTGAAACCAGTCAACGAGGAGCTAGGATTTAGGTGTTATATTTTGATGCAGGCCTTGTGTGTCCGAAGGAGAAATAAATCCTAGAGTACACGGCCGTCTGTTGCGCATCCGGCTTGAATTTAGGGTCAGGGCGTGACAGTACAGTAGAAAGAGGAGATGATGGATAGAGCAGGACATGATCATCATTTGGCTTCAAGAAATAAGGTTGCCAAAGGGAGAGGAGGGATCAACATTTTTTTTTGAATCTTGGGGACAAGCAAATTTTGTTGGGTTGTTGTTGACCTCGTAATAAGAGATGTTTCCAAAATAAAAATTAAATCTAATTTTTATATTTAAATGAACTAAACAATAATAATAAAATTTATTCAATTTATTTTAAATTTGGATTTCGAATATGGTTACGAATATGGCTAAAAATGGGCCGGTCCAAAAGCCCATTGTTTGGAATTGGACTGGACCAGCTCAATAAACTTCGGGCCGGCCTGAAATTGGTTCAGGTTGCGGACGAAATTTTAAGCATATTCGACTAGTCTTAGGGCTGTAAAATAGAGTCCATTTAATTTTTGGGCCAAAGAGATACCCGGATTCGGTTCAAAAATTTTTAAAATATAGTCTTTGGACCGGTCCAATGAATTTTGGACCGGTCCATTTCCAACCCTAGTTACGAATCAAACACATTAGAAAAAATGATCATAACTTAATTTTGATCATGGACATAAACCACATAAACCCGTATTGTAATGACAAACATCTACGGTAAGGTTAAACAAAAGACCATTCTCAACCTCATCAACTCGGTTCAATCTATAATTATTTGGATGCTGGACCGAGCTCGGTGGTGCAGCCTTGAGCCTAACCGGATCCACCTCCAGCAATAGGGTGGAGTGCCACGCACCCATGTTTCGCTTCCCGTCAGTGCCACGTAGCAGTGCAGAGCGCCGGATCCAGACCCATTTTGTTTTGTTCATTTATTTTCTAATTATTATTTTTTGCATCGATATTATCGAGGAGGCTCCTTCGCTCGATCCCTGCAAAGAGGCGGAGAAGAAGGATAGAATAGCTGCTTCCGCTTCTGACTTCTATCATCTTCGCCTAAATCTTTTGCCTCTTCTAAAATTTTGCAAGAAAGAGTTATCGAAAGGAGCAATCGCCATGGTGGCCATCGCGAATTCGGTCGTCTCCGTCCGAGATCTTCGCCCCCGGGCGCTCTACGGTACGTCGCTCCTCCCCATAATCGATTATGTTGGATCTCTCATTTAATCCTCCAACTTTGTTAAGTTTTTCATATTTTTTCGACTCGGACCGGATTGAAGCTTCATGGAAGGAATTTACTGGTTAGTTTTTTTTTTTTTTTTGGTTTTTCAGCTTGATGGTTGGATCCGTAGTTTCGATTGGGATTTATTTGAGCTTCTGGTGATTGGTTGATTGTAGATTTATTGAGTGAATTGGATTTTATTTTCTGGATCGGTTTCCTTTTGAATTTGTTGCAATTTATGAAACGTCTGAAGGAAGTGGATGGATGAAGCATCTGTCATAGTCGCCTTTCGTTCTGTGGCAATGAAGATTCGAAAAGTTTAGTTTATATTCCTGTTAGTTTTATTTTATTTTAAAGTTATGTTACGCAGTGCAGAGATTTTTAGGTTTTACGAACCGAAGACGGTGTATTATGCAAGAAGTTTCAAGAAGCCTATTCTCAGGCCTTGGCAACAAAATCTTGATTGTGCTTGTGGGAATACAATTGGTATTTGCTAAGGAACGGAAAAGGTGTCATGAATAGATGAGACACGAGTGTCTCATCTATTATCATATTTTTCATCTATTATCAAGTTGAAGGGTTTTTGATGGGTCAAGTCTCTTGGATGGAAATCATAGCAGTGAATTAAATGATTTCAAAAATAATAATAATAAAAAAAATCCAATCAATGATGAATGAATAGACCAGCAGTCATCGTGAATAAATCATAGATAGTCCTAGTAATTTCCGATATGAGTCGAGGTATTAGAATGAACCAAATCATAGGATTTGATTGGCTAAATAAATTGTTAGAGATGGAGATTATGTGATTACAACAAAAATCTTGTCAATGACAATTGCATAGATCCACATTCATTGTGAATGAATTAGTCATAGTATCAGTAACTGCATATACAAAATTATATAGTAGAAGATCCATTAATGAATGCAACCTTATACTTAATTAATGTTTTTTTTAGAAAATTATACTTTAAGTAATGTTGATAAGTGCTTTGTATACCTAGCCTTATCCTTATTTTCCGGTCTGTTTTCTGCATGTATAAGTGACATTCAAATAATCTAACAGAATGTAGCCTTTCCCTTTAGGTGAGATTTTGTTTCTGAATTACATTTGTGACATGTTTGAGGACAGGAACTAAAGAACATATTTATTCAAAATTATCACATCATGAAACAATTGTTTGAAGTAATTCCATGCTAATTCTTGGCATTTTTTGCTGTTTTAAGGTTGTCCCTTGAAGCCTTCACAGCAATCTCTTCTAAGTTGCAGCCCTATGAACTTGTCCCTGAGGAGGAAAGCAAAAATTGCAACTTATAAGAGTGGAGTTACTGTTCAAGCTGCCTACAGGTACTTGAATCACTAGAAGAATGCTAACTTTTTTGTAGCTTTTATCTTATGTAGTTTTGTTTTATAGTTACATTTTGCATGCTCTCAAAAGAATAGTCCATCATGAGAAACCTTTGCATGCGGTTTATGTGTGGTATGTAAGGCAATCTTTGCACATTGTAATTTTTTCTTCATGGTTCTTGATGGAAGAGAGGAAGTTTTATTATGATTATGCTAATCTATTCTTTTGCATAAGTTTGATGCTTGCAAGTGCTGCAAGACTAATGAACTTAAGGAGTCCCCCTTCAAGAAGTTGCACCCAATCAGAATTTCTGAAGTAGTCTTGGTCTCTAAGTCTCCATGACGTATGTAATTGCTGCAATGTGATTGAATGCAATCTAAGCCAGATTTATATACGAAGCGTGAAGCATTGTATTATCACATGAAGCATAATACAACAACATGTATTTGTTCATGTGACTAGTTTTGATTTTAATTCTGGAATTGAAAAAAGTGCTAACGGCACATATTCTTTTCTATATACTCAATAAATTAAGAGGATTTATCCACTGGATTTCTAGCCACATCTACCGTGTTTAGATCAGTATCTCTGTACATGTCATCCTGGAAAGGGATTTGGTGGGGGAAGCCATTGGTGACACTATCGATGACAGAGGCGAGTGGGGTGGGACAGGATTGGTTTGCTTAAGAGTGCTGCCACTAATTGTCAGGCAGCACAAGTATGGGGAAGCATGATGACAAAATGGGATAGGAGTGGCTTCTGAGTCCAGTGAAGAAGAGAGCCGGTGATATCACTAAGCCAAAACTTGTAGGCAGGTTCACCGCAGTTAGGAGCAATGCTCAGTGGGTAGGGGCTGTTGGGATGAGGAACAAAAATAGGGGAGGAACAGAACTAGGAAATAATCAGAAAATTTTGGTGAATTGCTATGAATGTGCATTGTCCTTTCCCACCATTCCTCCATAAGAAAGCAAAGCCTGTTGCTGCAAATAGCTTGCAAATTGCCATCTATTACATAATCTAAAGTTCTCCACTGAAAGAAGACATGGCAGTTCATCCTCCTAGATGCCACTGAATAATGAATATATCATCTAGCAGCTTCCTTAACTTGTTCAATTGTCCGGCCTAACAGCAGATGGTTGGCCCAGGGCTGAAGTTAGAAATTTTCAGACCATGAATGTTTTTGTGAAACTGACAGTTCTCACCGGGAAAGTGTTGAAAGTACAGAGGTAATGCCAAATCAATTGTTCAGGAAGTTGCAAAAAGATCTGCCAGTGAGACTCTTCAACAATAGACTAACAACCTTTGATTGGGAAGACAATTTTTCATACTTTTTAAAAATATTTTGATATCAAATATATACATGGTTGTGGAAGGAGAGAAGGTTAATTTGGAAGTTCTACACGATGAATCCTTTTATTTAACTTTGTTACTAGCTGATAGCTTGAGTAAACTTTTATGATGAATGCCGGATCCTGATGCCTGTGTCAATAACCATAATTATGGAAAGTGTAAGTTGAGAACGGCTAGAATGGACTGTAGGATAGCTGTAATCTTGGTAACAGAGCTGGAATTGTAGATCTAATAGGCTGCTGATGTGGGCAAAATTTTGCAAGGAAGTCAGGAAATTTTGGTAGACTAAACATGTCAAGGAAAGAGAAACAGGACAAAATCATAATAGATGATCCAATAGGCCGCTGTTGAATAATCTATATTTTGAAGCTTCCTATTTTGAGATTTCTCTTACAGCACATGCATGTGCTCATGTCTATTTTGAAACTTCACTTCCTATTTTGAGATTTCTTTTATGTCACATGTCTATTATTGAATATAGTTAGTAATACAAATTAAAATTTTCTAATATTTTGTATCGAATCTATTGATGATATTTTTTTATCTAATGAAATTTATATAATCTTCTCTTGTTCCATACTGCTCTGATCTCCTTGCTGTAGAATGTGTTTTGCTTTCGTGGTTCCTCTCAGTGGCTGCAGTTTTGTTATCAAGATGTTGGAAATATATGATATACTGATGTAAGTTTGAATTCTTGTCTTTGCTCATTTGAAATAGTGATGGTGGAAGGCCGAGTAGTGCTGGTATCTTCATCGGGGGATTTGTTGTGGGAGGAATTATAGTTGGAACTCTTGGTTGTGTCTATGCACCTCAGGTACTGAAATAATATCTTCAGCATACCCATAGATCTTCTTTTATACCTTTCTGTATGTTTTATTTTTGTTTGATCATTCCGGGCTGGGAGTTTGTGTTGAGTCCATTCATTGCAATTTCTAACTATAGTGCATGCTGCAACATATACCAATTGTTTAACTTCTATCTAGTAGAAATTGTGTCAAGTATAGGACTGTTAGACAATTTTTATCTGTTTGTTTTTCATCATTATTGCATTTTCATTTTTTTGTTGAGTTAAGCATTAGCAGAACATTAAAGATGATATCCTGTGTGAGGCTTAAAAGGTTATACATTTACGCTCCCTTTCTCTCTCATACAAACACAGATAGTGGGAGAAGTGGGGATGGGTCTTGCATTTATATTTTTGAGATTCCATAACATTTTGGTGCTGATCAGGTCAACTATGCTTTACATGTAGTATGTGCACATCTATGCATATTTTGTAGTCTAATGTCCAATAAGAAGTTTGACAGTATGTTATGGTTCAGTTACTGATGGGCATCTTCATGCTTAAAGATCAATGTTCAGTTAATGGTATTGTGACTATTAACTGCCACAAGTTTCTGATGAATCACAAACTTTTCAGATCAGCAAAATACTGGCCGGGGCTGATAGAAAAGATCTGATGAGGAAGTTGCCAAAATTCATATATGATGAGGAAAAGGCTTTGGAGGTAAATCTTTTTCTTTCACATAGTTCTCTCTAAGTTCAAAGATCCCCTTTACAGGTGCTACAGTTCTTATTTATTATGTTTCATCCACACAATGCGGTGGTGAGCATGTTATCATGTTATTTTTGAGGAATTTGGGCATCAGTTGGTCACTTATGTACATATTTTCTTGGAAATCTGCCAGCATAGGATAATGATATCACAAGTGCCACAAGGGTGAACATGGAAACTATTCCATTTGGTCCTATCATTCAAATTTCATCATATGTTCCAGTAAAAATATTTATGTTGACTATGTTGGGAACAGTTATTTGTATATCAATGACAATTTTGTTGACTTTAGTGGGACAAATTATATTCTCCTATGCAATTACACATTTTTATTATTGTTTCTGGCAATTCTTGCTTTTGCATCAGAAAATTGTTATGACAATTTTTCCACTGCTTTCTGATATAGTTTCTCCCTGTAGCTGTTTCAAAGGGGACCATTGTCGATAGCCTTTTTAAAACTTTTAGACCATGAATCAAATTCTTCTTGACATTTTGCTCTTTTTCTCCTGTATAGAATTCTTCAAAAACTTGTGCTTTCATGATTGATTTCACATTAAATATATGATTGTGCATTCTTTGCATATATGATCTGTGCAACCATTACCCAACTGATGGATGATGGGCTTTATCTTCATAGATTTCCAATTTAAGTCCACAAGGAACTTGGTCTCCTTATGCACTTGCTCTGTTTATGATTCTTACAAGCATGGCCTGTTCCCCACTATTAACACTTTCATTGTGATCGGCTTCAAACCTCCCATACCCCCACACAGCTTATACTGGGTAATTTAATACTTTGTTCTTGTTAGTAGTGCTGATCCTTATTTTCAAATGTGTACCGTTCTACTTTTGTCACATGATGTTTTTTTAATCACTCTCTTTTTAACTTGTATTTGCACTTATTGTGTGGTCTACTAATGCCTTCATAGAAGGTTTTTTTATAAAAAGTAAAACTGACTTCAACTTTCATGTGGACTCCCTTCGACTTTAGCTAATAATATGAAGAGATGCCATTGTTCTTCGAAGATATGGTATGAAGTATTGTATACTTTCTTTTATTTTGGGCTCTTGGTCAGCTGTAAGTTTCTGCTGAAGCCTCCTCCAGTCTTTCCATATATCATGCTTGATCTGACTAATTCTTAAACCTTATATTTTGGCCATTCTCTTATGTAATTTCATTAAGCTAAAGTGGTTCAAAATATTGTACATCAAGGAACTTCATCCTGGAAATTAATGGTTGATTTGTTTCGCATGCACAAAGGAAAAAAAAACTCAAGCCTCTGACTTGTCTGTCAGTGTCCCAGGAGTTAATTGATTTGTCCATGCAGTAAAGCTAACACTGATGGTATGTAGGAACATATGTATATTGTTTTGAATACCATGCTTGGGAGGCTGACATATATAAGTGTCTAGGCATATGTTTGCTGATTTTCGTGATGAGACTTTTTTGCCTTTATGGTTACCTTTTCCAAGGTGGATAACTAAAAGACCGGATGTATTTAGATGTTCACAGCATGTTAGTTTTCTCTGTCTTGAACTGCCACATTACAGTAGCATGTTTACAGGGGCTAAATTGGCGTACGTGCCACTGGCCTCTTGCTATATTTGGAATTTTGCACTTCTTAGGCAGGTCCACCACTTTGACACATTTGTTAGTGGTTTTCCATGGTTCCAAATGTGTCTGGAGGCTGGATTGCTGGTCCTCTTGATGATTACTACTATGAATAAGGGTATCTGATTTCTCTGCATATTGTATAGCACATCGAATTTATCACGTTAATGGTACTGAAGAGGATTTTTAGTGATTATACCTAATCATATCTAGAATGTTAGTTGCTGTGCTGTCATACAGATTGTTATTTTTCATTTTTCTTATGTAATCTGACCTAATGAGCCTGGTTATTTGTTTTGACCTTTTTTATCCTTTTCGATTCTTAATTATGAGCTGCCTAAACAATGGTAATCTGATTGGTGACTACAGCGGACCCGAAAGATACTGACAGACAAGATTGAGCAGCTGAACTCAGCTATAGATGATGTTTCTTCTCAGCTCCGAGCAGATGACAATCCAAACGGTGTAGCTGTATCATCAGATGAAGTTGAAGCTGCACTTTAAAGTCAACCTGCTAACATGTTAGTGGTGGCATGGAGCAAGCTGTATTTGTGGATATTGTGCCTTTACTTTCAATGTTTTGATTTTATAAAATTTGGATGTATAAGACTCCAGTTCTGCAGCTTTTTAACCAGCAAATATGTTCATGAAGGTGCTTGACAACCAAGAACTTATTTTCTGGCGTGGATGCATCAGGTGGAGAACAAATTTTAGAAGCTGATGTTGCAGTTTGCCAATTGCAAGTGTCACAACGTTATCAAAATCAAGGAGAGGAGTAAAGCCAAACATAGAGTCAGTTTTTCTAATTTTAGCTCAGGTATTATCAAAAATGAGTTGTTGGTAGACCACACGAAGTCCTAACAAGTGGAGCATATGGTTGCTAACATTTTGCATCAGTGACAACCTTTTGATTTTGCTAATGCAGCCGAAACACCTTCAGATCACCGTCTGGGAAACCCTTTACTCAGGCTCCGGGCTCTAAAACAGAGCATGACATAATTGCAAAGGTTCACTTGCAAATGTGTATGTCAAACTCAAAATGAAAATTTTAGTGTCCTCTACATATTCACAGCGTTGATACTCACATGTCCAAGGATCCTGAATCTCTCAGAAAAGGTGAATGGAAGAGCATTGAATGGTAACTTGTGCAGTATCAGCCAAGGCAATAGCTTTGACCAGGTGAAGCTAGGTGTCACGGATTTAGCCATTGATTTATTGAAGGGGTGCCGTAGGTACTGGCATCGGCATAGCATGGTGTTGCAAAGGTTTGGTACGGTTCAAAATTTGCAGTATTCTTTAATACCTTGAAACTTTTGGGATAGAGTTTAGGTGGATGACTTGCTGGGATAGGGAAGGAAGTAATGATTAGTCGTGGAGTAGCATAGTTGTAGTATGATATCAAATTCAAATTTTGCAATGCTCTTCGATATCTTGGAATCTTTGGGATGGAGTTTATGTCACGTCCCAACTTCAGATCTAGGATCGGCTACGTGACCGGCCATACAATCCTAAGTATTATCTTAGAGATCATGCTAGGCCTAACCTTCAATTTAATATCCAAACAGTGGTAAAGAATAATCTCATCAATTATTTATTATTTCTAAAATTTTTTATAAAAATTAACAGATAAATAAAATATAAATAAAATATAAATTCAGGATTTAACATCTAAATCCTAGTTCCTCACTGACTGGTCTCAAAGTCTAAATGATCTTTGATATCTGAAACAAAAATATAGAAAAACAGGGGTGAGCTACACAGGTTCAGTAAGTTATCAACACCTCCAATATATATATCAATATATCACTTGATGTGGCAGGATCGCTGACGTGGAGCAGATCGATGACATGGAGCCCCTGCCAAACGCGACGGTGGATACTCAACACGGGCTCCTTCGCCGGGCTGAGCTCCCCCAGAGCAGCGGGGCCGCCTGCCGAAGTCGAGCTCCTCCCTCCGCTAGGTTAATCCCCGCGAGGGCGAGATGCCTAGGCCGGAGCTGAGCAGGATCTCCCCACGGCGGGCCCCTCGAGATCGAGCCCCGTGGACCGGAGTCAAGCTCAGTCCTCCTCTGCCACGAAGAGCTCTTCCGACGTCGAGTCCCCTGGGTCGGATTGCGCCCCGCCCTCCTCCATCAGGTCAAGCTCGCCCGAAGTCGAGCTCAGTTGGTCCGAAGTTGAGCTCAGCCCTCCTCCGCCAAGCTGAGCCGCTTTGAGGCCAAGCCCCTCAGAGTTGGTCCCCACCTCTCCAACTCGGCCCTTAGCCCGGGCAGAGGTACCAACCGCCAAGGAAGTGGCACTCCTCTAAGGACGACTATGGGCCTCCCGAGGGCCACGAAACAGTACCCGCCATGCCGTAATTAATACCCGCAGCTGTCACTTACACCAGAAGGGAAGGAAACCCCCTGACTGAGGCACCATACTCTTTACCAACCTGCCGAACCACCAAGAGAAGGAGCCAGCTAGAAGGCGCGAGTCTCGAGAGCGGTGGCCCGTCGATCGAGGCTCTGCCAGGTTTCCCGGAATGGGGCAGATAGAAGGAACGTCAGAGTGCATGGAAGCTTCCCCTACCACATGTCAAGAAAGACATCCCGTCTACGGCACGGTACCCCGCCGTACGCGCCCGCCAACACGTGGGAGATCCCGAGGCAGGCCAAGGTAAAAACAACAATAAAAAAAAGAGAGAACACAAAGCAACATCACCACAAAAGAGGCACTGATCAAGAGGTGGGCAACAGAAAGAAAGAGGGAAAAAAGGCCACACAGGAGGATCTTTCCATCTCAGTCGTCACCTCTCCTAGCCCGTTCTCACTTTCATTCACTCCACATTCACTCTTAGCGTGGAGCTCATCAAGAGGGGCTCGACCAGGAGTATCTGTTCTCCTGGATCGTCACTGACTTGACTGTCGGAGCGCCCCCGTTGGAATCCCCGGCCCGGGTCACTGATGCTGTTTCCTGCAGGTCCTGAGATACCAGAGGCATCCCGGAAAGGCGGACAGGCAATTTTCGATACCATCAGCAGCTACGGGCCATGACGATCTGGGCGACATCAGATTGGCGTGCCAGGAGGGGGGGCGGCGAAACAGAACGATCCTTGATCCAGCTTAAGCCCCATGCAGATAGCCCCTCGGGAGGATGGTGACGACTCGAGTAAGGGAGGCCTCCACCAGTCACGCGGGAGAATCCCCCTCCCGTGGGAACCTGCATGGTCTAGGAGCGGAGCAACCCGCTCCGGTTCAACCACCTCCATCGGAAGCCCAGCTGACCGCACTCGCTCAGCAGATGCAGGTCCTCACTATGGCGGTGCGCCAGCACCAGCACCAGCATCGGTCCCTGGCTACTCACCAGCAGCCAGAGACTCCCGTGGCCCACGCCGCAGGCCCCCGCGATAGCCTGCGTTCCTTCCACAGAAGGCCTTCGCAGCCACATGCCATTACTGACCCCCGGGGTGGTCGTCAAACCCCGGTGAAGAGACAACGAGCCGGGTCTGCTAACAGGGAGAGCCACTCGCTAAACCTCGAGAGGGGGGCATATAGACCCTGTCAAGGTGGAAAGAGCAAGGCTCCCCGTCACGGGCACCGCGCACCCGCATCACCTTCTCCGCCTCTCTTAGTGAAGGGGTCAACGAAGCAATCAGGCGCATGACGGAAAAGCGCCTGGAGGAGCATGACCGCAAGCTGGCAGAGTTATCCCACCGGTTTGCCAATCTACCGGGCTCCGCTAGCGAGCCAGCGAGCTATGACACCCGTCCCCCGTTCTCCCAAGAGATCCAAGGAGAGCCGATCCCCCGTCAGTTCCGCATGCCACAAGTAGATCCTTACGACAGGACCACCGCCCCCTGGACCACTTGGAAAGTTACCGGGCCCTTATGAGGGTCCAGGGGGCCACCGATGCCCTCCTATGCATCGCTTTTCCTGCTACTCTCTGGAAGGCGGCCCGGGTGTGGTTCGTCTGCCTAGAGCTGGAGAGCATCAACTCCTTTGCCCAGCTAGAGCAGAGGTTCGTGGCCCACTTCGATGCCTGTCGGAAGATGCCACGGGAGGTAGACGTCTCTTCTCCATCAGGCAGCAGGACCATGAGCCACTGTAGGACTATGTGGCTCATTTCAAGGCTGCCATGCTAGAGATCTACAATCTTGAGGAGCTGGTTGCGATGCTGGCTCTGAAGCAAGGGCTTAGGACCTCCTGCCTGACCTACTTGCTCAACAAGAAGCCTCCGAAGACTTACTCCGAGCTCCTCCTCCGAGTTCAGAAGTACGTCCACGCCGAGGAGGCGGATCGTACGAGGCGGGAGCTCGACGTGAAGCCGTTGAAGAAGCCGACCCCCGCTAAAGCATCTGAAATGCGAAAGCCGGGACCACCAGCTTAGAGCTCTCGGTAGGGACTGAGGCCGAGAGGCACTCCCGTTACTAAGGGGAGTTCACTCCCCTCCTCGCCCCGAGGACAAAGATCTTCATGGAGATCGAAGGTGAGACCTATCTAAGGCACCCACCGCCAATGAAGCCATCCTCTGGCCATGACAAAACGAAGTATTGTCGTTTCCACCACGACCACGGCCACGACACCAAGGAATGCCCATTCTCAAGTGGGAAATCGAAGAGCTCATCAAGAGGGGTTACCTCGGAAGATACGTGGGGGGTAGACCTCAAGCAGAACCCCAGGCGCTCGTCACTCTTCCACCAGTCCCAGCGGTCGACAACCACCCTACCGAGAAGCCGGTAAGGATGATATGCTGGGGAGCTGAGCGCACACCCAAGAAGGCTCGGGGGATAGGGCATCTTGAGAATGTACTCCCCTTTGTGAGGGAGGGGAGAGATGGGGGAAAAATATAAATAATGATGCTGTGATCGTCGAAATGACGATCGCGAAGCATCTTGTAAAACACATCATGGTTGATGGTGGAAGCTCCATAGATGTGCTTTTTTGTGATGCTTTCTCCCGGATGAATGTCACTCCTGTGTAGCTCAAACCTGCGCATACTCCTCTTGTCGGTTTCACAGATGATTCTGTAAGGGTAGAGGGAGAAATTACTCTCCCGGTCACTGCCGGGACCCCACCTCGGCAGAGCACCGTCATAATGACCTTCACGGTTGTCAGGCTTCCTTCGGCCTACAACATGATTCTAGGTCGACCAGGGCTCAACCTACTCGACGCTGTCATCTCTACCAAGAGGTTACTTGTGCAGTTCCCGACTCCTTGTGGTATCGAAAAAATGAGGGGCGCACCCCAGCCGGTGCAGCATTGTTTCCAAACCCTCCCTGGGGCCAAGGCCCCCGAGGGTGGTCCCAAAGCAGACGAACTTGACCAGAGGGCTCAAGACCCCAGAGGAGGCCCGGTCGAGCGCTTACTTTCTTACCAGCTCAGAGCTGACCAGACGAAGACAGTGCAAATCGGAGCCCAACTGCCTAAGGAGGAGAGGGCTCAACTATTGGGGTTCCTGTGGGTGAATGCATATGTGTTCGCCTCGACAGCGGTGGACATGCCGGGTATTCCCCTTGGAATCATCACCCACAAGCTGAACATCGACCCAAAGTGCAAGCCGGTTCGGCAAAAAAAGAGAAGCTCTGCCCTAGAAAGACAGGCGGCCATCAATGAAGAAGTGGATAAACTCCTGACCGCTGGCTTCATCCGGGAAGTACAATATCCGAGCTGGCTGGCAAACGTGGTGATGGTAAGGAAGAACAATGGCAAGTGGAGGATCTGTGTAGACTACACCGACCTCAACAAGGCGTGCTCAAAGGATAGCTTTCCTCTACCGAAGATAGATCAGCTGGTGGACGCCACCTCAGGGCATAGGCTGCTCTCCTTCATGGATGCGTTCTCCAGGTACAATCAGATCTGAATGCATCCAGAGGACGAGGAGCACACCGCTTTCATCACTGACCAAGGGACGCATTGCTACAGGATGATGCCTTTTGGCTTGAAAAATGCTGGGACCACGTACCAGCATCTAGTCAACAAGGTCTTCAAGGACCAGATTGGCCAGAACGTGCAAGTGTACATGGACGACATGCTCGTCATGAGCAGGCTGAGCTCGAACCATATTGCCACCTCCCTGAAGCCTTCCACAACCTCCGGAAGCACCAGATGAAGCTCAATTCGGCAAAGTGCGCCTTCGGGGTGGCAGCTGGGAAGTTTCTCGATTTTGTAGTCACCCAGAGAGGCATCGAGGCGAATCCGGAGAAGGTCCAGGCGATCGTCGATATGGAGCACCCGACATCCAAGAAGCAGGTCCAGTGCCTGACGGGGCGGGTCGTGGCCTTAAGCCGGTTCATCTCGAGGTCGACAGACCGCTGCCTCCCTTTCTTCAAGGCGCTGCGCAAGATGTATGACTTCACTTGGACTGAGGAGTGCAAGACAGCCTTTGAAGAACTGAAGGAGTTCCTGGCCTCCCCACATTTACTATCCAGACCGGAAGAAGGGGAAGAACTTCTACTCTACCTGGTGGTCATACCTGGGCCCATCAACTCAGTTCTCGTATGTGCAGATGAGGACGGATCCTAAAAGCCGGTGTACTACACCAGCAAAATCCTCCACGACGCGGAGATCAGGTATACCCGTTCTGAGAAACTCATTTTTGCACTAATCATGTCTGCTAAGCGCCTCAAGCCCTATTTCCAAGCACACCCCATCACGGTTGTGACTGATCAGCCGCTGAGGACCATACTAGGCCATCTCGAAACTTCTGGGAGGCTGGCTAAATGGTCCATAATGCTGAGCAAGTTCGACATCACATATCGATCGAGGTCATCGTAGAAGGCCCAAGTCCTAGCCGACTTTGTAGTTGAATGCACAGGACCCGCCAAGGAGCCAGAGCGGACGGCCCCAGAGAGTCAAATTGAGCACGGACCATAGGAGGACCCTTGGATCCTCCATGTGGACGGTGCCTCCAATTCCGACGGGAGCGGAGCAGGCCTCATCCTCACCAATTGTGATGGATTGGTGACAGAATGCGCCCTCTGCTTCAAGTTCGCCGCTACAAACAACCAGGCGGAGTATGAGGCGCTCCTCGCGGGCCTAAAAGTATCCCGTGAGTTGGGCGTACAGAGCTTGAAGGTCTTCACCGACTCCCAACTGGTTGCCGGACAGGTCTCCAGAGAGTACGAGGCCCGAGATCCCCAGATGGAGAAGTACCTGGAGAGGGTCCGCTCCAGCGCGGTAGGCTTCAGTCACTTCCGCATCTTCCACATCCCCCGTGGGGAGAATGCTCATATGGATTCACTGTTGAGGCTCGCAACCCTGTCAAACTCGTCGCTGGGGCGTGCCTACATCAAGTACCTTGAGAAGCCGAGCTATGAAAGCCTAGAGGAGGTGTAGCAAGTAGCCCATGAGCCGAGCTGGATGGACAAGTACGTCAAGTACATCCATGACGGCACCCTGCCAGAAGACTGTAAGGAAGTTGGGCTCATCAAGAAAAAGGCCATCCATTTTGTTCTGATGGACGGTCAGCTCTATTGCCGATCTCACTCCTACCCACTCCTGAAGTTTCTCAGGCCCACGGAGGCAGCTTTCGTGCTCCAGGAGATCCACGAGGGCCTTTGCGGAAATCATGTGGGAAGGAGGACTCTGGGGTACAAAGCTCTTCGCTAAGGATACTTCTGGGAGATAATGAGGGAAGATGCAGCCGGCTTAGTCAATAAGTGTGACAAATGCCAGTGCCATTCCCACATACAGCGCCAGCCAGCGGCACTAATCTCCCAACTGTCATCCCCCTGGCCCTTTGCTCAGTGGGGGTGGAAATCTTAGGACTATTTCCCATCGCATCGGGGCAACGGAAGTTCCTGCTAGTGACGATCGACTACTTTACCAAGTGGCTCGAATCACAGAAGCCACTGGCTCGAATCACAGAAGCCAATGTTCATCAATTCTTCTGGAAGTCAGTCATCTACCACTTCGGACTCCCCAATTGCATCATCACCAACAACGGGCGATAATTCGACAACCGGGAGTTCGAAGGGTTCTGCACCGAGCATGGCATCCAGCACAGGTTCACCTCGGTAGCTCACCCCCAAACAAATGAAGAAGTCGAGATTACTAACCAGACCATCCTTCAAGGACTTCAGACCAGGTTGGACCAAGCCAAGGGCAGGTGGGCGGAGGAGCTTCCAAGCATCCTATGGGCCTACCACACAACACCCAGAATGGTGACGGACGAAACACCCTTCAACCTCGTCTTCGACGCCGAAGCGGTCATCCCGATCGAATTCGGCGTGCCCACACTACGGGTGCAGTAGTATGATGAGACACAGAACTCGGCGCACCTCCTACTCAATTTAGACCTCCTAGAAGAAACAAGAGACAAGGCTCGACTCTGGATGGCGGCGTATCGGCAACGAGTGGCTCGATATTACAACACGCGAGTGAAGTTGAAGACTTCTGACCTGGCAACCTGGTGCTGCATCGAGCCGAAGCATCTCAATCCCAAGAGTGCGGCAAGCTCTCGCCAAATTGGGAAGGCCCTTATAAAGTGGTCGAGGCCCTCTCATACGGAGCCTATTACCTCGAAGACCTAGACAGCGCCAGGTTCCTTTGGACATGGAATGCCTGTAATTTGAGGAGATACTATCAATAGTGTAAGTTTTCCTTCCATTAAGAATAAAGACTTTCCTTTGCACAACAAGTTGTTTGCCTTGCAGGAATGTTGCTGCCCGGGGCCCAGCTCTCCGGCCAGCACGTCTTCGAGCCTAACTCCAAGGCACCAACTATTCATGAGCCCAGCTCTCAGGCCAACCGGACCGGGGCCCAGCTCTTCGGCCAACACGTCTTCGAGCCCAGCTCCAAGACAACAATTCCTGAGCCCAGCTCTCAGGCGATCAAGACCCAGGGCCCAGCTCTCCGGAAGACATGCCTCGAGCCTAGCTCCAAGGAACCAACTATTCCTGAGCCTAGCTCTCAGGCTGACCTGGACCGGGGCCCAGCTCTTCGGCCAACATGTCTTCGAGCCCAGCTCCAAGACAATAATTCCTGAGCCCAGCTCTCAGGCGATCAAGACCCGGGGCCCAACTCTCCGGAAGACATGCCTCGAGCCTAGCTCCAAGGCACCAACTATTCCTGAGCCTAGCCCTCAGGCCAACCTGGATCGGGGCTCAGCTCTCCGGCCAGCATGTCTTTGAGCCCAGCTCCAAGACAACAATTCCTGAGCCTAGCCCTCAGGCGATCAAGACCTAGGGCCTAGCTCTCCGGAAGACATGCCTCGAACCTAGCTCCAAGGCACCAACTATTCCTGAGCCTAGCTCTCAGGCGATCAAGACCCGGGGCCCAGCTCTTCGAAAGACATGCCTCGAGCCTAGCTCCAAGGCACCAACTATTCCTGAGTCCAGCTCTCAGGCCAACCTGGATCGGGGCCCAGCCCTCCGGCCAGCACGTCTTCGAGCCCAGCTCCAAGACAATAATTCCTAAGCCCAGCTCTTAGGCGACCAAGGACCGGGGCCCAGCTCTCAGGCCAGCATGTCTTCAAGCCCAGCTCCAAGACAACGAGGTTTGAACCCAGACAAGGTAGAGCTCTCCTCTCTGACCTCCCCACACAAAGAAGAAAAAGAAAAAGAGAGGAGAAATGAGAAAGCATTCACACCACAAAAATGGAGAAAGAGAAAGTTGCGTTAATTAAAGCACTCTTCATTACTTAAAGGATGTTACACTATTCCCCGGGCCCCGACATGCCGGGTAGCCCAGACCAACAAAAGAAAAAGTCAAAAAATTACAAGATATTTGAAAATCCTACTCTACTTGGCCGGCTCCTTCCCCGGACGGTGCCTAACTGGGACTTCCCCCTCTTCTGCCTTCGCTGCGAGGGCACCTTCTTCGACGATCGCTGCCGCAGGAACTTGCTCGGCCACTGCCGCCCTCGAAGCCGGTTCAGCTGCCGCTACCTGCTGAGCTCCTTCAACCACCGTCGCCGTCGGAGCAGGCTCAACACGGCCCGGTGCCGCTTAGGCCACCCGCGGAGGAGGCCCGACTGTGACCGCCGCCGGGGATGAAGCCTTTGTGCCAAGGAGTCGGAGCACGGCCATCCGCTCCTCTGAAAGGATCCCACGTAGTTGGGACCAGCAATAGGCGAACCCCTTGAAAAAGAAGTCCGTTGCCGCTTCCTTGAAGTCTGCGACGTATGTCGGAGAGGCCTTGAAATTGGCCACCGCATCAGCGACTACATTGGCGGCCTCCTTCCTCGCGGCCTCCAACTGGCGGGACACCTCGGTCGACTCCCCCTCTGCACGCTCAGCTCGCCGGAGCGCCTCGGCCATTCCCTTCTCCGCTACCTCGGCAGCGCGGGCAGCGGCAGAAGCCTTTCCCTTTGCCTCCGCGGCCCTCTGCTCTGCGGCCGCGGCCTTCTTTTCAGCAGAGACGGCTCGTTCTCTCGCCTCCTCCAACTCGGCTTGGAGCTCCTTCAGTCGAGTCCTCTTCACCTCGAGCTCCCCTTCGAGCTCCTTCCTGAGCCTCGCGACATTAGAGACCTCGCTTGTAAGGCTCTTAACCTTCAGGTTGGCCTCCCAGGCCTCGTCACTCCTCCGCCTCACCTCGGCCCTCAAGGACTCGAGCTCTGCTTGCCGCTCCTTATTCCTTTTGGCCCAGTTGGGGCAGAAGTCCCGGATGAGGACAAGTTCCCTACCTTGCTGCATCAGAGAAAGTGTGTCAGCTACATCTCTAAGGGATGTTAAGAGGGATGAGGCTAGGCGGGGGAAAACTTACGACGTAAAGGTTGGCAAAGGATGCGCTGATGACATCACCAAGGAGTCTCCCACTCCCTTCCCACCGGTCGCAGGACTGGACGGAGAATTCCATCATCCGCTCGGCGAGATTTGGATCCTTCATAAGGGAGACATTGGGCCCCAGTTTGAAGGGGACCCGGCGATAATCCCTGTCCCTCTTGTCTGCCATCGACGTGGGCTCCACGGCAGCAGCAGAAGCCTGTGACGCCGGCTGCGAGCTCGGCACCACTTCGGACTGCACCGCCGGCGCCGACCTCGCACCTTTTGGCTCCCCATCCTCCTCGACCTCGACGATCTCCGAAGGGGTTGTCACCGCAGCAGCAGCGGCAACCGATCTGGCCCGGCAACCACCTCGGACTCAGGTGCCGGGGTCGGAGCGTGCTGCCTTGGAGGATCCGGTTCGGGCTCTGCTGCCCTCTTCCACCTCCACTCGGAGACAGGCACGGCTGGCTCAGCTTGCGTCGGCCTTGCACCGTCATCCATGCAAGCCCTCTTTGGAGCGGGCTCACCAGCCTCAGCCGCCTAGTTCCTCTCCTCAGTGAAGGAGAGCAGCTGGTCCATGGAGAACTTCATGCCTACACCAAAGAAGATGTGGTTAGCTCCAAGTTCAAAAAAAAAAAAAAAAGAGAGAGAGAGAAAGGAAGGGTGGTTGAGCCGAACTCACCCTTCTCTCGCGTTGAGCCGACCCCGGCCTCATAGAGATTCTGCTCCAACAGTAGGACCTCGAGTGAAGGGATCTCGGCAGAGCAGAGCAGCTCGTACAACTCGAGGTCAGCTGCTTCGACAGAGGTGTTTCGATTGGGAGATTGATCCGGGTCGCTCCAAACCCAGCGACTCCTTCAATTGAGGCAAAGAAATGCCTACTCTTCCACCCCTTGATGGAAGAGGGGAGCTCAAATCTAATGCCTCGAGGGCGGGAGGAAAGAGACCACCCCTCCTCGGAAGGGTGGCGTTTCAGGATAAAAAAAGCCCTGAACAGAGAGAAACGGGTGACGACCCCGTGAAAATGACAAAGAACGATGAAGCAGAAGATCGTTCTGATGGCGTTCGGGACCAACTGGGCAGTAACAAGAGGATAGTTGGCCAAGACAGAGAGGAAAAATGGGTAAAAAGGAAATCGGAGACCCCCGGCGAATGCCTCCTTATAGAAGGCTATCCGACGAGGGCCGCTAAAAGTGACTCGTTCCCCCGGACGAGGGATCAAAAGTCGGACAGACTCCGGGATGTCATAATCATCCTGGATGGTTGCGAGCTCTGCGGCAGTGATCACCGAAGCAATCCCTCCGGGACCCATTGACCGAGAAGGTTCAGGAACAGGAGCGGGGAGAAGAGGCAGACGAGGTGGAGGAACGGACTCAGGTTTCTTAATGGCTACGAGACCGTAAGTAGGCCTTCTACTAAACTCGTAGCGTGCCGCCTCCCTTTCCTCGTCGGAGGAAGGAGTCTTCGACCTGGAAGGTCTAGCCTCAACTTGACAAGAAGGACAGAAGTCAGGACCGAAGCGGTCCATGAAAAAGAAGAAGGAGAGGACGAAGGAAGACCTAAGAAAATCCCTAGTCGACGAGCAGAAGGAGGGAGACTAACCTGCTAAGAGTCCGAGAAGACAAAAATGGCTGGGGGAGAAGGGAGGAGAACCTCTGTACGATGACGGGCACGAAGGATTTGAAAGAAAGTAAGTTTTGGAAAAGCTACCTTTCTTTTCGAAGCGACCGGCGGCCGACCGTACCGTTATGGTCCCCCACCGTGGGATGTTCGCCACGTGTCGCCGATTGACGGGGCTGGCGCCTTGTTCCGACTGCGGTCGCTCTAAATTCCGCGCCCGTAGTAACTGCCCCTCGGACGTGGCCATGTGGCGCCATCGCACTGGCTCGGAGGACAGCCACACGAAGCGCCGTCGATATCGATCATTATTGTACTAGATTTTTCACCTTTCCATGTCAGTACCACAATTACTCCCTTCATCCCGAGCGCCGCGCGCCAATGAGCCTCGAGAGTGGGGGGCAAATGATATGGCAGGATCGCTGACGTGGAGCGGATCGATGACGTGGAGCCCCTGTTAAACACCACGATGGATACTCAACACGGGCTCCTTCGTCGGGGTGAGCTCCCCCAGAGCAGCGGGGCTGCCTACCAAAGTCGAGCTCCTCCCTCCATCAGGTCGGTCCCCACGAGGGCGGGATGCCTAGACCGGAGTCGAGCAGGATCACCCCACGGCGGGCCCCTCGAGATCGAGCCCTGTGGACCGGAGTCGAGCTCAGTCCTCCTTCGCCACAAGGAGCTCTTCTGAGGTCGAGTCCCCTGGGTTGGACTGCGCCCCGCCCTCCTCCGTCAGGTCGAGCTCGCCCGAAGTCGAGCTCAGTTGGTCCGGAGTCGAGCTCAGCCCTCCTCCGCCAAGCTGAGCCGCTTCGAGGCTAAGCCCCTCGGAGTTGGGCCCCACCTCTCCAGCTCGACCCTCAGCCCGGGCAGAGGCACCAACCGCCAAGGAAGCGGCACCTCCTCTCCAAGGACGACGGTGGGCCCTCCGAGGGCCACGAAGCAGTACCCGCCATGTCGCAATTAATACCCGTAGCTGTCACTTACACCAGAAGGGAAGGAAACCCCCTGACCGAGGCACCATACTCTCCACCAACATGCCGTACCGCCAGGAGAAGGAGCTAGCCAGAAGGCGCGAGTCTCGAGGGCAGCGGCCCGTCGATCGAGGCTCTGCCAAGTCTCTCGGAATGGGGCAGACAGAAGGAACGTCAGAGTGTATGGAAGCTTCCCCTACCATATGTCAGGAAAGACATCCCGTCTACGGTACGGTACGCCGCTGCACGCGCCCGCCAACATGGGAGAGATCCCGAGGCAGGCCAAGGTAAAAAAAATAACAACAACATCAACAAAAAGAGAGAACACAAAGCAACATCACCACAAAAGAGGCACTGATCACTAAGGTGGGCAACAGAAAGGAAGAGGGAAAAAAGGCCACACAGGAGGATCTTTCCACCTCGGCCGTCACCTCTCACAGCCCGTTCTCATTTTCATTCACTCCACATTCACTCCTCCTAGCATGGAGCTCATCGAGAGGGGCTCGACCAGGAGGATCTGTTCCCTTGGATCATCACTGACTTGACCGTCGGAGCGCCCCCGCCGGAATCCCCGTCCCGGGTCACTAACACTGTTTCCTGCAGGTCCTGAGGCACCGAAGGCATGCCGGAGAGGCGGACGGACGATTTTTGACGCCATCAGCAGCTACGGGCCACGATGATCCGGGCGGCAACACCACTAATAACAACAAGCATAACACATACAACAAGATGTCCATCAATATAATAATATAACCAACAACATGATTCAAATATGTACACTTAACTGCAACCGACACAGACACGACACGACTATGGATGGCCAACCATTTACTTTACTCTCCTAGTCCCTCTGACTATGGCCACAATCGACCTGTGGCTCGCCCCTAAAGAGACTAGATCCTATGTCACATACCACTCAATAGTCATATGCTAGCAATAGCCCTGCTGGAGGCCCAAAAGGAAAACTAACTCTGAGTATCACATGAAAAACATGCATTCTCTGCATGTGCCTGCCATGTATGGCTAAAATAAGGCAACTAGCTCCTGTGTCACATACCGCTCAACGGTCATATGCCAGCAATAGCCCTGCTGGAGGCCCAAAAGGAGACTAGGTCCTCGTATGATCATAGTCGGACTAGAGAGCACCACATTAACACAATGCACCCACACCAACATAATACATCCACACCAACACAATGCATGCAATCCAATGCTATCAAATGCAGACATATTACGTATATTTACTATTTCATAAATATATACATATTGGCATACAATATTAAAGGTCAAGATAACTTATCGAAGAACATCCACCAACAACGTACAATTCGATACTAGACCTGATCTTCCAAGAACAATGACGATCTTGTACAATATTAATCATATCATTAACTTATATATATATATATATATATATATATATATATATATATAAAACTAAAAGAACGCTACATTTCCTATGAGCTGAGTCAACCCATCTACCTATCGAGTCGACTCGTCCCATTGACCGAGTCAACCCAGTTCTGTTGATCGAGTCAACTTGCCCCTGCTAACCGAGTCAACTCGATTCTCTTCTTTCCCCTTCCTCTCTCTCCTCTTCCCACCACTCTTTCTCTCTCCACTTATTTATTTATTATTATCGTTATTATTATTATTATTCCAGATTATTTTTTTTACTGGACCGGTCCACTCCAGATAATGGGCCCGACCCAGCACGGATATCAAAGCTCGGCCCACCTATTAATAGAGTCACCCTTCTCTGTTAATAGGCCGACCAACCATTCTCCCAGAGAGAGCGGAGGAACGGCAGCGATCCCCATGAACGACCACCCGGGAAGGATCGCCGGAAGGAAAAGGGAGGGATCGACGGCATCCCTGCTGGCTATACGGCCACCTACCGGAGACCCAAAATGGAGTAAACCCCAAATAAAATCCCTCCCTTGTTGCTCCTGTCTCTGCTTGACCGAGTCGGTCTCTCCATGGTTGCCGGCAGCAGCCATGGGAGACGACCAGTGAGAAGGGGGCTTCGACTGACCGGAGCGAATGGCGGCGCGACTACCGGCGACCGTCCGGCACCCACCAAAAATCCCAACAAAAGAAAAATAAAATACATCCTCCTCCCTGCCCAAGCCCATTCTCGAGAGGAGACGGGCTCCCGTCCATCGCCTCTGATGCCCACGCACAAACAAAAACAGGGGATAGGACACTTACCGACGGGGTCAGTGACGGTTTCGGCAACACTAGAGAAAAGAATGACCGCCTTAAAGGGCCGTGGCACGAGAGGGAATCGGCCGGCACGATCGACATCGATCTTCGGCGTCCACCGGAGGAGGAGGGTTCGGTTGGAGGAGAGGCAGGTGAGGAGCCTTTAAACCCAGAGAAAACCCTTATCCACCCCCGCACCGATCGACCGACTTCCGTAGCTTCTGCCGTTCGTTCCGAAGTCCGGTGCTAAACACAATTCGAACTGAAGTCGGCAAGGGCTGCCAACTTCAGCCCAAGAATGGCCAAATAATCACTGGGCCTCACATTTTCCCCTCCTACAAAAGAAATTTCAGCCACAAATTTTTTTTTAAAAAATCTAAGTCTTCCAAAACTCAATGATATGCAATCCAAAACTCACATGATTCATTTGTCCAAAATTCGGTAATCCTAATAAAAGCCTCCATTTATCCATCAAAATATACTTTAAATTAATTCTAGTGTCTTTAGTCTACCATACTTTCGCTGTGTACTCTGATATAAATTTTCAAATCATCAAATATCTTTCAATACCCTAATTCTATCCCACTCTTACTAACTAGGTCATCTTGATCTTAAACCTTTGCTCTGATACCACTCTGTCATGCCCCGAATCCAGATCTAGGATCAGCTACGTAACCGGTCACACAACCCTAGGTATTATCCTAGAGATCATGCTAGGCCTAACTTTCAATTTAATATCCAAACAGTGGTAAAGAATAATCTCATCAATTATTTATTATTTCTAGAGTTTTTCATAAAGGTTAACAGATAAATAAAATATAAATAAAATATAAACTCATGATTTAACACCTAAATCTTAGCTCCTCACTGACTGGTCCCAAAGCCTAAATGATTTTTGATATCTGAAACAAAAATATAGGAAAACAGGGATGAGCTACACAGGTTCAGTAAGTTATCAACACCTCCAATATACATACACCAATATACTACTAATAACAACAAGCTTAACACATCATACAACAAGATGCCCAACAATATAATAATATAACCAACAACATGATGCAAATATGTATACTTAAATGCAACCGACACAAACACGACATGACTATGGATGGCCAACCATTTACTTTACTCTTCTAATCCCTCTGACTATGGCCACGATCGGCCCGTGGCTTGTCCCGAAAGAGACTATATCCTATATCACATACCGCTCAACAGTCATGTGCCAGCAATAGCCCTGCTGAAGGCCCAAAAGGAAAACTAGCTCTGAGTATCACATGAGAAACATGCATCCTCTGCATGTGCCTGCCACGCATGGCTAAAATAAGGCAACTAGCTCCTGTGTCATATACCGCTCAACGGTCATGTGCCAGCAATAGCCCTGCTGGAGGCCTAAAAGAAGACTAGGTCCTCGTATGATCATAGTCGGACTAGAGAGCACCCACACCAACACAATGTACCCACACCAACATAATGCATCCATACCAACACAATGCACGCAATCCAATTCTATCAAATGCAGACATATTACGTATATTTACTATTTCATAAATATATACATATTGGCATACAATATTAAGGTCAAAATAACTTATCGAAGAGCATCTACCAACAACGTACAATTCGACACTAGACCTGGTCTTCCAAGAACAATGACGATCCTGTACAATATTAATCATATCATTAACTTATATATATATATATATATATATATATATATATATACTAAAAGAACACTACATTTCCTGTTAGCCGAGTCAACCCATCTACCCATCGAGTCGACTTGTCCCATAGACCGAGTCAACCCAGTTCTATTGACCGAGTCAACTCGCCTCTGCTAACCAAGTCAACTCGGTTCTCTTCTTTCCCCTTCCTCTCTCTCCTCTCTCTTCTCTCTCCTCTTCCCACCGCTCTTTCTCTCCACTTATTTATTTATTATTATCATTATTATTATTATTATTATTATTCTAGATTGTATTTTTTTTACTGGACCGGCCCACTCTAGATAACAGGCCCGGCCCAGCACGAATATCAGAGCCCAGCCCACCTGTTAACAGAGTCACCCTTCTCTGTTAACAGGCCGACCAACCATTCTCCCAGAGAGAGCGGAGGAACGGCGGCGATCCCTACGAACGATCGCTCGGGAAGGATCGCCGAAAGGAAAAGGGAGAGATCAGCGGCATCCCTGCTGGCTGTCTGGCCACCTACCGGAGAACCAAAACGGAGTAAACCCCAAATAAAATCCCTCCCTTGTTGCTCCTCTCTCTGCTTGACCGAGCCGGTCTCCCAATGGCTACCGGCGGCAGCCATGGAAGACGACCAGCGAGAAGGGGGCTTCGACTGACCAGAGCGGACAACAGCGCGACTACCGGCGACCGTCCGGCACCCACCAAAAATCCCAACAAAAGAAAAATAAAATACAGCCTCCTCCATGCCCAAGCCCATTCTTGAGAGGAGACGGGCTCCCGTCCGTCGCCTCTGATGCCAAAAACAAAGGATAGGGCACTTACCGATGGGGTTGGCAGCAATTTTGGCAACACCAAAGAAAAGAACGACCGCCTTAAAGGGCCGTGGCACGAGAGGGAATCGCCTGGCGCGATCGACGTCGATCTTCGGCGTCCAGCAGAGGAGGAGGGTTTGGCTAGAGGAGAGGCAGGCGAGGAGCCTTTAAACCTAGAGAAAACCCTTATCCCCCCCCCCCCCCCCCCCCGCATCGATCGACCGGCTTCCGCAGCTTCCACCGTTCGTTCCGAAGTCCAGTGCCAAACACAATTCGATCTGAAGTCGACAAGGACTGCCGACTTCAGCCCAAGAATGGCCCAATAATCACTGGGCCTCACAGTTTAGGTGGATGTCTTGCTGGGATAGTGAGGGAAGAAATGGTTAGCTATGGAGTGGTTTAGTTGTGGCATGTATTGGAAGGCTTGGGAGGCTTGATAATTGGCATGGCAATAATTTGCCATGTATGAAGAGCCGAGGAATTTTCTTAGTTTTAGAAGATATGTAGGGCTTTGGCCGTATTCTCGACTCTCCTAGATAGATCTGTCAATGTGGGCGGGTCCAGTCCTAACCCATATGGGTTGACATTATATGGGCTGGACCAGGTTAGGTCCACTTGCACAAATAAGCCAGGAAAACCCGGCTCGATCCTATATGAGCCCTGGGCTAGGATCAGGTCAGCCCACTTGCACCAAAGCTATGATTGAGAAATGAGAATGAGAGCTTCGATCCAGCACA
The DNA here is from genome assembly GCA_021397845.1 of Areca catechu. Classification (NCBI taxonomy): domain Eukaryota; kingdom Viridiplantae; phylum Streptophyta; class Magnoliopsida; order Arecales; family Arecaceae; genus Areca; species Areca catechu. The sequence goes on from CM038052.1 coordinate 179,028,635, forward strand.
CGATCAGGAAAAGACGTGGAATCCATGGGATTCAAGCAAGATTTGGGGGATTAATTTTAGCAAACGTATCATCACCTCCTTCCAATTAATATCCAATATGAATGTACTAACATAAAAATTTTCCTAGCATTGTATAGTGAAGTTAAAATGTAGAATTCCACCAAACTCTGCAGTAATACAAAGCATTTAATTCCAATTTCCAGCAAGCCCAACTCCGGAACTTGCCTTTTAAGTCTTTTAACCACAGAATCGCTCTAATGTAAAATACTTGATAAATTTGTTTACTCATTTTAAGCCAAGTGGTACAGCAATGTTGTTTACTCATTTTAAACCAGTCGCAAATTTATCCAGAAATAATATACATTATCTTTCTTACCTTCTTTCCGGTCTTTATGAAATCTCTCCAGCTGGAAACCTATGGAGACAGCTAAATCATGTAAATGAGAACTACAAACATTTAACGATAGAACAAGAATTTTAAACAGTTTTAATAGGGATAAGAAGCTGCAGCACACTTGATATATTAGAACTTGTTTTGTAGACATGTCAAGAGTTTAACTACGAACTTACCACGATACAGATTAGTAGAACTGCCAACAGAACTGCAATCAATCTAGTAATAGAGACTGAACCAGTACCAGATGTCTTTAGTAATAGACCAAAAACATGAACATGATCCAAAATAATAAAAATATTATGTTCTCAGTTTATTACTATAATACAAGCATACATTAAAGTTAGATCAATATAAGGCAAATATATCGTCCATAATATATCAAACTCAAAAAACAACATCAAGTCAAACAAACTATTCTTCTACAAATTCATCTTCTTCAAACTCAAAAAATAATATCAAATTAAATAAATTATTCCTCCACAAATTCATCTTCTTGGAGCATATTTGAATCCACTATTGATGTCTCGAGGCTAGCACTATTATCATCTTCATCTAAAAGTCATAACCAATTAAAAATTAATTAAACAATTAATTCTAAAAATAAATTAATGAACCAAAATTATAAAGTATATACAACAAATATATAAGAAACATTACTATCAAGATTTGGAATAAAGCCATGCAACCAATTTCGAGTATAAATTAGAATTTGGATATTTTTAGGAAGGGTAGAACTTCTATATTTAGTGAAAACACGACCACCAATACTAAAAGCACATTATGATGCCACTGTAGTAATTGAAATGCTCAATATATCACGTGCCATAACAGAGAAAGTAGAAAACCATTTTGCATCAGTCTTCCAATAATTGAGAACATCCAAATCATCACAGTGGTCATAATCAAGTTTTGTTTCATCCAAATAAATATCCAATTCACTCTTGTCAGTGTGAATAACATTTTCATTCTGAAACATTTTAAACTCCTGTAATATTTTAAATAAATTAACAAAATATAAATGAAAGAAATAAGATATAATAATGAATATAACCAAAAAAATTTAAAAGGTCGAATGTTTAAAAAAATACAAAACTTACATTGAAAATTCTTGATCTCGTGTTTACTTCCATTTCCACTTGGCCTATGCAACAAGATGGACTCATTAGGTGATGGAGAAGCACTTAGTACATTGAAGTTGCTTGCATATTCTCTAAAAAGCTTCTCTAATTTCTCCTTCACATTTTTTACCTTCTCTTGGAAAGTTAAAGGGTCAAGCTTTGTGTAACAAAATTTTAAGAAATCAAGTTTCATTCATGGATTAAGTATAGCTCCAAAAGCAAGCACTATACTATAATCCTTCCAATATTTGTCAAACTTCCCTTTCATTCTAGTAGCCATCTCCCTTATTATCTCATCATCATTATACAAGTTCTCATTCAACATACATTCAATTTCCAAACTTGCATGAAATATAAGTTGGAAGTTGGATAAGATGAACCTGACATCATGTTTTTTGTCTCATAAAATGGTTCCAAGAATTCACATACATTGTCTTCCCTCCTTCACTCTTTATTTGTTGGACAATATTTATAATTTCTATCAATTACCTGCAGAATATCAAAGGCTTTTTGATATTTGATTGCACTTTCAAGCATCAAATATATTGAATTCCATCTAGTTAACACATCTAACCTTAAATCAATCCCTATATCAATGCCAGCTTGCTGAACACATTCTTGAAATTTAATCATTTTCCCATCTAATCCCCTTACATACTTAACACTTTCTCTGATTTTAAATAATACTTCACTAGCTACTTTTATGTCTTCTTGAACAATGAGATTCAATATATGAGCAGAATACCGTACCTGAAAAAATTCATCATCACACAACAAACTATTTTACAAACGGAGATGGAGAAATGGATAGCTTTTTTTGGGAAAGCTTCATAATCTTAATCATTAAGAGAAAAAAAATAGGTTTGTATTCGTGTTAAAACTAGATGAGGGCAACAGGTGAGAACTGAGCCCATCCTAGGACCATCCCAATTTATGGCCCTCAAGAGTGACCGTATCGTACCACTGTTCTTTCATGAGCAGGGGCAGTTAATCCAATATTTCTACAAATTTGACATATCACCATCAGACATTTGAGTGTTTGTAACCAAAACTAGCATTCTGTGAATGCTTCCAATGCACATTCCTTTCTATTCAATGCCCTTACAATGTAAGGAAAGAAAAAAATAATAAATTCAACATACATGCATCACCTTCATAGATAAGCATCCTACACATATTATCCAAAAAGGCATCTATATAGGATACAAGTGCCTGGAGTGTCCTGAATCTTTAAGAAGGCCCAAATAGTATCCTCAAATCTTATGTCACATCAATACCAATGTTAGCATCCAATGGAAATCAAATGCACTTACATTTTCTTTCAAAAGCTTTCCCTTTGATACTCAGTATACATTTGAGATGGTTCATGATAGATCAGTTTTGGATCAATCCATCCTCAATACAGTAAACAACTATAATAGCCTCTTACCATGATTGACAAAAATTACATATTCAAATGCATGAAACAAAATCCATGTCATTATATGCAGTACATTTTTAGTGTATTTTTCTGCTGCTCAACCATTAGAAGATGTAGCTATTAAATTTCCAATGTAAAAAACAAACATCTAATCTTAGATGACAACCTTAAAATAAATTCATTACCCAGTGCATGAATTAATCTAATTCAAATGATAATAATCTTCAGATGTTGAAGTACCAGCAAATAGATGATATGTGAACTTAAAAGTAGAGAACCAACCTTTTAATCAGCATTGCTACTGATAACCCTAGCCCCAACTCTATCCAGTCTCGCCACCGTCGCACTTGCCTTCAATCCCCCCTCCCTCAAGAACGCCTCCACCATCCGATCCCCGATCTCCTTCCCCTTCTCCTTGCCATCGATCACCGCCACCGCCGTCGGCCCTGCCCCACTTATCGTGCACCCGAATGCACCAGCCTCTATCGCCGCCTTCTTCACCCCTGCCATCCCCGGTATCAGCGGCGCCCTCCTCGGCTCCACGATCCCATCCGACGACATCGCCGAGCCCAAAACCCTGACATCCCCCTGCACCACCGCCGCGACCAGCGCCGCCGCCTGGCTGGAATTGTGCACATGATCCTTCATCTTGACTTCCGGCGGCAGCGCCGCCCTCATCTTCTTCGTCGGCGCCTCGAATTCCGGGCTCACGAGCACAAAGTAGAGATCTCGGCCGCCGGGGAACTCCAACCGTAGGAGTTCGAGGGGATCGTAGCTCCGGATCAGAACGAATCCGCCCATGATCGAGGGGGCGACGTTGTCGGCGTGGTACCCACTGACCTTCTTCTCCGACTCGAGCCCGGCGAGGACGAGCTCGTCAGTGGAGAGGCGGCCGCCAAAGAGGCCGTTGACGGCGACGGCTGCTGCCGCTGCGCTGGCGGCGCTGGAGCCGAGGCCGCTGCCGAGGGGGAGGCCCTTCTCGAGGTGGAGGGAGAGGCCGACAGAACGGACGCCGAGGGCCCGCATGGCGGCTATGCCAGCGATGCCAGCACAGTTCCAGAGGGGGTCACGGCAAAGCTTGGCGGCGGAGGCAGTGGTGCCGCAGATGGAGGAGATGGAGAGGGTTCCGGCGGGGACGGCGGGGTCGATGGCGACAGTGACAGTGTCGCCAACGCCGTCGACGGCGCAGCCGAGGAAGTCGAAGGCGGGGCCGAGGTTGGCGACGGTAGCGGGAGCGAAAGCGGTGACGGAGCGGAAGGCCGGGGAGGGGTCGCCGGTGGTTAGAGTTTTGGGCGAGGTTTTAGGGCCCGGGCGGGAGGCGCATCGCACGGTTCGAAAGCGCAGGACGAGGGGTTTTGGGCTGTGCGGATGGTTGAGATTTGTCGGGCTCGGGGAGGCCTTGCACGTCGCCGCCGCCATTCCGTCGTAACAAGACGACGAGCAGGGAGAGGTCGGTGGAAGCTTATTTCTTCAATATGATATAATGTTTAGTGGGAAGTAAAGATTATAAATGTTAGATCGAGATCCAACGGCTGAGATCCTTTTATGTAAAAAGTTTAATATATTTAGTAATTAAATATTAAAATAATTATTAATAAAAAGATTATAATTAAGTGAAATTAATATATATTGGATTTTGCTACAGGTATCCCGACGCGTACAGGCAAGCGCTATAACTACGAAGATTTTGAAGGGTGCAAGGACTTATAAAATAGAATTTGCTACATGGAAACAAGCTTCGACCATAAATTAGCCATGCTTTACTTGAAGTAGTGCGACTTAAAACCCATCCATTCAGTGGCTTGAGACCAGAAAGTTGGAGGACAGGAGACGCTGATATCAGCTTATTAATCGGTGACTGGTGCCAAACTCGATCCTGAGCTAGTGATTTGAAGTTGGGGAGCAGTTAAATCTGACCAAAATGCAGGTTGACAATGATACAGAGAAAGGAACATTTTGATGTAAATAAAATGAACTTGAAAGTTCAGAAGGAAGCATGATTGCAGATTGAAGTTTTGCAACAAATTTCAGAAAACAAACAGCTTTATATACAACAAGATACTGAGACTACCATGATTCTGGAGGAATTTATTGGATGAAAAAAATATAAGTAGCAGCCATGGAGTTTGGGTTGTATCTTTTACGTGGATAGATGTTTCTTTCGCGGTATCAACCATTGGATGATGCAAAAAAATATTTTGGGATATGTGCAACTGAATATATAAAAATAAGGTGCATGAAGCTTCAAAAACTGCGCAATTTATACCATATTATCCGTAAATATTGTGAAAAAATATCAATCATTCATTCATGCAAAAGATACGATCTGAACCAGCAGCTCTGATTAAAGTTCAAGTTTTTAATCAAAAGCCAGTATCCAGGTCGATTTATTTACCTATCATTTACAGTTTCCGTGTTACATAAGAATTACCATCATGCACACAAGTTGTAACAGTTATTCTCCTTTAGACCAAACTTACTTTCCAATGAAGCTCTGTTGTGGACAATTGGGATCTTGGAGGACTAGAATGCCGAGACTAGCTTTCAGTGTTGGTACTGCCATGCTTGTTGGCTTCTGCCATTGCTTAGATTTATTCCTCGTGCTACAATCTCGTATATTTTCTGGAAGAAAGTAAGAAATAACAGAATTTTCATAAGCAAATTTGAAGGACGCTGAAGTTTATAGAGAAGCTGTGCTATTTATTTTCTCGCGGGAGCCTCTTTTATCCCTTCTATGCTTCAAAACAATTGCCTACCTCCGACAAACTCTTTCCTTCACTTGTATTTGTTACATATTCCCGCTTAATCTTTAATTTAATTGTTTTTTATCAAGACTTTGTTTCTTTTCAGAACTTCAGGTGAAGTTTACTGCTCTTTTATCATCAAAAAAAAAAAAAAAGCAAAGAAAATAAAATCTCTTAAGCCAATTTGATTGGGATGTTAATCTAACATGGAAAAATAAATTTCTTGCCATATTTGATACGAAGAAAGAAAAAAAAGAGACGGTAAAAAATTGAAGGATTCTAGATTTATTTTTTGAAAAGAATGCACAATAAATACCATAAAAAATTGATATTTGATAAATTCTTAACGGATGATAATTGATATGTGATAAAAATATTTTCAATAAGCCATGCATCATATATTTTGATGTCTTTCTAAATTCATTTAACTAATTATTTTTTAAAAAAATCAAGATGCGAATAGTATTATACAAAAATTATATATTTATAGTTATGATATAAAAATTGATTTGAGATGATAATGTTATTATAATATTAAAAATATATTTTATGTTGATCGATACATTTATAAAGTTAGCTATATAAAGACATAATAATTTTTTTAATATTTACCAAATATAATAAAAATTATTTTTTAATTAAATAATTTTTATGAATAGTATCTCTCGTAAACTGACATACCTCAACTCAACGGCCCTCAATGCTTTAGAAGAGACACTCAAAAGGAGATTTGGGCTGATAGATTCTTTGTTTGTTGAATCAAATGTATATAGCCTCATTTTTACATATATAAGAAGGTTGTATTTGTATTTTAAATTCATGACCTTTTCTATTGGAGCAAATTTACCGTGACACTGACATCAAAACTCGCATAATTCATAAATAAATAGCACATATGAAAAATTAAAAATATATTTTTAATATATATTATTCAATCAATTGGCTAATTGTTTCGCTAACACTTTCTAAATTTTTCATGTTGCTCGTTTTAATCGCCTAGGCGTATCGGCCCCTCACGAACCTGGTGGGAAACCGGAAAGCACGCTACCGTCGTCACGAAACATCCAGCGGCTCGCGTAACGCATGTGGCGAGAGCGGCCATCGGGCAATCGGCAGCGCTGACCGTATCCCGTGCGTCGTGGCCGCGGAGGAGGGGACAGGGGCGGAGAATGCGAGACGATCCCAGGCAGCCGCGCGTCTCGCCGGCGCTTGCCTCCCTCTTCCTCCTCCTAGTCGTCCTCCTCTCCGCCTCCGTGCGCTGCGGCGCCGCCACCGATCCCGGGGTTCGGATCATCTACGTTCTTTCAACAGAATAGAACCATAGTTTCCACAGAAACCTTAACACTTAGAACCCTTCACCGATTCTTGATGTAATCTTTGTGTCCTTGTTTTTCTCCTCCGATTTCTTAGACCTGATTTTGGCCTTGCAGGTGAGATGCAGCAGATCATGCGTCGCGGAGAACTGCAACTGTGAGTCCATTAGGGTTAATAAATGTTTTTTTTTTTCTTTTTTTTTTTTTTTTGAAGAAAATTTTGGAATGGAAGTGTTCGCCTATTTTCTCATTTGAATTACTTCTTATTTTTGTTTCGTTGCTGGCAAATTCTTCAGCGGTAGGAATTCGATATGGGAAGTTTTGCGGAGTGGGATGGACCGGCTGCCCTGGGGAGAAGCCCTGCGATGAGCTTGATGCATGTTGCAAGGCTCACGATGAATGTGTCGAGAAAAAAGGTGGGTTCTTTGGCATTAATTCTTGAAATAATAAATTTTAGTTCCATATGCACATCTGCCATGATGATTAAATTCTCTATTCTTTTTGTTTTTAGTACATTGGGTATGTGTTTTTTTTTTTTTATTGGCTTATCATGAGCAAGTTGTCTGAGAACTTTGTTGTAATGGGAATGGGTTACGTGTGATCTATATGGCATGATTAGATGCTACTACCCACTTGCATATGCTACCGAATAGATCTTTGTTCACTCGAATCATCAACATGTATCTATTAAAAACATGGGAAACTAATTAAAAGTTAATCTCTCATAATTCAGGAACAATTTCTCACTCGTTGATTCATGACATGTGAAAACAAGTGCAATGCATGAGGGGTTGTATCATGATGGTGCTAGATGGGTAGTATCTAAACCTCTTAAAGAGGGGTAGTATCTTCTGAATATAGTTGCATGAAATAGCTATTAATCCAAGTACTCACAATGGAATTGATCATCTGAAAGAGCTCAGCTAATAAAATTCCTTCATTGTGATTTTGATTGGCAGGATATTTTCAATGGTTTTTGTTGTTGTGATTGGTCACAATTGATCATAATTTTTTATCTGTCTTTGAGTTAAAACCAAGAAGATGGGCATCAGGAGGGGCAGAAAATATCAATCGTTTGTGACAAACTCTAAATCTAGACATCAAATGCAGCTAATGTTGCTATACGGGGAGGTTGCCTTAGGTTTGGGCCAAAACACAAGCTGACTTGTGGAGTTATGATTGTTCAATCCAGACCTGACTAATCCTCACAAAAAAAGCTGAGCTTCTTAGCCTTCTCCAAACTTGTTCTAGTTGAGTCTGGTTATGATGGGTAGATACAGGAGGAGAAAAGGAGCTTTTTTGTCATTCTAATGCCACCATTGTTGGTAAAGAAAGGGCAAAGATACTGATGAAGTGGGATGTTATATTTCTATTGGTTTCTAGTTGGAAAAAATGCTGCCTAAGAACATGAGATAACTGAGATTAATTACTGAGGAGGATGAGGTAACTCCAGCCATTGGGAGAAGAGAGGAAGAAATAGTTTTGTGGAATGAAGGTATTGAGGGCTTGTTGAGAGAAAATTGATAAAACTAGTGAAATTTATGTTGATACATTTTCAAAAGCATCATAATATATCTTATTTGCAGGTTATACAATGTTTATTGATATAGCAGGAAATTTAGTTGCTCATTTCGAGCCTTGGGGGGAAGATTTAGAAACAAAATATTTAAGGATTGACAGATTAGAACATACTACATGGAACTATAAATGAGAATCAGGTCTTGTTCAAAATTTATGGCCAAGATATAATTCACTATGATTATTTTCCTTTCATGAGATATATTTCAAGAAAAAAGGAGAAATAGATAAAGACATGTAATGGTAACAGAATTCTGGTGATTGAAGTGATGAGTGCTTTTGGGGTGTCATATGATTGTAACATTTATTTGAGCTTAGAGGTGAAATGTTGTAATAATATTAAAGCATGCAATCTCATAATGTTCATGATGTTGGTTGATAAAGAGAAACCAGACTGTAAGATGACTGTGGAAGAGATAAGAATGTTGACCAGGATTTGGGAGGGTAGTCATAGGAAAGATTGGCGATGCATCAACAGTCAAGCAAGTGAAGGAGTTGCACCAGCTGGGGATAAGTGGCGAGAAACAACTAAGATGGCAAGCATCTGCAATATTAAGTATCGAGGCATGGTAAAGATGGGGGTTTTTGTTGGTGATGAAGAGACAAGAAAGACTCAGGATGAACAAAAGTTAACTTGGCTTTGTGAACGATTGATTTGAAAAAGCTTGCAATGAAGATGAATCTGGTCTTAATAACAATTCAAAAAAAAAGTGTGAAGAAAAAAATGTAAAGCTAACTCTATATCATTGGATAATACTAGGTGGTTGTCATAACTTAGAGTCCAGGGTCAAGTTAAGTTGCTCTACAGTTCTATGCCTCAAGCCAACCCTATCTAATTTGAAGTCATCACAGCTTTGGCAGGTTGGGATAGTCTCATTCCAGTAACATAACGATATACTTAAAGGTAGAGGAAACAAGGAGTAAGAACTTACTTTAGCTCGATGTATCCAATGCAGAAAATTATGTGAATGGTTTTATACCTTAGAACCTTCTATTACCTCACCACCCCGAATCGGCATGCCACACCCACCAAACCCCATCCCAACTGCTTGGAGAAAAAACAGATAATAATAATGACAGCTGTTTTATTGCATGAGTGAATATCTTGAGATTATAATGAAGATTTAACATTCAAGCATATCGAATTAGGCCTTTAGTTCTCCATGATATGACTCAAAAGTTCTATATATATATAAAATATAAAATATATTTTTATGACTCATTCATTTCCCAAATTTCCTGAAATAAATAACAAACAGCCAATACATCATTCTTATAGACTCAAGTTTATCTCGCAATTTCTTTGTATGACAGTGTGCTTGCCCAATATACTTGTAAATTTTAAAACGATCAATTTTGGAACTTGTTGCAGCTCCGTAGCCCAAAACTTATCAATGTGTCTTTTCATACTCTTCTTTTTCTTTTTCTCCTCCTTTTTTTAATGTAAGAGGTGTCCAGCAGTGGGCTAGATAAAAACTGATGAAGGCTGGATTCATCTCCAGGTCTCTGGTACAATACTACGGGGCTTTACCAGCAAACAAAACTGGCACCTTCTTTCCGTGGATGATATTGTTCAAGCAGGGAAGGGACAATGGTTGAACTAATCTACATTTCATTCATCCAATGAGTTTCATGTCAACACTAAAATTTTCCTAGGCATGCTTTGGAAAATGATGTTCTTAGAACTCTTTGGGCCCTTAATAATTGGATTTTCCAACTTTTCCTTTGCTTTAATTCATTTTTTAATTGTTCTTTATGGTTTTCACACCTTTGCTAATTTCCCACAGCTCTGGTTCACGTTCTTTTCATAACCAACCGTAAAAAACATTAGTGGCAAGCCTACATAAAGTCTCAACTCTAAGTGCACTCCTTGCAAACCACTTTTAGGCTGCTAGTTTCCTTGTACATCCTCCATGAGCCACTTTTCTGTTTGATTAACTGCATGGCTGAGGTCTCACTGGAACCTTCGGGTGAAGTTGATGTGAGGACTCTTTGTGAAGTTGTAAGTTGTTCATAAAATCGAGTAAGCTTATTTATGTTTTCTGAGTGCATTTCTCTTTCTCTAGATGTCTTGACCAGTCCTCCACTTGTCTTTTCTTTCTCTTTTCTTTCTTTATTTATTTTTTAATAAAAATAATGAGTTTTCTTGCTGATCTGATAAAATAACTCTACTTGAAATTTGAACTGAACAAGTTTCTAATCTTCAATTATATCTCACATCCTCAACACTGTGCTTCTAGTTATCATATAACTTATCATCTTAAAGTGAAAATCTATAGCACCTTGAATGTCTTCTTCTCAAAGCTGAGAACTTATACTCCTGCTAATTTCCAGATATGAAACAGCAAACCAGTAGACCCTTCTTTTATTGATCATCTGTAAAATTTTAAGGGGATGACTGTTCCTATCATTAGGTCCTAAGTTTCATTTTTTTTTGTTTCATTTTCCATTTGCAAATCCTAAATATATTTCTTGTCACCCTCCTTTGGCTTTTGTCCCAATATGTTCCCATCAGTTCTCTAAATTTTGGTTACCTGAACGGCCTTTGTTGCAACATGGGCTTAAGATTTGGTTGGGCTCCAATCCTCCATCAATGGGACCATGTGGTCCCTATATGCGAACGGATGCCTAGAGGATGCCCCCATAAGCTGCCTGGACCCCTGTCATTGCATATGCAGGCAAGGTAGGCCCAACTCAGAGCAAAATGCAAATTGGGCAAGCAAACCATGGGCACCTCAGGTTTGCTAGGGATAAGGTTGCCTCCTGGATTGACTATCAATTTACATTAAATCTGTTGACTGAAAATTCCATACACAGTCATTAATTTTGATGATCATTTTATGTTTAATTTTAGGCTTGTCCATAAGTGTGTGCAAAACTGGAATGCCCGTGCAGAAAGCAAGCCTAGATGTTTAGAGGGACTAAGGAGTCAATGTAAAATGCTGTTTACGGGTTAAGAAAAAAAAAAAGGCAGTCAACCAAAGGGCCAATGTTAAGTACCCTGCCCCCCTCCCCTTTTTTTTTTTCCTTCTCCCTCCTCTTGCTTTTTCTTTTTCTCTCCCCATCTTTCTTGTGCTATCAGTGAAGCTTTTTTCCTCAGCAATGTTTTTCGCATAAAGCTATGCCATACATTCTAAGATTTCTGGATTCCCAGTTGACCTTATGAATTTGATGAACACATTTGGTTCCAAATTAGATAATGCATACTTTGTATCTGCTGTACAGTTTATAGCCCTCTACTGTAATTGTTGTGGGCCTTGTGACTAGTCTAACTTGCTTGGGACCTGGATGAGCACCAGTAAAAATAGCCTCGAGGACTGTCTCCATTGTTGCAATGTTCTACCCAGTTGAAATGATTTTCCCGTTTATTTTACCTAGTTTTATGACCAATTTTTATCATGTCTTGAATTTTAATTTTTCTAATGATTTTTATGAAGGCTATATTGTTGTCACTTGAATGCTTCATGGTACAGCCCCTTTTTAGAACATTGGTTAGCATATAGATATTGGAGAGCAAAAGCCCGATGATTCTAAAGTCACTTGTATCCCAGGCATCAACTCCCTACCTCCCTTCTGGTTGCTCCATGTTCTTGTAACCTAAACAGGGAAAATTTTGAAATTTTGAAATATGTATTAGCCTGTTCAGTTAAATTCTTGTGGAATTCCTCTAGATGCTCTACAGCTAAGATAACATTGAAGAGGTAACTTACAAGAAAGGCTAGGAGGTTGAAGTGGATGTATGTTGAATTCATACTGGAGTTGGAACCAAGAATGATCAAGCTGCCCTATGAAGAAGAAAGCATACAGCTGACCCAGGGCAAATCCAGGATAAAGTTTGTTGTTGATTATGTTTATAACCTGTCATTATAATGGATCTTCTGGAGCTGTGGCATAAGATCATGCGGCATGATTTTCACTTTCTAACTTGAAAGATCTCTATAATACCAGTAACAGAGCATTAATTTAATAACTGATGATGTATCATAGAATTTGTTGTTTGTGAGGTGAATGCTGACTCCTGTCATTGTTGGAAACTGTTTCAGGTTTGATGAGTGTGAAATGTCACGAGAAGTTCAAGAGCTGCATGAGGAAGGTGAAGAAGTCTGGGAAGGTTGGATTTTCTAAGGAGTGTCCTTATGAAACAGCAATGCCTACCATGGTACAGGGAATGGACATGGCCATCTTATTTAGCCAGCTGGGTGGTCAGCATACTGAATTATAGGGCACCTAAAAGATGCTGCGGATGTGCATTTTTATATTTTAACAAGCCAATATCTCTTTCATTGTTCAAAATTCAATTCTTTGGAGAATGATTAGTATCTGCAGCAACCACTGTTTCTGCTAAAGATTCTGAACCTGTCAACTATTGATCTGCTGGACATCAAGATGGTGATAGGAACCTCCTAAATACCTCATGGATGCCCTAGTCATTTTTCTTGTTAGAATATCATTTGCTTTTGCAATTCAAAATGCAAAATCTCAAACGTGATCATGATTCATGAAACATTACATTGTCTTTTAATTCTGATGATTTTTTTTTTTTTTTTTTTTTTCGTTAAGTGATCTAAAGATGAATTCAATGAAATCAAGGATCTGTGTGGAGGTATCCGTTCCATTGTTCTTGGGCTTTGCAGAAGAATCTAGTCTTATCTAGATGACAAGCAGAATATTATCTATTTATCTTCTGTGGCGTTCTTTGATAATTTCTGATTTTTTTGTTGGCAAAAGGATACATCATACCCACAAATAATTGACTTATCCACCAATATATTCTCATGAATTGTGTAAGTTATTCCTAAAGCATGCACAACTTGTCCATGACAGAATCATGAGTCAGAGGACAATCTTGCTTCTCCCTTCTTTTTATAAATTCATAAGTATCTGTTATTTGTTTATTGAATGCAATAAAGTTCTGTAACTGTGGCTCCTCCATGATTTATTTCGATACCATATTATTACTTTAGTTGAAGATGGATCTCCATAGAGAGAACATAACTGTGTCCTTTTTGGATGGTAGTGGGCTATTCGAGTTTGTCATCTTCCGGATCAGCAACATAGACAATCACAAGAACCCTTCAATGCCATGTTTTGTGATCAGCTTGCAGAGAGAGACTTGAATCTTCCATTTTTCCAATATAAACGGCAAGCGTTGTCTTAGAAACTTTCAGATTACTGAGTTAGAGGAATGTGCTCTTGGATTTAGTTGGTTCTTAAATAAATAAAGATTTGAGGTACATGTTCCAAATGCAGCATGCACAATATCAGGGCACAATGGTGCGGGATTTCTTTTAAGCAGATATGCCATCATCAGCTGTGATTGTAAACCGAGTTGCAACAAGACTGGATGCAAGGATGCTGGTCAGTCAAATGGCTGTCATAGATTCTATGCCTGTCCAAAATTTGCCCAAAATTTCTCTTGACCCCTTTCTCTAATCCTCAACACAATATTTATTATCTACCTATATTTGAAGCACAAAAGAAGATATTTTGTCCAAGTGCTAAATGTGACAGATATCAGCACAATTCATTGGGTAGGTGAGAGAGACAAGGAGAAACCGAGAGTAGAAGCAAATGTTAGCAGGTCAACAGCAATGTAAAAGGCTACGAATGGAACCTCCCATGGACCATTGCTCACCTTCAACCAACCATTCTGACCTCTCCTTATCTAAAGTCTCACGTTGCCCTTCTGGATCTCCTTCCAAAGATCCTGCCGATGGATCGGCTGGGTAATCCTACACACCAAGCGCCTTCAACTTCGTGTCCGGAAGTGGGCTAGCGCGATAGAGTGAAAGGATGGAGCGTCCCACTTCAAAGATTGTTCAAAGGTGTGGTTCTAATCCGCTTCCTGAGCGTGTTTTGTGTTCTGGAAAGCTCAGCTGATCTGCAATTGATCGGTTGGATCAACAACTAAAGAAAATGGGCAAAGCAGCCATGCACCATTTAAGTTCGGTGCTCCGTTGCTTTCTAATGGCATTTAATAGCTTAACTTGGAGCCAACCAGGAAATCAAAAGCATGCAGCACGTGAGCTTTTTGTGATGCCTGCAGAGAGAGCGATTGGCATGTACCATCCCAAGGTGCGTCCCTGTCGGGACTCAAAAGGAAGGGGAACCACCCACCCAAAGATAACCTTGTCAAAGTTGCTGGTCGTCCAGAAAATAGATAGATGTTTTATATTGTCTGCTGTATTTATTTATTTATTTATTTATTTAGAGGAAGATGAAAATATTCCATCCTGACATTTCTTTGAGAGAAATCATTGGATTTCATCCTAATATTTCAGCAACAACTATGGCACAAGTATTCTTAAACATTTTACCTTACTTCTTTTTTTTTTTTTTTATGGATGCAAAAAGTTTACGTATGTCACAGTTCTGTATTTTTTGGTACTTTGTAAGGTGCCAATGTCTTACCTGCCCCAATTATTTTTATGATATAATAAGGATGAGTTGGTGCGATTTACAAGGATATGGGTAATTAATTAATAAGACATATGGAAGCTGCATCATCTTGAATGAATTGGTTAAATAATACAATTCTTCTTATAGGAATAAAAGTGGTGCATATGATTGTTTAAAAAGATGGTAACATTTGATACGCAAATTGTGTGGAAATTATTGGATGCAGAATTTTTTTTTTAAAAAAAAAAATAAAAAATGAGGTAGATTGCATTAACAACCAACTCATCTTGCATATGATACGAGCATTGCAAGGGTTTGGGATTGGTACCCGATAAGTCCCATAAAATAAGGTTGATTTGAGACAAGGCTGTGACGACCCAAGTTGAACGGTCCATGATCAACCATGTGTTGTATCAAAATTCTAAATTTTTTTTTTTTTTTTTTGGCTCCCTCCCTGGCCTCTAGCAGCCTTTTTGGACTTTGTAGATTTAAGATTCGGCTATAAATAAATAAATAAGTACATAAATAAAAACGGGAAGGGCTCGTACTTGTTACGGAGGTCAACGGCCCGTTTACGCCTCGAGACAAAAACTACCGTCTCGACCGACGGTATCTCGAAAGGTTTCCCCACGCGCCGTTACACGCTGTCGCGTCCGTCTCATCGGGCTCTCCCACGTGCGCCAAAAGTAAAACCAATCTCGACCGTGAAATCCCCCCACGCGATGTACGGATCGGACGGCCGGCGATCGCCCAGAGGCAGGGTTCCGGGTGAAACGCCTGGGCGATCCGAGTCAACCACCGTTGGACCCCAAGCGAACCGACGCGTGTCCCCACCCGCGAACCGGGATCGCCGGTCACCGCATGGTCATTAAATAAAGCTATCTCCTCCGCTCCTCGGCTTCCCTAGCCCTCCTCTCTCGAAAGCTCAGGCCTTTCTTCCCCGTCTTTTCAACCGATTTGGCTATTTGCTTCCATCACCAAGGGAAGAACGGAACAGAAGAAAAACGAATTGATACTCGATTCCAGCGCTGGGAAATTCTCGCTGTTCGCTCCGTGGTCATGATTTAGGGTTTTTATCACTGGAATCCGTTTCCGAGTTGGCATTTTTTTGGTAGTTTTTTCAGAGAACTTCGTCTGTTCTAGGGTTTGTTTGTAAAGTTTACTGGGTCTGCTTTAGGGATCCATGAACTCTTGTTTATGTACTCAAAAATTGTATTTTGGTAAATTATTTTGAGCTTTGTTGAGAAACTACCGGGGTGGAGATCTGTAGCAACTTGCGTTTGAATCCTCTCGGTTTTTGGCTTAATAAAATCAATTGTTTTTCTTTGGAGACGTCGGGTTCTTTGTTGAGATTCATGGGTATGTGGGTATTTTCTTATTTGGAATACCTTGGGGGAGGTGGAGAGCCTTTTTGCCGTCGGAATGATCGATTTCAGGTGTCTTCTACCATGATTTGAAGTTAGAATTCTGTGAATTTGCTTGCAGAGCTGGTGGGGTCCATAAAGGAGCGAGCTTTCTGCAATCTCCGGTTGCTGGTGGTATTGCGGTAGATTGGGAGTTAACAGGATCGCTGTTTTGATCTCTGAGTTGGTGCAGAGGCCTCCTTGTTGGTGGTTAGTGTCGATGAAGATGGCTGCTGGGACCGATCTCTCGTCTCCTTCGAGCGTTTTGGATGGCGGGTTCATGGTCAAGGACACTGGTAGTAGTGGATCTTCCCTAGATGGGCAGGACCTTGAAGCTCCAGAGGCCAACAAGCAAATAAAAGCCGGGAAGCCGCCTCGACACCTCTCGGCGATTCGGCATTGCGCGAGCACCGCCCGGTTGGATATTTCAGCTGAATCAGTATGTATAGAAGATGCCATCCAACTTTTCTCTTCACTGTGTTCTTGAAGCAGTTTTTATAGTGATTTCTTTGTAGGAGTTGGACATTGGGGGTTTGAGCTTGAAGTCTTCTTCTGATTTGCAGTCAGAGTTCTTTCCCGTTCTCCGGTCTGGAAGCTGTGCTGAGATTGGGAAGAAACCGAGCATGGAAGATGAGCACATCTGTGTTGATAATTTGGTAGATCATCTTGGACATATTGCCAATGTTCCATCACCAGGGGCTTTCTATGGGGTGCGCTTAGTTTCTCTTCTTCCTTTAAATTAAAATTAAGTTTGATGCATTATTACCATCATCTAGATAGTTGTTTTTATGTTTTGTGGCATAACTGGAATATTTTACATTGATGATTGGATTGCACTTTGTGGCATTTTTGCTACGGCCTCTTTGTTATTTGGTATCAATGATTTCCTTTTCATAATTAATGTAACTCATAAAGTTCATTGTCAAATATCACACATGTACATTAAGGAAATTTTATTGGAGTAGTAAGCTTAGATTGAGCAATTTATATGGGCAGGTGTTTGATGGCCATGGTGGAACGGATGCAGCATCTTTCATCAGGAAGAACATACTGAGGTATATAATCGAGGATGGTCATTTCCCCAATTGCATGGAGGAGGCCATGAAGAGTGCCTTCTTGAGAGCTGACCATGCCTTCGCCGATGCCCATTCACTTGACAGTACATCTGGCACCACGGCGCTCGCTGCCCTTATTTTTGGGAGGTTAGCCCTGATCTCTCAACATCCACCTACTGTTTCTTGTTTGGCCTTTTTGGCTTGTGATTGTACCTTTGTATCAAGGAGTTGTGCCTTCTCAAATTTAGCTGCCTCCCCAAACAACTTGAAGGCCTTGGATGCTTTAATGGTTCTTCCATATAATGGTTGGTTGGCTTGGCTGGTGAGACCTAACAGTCTCTTTCAATGCTTGAGCTTGTAACTATTTACGCCACCTATTGTGTGGGGAATACTTGGATTCTGCCAGAGAAAGCCAAAAATTGGAAAGACTAGAGGCTAGTAAATGAACACCACATCATTATACAAGTAGCAGTCATTATATAGTCTCGGTTCTTGCTTGTTGGTCATATACAGTAATGCATGCATGCCATCAGATAAATTTCACAAGTAACCTAGAGTTTTGGAATTCATGTAGTTGCATCTCTTGGATCGCATGATTGAATATGACTGCTCATGGACTACCGAAACAGTTGCTCATAAATCATAATTAGAGATCATTTTATTGTCAATGATTGCTTAATTGTATGTTTCTGAATTATAATTAGCTTACAACAGTGCTGCTGTCCATGTACAACTGTTTTGAGGTGTTAATAAGGAGTTGGTCATAATTCTTACCATTTGGTTATATTTTTTCTTTTCCTTTGTCTCATGCCTACCTTTTGATGATTCATAGGACATTGCATATCGCCAATGCCGGTGATTGCCGAGCCGTATTAGGGAAGCGGGGCCGAGCTGTTGAGTTGTCCAGAGACCACAAACCCAACTGTAACAGTGAAAGGCTTAGGATCGAAAAACTTGGCGGTGTCGTCGATGATGATGGATACCTGAATGGCCAGCTATCTGTGGCCAGGGCTCTTGGTGATTGGCACATGAAGGATCCCAAAGGTTCTACATGCCCATTAAGCGCAGAGCCTGAGCTGCAGGAGATGACTCTAACGAAGGAAGATGAATTCCTAATAATGGGATGCGATGGCCTCTGGGATGTGATGAGCAGCCAATGTGCTGTGACAATTGCGAGGAAGGAGCTCATGGCCCATAATGATCCTGAGAGATGCTCGAGAGAGCTAGTTCAGGAGGCGATCAAACGCCGCACTCGTGATAATCTGACCGTCGTGGTCATCTGTTTTTCACCAGATCCACCCCCTCAAATCGAGTTCCCAAGATCCAAGTTTCGCAGAAGTATATCGGCAGAGGGGCTGAACTTGGTCAAGGGGATTATAGAGAGTAATGTTTGATAGGGAAGGACATGGTAGCATGTAGTTTTTCTTAGTTTTCTTTTTCCTTCCATCCGAAGGTCTTCAGCTTGTATAAAATTAAGGCTTCTTGCATTTGGTGGCAACTGGCAGAGCCTTCTTCCAGGAATAAAGATTCTTGTAATGTAATTTTGAGTTTTTACTCTTTTTTTTTTCATTCTTTGTTCGTTCTTTCATGAGCATGAAAGTTTTTGGGTCACCCAGGCAATGCTTAAAAGCCAATGGAGGAACCTTTTTGTCGGTCCTGGTTGCCATCCATTTTCTCACTTTGTTGCCCCTGTGGTCCTTATGCTGTCGGAGTTGGAAGCCAATCAGCGAAGCAAAGCTTTTGAGGTACAATTTTGTTGCACTTTGATGACCACTGCTATTGCCATTGATTGGTGGTGAACTGAACCTGCCCGAGGTTGCTATCGTTGGATAAACTTTTTTTGTTGGGCATGCGAGAAGAGCTCATCCGTCCATCATGCATGGTGTGGATTCCGTCTGCTATTTGCTTGTTTTGGTAATCACATGAGGTCTCCCGTGAGACCATGTTGAATGTCTGGATTAGCATAATCCTTATGCTATAAATAAAAGATGAGCCTGATGTTTATATAAAACATTTGATGCATATAAGAATCTCCTTCCCATCCCAATGAAAATTTGCATTGAAAAAAAATCTGATTTTCGCCTCTAATTATGATTACTTATGGCGAGTTTTGTTCATTATTTAAGCATTTAAACTTGTAAAAAAAAAATTATAAATCGTAATGTTAAGGATCCTCACCTCGCCATTCCGGAGTCACATCAATCTTTTTCAATAAAGCTGGCAGCTGTCCTTTGAAACAAATATTGTAGAATTATTTCTCAAGGCTAGTTTCTTTCATCACTGTGCAGCGGTTAATGCTCTTACAATTATTGAACTCACAAAGGACGTAAGATCCCTCGTACTTCATTGGCCCGGTGAAAATCTGATCTCTTTACGTGGTATTCTCTGCTCCATGGCCGGTACTCCCTGCAACATTTGTTTCCATGCGCACTCGTGGGCGCTCCAGGACCTTGCAAGAGGCCATGACTTGACTCACTGGGGACGGTACGGCGTCGGTGACTCGAATCAAATCAAAAGAATTGACAGCGTTCAGATTGATGAAAGAGAGATGGAGGAAGCCGATGCAAAAGCTAAAGGGACAGAAGCAAACAGAAAGGTGACGGGAAAAGCCATCATTGCCTTCAAATCCAATTACGGTGGCTTTCGGTGCCTTTTCTTTGGTGGATCATTCACCATCACCTTAGCCTCCAGGTGCCTTCACGAAATTTGATCTTATTATTATTTTTTTTAACCTTTTCCAAGAAGTAATCTCCCACTTGGGATTTTGGCTGGTGGCGGGTAGCAGATAAAGTGGGGTCATCCACCGATACAAAGTTGGGGATCTAGTTGGCCAAATTAGTATTTGTTCTTTCCTTTCTAATCAAGTCAGAAAGGAAAACTAAACTTTCTTTTTAAAATTTGTATGCATCTAACGAAGGGTTGAATATAGCGTAGGCAGCTATCTTGCAGTTAATGAAAAGCTATTGGCATATACCATTGGAAAAGATGTTCTGCCGTTTATTTTATTTTATTTTATTGATAAAAGTTTATTTTATAAATTGGAAGTGCTTTGTTTGTGGCAACTTGCACTAGTGGACCGAAGCTTTTCTTTATTGCTCCGCTTTTGGCGAAAGCAATATTAGCGAACCTTGTTTAAGGTGAGATTTAGATTCCCAAGTAGTTACTTGTGTGGAACAATGCCATTGGACCCAACCATGGTACATGAGAGAACCGGTACAATTCACAGGATCGGGATGACATGGAGGTGTGATTTGAATGACTAATCTTGGGATGGCATGTGGCAATGGAGGTTAGGGTAAAGCTTTCAAGCATTTTTGCTTTGTATATATGGCTAGCTAGATTTGATGTGGTTGATCAGTAAAGGAACAGCGAAGACCAAATAGTTGCTTATGGAAAGTTGAGGGGCTTCTTCATCCTGATTGTCTGAGACTCATAAGTAGGTGGCTTCAAAGAATTTGGTTTATAATAATAGAGAGAGGAAGATCAAAACAGCTGGCTTGAAAGGTTCCATCTCATCAAGAGTAAAATTGTAGTGGTCCCATGGTAGGCTGTCATGAAGAAGCTCTCTCTCTCTCTCTCTCTCTCTCTCTCTCTCTCTCTCTCTCTCTCTCTCTCTCTCTCTCTATATATATATATATATATATATATATATATATATATATAAAGGGTAAATATAAATTATTATTTTCACTTGGAAAATTTTGTTATAAAATTATTCAAGCTACTTGACTCGGACGATAGCACCTAAGCCAAGCCGAGCTTGAATAGCCCGCAAGCAACATTGCTTGTTTGTACCCTTAGATATAATAAGATAACAATCTATCTTTAGCTAAGCTTCCAATAGATATCTTAATTTATTTGAAAAACACCAAGTGAGGCAGTCCATTGATAGGATCCTTGGAAACAGTTTATAAATCACCATTGGTGCCAACTGGTATCAGGGATGAAGTCTCTGAAGGTTGGTATCAAGGTTTCAGGCTTGTCTCGTTCCCACCAAATCCCGGATAAGGATAGGGATGTGAATTGCTATTTCAGGGACCATCTTCGCCTGCTTTGCATGGATATGCTTGGCCTGTAAATAACTTGATGCTTTCATTTTAATATGCTCTCATGGTGTTTCACGTGATTCCTTTTTGATAGGGTACTCCAACAACATGTGGAGATGCATGAGCATGCAAAAGAAAGAAGGGATGAAACAGATTTTTTTTTCTCTCTCATGTTGATCTTTGAGTGTATATATGATTAAGGTCATTAGTTTATGACAATAAATAGTCAAAACATTTTGTGTTGATCAATATAGAATGTTACTTAAGATGACCATGTGAGAATTTTTTTACTAGGCTACAAAGGTTTTGACCATTTGCTCCAAGAATAGAATAAGATAAATTACTCATGAATGATTGGTCAGGTTACAGCTTACAAAAATTCTCAGCGGCCGTTAGTTTTGTCTTCATAATTCTCTATCATCCATATTGGAGGAAGCCCTGCACGCAATGCAACAGTGAAATTAATTTAGACAACTTTATGCTCTGTTCAAGTGCCAAAGAAAAGTCAAGAATATGTTCTGGAGGAATTTAACTAATGGTATGGTTGTTTTAACCACGGACGCACCGAGAAATGATCAGCAAAAAACTTTGAGAAAGATGAGAATATGCTTTTTACTTTGAGACACGATAATTCTAAGCGCCAGAACTTAATCATGTAATAAGAGAATAATTAGATCCATCAAAGAGAGACTGGGGGATTTATCCTAAAGGAAAAAAGAAAAAAGAAAACAGGCTAGGAGATAATGTGTCTTTCAAGAAAGTATGAGCACTAAAAATGAGATCATCTTAGACCTTCAGTTTTTCTGATTTGACTTTCTTTTTACTTGATATTTTCTTTTTAATAATGCAGCTCAAGAAAATTCTCAATTAAACTATCTAATTTAGATGTTTTGGTAGCAGATGCATACAATCTATTTTGAGAATACCTTGAAGAGCTGCAATGCTTGCTAAGGTCTTGACAAAGAGCCTTGTTCACATCTCCTGCTTGTATTGATCCTTCTTTTATCAACTTGGCAAGCTGCATATAAGAATTGAAATGATGTTATCTTAAATAAATTGGTTATCAGAAATGCAAGACAGAGTCAACTTCTACAGATTCCAGCTAGAAATCTTCCAGATGAAGGTTGCAGTTTTAAAATTGAATATTAAGATTATGATATTTTTATGGAACACCGTAAAACTACTGTTGTTGCTGATGAATACACATTACATAATACAGTCGTGGACCAAGATCATAAGTGATTCTCTGATTAGAGTTCAGTCTCCTTACCTCATCCTCTGTTTCCTCCAATAACCTATACCAATAAGCAAGCTATGTTAGAACTTAGACAAAATCAATAGAAGCATTGAAGGAATGTGAAACAATTGCTCATTCTACCCAAACATAGGTTACATTATAAATACTACTTGATGGTACAGTTAATTTAGAGCACGCAATATGAACTGTAGGAGCAAACTGAACCACAGGAACTGCCTTCCATATAAATAAAAGCAGCATTCAGAACAAATGAATTCATCAAAAATGCAGACTACTAAACATAACGACATAATGTCAATACATCAACCTACCCTATGGTGCATCAGTGTATACTATACCAGAAAGAGAATATGAGACAATACAATACGATGCAGGAAGATACCAGCAACCATGCATGGTAAAACAAGGATCAACCCCGAATGCATAATTGAACTTTCACTTCATTCAATGCATAATGGCTGTTGCATTTAAAATAATAAACAATATCAGACGCTGCCCAAAATATTCAGAATTTATAAGATACTTAAAAGGCTTGAAATAATGTTCTTATCATTCAATATGGTCCATTTGGGTACATGCATGTTTATTGTTCAATCTATTCACGTAGTCATAGAAAGAAAATATTCAGCTCAGAAGGATAATGTTTGACGAAATTACAAATTGCCTTGAGCACTCTACTTTCCATACCTAAAAACCATCATTAGTTAGGGACAAACTAGGATACTCCTATCATAATATAGACAAAACAGCCAAACAGTGGCATAAACCATTTTTACCAGGGTGCTACAATAATATAACATTTACATAGGATGATCTGCATGGTAGTAACTATGATCACTAAGAAAACTATACAGGATGTCCGCATCACTATTATTAGATAGTCTAGCCAGGTTTACACAAAGTAATGCCCTTGCACCACATCCTCCCAAAACTCCTTGTACCACATCCCCCCACAGAGAGAGAGAGAGAGAGAGAGAGAGAGAGAGAGAGAGAGAGAGAGAGAGAGAGAGAGAGAGAGAGAGAGAGAGAGAGCCCCAGTTCATAAAGACAATGACCCTTTAAATTGACCAATTTTCACGATACCCTCGTCTTTCATTTCAAAGAAAGCACCAAGAATGAAACAAGTTTATCGAGGAATGATCGTGAGGCATGGTAATAGACAGGAATTTATAGCAATCTTGGCAACATGAGGCACAAGGAAATTTAAGCCATAGTGGGCTAGAAATAAATAAGTTAAACCCTAAATTGCCTATACTCCAAAAGTTAAGCAGCCATTATATGTGGGTCTGATAGGCCATTTGGCAGCCCTGCAGTCCAATACATTTATGTCCCAATAAACAACTTACTATTTCTAATCAGCCACCAAGGTTGTTTTGGCATTATTGTCTCACTGTTGGACCATCCATGGGAATATCTCGAGCTCCAACAGTCCATCCTTGCATGGTTTGTGCAATCATGCAAGCTCAAAATCTTGAGTATGCATCATCAGACCCGGATTTTGGACCTCCTCCATGAAGAAGAGGGTAAATCATTGCATGATGCCTGTCAATGGAAGGTTGTTGTTTCATCTAAAGAGGTTGTCACAAGAAGGGGGAAGGTGATTCTTAGATCCTATAATCAGGAAGATTGTTAAAGTAAAGAGATACAATACAGGGAAAGAAATCGAAAGGAAAGAGAGAAGGGAGGGGAAGTTGTGCAACTCCAGTGAGCTGCATGAAAATTTGAGATGCCAACTAATAGAGGTAAGTTTTGAAACTTGCTTAGGCATGATGCTTTAACTGCATGATGGTAGAAAGTACCATACTTTCAAAAAATCATTCTTCATGAAAATGGGCTTATAATCAATCCTCACATGACATCCAGCAAACTGTTAAAGTTTGAGAAACAAACATACCAAAGCACAGATAAAGTGTACAATGCATACTGTGGGAATAACATAAAATTAGACCTAGCAAATTGATATATAAAAACAACCAACATTTTAAAAGATCCTAGGAAATCATTCATCAAATAAAACTAGAAAGCACATCTTACCTTCCACAAAAGGATGACAAATTTTTTGAGCAAGCATGTGCTTCTTGCTTATCTGACAAAAGGGGGGAAACATACTTCAGAAAATCTATTAAAAACAATAGTAACTTCATGCCAGGAAAGAAAATATAAACTGATAGTTAAGTTTCAATCAGCCCTAAAGAAGCATCACAGGGTGCTTAACTTCCCTGTAGACAGAATCTTGGAAACAAGGTCTACATTTGGCAACACACTTTCCAGATACAATTATTCTTCCGTGGAAGTGAAAACAATCACATGCAAACTAAATCATTTTTGTGATCTCAAAAGCTGTAATTTGATAACTATAAACTTTCATACAACTATATTATCCAATCAAAATTATTTTGACCAATAAAAATATCAAAAATCATTCCAACATATACATGAAGTATAAAGAAATGACTTAGAATTTCACTACACTAGCAAAATAGGAGTAGAATAATAGATGGTCTTCTTCACTGAATTTCTAATCACCAAGAAATGTTACAGATCACCAGGCTATACAAATCTCACTTACCACCTTACTAATTTTTCTAATAGGGCAGAGACAAATTGGTTTGGAATGAGTATTTACTTATTGGTTCATACCATACTGGATTGCACTTGCAAGGTATCTGTACTGGTTTTCTCCATACACCATTACCAAACACGTATCATACAGTATTTTTTTCTGCACAAGCATGCAGAAACACACCACGTGTCAGAATGGCGCTGGAATGTGCCAGTCCGTGCAGTACTGGTAGGTATCAGTATAGGTACCCATACTGATACTCTAAACCTTGGTTAGGAGTTATAAAGTACTGCCTAGAATATCAGTCAAACATTTCATCTGATTCTACACTTAATGTTTGTTTTGCATAAGTTTCAGAACAGGGAAACAGCTGTGAGTTCTGGGAATGAATCAAGAATCACTATGCAATATTCAACGACAGCTGGTCTCAAATAGAAAAATACAAAAGAATCAACCGGGACAAACACTTATATTTTTGTAAATTGATCTATTTTGTGGTAACTATGGATTTAAGCAAAGTTGATTTCTTTTTCAGCTGCATTTCATTTCAGTCTTATTCAAAGATCATACAACAAGGTGTAAATATTTTTTAATTAACATATTTTTTGAGATGAAGATGTTGAATGCAAATTTCATCCCATTAGAAGCTCCTAAATGCTCCCATCACTTTGATTGACCAAGTGAAGATATGCTTACTTCTTGTTTCTCAAGAAAAATGGCAGTATATTTCCAAATTACAAGGACAATATTCATGACTATTGCTTCAGCTTGAGGAGTGACAAATAAAAAAAAAAAAGGGATATATGGTTGACATGCTATTATCAGGAGATGACCGTTCAGTGCAGTTCACCTCTAAAGAAGACTCCAAACAGCTAGGATGTAAAATGATTCAAAGAGAAGTATGATAGTCCACGAACACTGTATACTACTTAAGTGAACATTTTGCAGAATACTGGTGGGAGAATCGAATTACTAACCATATTCCTAAAGCACAACTACCTAATTTTCTTTTTAAGAATATCTGAATTTGGGGTTCAAAGTGCACATATTTCTAAATAGTGATGGTCAGAAAAATGAATGAGATAAAAATATTAATTGATGCTAATTAGTGATGAATAGATACAAAGTTGACCATGAGGTTCCTAAAGTCTCACCAGTTTTAAGGTCGTCCCAATCTCTTACTTTGACCCACCCTTTTTTGCCGGACTCTAACTGCAAAAGGTATAATATATTAGCAACTCACATAGTTTCCTCATCACTAAGACTGGATTCTAAGCAATACCAAATAAATTATATAATATAAAAAAAAGCATCCATAGCCATATGCATACCACATGCATGCATGTGAGCATGCCCATGCCCATTCACAGGTACATATGAGAACACGAATGGATGTACACATATGCTTGTGCATAATACAATATAAGACAAGTGGAAACTAAGTGGACTATTTACGGACAAAATAACTTTGCAATGGAATCTGGTTAGATGTATACTCTACCTTCATCAGAGTGTAATCTTGCATTTTTTCACAGAGTCCATCCAATAGTTCAACGACTCTTAGCTCACTGATTCTATTTGAAAGAATAACTAACAATTTGATATCAGTTAAGCATCGAAAGAAGAAAAAAGAATTGTAGTGACAGAACAAATAAATGAGCTCGGTGTGGCAAGAATATTTATTTTCGAGGTAATCCATTTCCTGATGAATGCTGAATGCATAGGTCATTATGAAAAGAAAATCTCAATAATAAATTAAAGAAGGGCATATTAAAGAAGTAACTTTGAGCTGAAAAATACTAAAATATAATTTAATTATTCAAAGGACCGGAATATCTCCTTCAATCATCAATTGAATTTTTAAGGAATTCCAAAATATTACAAAGTTGTGGAACAGTCATGATTTGAAACTGATAAACTTCTTCCACCAGGTAAAATAATAAAATATATTGTTCACAAAAGAAAAAAGAAAAACAAAAGAACATGATAGCATTATTTTAATGTAAAAGAGTATGAGAGTTAAACTTTTCAGCTACAACACTTTTGTTGATGAATTTAATAGACTGAAAATAGATAATGTCTATATCTGCAAAAGAACTCAATGAATTGTCACATAGAGCTCATTAGCACAAGGATAACCTAGAAAAGTCAAACACTTCTGACTTCCAAAAGCTTAAAAAGAAGCTGGATATCTTGGGAGTTTCATCTACTTTGTACCCTTCAATAAAGAATGTTACAAGTTAATAGATACATAGATTGACTTCCTAGATGAACACATAGAGACACTGATAAAAGCTGAAGCACTCAATTGTGTTATCTTTAGTGCTAAGAGCTCCATAAGCTTTAAGAGGGAAAAATGATAAATAAAGGCTCAACTTCAAAACTAGACAAGTACATTAAGACTGGCCATAGACAGTGATTTGGGCCACCAAAAGAAAGAAATTGAAAATAATTGTTGAATAAAAGCAACACAATGAGATTCGTCATGTCATTCTCTACTAACATCTTAGGTGGACAAAGTTTTTATCAAGATTGCCATGTAACTAAGAATAGCAGAATCAGGACTAGATGCCAGAGTAAAAATTCCAGTAGCAAACCTTGGTTCATGCATGTAATTGGTTAGATTGTTTAGTGTTGGTTTACTTGCAGTACTACCTTCCCTTTCCAATCTTCCTCTTCTTAGTCGCTTCTTTTGCAAGTTCACGTTTATGTTCCCCTCAGAAGTAAGACTTAACTGAAACGTGCCTTTCTCTAAAATTCTCTTCTTTAAGACATGATTGCAAATACTGATATAAATTTGAAGTTCAAGCTGATCTAGAGCCTGATCTGCAGCTATTACTCTAAAGCCCTGAATGCTAAATAGATTTTCACATAAATTACAAACATTATTGATAAAGTTGGGTAACAGAATGTAGGAAGTGTCATTTTCATCATATTAGAACAGGACAACATGGTGCAGATAGCGATATGATATTGTTGAGTGACAAAGTTTGAAGGTTAAGAAAATACTAGAAATATAGCATGTGATACAAATCATGTAACTGGTATGATGGGCTCAATGACATTAAGACAACCCAAATCATTGATGTCCACAATGTCATTGGTGTGGTTTCTAACAATCTGGCATGATAAGATAGGAAGGCTACATGCTGATTGAAAATAAAATAAAACTTCTGGTTTTCAGATTGATACTTGTAATCAATGACTTTCCCTTCACGTTGACCTCTAGAATCCAGACGGTGACGCATATCCAAATGGTTTCTTGGTTTCTCCTGGAGCAAGTATAAACCACAGAATTATTGACTGGTACTGTATTATAAATCAGTCGATACAATTAAACCATCAATAGCTTGCATAAAATGCTGAAAGGAGAACACACAGAAAATAGAAATGAGATGTTATAACTTACAGACAGTTGAAAAAGGTCAGACTTTGTAACCGGAATTTATAGAGGGAGAAGGAAATACCACATTTGCCATGTATATTGAGCATCACACCATAACCATAACCATCATGACATCCCATTCATTTGGGTCTACGGTGCTTGTGTTTTATCAAACTATATAATTTATAGAGGTGGTCAGGAGCAATCTGCATATGGTAATGCTTGCTTTCATGCACACAAGGATGGTGAGAACATGAGAGATTTGCATGAAATATGTGGGTTGGATGCATCATTTAAGGAGAGGGTTGGAATGAGGTTGAACAGAAAAGCATCACCACTATGTTATAACGTGATTTCCTATTATTTTGCATTTATATATCATAATCTTTCTAGACAAGTGAAAGTATAATCCTTTAGGACCCATCAATGCACTGCAGCTGATAAAAACACAATGAAAAAATGCAAGTAGAACAAGGCTTTTTTTTTTAATTTTAAAGTTTTAATGGGTATAATGATTTGACACTCGTAAGGATTTTTATTTTCCTCTGAAAAATGCTGCAGCTACCCGCAATAGGTAACCATCCCCCTACCATTTCAATACTAAAATTCAACAAGATGAAACTGATCCATCAGATACTTCTAAAGCAAATCCTAAGATCATTTCGGTAAAGATAATAACAACAGTTGGTCGGCAGACAATCTAATGATAAAGAATTAAATATGGACAATTTATAAGCTCAAAGATATGAACTTCAAAAGCTACGTCTAGAGTAATACAGAGCAACATGACAGGTAAGGCAATGTTTTATAATCACAAAAGTCCTGAGATAATTCAGACAAATTCCATCAGTTTGAAAAGGTTGATACAAGAAACTTACATTTGAAAGTCCAGTTTCTAGCTCAGCCTGCAAGTCATTCAGCACAGAAGTCAGACCCCAGCAACATCTATGAAAAAGAAACTTGGTTTTTTTCATGAATGTACGGTTTACCAGCTGAACTAAATGCATATGATTATTCTCGAAAGCAATACGGTATCAGCACAACCGGTTAACATATAACGGTCCAAACTATAATAGCTATTCGAATGGATGTAAGCAAATAAGTAAATTGATGTATGTATAAAGATCCAAGCTTGGATATCCATTTCTATAGCAAAATGTCATCTTTCTCATCTTCTTCGCTTTTATACAATAAGTAGATCGGTAGACTAATCTCGGATAATAAGAAACCATTTAAATCAGCTAACCAAGAACTCCTCAAGAAGTTGAATGATAATCGTTATTTTCCCGACTATAATCCAAAAAAGGGGGAAATGCCATCAGATATTCGTACCACAAACCAAAAAAAAATAGACTTCTTCATCACACGCTCACCATAAAGAACGATTCATCTATGCTGGAGGAGAATAAAGAGCAAAAAATCGAGGGTTTTAAGCGGATCGGAGAAAGCGAATTACCGCGACGGCGTTGCAAGCCGCGCATCTGTCGTCAATGGAGGAGACCGGATAGACAGCGGCAAGGATTAGGGCGGAGAGGACCCAAATCGCGGCGGTTTGGGGGATTGCTCCCCTTCTCTTCTTCCTCCCGTCCATCTCGCCGGCTCCGCTCTGCCTCCTCCGCTCACGCTCCGGTCGTCGTTGATTAATACCAAGTTACGGGACTCCAAGAACCAGGGCTGAGCCTTCCGATCAAGACTCGTCATCGCCTAACGTGGTAGGCTATGTTTGGTTCGTTCACGTGGTCTGACCATTAGTCGATTGCCACGTCATTGAGACGTACGGACCGGGGCTGGCGTAGGAGAAAAAGAGCAAGTCATTGCGGTGCAGCAAATCCAATACGGCCTGCACCATATTTTCTTATTGATCCCCTTATATTCAAATTAGCTTAACGGGAACCAGGAGTGTTTTTGGGATTACATTATCGTATCATCATTTTTACAATCATTTTAAATATAATAATTTATTTTTTTTATTTTTTTATTTTTTAAATAAATTATGATCTGAAAAATCGATTCTTCTGCAAACAGAAAATAAATAAATAAATAAAATATCACCATCCCAGAATTTCTTTTATTATTTTTGGCTATCCTAAAGTCTTCCATTTTCATATTTTTGCTCTTTCTCTTTGATGGTCGAGAAGCCACTGGTGAGCTGAAAGTTGTCGAGATGCCATTGGTGAGCTGGAAGTTGTCGAGCATACCTCCCTTCATGTTTTGATACGCCTTCGAAATCTTGAATAAATGGAGAAAAATGATTTGGTTTTTCAACGCAGACGACAAACATAAAAAATCGATTCTTCTGCAAACAGAAAATAAATAAATAAATAAAATATCACCATCCCAGAATTTCTTTCATTATTTTTGGCTATCCTAAAGTCTTCCATTTTCATATTTTTGCTCTTTCTCTTTGATGGTCGAGAAGCCACTGGTGAACTGAAAGTTGTCGAGATGCCATTGG
Organism: Areca catechu; assembly: GCA_021397845.1. Classification (NCBI taxonomy): domain Eukaryota; kingdom Viridiplantae; phylum Streptophyta; class Magnoliopsida; order Arecales; family Arecaceae; genus Areca; species Areca catechu. The sequence goes on from CM038052.1 coordinate 179,059,769, forward strand.
TGAGCTGGAAGTTGTCGAGCATACCTCCCTTCATGTTTTGATACGCCTTCGAAATCTTGAATAAATGGAGAAAAATGATTTGGTTTTTCAATGCAGACGACAAACATAAAAAATACCACAATAAAGAAATGCAGATGGAGCACTGTATTTTTGTTTATTCAGGAGAGGATGAGACTCCCATAAGATTCGTCCCAAAAGAAGCTACACAACCAGAAATAGATAAAGAAATTATATATTTTTATATAAATTTTTAAAATTTATCTTTACATAGGGATGTCACGATATATTTTTAAAAATTTAAGTCTTCATAGTATAAAATTATGATACTATGCATAGTTTCATGACACCGTAGTTCAGAATTTATGATATCCAAGTTCAAAAACCACGACATCCTATTTAAAAAACTACGAACCCATGTAGAAATTATAAAATAAAAATTTGTAACCCCTTCTACCTCTAATATATGTCATCCTTGGCTTGGTTTATAACTACTCCCAGAGTGTCAAAATTTGCCACGAATGCTATAAGATTAATTAAAATAACCGAAATAGTATTACAACATTCTAGTATAAAAATTACGACATCTTAGTTAAAAAACTATGAAATCCTTATAGAAAGTATAAAATATAGATTTCTAACCTTGTATATGCAATACATATCATCCGTGGCTTTGTTTATGACTCCTTGAATATCATAAAATTATCATGGATGCTATAAGATTATCCAAAATAACCGAATCAGTATCACGACATCCTAATTTAAAACCTACGATATCCTAGTTAAAAAACTATAATTCCCATGCATAAATTATAAAATAGAAGTTTATAACCCCTCTGCCTCTAATATATATTATCCGTGGCATGATTTATGAATCTCATTGTGTCAAAAATTATCACAGATACTATAAGATTACTCAAAATTACTGAAACAGCTTTAAGACATTCCAGTTTAAAAACTACGACACCCTAGTTAAAAAACTATGACACCCATATATAAATTATCAAATAAAAGTTTGTAACTCCTTCTACATATAATACGTATCATCCGTGGCTTGGTTTATGACTCCCAGAATATCAAAAATTGTCACGAATGATATAAGATTAATGAAAATGGCCGAAACAATATTACGACATCCCAATATAAAAACTACGACATCCTAGTTAAAAAACTACGATATCCTTGCAGAAGTATAAAATATAGATTTTTAACCCCTCGTACATGCAACACATATCATCCATGGCTTGGTTTATGACTCATAGAGTGTCATAAAATTATCATGGATGCTATAAGATTACTCAAAATGGCCGAATCAGTATTACAATATCCCAGTTTAAAATATACGATACCCTAGTTAAAAAACTACAACACGCATGCATAAATTATAAAATAGAAGTTTCTAACCCCTCTACCTCTAATACATATCATCTGTGGCATGGTTTATGAATCCCATTATGTCAAAAATTGCCACGAATGCTATAAGATTACTCAAAATTGTCGAAACAGTTTTAAGACATCCCAGTTTAAAAACCATGATATCTTAGTTAAAAAACTACGATACCCATGCATAAATTGTCAAATAAAAGTTTATAACTCCTACTTGTAATACGTGTTGATATGGCAAGATTGCTGACGTGGAGCATGTGTCAGACCCAGCTAGCGGCCAAGCAGCGCCGCACCGTGTTCCCTTCCGAGCTCCCTTGCCAGGTGGCCTGACCAGCAGTCACGCCCACCTCGAGCCAAGCTCGGCACCTTTGCCCCTTCGCAAGGTGGTGCCCCTAGGTGGGGCCCACCTTGGTCGAAGTGGGGCACTCCTGCTCCTTCGCCAGGTGGCACCCCCAGGTGCTCCATCTCGGTCGAAGTCGAGCTTGCTCCTGCTCCTTCGCCAGGTGGCGCCCCAGATGGGTCCACCTCAATCGAAGTCGAGCCAGGCACTCATGCTCCTTCGCCAGGTGGCACCCCCAGGTAAGTCCACCTCGGTTGAAGTTGAGCTTGCCTCTACCCCTTCGCCAGGTAGGGCCCACCTCGATCGAAGTGGGGCATTCCTGCTCATTCGCCAGGTGGCACCCCCAGGCGCTCCACCTCGATCGAAGTCGAGCTTGCTCCTGCTCCTTCGCAGGGTGGGTCCATCTCGGCCGAAGTCGAGCTTGCCTCTGCTCCTTCGCCAGGTGGCGCCCCCAGATGGGTCCACCTCGATCAAAGTCGAGTCAGGCACTCCTGCTCCTTTGCCAAGTGGCACCCCCAGGTGGGTCCACCTCGGTCGAAGTCGAGCTTGCCTCTGCTCCTTCACTAGCTGGCACCCCCAGATGGGTCCACCTCGGCCAAAGTCGAGCTAGGCACTCCTGCTCCTTCGCCAGGTGGTGCCCCCAGGTGGGTCCACCTCGACCGAAGTCGAGCTTGTCTCTGCTCCTTCGCCAGGTGGCGCCCCCAGATAGGCCCACCTCGGTCGAAGTCGAGCCAGGACTCCTTCTATCTCACTGGGTGGTGTCCCCAGATGGGTCCACCTCTGCCGTGCCTTCTCCTTGGAACATCGGGAGGACCAAAGCCGTCGGCCCTGAGGACGCTGCTAAGGCCGGTGCACGCAGTGCGGCGTGCCCAATATGGCACCCCCAGATCTATAACGGTGCGCGTAACCTCGTTTGCACCAGTTAGAAGGGACACCCTGATCGAGGTATCATATCTTGCAGCCGCTGACTTGGAACCCCCTGGAGGGGAGAGTCGTGGTCAACGCCTCGAACCCAAAGGCGCATGCGCCTGGATCAGGTCCTGCATAGTTTTTCCTTTCGTGACAGCATGGCGAACGAGACAACCTCGCTACTTAACTCCCAACCATAAGGGGAGGTGATCTCAGGAGAACGGCCAATGAGCACCGTTGACCTCTAAGGCCCCCCTAGAGGGAGAGAATCGAGGCACCGAAGTACCCGGCGATCTCAAAAGGGCACCAGCGGGCGTGGAAGAAGGTAAGCAATTAAGAGGGCAAATGCACTGAAGGAGAGAACAAGCGATTCAGAGACAAAGGCTCTGAAGGGACTCTTAGGAGCGAGTCCGGCGAGCCTTATCGCAAGAACTGGAGTGCTGACCCCCCTCTCGTTCTCTCTCATTCTCACTCATCTCCTCATCAAGGATTCCTCTAAGCACAGAGAATCAGCAGGGATCTGCCTTAGTGGATCTGTTCCTCTTTGCCGCTCACTAACTTGATCGTCAGAGTGCCCCCGTCGGAATTCCCGGCCCAGGTCTCTAACCTCATTTCGCAGGTCTGGGAACACTAGGATTCTGAAGTAAAGGGGACCGAGGTCCAGCACCAACTCGTAGCTACAGGCCACAGCGGTAAGGTCGGCAACACGTGTCATCCGTGGCTTGGTTTATGACTTCCAAAGTATCAAAAATTACCATGAATGATATAAGATTAATAAAAATGGCCGAAACAGTATTACGATACCCCAGTATAAAAACTATGACTCCTAGTTAAAAAACTATGACATCTTTCCATAAATTATAAAATAAAAGTTTGTAACCCCTCTATTTCTAATACATGTCATCCGTTATATGGTTTATGAATCCCAGAGTGTCAAAAATTATCATGGATGCTATAACATCATGCAAAATGGCCGAAACAGTTTTACAATACCCCAATTTGAAAACTACGACATCTTAGTTAAAAAAATTATGACATCCTTACAGAAAATATAAAATAAAAGTTTCTAACACCTCTACTTATAATATGTGTCTTTCGTAGCTTGGTTTATAACTCCCAGAGTGTCAAAAATTATCACGGGTGCTATAAGATTAATGAAAATGGCCAAAACAATATTACGACATTCCATTATAAAAACTACGATATCGTAGTTTAAAAAACTACGACATCCTTGCAAAAAGTGTAAAATCAAAGTTTTTAACCTCTTCTGCCTGTAACACAATTCATCTGTGGTCTGAATTAAAACTCTTACAATCTCATGATGACATCTCCCATGTTATAACAAGCCTGTGTGAAAAGAATCAAGAGTAATTAAGTCCGAAACAAGATTGTGACACCTTAGTTCAGGATTCACGACATCCTACTTCAAATATTATAATATCCTATATATTTTTATGCTTGGATGGCTTATATTTTTTATACTAGTTATTTTGAATTTATTGTTTAACTTACATTTATCTTTTACTTATGTTTCAGGTGATCTTGCAATAGTTTGGCAGCCTAGAGTGAAGGCTTCGCAACTGTTTAAAAATCATTGCAAGCCAGCAGTGCACGTTAAAAAAGTATGGAAGATGGGTTTTTTTAGTCTTTATTTAGAAATCATCCGGAAGACTCCATTCGGTGCATTCGTTGACATATAGCCGTTCGTAGTCGACGAACGACTCCTAGCTAAAATTATTAGATGTTACAAGAGAGGTAACAAGTTTATTTTTTGTGGTAAGGAACTTACATTCAGCGTCGAAGACTTGGCCCTGATTTTGGATCTACCATGCCTCGGAAACAAGATTGCAATGGAAGATCAAGATAAAATGGGAAGGTTATTCCGTAGATTTGGTAGGGAATTAAATCTTCAGAATAAGGGGCTAGAGAAGTTAATAGCGCAACTTCATTCATCAAACATACAAGGATGTCAAGAACATCGTAAGACTTTGGATAGCATATATGTTTGCAATGTTCTTATTTCCAAAGTCAAATCAAGCTTGTCCAAGATATATCATCCCTTACTTGGATGATTTATCTCAATTGGGACAAATTGACTGGGTATCTGTAATAAAGGAGTTGACTGTTATGGCTCTCCTAGATATTACTTGTTGCTTGAGATATGAGAAGCCGGTCCAAACCAAGAGAAGTGACAAGGTTAGGAGACAGCCAATCCTATATGGATGTTCAGCTGCTCTGGTAGTAAGGATCATTGATATGCAGTAAAATTATAATTATATTTATTTTAAATCTTTCATATTTTTAAAGTACATAATTATTATGTACAAGTTTGGTTCCTCAAACATAGCACCTTAAGAGCCCCAGCACATCCAAATAAGTTATCTAGGCTGTTAAAGTGGTATGACAGCTAGATAAAGACATAGAATGTTCAGCTTGCAAACTTGCAGCCTCATGAATTGTAAGATAATCCATTATTTCATAAACATAATGAACAATATATCATTATCATTAATATAAAATTATTTTATTATCATTCTTGGCTTGCAGGTGGAGGGAGCTATTGAGCCTATGATAATGGAATGGTTGCTTATCATTAAAGAAACGGTAGCATCCTCGAAACCTGAAAAACATTATGCAAGCTGTGCAAAGTTGAAGAATAAAGTAGAAGATATAAAGAAGGGGCTTGCCATAGTTGAAATCCTCCTCAATTTATTGGTAAAAAAAGATAGCAACGCTAATAAAGAAGGGCACAAAAAGATAGAGGAAGATGATATTGAGGTTGAGGTGGAAGTTATTGGGCACGATCAACCTATGATAAAGGAAAAAGTTTATGACACCTCTGTGACTAAGGTTGAACATATGATAGATGAAAAATTGAAGGACACACCTTTGAGTAAGGATGCTGAGGGAAGAAAGAAAAATCTGTGGTTCTTTCGCTTATCAAGAGGTTGAAAAATCAACCTAGACTATGAAAGGCCTCACAAATGACAGCAGATTTTGCTTTTGAAACAGAACAACCCAAAAAAAAAGATAAAAAAAGAGGGCACATTTCAGCCCGATGAATTAAATTTGAATCTTCAAATTGAAGATGATAAAAATTTGATTAAAACATTTTTGAAAGAAAAGATTAACTCGTAAGTTATATCTATTTTTTCTATTATATTTAGTACCTTATGATAAAAAATGTATAATATCCTTTATATTTATTAATTTCAGTGAGGTCATCTATACTAATAAATTTAGAGGCACTATCACAAAGAAAAATCTTTTCAATATGAAAACAATGATATGATAGTTGATGATATAAGTAATGGAGTATTACTTTATTTTGTTCTTATTCTTAATGTATGTTATGATATATTTTTTTAATAATTCTTATATTGATTTTCAAAATTATATAAAATCATGTTACTTATATTAATTAATCAGTTTATATCGCATTGCCAGATAATTGATGCCGGGTAGGAGTTCATTACAAATAAATGGTACAGCATCCGGAAAGATATCATAGGTGTATAATTGTACCTGTAATGACCTCCGGCATGTACCTGACATCAGCATCACCATTTCATGAACTTGCTAGAATAGCTAGGAATATGATATTTGATGGAGTTAGTGATGAAGTTAAGAAGGAATTTTGATTTATGTTCATCATTATCAACTCAGATAATTCTCACTAGCACCTGGTTGCAGTTGACATGCAAAAAAAGATATTGATGCATCTAAATTCAATAAAATACAATTTTAAGTACAAAGCGAATGCAAGGAAGTGGCATAAGATACTTGGGCCAATGTTTCATATATTCTGTGATAATGCGGAGGTGGAGAATTGGTCCATGCGAGAGATTGCTGAATGTCCTTCCCAACTTGCAGGATCATTAGACTGTAGATTGTATTGCCTGAAATACATGAAATTCCTTGCTCGCAAGGATAAGCCTAATACTGGGGATTTCATACAAAAAGATATAAGTATGTACCATCGCCAGTTAGCAGTAAGATTATTGAGAGAGAGCCTGAATAAGAAAATTGATAGTATTATTAAAAATTAGCATGTAAAAGCAAGTTTTTTTAATGTACTCGTTCTATTCAATTCATGCACTTCTATAATATGTTACAGAAATTTGTAAGTCAATTTAAGTTTATATTTTAAGCATCATTCCCAAATAAAAATTTTATAATTCATTCAAATAGTAATGTTTTAAATGGATGTCTTTCATTACATGAAGTTTTTGTATTTTTGATGTTATGTTTACTTCCAGGGTGTCAAATTTCTTCATTGATGTGAGATGGTATAAAATAATATTATGTTTCTTCACAGGATGTCGTAATTTTTAAACTAGGATATCGTAGTATTTGAACTTGGATGTCGTAATACTGTTTCAGGATATTTGAATGATCTTATAGCACCCATGATAATTTTTTACACTCCAGGAGTCATAAACCAAGCTACAAAAGGCATGTATTATATGTAGAAGTGGTTAGAAATTTTTATTTTATATTTTCTACATGGATATCATAGTTTTTATACTAGGGTGTCGTAGTTTTTATACTACGATATCGTAGCTTTTGAACTTGGATGTCGCAATACTATTTTAGGATATTTGATTGATCTCACAGCACCTATGGCATTGTTTTACACTCTCGGAGTCATAAACCAAGCAACAAAAGATATGTATTATAAGTAAAAGTGGTTAAAAACTTTTATTTTACATTTTTTACATGGGTGTCATAATTTTTTAACTAGAATATCGTAGTTTTTGAATTATGATTCATAGTTTTTGAACTTGGGTATCGTAATACTATTTTAGGATATTTGATTGATCTTATAGCACTCATGGCATTTTTTTTACACTTTGGGAGTCATAAACCAAGCCACGAAAGACATGTATTACCGGTAGAAGTGGTTAGAAACTTTTATTTTATATTTTCAGCATGGATGTCATAGTTTTTTAAGTAGGGTATCGTAGTTTTTGAACTAGGATGTCGTAGTTTTTGAACTTGGATATCGTAATACTGTTTCATGATATTTGATTGATCTTATAGCACCCGTGTCATTTTTTTATACTTTAGAAGTCATAAACCAAGCCACGAAAGACATGTACTATAGGTAGAAGTGATTATAGACTTTTATTTTATATTTTTTACATGGCATCGTTGTTTTTTAACTATGGTATCGTAGCTTTTGAACTTGGATACTGTAATACTATTTCAGGATATTTGATTGATCTTTTAGTATTCGTGCCATTTTTTTTATACTCTGTGAGTCATAAACCAAGCCACAAAATATATGATTACATGTAGAAGTGGTTAAAAACTTTTATTTTACATTTTCTGCATGGGTGTCATTATTTTTTAATTAGGGTATCATAATTTTTGAACTTGGATGTCATAATTTTTTACTTGGGGTATTCTAATTTTGTAAATGGATGTCATCCATTATATAACTAGGGTGTCATAATTCTATTATCCTTATTTTAGTCTCTGGGCATTTAAAGTAGTACTAAAATAAGCAGATTCAATCACATGTCTAATACATCCTATTTTAAATTTCTTCGGCTAATATAAATATATATAGGACTGTACGAAAATTCAATATTTTATATCCTCTTATGTGTTAATTGATTGCATACATAAGCATCAAATTCGTCTAAAAAAAGATCGAAAGATGGTACAATGGGTTCAATTACTTGTTCTGGTACTTCCACTACAATATGGGTAGTCTACCTCTTGCTTGTATTATCTCTTCTTTCATTTTGTACAAGAGTATCAATGGAAGTCTTATCCATATTTTTTCTTGATCTCTTTGATTTCTTCTCGACTCCACTCTTAATTCTATTCTCTATTGGACGACCTTTCGTAGTAAGTTGGTCAGAATCTTAGATTAGAAGTTATATGCTTTGCTTAGCTGCACAGTTAGCATCTACAACTCTTCTAAATAATGGTATAAGATCTTCCATCACTAAATTAAATGCATCTTCAGATTGGAGGCTATCTCTGCAAGCTTCATCATCCGATGACTCATCAAAGCATATCTATGATCAATAAAATATAATATTTGTATTAGGATTTTATGACATATGATAAATTTATATAAACATAAAATAAGATATCTGAATTTAAATAATTTCTTGACTATGTACCATGATTTTTTCATGCTTTTATCTCAAAATTGAGTATTGCATTCGAGATTGTCGAATTGGTATTTCATGTTCTTACACCATCTATTCAAAAAGTACTTATTTGGAATACGAAATACGTCATTTTGATGAAGAACCAATAAGACATGCCTACACAGGTAACCCTTGTACTGAAAGGATCTACACTAGCATTAAACATCATCTAAAATTTTGTCATATGAAACCTCATAATTTTTTATAATCTCTTTCTTGATTTCATCAACTTCAATTCTTTCAAATGATTTAATAGAATATACATCATAATTGTCAACTTCTTTAACTATTTTAGCATTTGATACAGCCAATTCAAGGATCTCATTTTAAAATTTTTTGAATATGTGCCTTATATATTTTTTTACTGCTTGCCTCTCAAAAGGAGAAGATGTCTTTAAAAAAGTATTTGTTTACAATATTTTATTATCTTCCTCATTTTTTGCTTCATATCTTTTCTCCAAGGCATCTTCGTACTTATCGATGAATTTTTTGAGTGTAGTTTTCTAGTTTATAAATCCATCAAATAAATGATTGATGCTCTCACTTCTTTGTGAAGTTGACATCCCTGTTCATAAATATTCAAAAAATATAAGCAAAGATACAAAGTTTGTTGAAAATTTATAAAAAATAAACATTAATCAATCATAACAATTAACAAACCTGCAAAAAATGTATCCTTAAGGTAAACTGGAATCCATTTATTCTGATATTTATAAATATCATTTAACCAATATACAGCCTTGCATTCTTCATATTTCTCCATTAAATGTGCCCACATTTTCTTGAAAGACACTATGGTAACTAAATTATATATCGTCTCTTCAAACTCAACCATAAATTTAGGATTTGCTGTGCAAATATGGCCAATCTTTTCAAGAATCTTCTTCAATATATGCCAAAGATTAAATCTATATCGTACATTGGAAAAGACATCCCTAACAGCAGCCTTAATTACCTTATATTGATCAGTTATAATGGTATTAGGTGGTTGACCACCATTTGCATCCATCCATGATTGGAATATTCATTTAAATGTCTTGGTCCTCTTATTTGATAACAATACACAACCAAGCAATATGGACTGTCCATGATGGTTGACTCCGATAAATGGACAAAAAGGCATTTGATATGTATTAGTTAAATAGGTTAAGTTAAATATCAATACATCACTAAAATAAGTGCTTTCCAATCTTGACCTATGATGGATCCAGAAGATAGACCTAAGATGTCCATTATCATTCAAATCCAAAGTATAAAAAAATTTGGATTTTTTACTTGCATTTGTGAGAAATAGATTACCATTGACTGTGCATCTCCTTCTTTCAACTGACTTTGACATTCCCGATAGATGAAATTATGGGCATCATTCTCTGTAAAATTTAATTATCTTCTATCCCATTTCCTTCTAGTCATGGCAGAGTATATTTGAGTTGTAGGAATATTTACGATATGTAAATTACTGATCTCTACCTTTTCTGGTGTGCTGATCCTCTTAGGGACCGTAGATAACCAGTTGATGATATGGACAGCTCATGATTATATTCTAGAAAAATATCATCTAATATCTACTTACCATTTTTAGAATTTAGGCTTGCTTTTATCGAAGCCTTATAATCAATTTTGCCAATATCCCTAGGATTCATAGTGTTATCGATTATTCTAGATTTTCCTTGCCTCCAATATGCTAGGTGCTTGAAGCATATTTCTTTATTATTGTTGGATCTACTATATACTATTGTGATTCCAAAACCTACTCTTCTTGCATATCCATTGTAGAAATTATATACATCATTTGCAGAATTGAACTTCATTCTAATTTCAGGATCAACAGACACGTTCTCTGCATTCAGAGTGATAGGAGAAGGTGCATTCTTATGAATAATATCAGTAACCTCATCCAAATGATCATCTTTGATTTTTTCCAGATTTCTAATTTCAATGCCATATGTAGAAATATCTGCAAAAAAAATCATAAACATTGATATACATAATTTTAGATGACATTTTATCTACAACATAATAAATAATGTGTTATGCATTAGATAAAATATGACACGGTAGTATGATAATACAAGCATAGAACCAAATATTTCTAAATAAAGTTATTCAAACTTATGACACCTTAGTTTAGAAGTTTACAACATCCTTGTTAAAAGATTATGACACCCGATCATAAAACATGAAACTAAATATATTAACCCCTATTAATAGGAGAACCTATCACTTGTGGACCGAGTTATAATTTCTAGGATGTCATAACATGCTACGGATGCAAAAGGATCACAAATATATGCTGAAACAGTATTACGATATCACAGTTCAAAAACTACGATACTCTAGTTATAAAACTATGACATCCCTGCACCAAATCATAAACTGGATGCTTTGATCTTCCGTAATAAAAGTATTTTCGTATGCATTGCTGATATATGATACCCATATTATAAAAAATACTTATGAGAAAATTTTAGTATCAAAAACTTCAAAACATGAACAACTCGGTATAAAACAGAAAATGAAAATTTTTGTCCTCCATCATAGGATATTTCAACCGTACATTAGTTTGAATAATATTATTAGATTATGATAAAAAGACCAAAAAAAATATTTCTAAAAAAAAAAATTTCAAGGAACGATATCCTAGTTCAGAAATTTACAACATCTTAGTTAAAAGATTATGACACCCGATCATAAAACATGAAACTAAATATATTTACCCCTACTACCAGAAGAACCTATCACTTATGGACTGAGTTATGACTCCTAGGATATCATAACATGCTACTGATGTAAAAGGATCACAAATATATGCTGAAACAGTATTACGATATCCCAGTTTAAAAACTACGATATCCTAGTTATAAAATTATGACATCCCTGCACAAAATCATAAATCGGATGCTTTGATCCTCCATAATAGAAGTATTTTAGTATGCATTACTGATATATGACACCCACATTGTAAAAAATTGCTTTTGAAAAAATTTTAGTATCAAAAACTTCGAAACATAAACAACTTGGTATAAAACAGAAAATAAAAGCTTTTGTCCTCTGTCATAGGACATTTCAACCGTGCATTGGCTTAAATAAGATTATTAGATTGTGATAAAAAGATTAAGAAAAAAATATTTTTTAAAAAAGAGTTTTCAAGAACGATACCGTAGTTTAGAAGTTACGACATCCTAGTTAAAAGATTACGATACTCGATCATAAAATACGAAACTAAATATATTAACCCCTATTACCAGGAGAACCTATCACTTGTGGACTGAGTTATGACTCCTCGAATGTATAACATACTATGGATACAAAAGGACCACAAATATATGCTGAAATTATAATATGTCATCCATGTACAAAATCATAAATCGGATGCTTTGATCCTCTGTAACAGAAATGTTTCAGTATGCATTGCTAATATATGGCACCCATATTATAAAAAAATACTTCTGAGAAAACTTTAGTATCAAAAATCTTGAAACATTAATAACTCGGTACAAAACAGAAAATGAAATCTTTTGTCCTCCGTCATAGGACATTTCAATTATACATTGGCTTGAATAAGGTTATTAGATTATAATAAAAAGACCAGGAAGAAAAAATATTTTTTAAAAAAAGAGTTTTTATTGAACGATACCCTAGTTCAGAAGTTACGACATCCTAGTTAAAAAATTACGATACCCGATCATAAAATATGAAACTAAATATATTAACCCCTACTATTTGAAGAACGTATCACTTGTGGACTGAGTTATGATGCCTAGGATGTCATAACATGCTATGGATGCTAAAAGATATCAATAATATGCTGAAATAGCATTACGACATCCTATTTCAAAAACTACGATATCCTAGTTATAAACTTACGACATCCCTGTACAAAAACTTAAACTATATTTATTATCCCTCCTACCAGGAATACCTATCACTTGTGGACTGAGTTATGACTCACAGAGTATTATAAAATTTCATGGATGCTAAAGGAGTATTATATAATTTTCTACATCATTAACTTTTCTAGCTACCAAAATAGTTGATGTAATAAAGGAACTATAAAAATAAAACTAAACAATATTCTATGAAGGCTTAGTTTACTTCCTGCTGGAGATAACATTATAGAAGAAGTCTTCGATGGCTTATTCCAACCTCGGACTAAAACAGAGGAAGTTTCGGTGGCTTATTCTAATCTCGAACCAAAACAGAGCACTTTTTCAGAGAGAGGAAGAAGCTTATATTAACATTCGAAAGTTGATTCCTATGACAGGACTTTCAGAGCACATTTCAGAGTGATGGTGATTCTTCCTCCAACCTTTACTGATTTCTTGGACCAAAGCTAGAGCATGTTCCAAACTGAAACATTTACCAAAATCCAAGCAAGATGGCAGGAAAAAAGTAGACTGGAGGGAAATGATATTTTGGTCTGCACAAAAAATTCAATAAAAAGTTGAACGGTAATTAATGAATGTCACACTCAACTTTTAACCTGTTAGACATCCCATCCCGTCAAGCTAGTTCAGATACAGGTGGACCAATAAGAAAATATGGTGCAGGCCATGTTGGATTTCCTGCATCGCATGCGGTGCACAAAGACTTACTCGGAGCAAAAATAGCAGGACATTGTAGCCGGGACAATAATGATATAATTAGGGCCCGGTGGGCCGAGCACGGAATACCCAGTGATTTAAACACAACCACCGGCACTTGAACTCGATCTAGATTTGGAATGTTAAACTTAAGACAAATTAGATGGAGTTAGATCGATTTGGTTCAAGTGATCTAACTTGGTTGGGAGCAAGATTCTTTATACCATCACGAATTATTCCGTTTGAGATGTTCGTATCATACCAGCCGAGAACCGATACAATTTAACTATGAAAAATGTTGTGGACTGTTCAAAAAATGCTATGCCGATATGGTATAACACATGTATATTTATCCGGTTCAATTTGATTTAGATTCAATTCAATTTTATTTAAATATAAATTTAATTTAATTCAAATCAAATAATTAAAAAAAATATTATTTTTTTAAATTTTATGAATTCGATATGATACGGTACTTGGGAGTTAATGGTGATAGCCTCTTTGGGTTGGGTTGGATTGGCAGGCACTAGCTTATAAAGCTGCAAGTGGGAAATGTTGAGTAGGAGGTCTGATCATAATACCAAAGTTTGGCCTTTGACGTTTGACATTTTCTAACCAAGCCTAACACGTGTTAGGTGCATATTGTCCCAAAAAATAAAAAAAAAATAAAAAATCCGGACCCTTGGGATAAACCCAGCGCCTGCTCAACTTGCATTGCTCCTAAAAAATATAGCATTAGATTGGATTAGAATGTTTTGGGCTAACTGAGTGCAAGGTGTACCTTTCCCTCCTAAGCTTCAGCTTCCTAAATACCACAATAATTTGGCTAGTTAACCCATTTTCATCCCACTGGTTTTTTTTTTTTTTTTTCTTGGCAATTGCATCTTAATATCTCTTCAAGAAAGTCTTAGTACCTAGGTTTCCTGCATGGCTCAAATAAATGGTGCGGAGGGACGGATATATAAACTAAAATGAAATATGTATTCATGAAATTCGTTCTAATTGATGGAATCATAGCCATATATATATAGTTTTTTTTTTCCTTCATTCAGCCAAGAGTTTTTTTTTTTCTTTGGTTTATCAGCATCAAATCAATCTATCCGTCCATCTTTTTAGCAAAATAAGAGCTTATCTTTTTATTTGAATACCCCGTTTTACCCGTCGGTATCTTATTGATTGCATAAATTTGAATAATCTGTATTGAATATTACTCATTTGGAATTTACGAGAATAATTATACCAGAATTTATCTTCATTTTTTTTAAAAAAATAATATCATTTTTTATTAATATAAAAATTTAAAATAAAAAAAGATAAATTTATTAATTTAAAATCTTTCAACCAGCAAGAAAGAAAGAAAAAGTTCCTTAAGATTCTCCTCAAAAGGTGCGGTCACGTGGAGGTGGTGGGTGGCTGAGCCCCCGCATGTTCGCATCCAAAACGTGCGATGGCCGTCGGTCCATAAATTCGTGGTGTAGGATCTTAACTCCGCCGTCCTCACCGAGCAACAGCCGCCTTAAACACGGCAACGGGAAAATCCCATCACGAAAACTCATCGACAACATGACCAGACCACTCCACTAACTGGTGGTCCCCACTACCATTAGTTTCATGTTGCCATCCAATAAAGGAAGGGCGCTAAGAAATTTGTGAACTTGTTGGTACCGTAAAAACTTCTCATTAATATGTCATGTATATAGAATGATTTCGAAACCTAAATTACTCCCTCTTGAACGTGACCTAGCTTCCTCGCGTCATGTCCCCATCTGTTTGTGTGGGGTCCGGAGACAACTCAGTGGTTTATTTGGGTCCCCTCGGAAGTCTTCTTCTGGGTTCCAATAATGCCGGCATCATTCCATGTGATTAAAAGAAATTAGATAAAATCTCATACACGAACCGGAGAATCCGGCAATTAACTATTTCAGCACTGCGCTGGAGACTAGATCGAGTGCAAGATCTCTGTCCCTCTCCCCATCTCGAGAGATGCGAACGTCCCCCGAGAAGAATTTCGGGCTCGATTCCCCCATCCAATGGCGCTGGTGATGGTACATTCAGTCTCAAATTCGATTGCAGAGGTTTTGCCCCCCATTTCGATTCTCTTGTGCTCTTGTTTCGATTTCCCTGTTTCGTGATCTGTTTCATTACGCCAAATAAATAAATAAATAAATAAACAAAATAAAAAACGTACTTTTTGCTGTTTTGTTCTGTGTTTTTAGGTCTAAATCTGGTAATCTTGATCAGATTATTGCAATTTAATGGGCAGATGGTTGAAATCTTGGTCTTAATATGGGATTTTCTTTATTTATGAGCAGGATTGTGCTTGTTTTAAAGGGTTGCTTGTCAGGATTTGCAAAGATTTTGGATGCTATTTGGAAGGGGAGGGATGCAAAGCTTAGCTCTTGATCTCGTTTCCGCGTCTTAATTTCTAGGATTCATGTGATTGTGGCCTGATATCTGGTAGCTTTATTCATGTTTGATTGCTTAAAGGGGTTAAATTGGAGAAGCTCTTCATGTTATTTTTGTTTCAGATGATGGATGAGGGCTTACGATTCTGAGTGCTT
Source organism: Areca catechu (assembly GCA_021397845.1). Classification (NCBI taxonomy): domain Eukaryota; kingdom Viridiplantae; phylum Streptophyta; class Magnoliopsida; order Arecales; family Arecaceae; genus Areca; species Areca catechu. The sequence continues at coordinate 179,075,715 of CM038052.1, forward strand.
GGGTGTTTTAACGATGGCCAGTGCAAGCTCTTTTAATGGATCCAACTTTAATTGCAGGACAGCCCTCCTCTGCGATGATTCAAGGAAAGTCACCGAGATTAGTGAAATTAATGCCGAGTCCTCAAAGGGTGAAGCATCTCTTCAAAAGGATATGGAGGAATTGAGTGTCTCCGAACATCTAGCGAGGACTTTAGGTGACAAGGCAAAGAAGAAGAGGAATGCTCATGGAGGATGCAACAGGGAGGAGGGGGTGAACACTAAGCCCGGCCCCTCTGGATGCCTCAACCTTTATGTGAAGGGTGGGGGATGTCGAGTTTGCGCTTGCGAGGTGCTTGATGCAAATGGGAAGAGGAGGACTAGTACCATGGATGAATGCATGCCACATAAAATGGTGATGGGGGTTGAGAAATCTGGAGTTGAATGTTTCTCCCATGGTGTGACCGAGAGGCTTTGGAAGAGAAACTTGAGAAAGGGGAAAGCAATCGAGCTATTGCCGCCAAAGTCTCCTGCCGGGAATTCACTTCCAGATGATGTCTTGCAATTGATTTTGGTTCGGCTTCCTTTTACTTCTCTGATGGCTGCTCGATGTGTTTGCAAGAAGTGGAGAAATTTGACAATTACACCACATTTCATGCAGATGAGATGTGAAGGCCCCCACAAGAGTTCATGGTTGTTCCTGTTCGGCATTAAAAGGGATGGGTGTCATTCTGGAGAAATTCATGCTTTGGATGTCTCATTGGACCGGTGGCATAGAATTAGCAATGATATGCTGGAGGAAAGATTTTTGTTTTCAGTTGCGAATGTTGGGACTGATGTTTATGTTGTTGGTGGTTGCTCGAGCTTGTCTAATTACTCATTGTCAATGGAGAGAAGGAGCTCCTTCAGGACCCACAAAGAGGTGTTGGTCTTTAGCCCTATAACAGGCTCGTGGCGCAAAGCTGCGCCGATGATATCGGCAAGGTTGAGACCTGTTCTAGGAGTATTTGAAGTCAGTGCTGGCTGCAGTATATTTCATACTCAACCTGATCGTCATGATCAGTTTCCCCTTAGTTCTCGGATTGGTGGGGTTTCGGAGGTCTATGAGGATCCTCACAGGTTTTCGGTTAGGCGCAAACTGAGGAATGCTTTCTATGAAGATGATAATTCATGGGAGACCAAAGAAAAACCATCAAAGTTTATCCGACAAAAGATGAATAAGCAACCAAATTTTGCTCTGATTGCTGTGGGTGGTCATGGGCCTTGGGAGGAGCATCTCGAGTCTGGAGAAATATACGATCCTCTGACCGATAAATGGGTGGAGATTGCAAGATTGCCACGAGATTTTGGGGCTGTTTGCTCTGGTGCAGTTTGTGGTGGAATGTTCTATGTATATTCTGAAGCAGACAGACTTGCAGGCTATGATCTTGATAAGGGGTTCTGGATTACCATTCAAACATCCCGCCCTCCTCCCCGACTTCGCGAGTACTACCCAACTCTTCTGTCTTGCAGGAGTCGGTTGTTCATGTTTTGCGTGTCATGGATGGAAAGAGAAGGGCAGGTAAACAGGAGGGAGAAAGCTGTGAGGAAGCTCTGGGAGCTGGATTTTCCACCTCACAAATGGAATGAGGTCTCCAGACATCCAGATGCTCCCATGGACTGGAATGCTGTATTCATATCCCATGAGAACATGATTTATGGGTTGGAAATGTTTAGCATATTTGGTCAGGTTCTGGATTTTTTAACTGCTTGTCATGTTTCAGACACTGAACATAAATGGAAACGGATATCAAGGAAACATGCAGCGCATGAAGCAGATGCTTCCTCATGCACAACAAAGTCAATGGTGGTGCTACATCTGTAATGTTTATCTAAGATGTTGGCATTCTTTCCATGTTTTTTTTTTCTTGGGTATAATTTTCTTGCTGCTGCTGTTGATTCAAGTTGCATTGTTTGATTCCATGCTTAAAGCTCTCTGTAGGCAAATGGTTGGGGTTGAAATCATTTTTCAAGTCTGTAAGTTTCACTAAATTATGAATGAAAGGTTTGATTTATCCTTGATTGCTTTAAAAGTTTTCAGTTTGGTTGTTACATTGTAATCTCCAATAATGTGGTAGTAATCTCCCAATACATGGTTCTACACCACTAAAGTTTTGCAGAGACAAGGTATGTCATTCCTTGTACTGAGGAATTGCTTAATCTGCCTTGGTTAACCTTTTGTGAAGAATGTGAGTTAAATGCAGTGCCTTTTGCCACCCAAATGGGCGGCAGCATGACCAGAAACATCTGTGAGCTATTTGGTTTTTTCTTGCTGGATTATTTCATTGGATCAATGATTGATGTTAATCATTGTTAGGGTGCAATTTTTAGGAATTAAATAACAGTAGATATAAACGCTGATGCAAATGTATGCTATATCTGCAATGTAAAAGTTGATACATGAGCAGTCAAGGGTATGTTTGAGGTGTTGATTATTACTACATGTTCATCATACATAAAAAATCTGGATAGAGAACTTTGGGATGATAAAGTTTGAATTATGCAAATCTTGGCCATTGTCATATCCCTGCATCATGGGTTTTTTGGAATAATAATGCTGTTGATTCATTTTTCCTGCTAATGTTGTTGATCCAAATATTTTTGTGAGATTTTGTTTGATTCCATGAACAAAATTCTATATGCAGAAGAATGCTTGAGGTAGAAATTCAAATTGTATGAGTTTCACTACATTATACCTGAACTTTGGGATGATAAAGTTTGAATTATGCAATCTGGTGTCCGAATTTCTAGGTAATCATCTTTGCCATTGTCATATCCCTGCATCATGGATTTTTTGGAATAATAATGCTGTTGATTCATTTTTCCTGCTAATGTTGTTGATCCAAATATTTTTTTATGATTTTGTTTGATTCCATGAACAAAGTTCTATATGCAGAAGAATGCTTGAGGTAGAAATTCAAATTGTATGAGTTCACTAAATTATACATGGAAAAAATTGTTTTTATCAGCGATCATTTTGATCAACTTAGTCGAGCTATTAAATTTCAATATTCAATGATGTGGCATTCCCCATTTATGGTTCTACATGTTCCATAGAAACATATTTTGTTTGTTACTTGTTATACCGAGGAATCGGTTAAGCTGCATCCATTAACTCTTCCATGAAGAATATTAATCAAGTGTGGTGCCTTCACCAAAATGATCATCAACCCCACTCGAAACATTCATCAACCCCCCCCCCCCCCCGGCACCAAAACCCCCGCCCCCTTCCTTCTAGGAGTGCATGCAATCAATGCGATGGACTTGGAGGTTAGTCTTCCACCCTCACCATCCAAAATAAATAAATAAATAAACAAGTTTCATGGTTATTTATTCTGTGCCCGGAGATATTTTGGAGAGGCATGTTTTGTTGAAATGTTTTAGAGTTATTTTGATGGATTACAGGACGCGGGGGCTGTTTGAATGCATGGTTTCAATGCATGCCAATGAAAGGTTGGTGGTGAGTGCCAGAGCCCGGGCACGCAGCTGTCCGCAGAATAAGTCAAGAAATAGAGAAAGTTGGGCAAACGATGGTTAGGAATGGCAACGAGTCGGATTTGGATCGAGTCATCCAAAATCCATATCCATTCCGTTAAAAAATTATCCGTCCTATATCCGTTTCAGATCGGGTCAGGTATAAAAAATCATGTATTGAATGGATTGGATATACCCGGTCTCATAAAACTTAATTTATTTAAAAGCTAAACGGGAGTATATCCATTCATATTCAATTTACTTAAATATTTTATAAATATAATTTTTTTTATATATAAACGGATCGAGTTCGGATTTGGACGTACTACTGATCCGAATTTGAATCTAATTTATTTTATATAATTCATATCTGTTTATAAATTAGATTGATCGAATTTTATGGATATTCATCGGATCGATAAAAATTGTCATCCCTACGAAGATGAGATTAAGCCACGAGTTGTCGGATAAGGGAGGGGAATGCGGTGATAAGCAGGAGGGGAGCCGTGGGAAAGGTGGTGGAGATGGTGGGTTTTTATTTATATATATCGGAGACGTGACTTGCACGTGAGTGCAAGCATCGGCGGGTGCAGTACTACCGGGGCTAGCAATGGTTTCGATCAGATGAAGAAAATAGCATAAAAATCTTGGCTTGTGATCTAACTTGATTGGCCTATTATGTATTCTATCTAGCACGACTGAAATCCAAATCAATCCTACTCGACCCAACCAATCCATCTTTACAATTTCCAGTACCTCAATACTGAAGTGGACCAGGTAAATAACATTAAAAAGAAATCATTTGCAGATCATGGCATGACTGGTTCACAACTAAATGAAATCCAACTCAAACTTTATCATGTTCGCACAAGCTGGATCAAAGCTCTAAACCATGCACCAACACGTTTGACGTCCAGATAAATAAAAAATAACTCATACCTGATCCAAACTGAACCTTCTTAACTAAATCCAGGCCAAACAAGGACACATCATTTCCATAGACCAGTAAAGGATCATGTGTGCGACCTCTCAGGTGCACCAACATGCTTCTTATCACTTCATGGTCCTTACTTTAGCAACTCATAGCCCTTGATAAACCAGCCAAAACAAGAAAGAAAATAAAGCACAAATGAGTGAGATATGAAAACTGCAATGTTTCTAAGATGCTTCTAATATGGTGATGCTTCATTGTTAATGTCAACTATTTCAAACTTCTCAAGCTTATTGAAGGATAACTTATACAGTAAATAAACAACAAATGACAATGAATAACCACATGCCAACACTCTTGCCACAAAAGAATTTCTCAGCTGCTTTGTTTTTGAACTCCAATCAACTGGGTAACCTTGGGCCCTCCGCAGGCGGATCATAAAATGATGTGCATGCTGTCACACATTGTAGGATCTCATTGCTCAACTCCGCCAAGCTGAAGAAAGCTCCAAATCAACGTTCTCCTCCCACCAAGTCGCATTCTACATCGAGAAGTTCATAACAATTAAAGAACAATGAACAAGAGACATACGATGCTTATGGAAAAATAACCTTCATCATAGCAATAAGAATAGCTAGGCTTATTAGTTAGCTTGTTGGGTAATAGGTTATGGGATATTGGAGAACAAGAACTGACAGATATTGGAGAACAAGCACTGACAATGAAGTAAAACATTCAGTTGAATGATTATTCATGTATAATCAATAGTGCGAGCCAATTAATTTATGCATAGGAAGAAACATGAGAAGGATTAAGTTCCGAAAATTTAAAGATGTATTGTAGTATGAGGAATCCAACAGCTAGTTTGAATAAGTAGAAACTTAGGATTCACAAAACCAGACTTCAAATTCTGGAAAAAAAATAATAGGACAATTACTAAAATCATGATAATTTTAGAGAAGTTAAATAACCATGTAAAAAACTGTAGCGCTTTGTGTGGTTAGCAAAGGTGCACCATTCAATTTTGTCTAAATATTTTTTGCATTTCAAGCCAAGATAAACCGATAAAGAAAAAAAGCTTCAGAACCTTGTATCCCCTTCTTAGAAATTCCAGTGGGCTCCCTTCTTCCTCTTGCAGCCCAAGAACCCTCAAAAGTTCTTCTTTAGTCTAAAACATTAAGATTGTCGATACCAAGGTGTGAGAGAAACACAAATGGCTGGCTACATAAAAAAGAAGAACATTACCTCTCCCAAAGTGAATCGCTACATAAAAAGAAGAACATTACCTCTCCCAAAGTGAATCGCATTGCACTTTCTGCAACGCAAGCGTAGGAACCATCAGCCTGTTTAAGCATAACTTGCCAAGGCCCTGCACAAGCACACTGTGAAGCAGTCTCTCATCTGATGTTGCTGATTGAAAAAGGAAGTTGTCACTTATCTATAATTTTTATTTGCAATTAAAAAACAGATTTCTGATAACCATATGGAACACGATGCCAGTTGTTCTCTTTGTTTTTTAATACTAACTTCTACACTTATAACCAACTACTGGAACCATATCTGAATAATTATATTTGTTGCACATAAAGTTTAAATTAGATCACCATTTCCATTATCACTAAAGAGTTTCTGGTGCTTCCAAGGTATATGCATAAACTAAATTCTAGCCTAACTCCTTTGTAGACTAAATAACAGGTCAGACTTTCAAAGATTTCTATGAATTCCAGACATGAAACAATCACCAGCACCATTATCCACAGGGAGAAGTCAGCGTACTTGTGAATATAGAAATGCCAGATCCATTCGACTTCAAACTAGGAGGATTTGAAATATGAGGCAATTTTACATGAGATTTATAAAGTTAAATAACAACAGTTAATACATGAATGTAATCTAACCATTATGACTGCAATATATCATGTTTATAAAAGAACATATGACAGACCAAATTTGGCTTTGTAGAATGGCAATATAGTTTTGTTGAGTATAGTAAATTAATAATTTATTTAGAATGATTTCCTGTATGACTACAAAACACCATGCAGAGCCAAAGCAAATCAGTAAGGGATGCTGTCTGCTAAGTCATCTCTTTTATCCTTCAATAATAAATAAGTCAGACACATTCTTTGCATTGTCTTCTTGGTTTTAAATTTTAAAGTAATTTTTTTTGCCTTGCTATAGTTTCTTCTTTTTTAATTTTATTCCAAAGCTTCCACTGATTTCCTCATTTAGTTTTGTTTATGCCATGGTTTACATAAAAGCAAATGTGTTAGCTGCTAGAGTTGATTGTGAGGTACTTTCTTCCCCCTTCTCAATATATGCCAAGAAGCCAAGTAGTTGAACTTATAAATGCTTCTTTATAGGCTTAAGGACTTGAGATGTCAAATTGTCGAGAAGTCAAAGTGGAAGAGGAATAAATATGACATTAGCACTTCTCAAACAAACAGCCAGTTGTATCATAAATAGTTGCAAAACGTAGTACTGATTCTCCTCATATTAGGGAGTGCATCTGGAGCATGCAAACAACCTTACAAGGTGAGTACATTGTAAGAGATCCCTATTGATAACATCCATGGATGACTTAGCCAAATCAAATCATTATCCATGAGGTCTGGAGCGAGTTTGCTGTTGCCATAATGTACTACTTTATCAAATGCTTCCTCTTGCCTACATATAAAATGGAGAAAATGGAAACTAGCAACAAATAAATAAATATAAGGTTGGTGGTGCATAAGGAAAGGTACACTAACATTATGAATTCCAAGCTTCTTAGGTTCTTATGCACAAGAAAGCCAACAAAAGTAGACATTTTGCATCATGTATTGCTTTGTAGCAAATTAATCTATATAACAAGTTTGGGGCACATCAACATCTTACCTGGGTACTGACGGAATAGGGCACCATTATAGTTGACTATGAAAGGTGCAACTGCAACTGTCTTCAGTATCAAGGAAACCAAAGGGGTTAGCAAAACTTAATGAAGCTAAGTAGCTAGCAAGTTTATGAATACCTTGAAGTACTCTCTTGTTCGAATATAGAATATAGGAACAAACCGAGAAAGAAACCGATAATGCAGAATTTAAAGAAGCTAAGTAGCTAACAAGTTTATAAATACCTTCGAGTACTCCCTTGTTCGTATATAGAATATAGGGACAAACTGAGAAAGAAACCGATAATGCAAATCTTTGGTGGGAAATCCCAACAGACCTAAGTCAGAACTGCAAAAAGTGTAACTGGTGAATCTTCAGAAAACAAGACCAAATTTGTACTAGTAGCATATGTGCATTTGTTGGTTATAGTGGCCTAGAGAAAGCACACCGTAGAGTATCTAGTTCAAGATTAAAAAGAAGAGCAGGGACTGATGCAGCAAATTTTTCCTGCAAAAAAGAAAAGGACAAAAATTGTAGCAATAAAGGAAAGGTAAGGTACTAAGGTTTGTAGGCATGTTGGACGAAACAAATAGTGAAAATGTAGGTTTTAAATATGCTGTCAGCCTGTCACTAGTTCTTGCAATTCCCCATCAAGACATTAACAAATGAGGAATATGAGGATTTAGAAGTAAAACATGTTCTATCCATGCCAATATGACCGTTCACACACCTAGCCACTCCAAATTTCACAAAAGAGATATCAAATATCCAAGTCATATAACCACTCATCTACTTTCTTTCTTGCTAATTACTACAAACAGCCTTGCAATCAAATATGTGACCTACTTTATCAAATAAGAAAATCATAATAATGTCTTAGAGATGTAGCATAATAATTAAGCACACAAAACCACATTTGTTTCTAACAATATTTTTTAGCCATGCACTATTTTAGCATTCTGTGTGGGTGTCATATGGAAAATTAAAGCTGGACATATAACATGAACAGTGCTTCTGGGGCATTACAGAGCGTCACCATTTTAGAAGGTCATGCCAAAGCCCAATGAACATGTTTTGTCATTAAGCTTGGTCCATAATCCATGGTAAACAGCAACAAAACTAGTATAGACTTTAAATTACATGCCTTAATTGCTCTACTTGGACCAGCTCGGTAGGTCCTACTTTGCCATTGGTTATTATGGAAACCGAGATCATTTGCAATGAGAAGGGACATCAAGATCCCCTCTTCCTACTTTGTCCAAATCTTTTCCTTGGTTTCTTCCTCAACCTTTCCTATTATTTCATCCAAATTCAAGTTCTGATGCCGCAGGTTTCCATCTCTACCTTGAGCTGTACATCACCACCCCATCTCAAATTGTTCTCCCTCATGGTGTTGCTTCTTCAAAAATTCTTCTTCTGAATTCATTACTCACTATTTATTCTAACCTTAGCATGTACAGACCATTATATTATCATCTATATTACTCCTATATCATAGGAATATATCATCTTCAGAGCCCATCATCTTGATCTGTCAAGCAGAGCATTTACAGTATAGCAGAACATCCCTAAATTGCACTTATCATTTGCATGACAAATAAAAAAAAGATATACTTACATTTAACTGTTTATCATCCTTCTTGATGCCCTCATCTTTCACCATTTCACATAATAAAACAAAAAATGAAAAACGTTTCTTTCATCTATCTCTAGTCATTCAATCCAAACTATTTATACCTTTTATAAGAAATATTTTAGATGAAAAGGCAATTGCCTTCTTCTCAGTTTGACCTTATCACAAGCCTTTTATGGGCACTTAATATCAAGGAGGTATGAAACTCAATTGTCCTGCATATGTTTCACCTTAATGAGTGAAATATCTTGTCAAAGGTAAATAAAAATAGGATATCTGTTAGGCGGACAGCCCTCTAGACTAAGTGACTGACACCTCTCAATGAACACCACAGCAACTTTGTTGCTAGCCAGTCTAGCCTAGTATCTGGCAAGTGCAGCAAAAGAAGGCAGAGGAGCGAGAGTAGAGAGGGGGGAGAAGGAGGGAGGGAGGCGGCCTGATGTCTCATAAGCATTTTTTTTTTTCATTTTCTCCTTGATTTAGAGGAACTTTTAAACATGTGTAGTCCTTAAGAAGTTAATGTTATATAAATAAATTTAACTAAGAAAACCCAATCTGGAATGCATTTTGCATTTAAACAGAAGCATTTTTTCCATTTTCTCCTTGATTTAGAGGAACTTTGAACATGTGTAGGCCTTGACAAGAATTTAATGCAATCTAACCAAGGAAACCTACCTATGAATACATTTTTGGAAAATGATTTATTTGATGATATAAGATAATGCAAGTCTAATGTAATATCTTTGACATATCAGCTTACAAAATGTTAAACATTTTGAAAACATCATTAATGCAGCACACAGGAAAGTGTAGGCCTGGAGATACATGAGAACCCAAGTATTATAAAGGCCACAAGTAGCATTTCAAAGGTAATAGCTAACTCTCAAGGAAACAAATGGTAACTCAAGACGAGATGCATGCAAGATTAGCCAACGTACCACATACTTCTCTATAGCAGAAAGGTCACGCGTGCTACAATTGATAAAGACATACAATGATGGTGGCTCATCAGACTTCCAACTATCTGTACTCATGAATTCCAGATAACTATGAATAAGTACAAAGTTTAAACATTGCAGGCAAAAAAGCTACTTGAATTCTAAGAGTCAAACAAAATATTCATAAAAGGAATTTTAAGCAAAAATGTAACTGTGTAAGGTTGTAATTTTACCAAAATTGACTTACACTAATATCATACCTCATCCATAAAAACCAATTAAAATAGCTCTTTTCACTGAAATCTGTTGGTGATAATACTAATAGAGAACATAAATTTCACCTGATATTCCTTTTAAGAGAATATTAAGATTATTTTTTAAAAAAGAAAAGAAAAGAAACTGCCAGTCATGTGCATGGAATTAACCATCATCAATCTAAAGTTATCTGAAAAGTAACAAACATCACTATACCAGAAATATCCTATCACTTGCAGGAGAAGAAACTTACCTTCATTATCATCTGCAAAATCAAAATCCAATGTGCTTCTAATCGATCTGAAAAAGGTTGTGACAGGACCACCGGGCACATCATCCAAGGAACCAAGGGATACACCACCTATCTAAAATAATAATAATAATAAATGTTAAGGATTGGACAAGTAATTTCCAAACATCTAAAGATGGACTTAGAAAACATTTGATTCTTCTATAAGTATGAACAACTAAAAAAATCAAAATCCTGAAACATGATAGCATGTAATCAAACTAAAAGCAGCAAAATGTTGTTCACTTAGCATAAGAGCAACCCCGTTACCGTGCCTAGTGCCATCCGGAACAACTGAGAAGCCCTGCGCTTTTCTGGCTGGTCAGGGAACACCTGAATTTCAACCAAGATAATTATGATGATGAGAATTCTTCTATTTAAAACACATTTGAAAGCATAGCTAAAAAATGTTAAGCATGATAAAGGCAAATAATGGCATAACCATAACCATGACAAATGACAACATGCTTCCTTCCAAATCAATGAGGCTGGTTTTGTAAATCCTTCCTCACCATTAGATCCTACTAATAAAGGCACTCTCTTCCAATGCAAGAAATACCCTATGGAATGATTGGTGGAACACCAAAGGGGGCGTTTGGTGACCCACATGGGATCACTGGTGGCGGTGATCCACAGCTTGAGGTGATCAGATCCCTAGTAATCTAAGATCACTATGTTTGGTTAGTCATAGTGCAGTGATTAAAGAACCTAAAGTATGTACAAATAACTTGGTTGGTATGTTATAGGAATCCATGATCACATACCATATAATACCAAAAATATCCCTAACAAAGTCATTTAACAAAGTTTAAGATGAATGAATGTAAAAACTTCAGTATCTTAATTCTATTGAATATTATTTATATGTATAATATCTATGTGGCAAATACCATAAATAAAATGAGATAACACTAAGAATTATAATACCAAAATTTTAAAAAGCCATAAACATCCAAACTCCGAATCCACAAACATCAAAAGAGAGAAGAGGATATCAAAACTCCCCTTCTTAAAGAAAAAGTATTAGATTCCCAGTTTCTTTTCTTTTATTTAAAAAGTAGGATTTCCTTTTTCTTAAACAGTCATGATTATTAAATAAACACCAGTTCTATAAAATCAAAATAGAATATTTAATTTAAATCAAGAAATATTATTATAATATGGCATACACAAGCCTCCAACTGCCACATATAATGGTGCTTAATATTATTTGAATCAAAGAGTTCTCATGAATTAGCCTCAAAAAGAGAAAGCATTTTGATGAATAAAAGCTAATGGGAAGTTGTTTTTCAAAGAGTTTAGGACCACCCAAACACCATTGGTCCACTGGTTAAAAGGTTGTAGTTCAACGTTTCGACAACATCACGTGCCAAAAATGAAGCTTTCCATGGAGATTTCAAAGGATAAGCCCATAGACTAGGGATGAGCAGGAGAGTACCTTGCCTCCCATTATGAGGAGAGTACCTCTCCTCTTTCTTGATTTCTTCAAATGCTTGATCTTCTCCTCTTCCACGGGCTCTCCTCTTCCTAATCAAGAAAGATGATAATGCTGAGAGGAGATTTCTTTTCTTCCGTGGAAATGACGCTGCAGCTGCCCACCCTATGAAAAAAATATCATGGCAAAAAGGAAGGACAGTTTTCTCTTCTGTGAAGTCTCTTGCAACTATGAGGGACATTTTGGTTAATGTATTTTAATCTAAGATCACCACAATGAGATGATGTTGAATATCTATCCTCAAGAGGGGGTTTCCGATCATCGCATTGGATGGTGATTTAAGAACTCGGGATGATCCGAGATCACCCCGACATAGGACTACTAGCATGCAGCCAAAGTGATTCCATCACCTTTATCAGGATCATCCTTGATCCTGGAGTCATCACCCATATCAAACACCCCCACCAAAATGTAACCGAACTATATTAGCAAATCCCTAAGCAAGAATGACTAACAATTAAGAACCCAAATAGATGACACCAAGTAATCAAGCTCATGCTTGGTAGTGGCTTGCCCTTGTTAACAAACACAACATGTTAGCAAAATTAAAAATATGATTAAAACAGTAAAATAATTTATGCGTCTCTATATAGACCAGCTGTCATGTCAACCTCCTCTTCACTGGAACTCATGACAGGTGCCAGTGATATTAAGGCTCATCAACTGTTTTGTTCGAAGATCTACAGATGTGCGAAAAAGGCACTAAACCTCTAATTTATAGGATATATCATGGCTCTACTTAAAGAACTACAATTTGTTTTGACAGCTTAAGATAGCTCAACCGTCACTGAAATGAATGTTCTCAAAGTTTAACAACTAACAAACAGAAATAAGTGAGCTTGATGTTTTAAAAATTATGAAGCAATCACTTTGTCAAGATTTATCTTCAACATTTTCAGCATGTCTCACTTTAATCAAAAATTGGAAGACCAAGAAGGCAAAGGACCTGAGTGAATTCAGGTAGAGATACTATGACTAGTAGCTTAGCAAATAAAGTGATACATGGAAGTACAAGAATAAATCAAAGAAGAAGTGTTCACCCTAGACAAGATCCAAAAATGACAAATAATAATGCAAACCATCAAGCAGTATTCTCATTTCAGATTCAAATGTAAGACTTATTCACTTGCAATGCAAGTAAAGGAAAGCACAAAAAGGAAAAAAATAATATAGAGACTATATAACAATTAAAAGAAAGTACAACTTACAATGCAACACTTGATGCCTTTCATCTCTTGAATTTTCCTAGTGACAGCAAGAGCGAGTTGGATGTTGGCATCAATGAACTCATCTGAAGATCCCTTTATAATGCAAGAGGTTGAGAAGATCAATCATAGCAGAACATGATTGCATATACTTTTCTTACGGCATAACTTTTTACCAGCATAACCTGCCAGTTCTAATCTCAGACATGGCATGGAAATGAATCCATGTTTTTCTGATGCAGTTTCAATGCTTGATATATCAAAGAAGCAAGTGTTGGGTGGAAGAATTTTTATGTTTCTTTTTAGTAAATATTAAGTATTCTGAAATGCAAAGAGTTTTCATAATTCACTTAAATTCTTCTTTCACCCTCTTTCTCTCCTTCCTCTTGATTCTCACACACTCGATGCTCGATAGTTGGACAGGTGTTCCATTGAAATGGGAAGAACTTTATTTTGATAAACTTCAACCCCTAACTATCACTTCCTCAACACCAAAGTAATACAGGCCAAATAAAAGCAGAATTAATCCAAGTAAAGCAACTACAGATACCTTGTAAGAAGAAACATTGCTTGGCAAGGGCCTGCTCACATATTCCACCAAAGTACAATACAGCAAAGAACAAAAAAGCGTCTCAGAAAAGAACACAACAGGATTCTACAGAACAATATCATAAATTGAAAAATAATTACAGTGAAACAGAATAGATATCCAAAAATTAACAGGACAAAAGTCACAAAACACTTGAAAGATAGAATTATTCTTCGTTTTTGATGCACCATAAAACTCCTCTCCAAAATAGAAAACATTCCCAAATGGCAGATATCAATTATAACAATATGAGCATTCAAAAGCAAAACATAACTATGACATTTGCTTCCAGAAAACAAAAAGGAAAGAAACAGAAAACTCTGGAGACACCCTCATAAAAGAATAAATTTCAGCGTAAAACAGGATCTTTAAGCAATTTTTTTTTTTAAAAAAAAGAGTTTTTTAATTTTTTTTTTGATAGAAAAAAAAAAAAAAAAAAAAAAAAAGAAAAGAAAAGGGTAGGGTGGGTTTTATCCCGTGTAGCATCCCATTCTGGCCCCAACTTGCTAGGTGTTTGTTCAATGTAAGCTGTAATTTTTTTTCATGTACCCCGAGTCACGTTCATCCAAAAATTTCAGAATTTTAATCGAGTCATTTAATTAAGATGGAAGAAACTACGACTGCTAAAAAATGAAAATTTTAAACTAAAAAAACGAAATGAAACTACAACATGAGGGGAAAAAAAAAATAAAAGAAATAACTACCATATAGGTTACCCCAGAAAGATCAAACAGATGAAGAATGAAAGGACAAACAAGGACATAAACTAAAAGTAAATCAGAGGAAGAAGAGCAAACGGGAAGTCGATTTCGAGACGAGTCTTTCCATCCTCCAGAGCATAGACAAGCGACCTGGCCGCATCCGAGACAAGAACTTCATAGGATTTGGGCTTGTATACGGCCACCCCGGCCTTCGGATCGGGCTCGGAGAAGCCTCCTCCCAGCTCGGCTTGGAGCCTCGGTGAAGCACCGCGAAGAGAGGCGCCACCCCAAGGAGTAGGAGAGCCAAAAGAAGGCGAGGGGAGAGAAGGGGAGCGAGGAGAGTGGAGGAGGAGAGGAAGAATTCGAAGGGAGCGACGAAGAGATGGCAGATAAGATGGAGGAGGAGAAGGGGAGAAGCGGGAATAGGAAGCGGCCATGAGAGTAGGAAAAGGAAAAGCGGGAACAAAGGGGTAAGGGGATGAACCCACCCCTTTTGTGGCCGTTATAGCCCCCTGAGGCGGCACCGCGGCACGTATCGATGCATGGATTTGATCGCGCGTGGTAAATTCAGGTTCGTTTGGTCGAGTTCTCTCACGCCCTGGTTTAAAGAAATTCCCCCAGAACCCACAGAAATGCGAAGAATTTGGATGATTCAAGCCCATTGCCAAATATTATTGCTAATCATTCTGTGGGAGCCATCTCAAGATCCTTGATTGCACCTCAAATCACAGAATATGAACCAGGTCTTGATGGTCTTCAAGAATTTGGGGATTCATTGGCTCCCACCATACCATATGGCTGTCCATCGCACTTATTCTCGGGGTCTTGGCTGTTCCACGTTGTTTTTTTGGGTACATTTTGATGGTTGCTGAAGGATAAACTAGAGGAGACGCTATGAACTGTTTTAGTGTTGAAGCACAATTTCTTGCTCCTTCTAACTAATAATCTTGGCTAGCCAATATGCTGCTTTATTGAAGCTTCTGGTTTGCCGATGAAGCTGCAGAGAGTCTTCGTTCACGAACCATTTTGATCATTTGTATTAATGCTGATCACAATTCCTGCACTAAGATCAGGGGTAAGAGATGCAGGCAGCTATCAAGTATGCCTCAGGAAATATCCAAGGTTTCCCACAATGTGAAGCATCAGTCATTGCTTGCATTAGACAACAAACACAATTGTCATTTAACAGGACATGGATCAGAAAAACGTTTCCACTGAGACGCCATGGTTAAAAAAAAAAAAAAAAAACAACAAAACTAGACACATTTGCCAAAGAAGCTTGCCTGTGTCAGGTGCTTAATCGGCAACAACATCCAAAGAAATAGCAGACCAGAAGGAAGTTAAATATAAAGTGCCTAGATATACATAAAGGTGTGGTTACATATTCACAACAATAGCTTATCAAGTGCCAACGCTCGTGGACAAAACCTACAAAGACCACTCTCATAGCACCCTAAGCTGGGCCAAGAAGGCAGCACATAAGTCAAGGAACAGGAGCTGTGGCCCTTGGACCCTCTGCAAATCGAGGAGATACTTCTCTTCCCTCGTCTTGTAGAGCTGCAACAAAATGACGAATTGTTAGCGTCCTGCCTACGGTTATAAAACATGGCAAAAATTATATGAATTTAATTTACCAAAAGTTGCTGACTAAGGTAGAACTAAATATTTTAATCTTTCTTGATGGTCACTGCAGTATATGTATCAAAATAAATTGGACAAATGGAGAGTGGATCAACAAAGATCACATAAAAACTGTAAATAGATTCTCAAATGGTTCACACAGGAACCCATGCAGGAAGTCACTAAATATATGTTGCTCAGTTTATAAAAGAGTTCTTGGATGCATTGACAATAATAAATTCATGAAAAGATAGATTGCTACCACAAGCTATTACATATAAGAACTCCCAAAAGAGGAAAAAACATATTTGACCTGGGAATGCAGTGGAGGAAGCAAGCATACTTAACCTGCTGAGCAGCTTGGTTGACAATATCATGGGTTGTTTGCACTCAAGTGATTGCAATACCATCCTACTAATGAGGTCATGATACTATTTGCCATTGATAGCTATACAAACTTGCCAAGTAGCAGGATGGACCAACTAGGGGTTTGACACCTGTTTTTGCTAAGCAGTAGTACAAGAGCTACAGAAAGGAAATGGGTATAAATGCTTACAGCCGGGCCAAGGATAGGAGAAAGACAGGCTCCGATTAAAAAAGCTGGGCTAGACTTATGGGGAAAAGAAATTTCAATTACAGAGGCAGATATTCTGTTGGTGGAGACCTGGGCCAGGCAAAATTGGCGTTCCTATGGCCATGGAACCTGGTGTTACCCCAACTGTTGCTCAAAGTGAAATTTTTATTCAGAGATTGGCTAGGCTATAGAAATATATGTACACTAGCTGTAAGACCGGGCAACGATTTACATAGCCTGCTGATCGGTCAGTAGACCATCAATAGCATAAGGGAACATTCTAAGGACAAGAAACAGTAGAACAAATGACCTGTCTTCATTGTGCTTGAATGAAGCATCCCTTGCCCCACAAAAAAGCACAAGCACGTGCAAGCACACACGACACAACAAACTGCTCCAACAAAACCTCTTAATGGGTATTTGCAACTAAACAACATGCCCAAAATCCAACTCAACAATAGATGATAGATACAACATCAACAACACCAAAGTTGTATTAACCCCCCTCTCCAACCCCCACCCCGCCCCAACAAAAAAATAAAAAAGAATAAGAAAACCATCATAAGACGATAAAACTTGATCCATGATAACCACCCATCCTAGTCTTGCATCCATCATACATACCTCCGAAGGCAAGAACTAATTTTGGTTAAGTTTGAACCCTAAGGTGGCAAATGCTGTTACACCTTGGCTTCCAGACCCCTGGGGGGTGGGGCTGTGGTTGAAGGCTGCTTTCAGTCAACCTCTAAAAATTTGCTGATTGTGTGTTTTCTTTTACAAAGTTGCAACTAAACTACAGCACCTTAAAACATCTATCAGAATTAACTAACATATTAGTTACTACATTCATTGAAATCAGAAGGCCGAACACTAAAATCTATCCATTATACTGTCTCCGATCCACATGATCAAGCAAAGCAATTGCTAATCAAACATATAAGCAGCTTGGTCAATTCTATAGTTTCCTCTAGGTCAGGATTCTCAAGCCAGGAAACTAACTCCAACCCCTACTATTTCTTAATCACAATTAAAAGAAGAGCATTTCTTGATCAGTGGCCAGCATAAAATTTATAAACTTTGCTCACAACTCAAAAAAAGTGAATAATGAATCAAGAGCTAAGAGATCATGTTACCATCAATAAGTGATAGTGTATATAACTAGTTCCGCCTAAGTCAATATTTTGTGGTGGAAAAAAAGGAAGTGGTCCATTATAAGTATGAACAAATAAGAACACGAGAAGACATACCTGAACTTCAAACTTGACTACATTAGATGACTTCCCAGCAGCGTCATCACTTTCAACAATGGCAGATTCATCGCCAAAGCTATGACTATGATGCATAGGATTATTAAGCATACTTTCAGGATGACCAGGAAAGCCGGGAAGCCATCTGCATTTCATGTTATAATGACCAATCTTTTTCCAACAAACATTCAATTCTTGCAGCGCTTTAAGGACCTCTGTCATTATTTCACGAGGATGAGCTCGTGACTGTCAAGTCCATGACAATACATTCATATCAGAAAGACATGTTAAACCAAAAACAGCATAAGGGTGACAACTAAAAGAATGCAATGACCTGGAGTCCAAGAGCCCATTTTCTTTCAACAGGATAATGAGGCCTCGAACCAATACCCTGTGGATCCATATATGCAGGCAGACAATGCGCAATGCCTGAGGTTGGAGTTTCACATGAAGTCATACGGGAGAAGCCACATTCCTGAAAATTACCAAATTATACCATTAAACATTAGATCTCCTTATGAGTAAAGTAAGTTACCAAACAACAGTTCAAAGAGCTAGCCACATGTTTGAAACGCACCATAGTCTCTTGAAACTCGGCTCCAAGATAGCCACTGGTAGCACGGAACCGGTTGTCCAGAAGCAAGTAATATGCAACAGTTGCCTAATAACCCTTTGTAAATTCAGTCATGATTCCATAAACGAGTTACAATTTATGGACTTTTAGTTTGCAGAAATACCTCATTCTGTGTTCTATTATAAAGAGATTCAACCAAGTGCTTCTTGTCAAAACCCATTTTGACCACCTCTTGAAGTATATCCTCATCAATCTGCAGGAGCGACCACATGGAAAGAGAATTATTATGCAAGGGTATATATAACAAATATAAATCAGAGACCAGATTAAGTAAAAAACCCACATTAAAGGGTCCTCAGGTAACCAAAAGTAAAAGGATTTACAGCTATGCCATGGAAAAGATACTGTGAAAATCTACCTTCTATAAAATACTATAGAATTCACCAATAATGCTCTTGAAAAGCAATAAATGATGATATATGATCAAAAGATTAAAACATGCAGCACAAATATAATGCTAAAAGCCTCAGAAACTATGATTATTCACAGGCAAAAGGCTTCTCAGCAGAAACCGAGTTGTGCACTACAACAAGATAAAATCTGAGCTGGAGGATTATAATATGTTGTCTTCTATAGGATTATCAAGTATGATGAGAATGAACATGCCTTTTTAGCTTGTTGCATTGTATCAGGTGGAGGCACAGCTAAATAGCGAGGAAGACGAACTTGGAACCATGGGTGTTCACGAATCTCACGAATTGTCATCCGCTTCATAGGATCAACAACAAGCATCCTGGGAATCAAATCCCTTGCTAAAGCAGACAAGTGGCTAGGAAGAGTATATATTCCACCCTAAAGAGTTCAATATTTAGTGGAATGTTTCCATTTAAGGTTGAAAAGATAAAATATCCATGATAATTTAGTTAATGTTTTCCTTGCCTTTATCTTCTTAAACAGATTGGGAATGTTCTCGTCATCAAAGGGAAGAGTACCACAAAGAAGAGCATATAAAATAACACCACAACTCCAGACGTCAACTTCAGGCCCAGCATATAGTTTACCAGAAATAACCTGGACAAAGAAAAAACTAGCATGACACAGAGAACACTGAAAATAGCATTTGTAGTGCACATAACAAAACATTAGCCATTGCAAAGCCTTTTAATAATGATGGAGCTAACTGCATACCTCTGGGGCTGCATAGTTTGGGCTTCCACAACTAGTCTTCAAAAAATGGCCATCACGCATAACATTACTTAAACCAAAATCTGCAATCTTAACATTCCATTTTGAATCCAACAGCAAATTCTCTGGCTTTAGATCCCTATGAACCACCATGTTTCTGTGGCAGTATTCAACACCAGATATAATCTGCTTTGAGCAATCACAAAGATCCACCTTAATTAAACTGAGGCCAAGAGATAAGTTAAATTAATAGCACTTCAACATTTTTTTGGTTATGGTGACAATCAATTCTTTTCATGATATATACATTTGTCAGGCAAAATAGATACAAAACAAATATTATACCGAACAATTGGTTTCTCAAATATATTTCTATAACACATACACCCTGAACAAGAAATACATCACCAGTCAAATCACAAACCAAATAAAAACAGTAGGTTTTCCATGCATGGCCTCCAATACAAGAATGCAAGCTTCTGTTACTCAGAAAAAACTGACTACATACCATTGTTATAAGCACATGGATGCATCTACAGAAAACAGAATGAAAAGGAAGTGATACAAATATACCTGCTGAAAAAAACGGCGAGCTTCGTCCTCTTGTAATCTGCCCTTCTCTACAATGTAATCAAATAGTTCCCCTGACTTAACATACTCCATAACAACATAAATGTCCGATTGCGTCTCTATAACCTCATAAAGGCGTATAATATGGGGATGCATGAATAATCTCAATATTTTTATCTCTCGCCTCACTGCAATGTAAAGGTATCAGAAAGATCATTATTGTTATATCAACAAACGCAATACATTATGCAACCAAATTGGGGTACTTTCAATATCAAAGTCAAAACAAGATGTCAGTCATGACACCTGACAATGTCAAAAAACAGAAAGAAGTATAAAGCAAGAAGAAAAGGGAAGATATGCTTAACTGTAAAGGCCACAAATCAGAACATGAAACTTTATTATTTTAACATAACCAACTGAACCACAAAAGAGAAGGCATAAAATCAAAATAAATAGAGCAGCATATCTAATCACCATCCAAGCCCTATGTAGGGTCGATTCAATAACACGGTTAACTTTGCAACCAAGCCATAAGCAGAACAATTCACCAAACGTCATGAGATATAATGACACATTCCCATTGCTCATATCTTTATCAGATGGATGTGAAGAATGGTTACCATCAAAGATAGGTCTTTGAAAAGACCTACATGTGCCAATATCCTAGTTTTGGGCAACCGCCATACTTCACCTAAACTGAGAAATTTGTGGCTCAAGTACAATACCCATCCACTTGAGATTTTTTTTGATCAACAACAATCTCATTTCTGTTTCATTCACACTGCCACCATAACATCATTATTTGTGTGATAAATTGACAATATGATCATATTATTGTCATGCATCCATTGGTAATAATGTTGATGTAGAAATACAGATGCAATACAAAAGAACCATTAATAGCTGTCAAACAAACAATATACTATAACAAACATATAAAAAGCACATAACATTGCAATTTACAACAATAACATAAATAGCAGTCAATTTGTTGCTCAACTGAACCTTCTGGAAGTAGTTGAGCTTGATAAGTGGCCATTCAAATACAATAGTACATAAAATGTAGAAGTACTAAAAGCAAATTTATACTTGTTTATGTTAATGGACATGGTCACGAGTACCTTTTTCCTCCATTTCCATGCTTTTTATCTTACGACGATTAAGGATCTTGATAGCAACCTTGTGCCCTGTCAATGCATGCTCTGCAATTTTCACCTTACCAAATGAACCAATGCCCAGAGTCTTTCCAAGCTTGTAATTTACCAAAAAAGCTTCAGCACTGGCGCCTCCTCTGCCAGTTCCATCCATTATCACTGTAACACTAGACGGTATGAGAAATTCAAAGTATATGAACTAACAAAAAAACATGGATGTTGGAATCTGCAGTTGCAAATAAAAGTAAAACGAGATTTGAGAGAATGGCACTTCATAGATTCTCAAAGGACAAAAAGGCTTTCCCAGCTTTTTTTCTATATCCCAGAATCCGAATATGCCTCGGATTGTTAATCTTGAGTTCTCAATGAATTTTTTTTAGAATTACTAAGATGCAGACATGCGATCACGTCCTGTCAGTTACATGAACCTTAGGATGTGCCAAAAAAACTCAAGTTTGATGTCATTATTGAGTAGAGGATTAAAAGAGAAAATTGAAGATCAACTCCAAACTTTGCAGCATACAAGTCAGATTATCATTTTTCAAATGTTTAAATAAATAAATAAATAATTGCAAACCCTAAATCAGGGCAACAGAAGTACAGAAACTGTTAAAAAGCTAACTTCGAAACCAGATGTAATTCTGCCAAGGTATCATAACCACAGCACGGAACATAACCAAACGCCGACCAGCAACCACAACATAGAACATGTGAATGGATTCTCGCCTGAATCTGGTCTTTTGGTTGTGAACAAAAAGTAACCATTTGTTCCCCATCTAATTCCCAACCACAATTCGTTCCAATTTTAATTATTCAAATATCAGAACCCACTAAAAGACCAGGTTCAGATGAGAATCCATTCACGAAGAAAAGAGACATCGCAGATCACAGGCCAAGAAATCAAGCAAAAGCACCTAAACCAAAAAAAAAAAAACCAACGTATCGCCCGCTTATTGCGCAAATAAATTGGAAAAGGGAGTAAAATACGGAAAAGTTTTTTTTTTTTTTCAAAAGAATTGAATACGCCAGCATAGATACACCAAATCACCAAAATTGAGCAAGAAACCAGCGTTTATCACCTCAATTATATTATTCCTTCCCAATTTTCTCATAAAAAGGAAAGCTTTCGAGTTTCAACCGTTTCATTTCATTTCCCATCCTTTCTACAGATCAAACCCAAAAATTAAAAAAAAAAAAAGATTTAGCGCTTCCAACGGGAAAAACAGCTTTCCCATGATTAGATACAAGGAAATGGGAAAGAGATCTAACTTTCCAGTTAGGGTTTCCGATCGAAACTAAGAGCACGAGGAAGAGCAGGAAGCCGCGGAGGACGGATAACGTACCTCAACGGATTTACCAACGATCGCCGGAATCGCCGCCGGAAAGAAAGATAAAGAGGAGCAGCCGAGCAGGAGACGATGCAGAAAACCGGAGGTACGAAAGAGAGAGATGAGGCCGGGATCGATGCCGATGGAGGGTAGACTGAGGACGAGATCTGAGCACCATCGGTCGGAATAAGAGAAACCGTCCCTTTTATCCGCATGTGTATCCTTCAAACGGGATGCCCCAGAGTGCGACTTCCGCGCCGCAGATCATGATGCCATCGTCGCTAATTACCGCATCATCCATCTTTAAAAAATTAGATGATTTTTATTTATTTTTTAAATTAAATAAATACGGTACATAGTATGTAACGGAGATGGAGATTCATATTATTTATATGCTAATTACCAAATCATCCATCTTTAAAAAATTAGAAGATTTTTTATTTATTTTTTAAATTAAATAAATATGATACATAGTATGTAACGGTGACGGAGATTCATATTATTTATATTTAAAAAGATGACGTGGCCGGATGCAAAAGTCGCACCACATGCATCAATAAAAACCATCTACCTTTATCTCGGTGCTATACTGCGGTATCGTCACCGCCCGCCACTGTTTCGGCCCGTCCATTTCTTTATGCCGAATATTGGCCGGCTTTCTCTCAAAGCGAAATGGACAAACAAGATTCCCTGAGGTGGGACCCCAAACGCTGCCTGCTTTTGGTGCCAAGGACATGACCCAATATAGCACCAGGTCTGATAAATGGTCCGGTCGGTTTAGATGGGTTAGGTGTTGTTCAATATATTGCACTTGATACCATAATTAGGCTATTGTTTAGTGCAAGGAAAGCATCAAAGGGTTGTTTATATGCTTTGCCTATTTCCAAGTCCAATAGGCAATAGGCAATAGGCAATAGGCAATAGGCAATAGGCAAGAGACAATGCTCAAATCTAATTTACCGGTTGACTCTTGGATAGAAGGTAACATTTTTGTCTTGATAAGTTCCACCTTGGATTTAAGAAAGAGCTAACTAAGATAAAACTCTTTTTCATCCTTTATTTGTTTTGGTAAGATAGAGTATTTGTACTATATAAATCTAGTATGAATATATCCAAAAAAAATTAAAAAGAAGAATGACTTAAAGCTAGCTTAGGGCATCCTCCATGTCGTTCCACGTAAAGTTCCCCAAATGCTTTACAACATAGACGGCGATCCAATCAGCTACTAAATTCGCCTTCCAATAAATATGCTGGACAGTAATTAATATGCAACATATCAAAAGAGCGGCAATATCACGGAGAAGGGGATGCATTATTTCTCCCTGCATACTCTCATAAATTCAAGTCGCTATCGTAGCAGGGTCATCCTCAATAATCAAATGATCGGCTCATAAGATCCTCTATGTATAAGCAATCCCAGTCTACGCACTACGAAGTTCTATCGCAAGGACCATCGACTCAAAGAGGCAGCTCTCCCTGGCTGCCACCAGTTCTGAACCCAGATCTCTGATAACAAAACTGACACCATCTCATCTGTTTCTGATACTACCATCGAAGTTAACCTTGATATACCGTGAGGTGGGGGCTCCCAGAAGATAAAGACCCGTCGAGTCACTACACAAGCAAGGTGGGGGTTTTAGGTCTCCATGGGTCTCGAGGTAACTTCATGTATCTCCACAGTATATATGCAAGCTTGCTCCAATGTAACTCATACCAGATACCTCCCGTATTAAAAAATGAGACTATTCCTAGATAACTATATATGATAAGCAATATAAGCGATTCGAATACTAGCTATTCTAGTTCTCTATCCACTCTATCTCCGAAGTTCCAGAAATGTTGACACTAGATTGTCTAACTAAAGAATTAATGCATGAAGTCCTGTAATCTGCCATACCTGACTGGCTTGTGGGCATGTGAAAAGAACAATTTTTCATCTCCTTTAGATATATACCATTTGCAAGATTATTTGAAGTGGCAAGAGTCATTAGTGATTTTAACTATTTCTAGGAGTTAAGAAACATGTTCTCATTCTATTATATAGTACCATTTCTAGTAACCTTGTGAGTTTTAAAGTGAAAATTGTATTGAATTCATCAACTTATATGTTAACACTGTTATGGTTTGCAATAATGATGTGATCATACATGGTTAGAAAGTTCTCATCACATAATCCTGTTTTGTGATCAAGTTGTGGATTCAAGTCCGCTTGTTATCCATTGAAAATAAAAAGTTTTTGCTAGCCATAATCCATAAATATTTCAAAAAGCAAGCTTAAGTACATAGAACACAAGGTTTAAGTTCTTACGTGTCATGAGGTATGAGTGCAAATCTTATAGACACTCAATTAGCACATTCCAGTGCATTCTAGAAGACTGTATAGGAACAAAAATCATATGAGACAGGCATCATAGAATAATACATAGAACAAGTTTCATAGTTTACCACTTTTTTTTTAGCACCAATCTTAAAGAGTAAGTATAAAGTTAAATACATTTTCTACTAATAGAGTTATTAGTTCTATAATTTGATATTTTTTAGAGTTTTAGCTCTATAATTATGGCATTCTTTTTCTTTCTCATTTTCAGTATATATCTTTTACCGGACATGCATCATAGAATAATACATATAACGAGTTTCTTAGTTTACCACGTTTTTTTAACACCAATCTTAAAGAGTAAGTCTAAAGTCAAATACATTTTCTACTAATGGAGTTATTAGTTCTATAATTTGATATTTTTTAGAGTTTTTAGTTCTATAATTATGGCATTCTTTTTCTTTCTCATTTTCAGTATATACTTTTTACCGATACTTATTATAAGATTATATAATATATACTAAATAAATTAATCATTAAATAAGTCAGTATACACATTTAGGTAAATTAATACATAGTCTCTATAATATAGCACTCACTAATACATAATAATGATCAAATGATATACACTTGATAGCTTGCTTATATATACTATAAGCTTTTTTCATATACATTCAGCAACAATCTAATATATACCTATAAATAAATTAATACATAATTTTTCAAACATAATATTATTGGTACATAGTATATGGTCAATTGATACATATTTTAAAAAATATTTATTTGATATTCTAATACAGATCTCTAGATAAACGGATATATAGTTTTTAGAAGATGGTATTCACTAATATACGGTATATAATCAAATGATATACATTTAATGGCTTATTGACACATAATGTAAACATTTTTAATACACACTGAGCAGTAAACTAATACATATTCATAGATAAATTAATATATAATTTTTTGAACATAGTATTTATTGATATACAGTATATAGTTAGTTGATACATATCTAGCAAATATTTATCCGATATCCTAATACATATTTTTAGATAAATTGATATCTAATTTGTAGAACATAACGCTTACCAATATATAATACATGATTAAATGATATACATGTTGGGATATCGACTGCACCGATACCACTTTCATCAGGGGATCACTCATGTAGAATATAGATCCATATTTCTAGGATCACGATTGTCGATGTCGATACCATGGATCAATAGAAACTTATAAGATTGAACTTCCACTTTCAATTCCATACAAGCCTTTCAACAAAAAAAATTAAAATTCCTCTTATAAGCTCTTAACTCAGCCACTCTCTTGAGACCCTTTATCACTCTTTTGATCCTCACACCTAGCCAGATCTTTTGCCCATGATTTCATAGCTTTTGCTACGAAGAGCATCTTACCAGGATCCAATGGTCCAAACCGTGTCCAAATCAGAGTCTTGCAACATCTCCAATTTATAGTCAAACTCCAAATTACTCTTGGTTATCGATTGGCCTTTGATCATGTCGAAAATCATGCCCAATAGGCTTAATCCAAGTTGGATTATATTTGGACTATCAAATATTTGCCGTGATGAGCACTTAGCTGCTTATCGTGTGCAACGCTCGCGTACACCATGCTCCTGCCTCGTGCATCGCTCAGTCCACGCATCATTATAGATCATGATAGAGAAATAGAGATATGTGCTATAGTAACATCTGAAAAATCTATCACCTGGGCCTTGGGCCACCCTCATGCCTACATGCGCCACACTTACTTAGGCTTGGGCTGACGACCGCGCGCATGCTATGCTAGTTACGAGTGTACTTTGAGGCCAACAACCTTCACCTTGACTTGATGCTCGACCTCTATCTGACTTTGAGAGCTTCTTGAATGATCACGTTCCTATGCCCTAGAACAAACACCTACTAATCATGGGCGGGTAAACATGGGAGTTGAGCCAGGTTTCTCGATCTCATCTCCATCACGTGCTATGCTTACTTCAACATGAGACCTGCTCGGAAAAGTCTCATGTGGTAATAGGAATTGTACCTTATGACATCGCCTATCGTACTCCCGAGTCTTGTATCTCGTACTCGATCCACTTACTGCCACAGTTCCACCTCATACTAAGCTTCTGTCCGTACCAAGAACTCTATCTTATACTACTTCTTGTCAAAAAGTAATGACCTCCATGCTTCTTCGCCTGTAAAATGATCTTATTGCTATGCAAGACCTTCAGGACTCCATCACCGACTCTCCACATATAGCTGTTTGAGTCCAGTTAACTAAAAAAAATTAGATTTCTATAAAAACTGGGTATACATCGGACCTCACCCAATTTCTTCACTGTCCCATCATGCACCTCCAAGTTGACTATCCCAATGCTCGCGATCGCACAGCTCAATTCATCTAACAACTAGACAGCACCCTCTCTACTCTTTAGAGTCTTGAATAGCTTCTCTCTATAATATATGTGATGTGGATATGCAGAATCTAAAATCTACTGGAAACAAGGGAATACCTAGTTGGATATCATAAGTGCATCGTTGATGTATCCATCATCGCTACTATCAGCCATTACCATAGTAGCTCTCGTTCGATCTCTGAGTTACAGGAAATCTCTGACACGATGTCCTAGCTCATCGTATCAAAAGAATTTGATCTTGCTTGCATCTTCTAACCTATACTATCCATCTCGCGATCCTCTATCACTCTACCTTTTACTACTTGCTCCTCGAAAAATCGTCAATGCTGAGTTCTCGCTTGAACTCGAAGCTTGATTCTCTCGCTTGAAAATCTTATTTTGGAATAATACCAAGGTGACCTCCTTCATGTTGATGGTACTTTTCTTCACAAGAAGATCCGCCATCAAAGACTTGAAAGACTGTGATAGAGATGACAACAAGACCAATGACCCGGTCTTTTTCTCAACTTTTTCACCGATACTGAGAAGATCGATGAAGATTTTTTGAAAGTTGCTCAGATACTACTGCATGCTCTGTCCCTCGATCATCCACAATTTGTAGAATTGCTTCTAAAAGAAGAGCATTTTGGTGAGCAACTTTGTCATGTATAGCTCGAGTTTCTCTCATAGCACCGTTGAGGAAGTCTCATTTAGTATATGAATTATTACTTCGTTTGCCAAGTATAAGTGGATCGTGCTCACCATCTACATCAAGAGCCATCTCTAAGTCTTCTCTTTCATGATGGCTGGCCTCTTCTTATATATGAGAGCATCGATCAACCTTTGTTGGATAAGCACATCTTTCACTCTCGCTTGTCAGAGAGAGAAATTGCTCTTCCCGTCAAATCGGCCAAACTCAAACTTAATTATGCATGTCCACTCCATCTTCAATATGATTAATCACGGACAATCAAGGCTTTGATACTAATTGTTGGGGTGTCAATTGCACTAATACCACTCTCATCGGGGATCACTCATGTGGAATATATATTCCCATTTTCAGGATCATGATTGTTGATGTCGATACCACAGGAGAAAGAAAAAGAAATAAAATACAAGATATAATTAGGTGGGCATGTAAGGTGTCACTATAAGAAAAATAGAAACTTACAAGATGGAACTTCCACTCTCAATCTCGTACAAGTCTCTCAACAAAAAATTTCAAAATTTTTCTGACAAGCTCTCAACTCAGTCACTCTCTGTAAACCCTCAACTACTTTTTTGATCCTCACACCCAACCTACTCCTATGTCCATAGTTTTATAGTTTATGCTATGAAGAGCATATCTCACCAAGAGTCTAATAGTCCAAACCATGTCTAAATCGAAATCTTGTAATCTCTCTAATTTGTAGTCAACTTGAAATCACTCTTGGCTGTCGATCGGCCTTTGATCATGCTGAAAATCATACTCGACATGCTCAATCAACATCAGATAATATTTGGACTATCATCTTTGCCGTGATGACGCTCAGTTGCTCAATCGCGCGTAATGTGCATGTACATCACGCTCCCGTCCCGTGCACTGCTCGGTCCACGCACCGTTCATAGACCGCGACAAAAAAATAGAGATCCATGCTATAGTAACATCTAAAAAATCTGCCGCCTGGGTCTTGGGTCGCTCTCATGCCTACGCGCACCCCACCCGCCTGGACTTGGGCCAGCGCTTGCACGTGCACTGCACTGGCTACAGACGTGCATCGAGGCGTGTCCCAACAATACACTAGATAACTTACTGATATGTATTATGCATCGATAAAAAGTATAGATTGAATATGAGGAAGAAAGATAATGTTATGATTATGGAACTAATAACTCCCGTTAGCAGAAAAGGTGTTTAACTTTTAGAGTCTCTTTTAGATTGGTGTTAAGGGAAACTTGGCAAACTATGAAGTCCATTCTACATGATATTTTATAATAACGGCCCTATATGGTTTTTGTTCACTGAATAGCTATCATAAAGCTTGATGTCTGTATAAGCTAAAAAAGGTTAACTAACTTAGAAACATATGAATAACCCAAAAAACCAGGATTATGGCCTATTCAAATGGTAAAATTTTCATTCAACTAACCTTAATTCCCTAGATTCATTTATCTGCTCTCATGTTAATTGAGCGGTGCTCTTCGGACATTTTAGTAAAGAAAACCCATTCCGTGACCAACCCAAATTTAGCATTGAAGGCCTTCTTTTTCAAAAGAGTTACCATATATAGGCAAGAGAGGAAACTTGCCAAGATGTTACAGCAAACTTGTTAAATGGTTCGTACTTTTGTTGAATGAGTTTATGAAAATCAACAAATAAAAGAGCCCGTCCATTGAATAAAACTCCAAGGAGGCATGGAGGTTCTCGAAACAAATTTGATTAAATTTAGGAGTTTTTGGTTTGCAGAATTGAAATTAGAATGAGATTCGAAACAGCTATATTCTCTGATACGTCTAGTTTATTAGTGGAATTAGAATCAAATGGGAGTTGAATACCAGGAGAGTAAAGATCGGATTTGGAGGATCGAGCCATATTACATTTCACCCAAGGCCGAAATCGAAATGAAACTTTCTTGACTGAATAGTTAAAATAGAAGTTATTTCATCCCTATTTTCATTTTAAAGTCCAGCTTCTCTCCAACCAAATATGCCCTGGGCTCAAGACATGGCTTGCTCAATGGAGGCTTTTGAATCTATGTGGTTGTGTTGACCAATTGGTATCGAGCAAACACCATTGCATGCACCGTGCACATGAAGTTTGTGGCCAAGCGATACTCATGCCATGAGTGGTTAAGAGACAAAGGTTCTACCAATAAAAGTACAGAACACAAAAATATACGATAGATGCCACAAATCCAAGTTATATTCTTGTCGACTCATCCACACCAAAAAGCGGATGAAATGAGGCTCTTCGGCAAACACATATTCCCCAGACAAATAGTGTTATTTGCCTCAGGGTAATTAATCTCCATCCATCCCAAGTTTTAATACTCGCCATTTCATCTCTTCGATACTTCTACTTTTAAGCTTCTTTCTCTTAATCTTTATGCCTTTCGAAAATTCGTTATAAAATATCCAGGCTTCTCGTCCTGGGTGCAACAACGTATGACGTGCACAGATCGATCAAAAACAACGAGAAGCCACCTTCCAAGGAGCAGCTCCAAGCCCTTCAAGATTACCTCCACTCCAGGCGCCACCCTTCTCCTCCTTCCCCCCCTCCTCCCGATCTTATCAAAGAAAACTGAGTCCACTCTTTCTTTTTAAAATGTTGTCCAATGTTACAGAATAAGGGCCACTTGTTTAGTTTATCCTCGCTTCTCGGTGACAGATACTTAATTTCTTCTGAGATTTGACATCTTGCGTTACGCTGTTGGTGGTTACAACTTTAACAATACGACCATGTCGGATATTTGCTCGATGATATTACTCAATGGACTTGAGTGAGCATGGTTATGAGGTCCAGGTGTGTAAATCGGTGACTGCCAAAAGGCTTGGATAATTCCAGCAAGATCAGGTCAGCCTCGTTGTTTATCGGTTTGGCTTAGCTCAAGGACTCTCAACGGGTTTTTTTAAAAAATAACATTTTTTGATAAATATTTATCAAACTAGGTTATATTGAAATATATTTATCGGATTGATGTAGTTTGGTATGCATGGCAAGCACATCAGAAGCTGCGTGTTCAACTCGTGGCTTTAAATTTCAACATAACGATATAACATGATAAAATTTAAAATTTAAAAAAATTAAAAAAAATTGTATCTTCATCTTAAATGAAGCCGTAGGCCATACCTACGATTTCATCTTATTCTAGCACTTTTATTTTTAAAATAGAAATTAAAAAAATTAAAACATATATAAGTGAAATCATAAATTATTACCTTAATAATAATATAAAATATTAATATTATAAAATAAAATTTACTATAATATATAATAAATAATATAAATATTATAATAAATATAATAAATATATTATAATATATTAAATCATAAATTATATTATAAAATATAAAAAATATTTTATAATATAATATAAAATTTATAATTTAGTTGGTGCTAGTCTAGTCACCATGCCGGTCGCCGATTCGCCTGTTGGATCGGTGCTAGTCTGATTGTCAGCTCGGTGCTAATTCGGTTGCTGGTCCGGTCATCAGGTCGATACCAGTCTAGTTGCCAGCTCGGTGTTAGTTCGGTCGACTGCCCGGTGCCAGTCTAGTCCCCTACCCGATATCAATTCGGTCACCAATCTGAGTTGAACTGGCACCAACCTGGCGGTCAGACTAGTACTGACATGGCGGCCAGATTGGCAATCGAACCGATGACTGGACTGGTTGTTAAATCGATGGCCATATTAGTAATCGGATCGGTCAGATTGGTAATTGGATCAGCGGCCGGACTGGTGACCGAATCGATGACTAGACTATCACTAACCTGGTGATCGGGCTGGTTATCAGATCGGTGGTCAGATTAACGACCAGATTGATGATCAGACTGGCACCATCTTGGTAGCCAAACTAGCTGTCAGTTCAGGAACCAAAATAGATCGGATTAGCGATCGGATTGATGGCCGGATTGGCGATCAGACTGGCACCGATCTGGCAACCGAACTGGCTATCAGACCGGTGGCCGGATCGACGATTGGATTGGCACCGACCAAGTAGTCGGATTGGCCATCAAACTAGTGACCTAACTGACAACCGGATCGATAGTTGGATTGGCACAGACCTTGCCACCGAACTAGCAATCGAATCGATGGTCGGACTGGCTATCGGATCGGTGGCCAAACTAATGACCGGACCTGCAACTGGATTGACGCCGACCTGGCAACCGGACTGGTTTTCAGGTCGGTGGCCGGGCTGGCAACTCCACCGGTGGTCGGACTGGCTACCGGATTAGGGGCCGGATTGGCGATCGGGCTACCTGTCGAATCGATGGTTGGACCAGCGATCATACTGGCACCAACCCGGTAGCTGAACTGGTTGTCGGACCGGTGGCTGGATTGGCAGCCAGACCGATGATCGAATTGGCATCAACATGTGGTTGGACTAGTTGTTGGACCGGTGGCTACCAATCCAGTCGCCAGTCTGGCTCTTGATCCGATAGCCAGTTTGGCTACCACGATAATGCCAGTTTGATTGATTGCCAGTCCGGCCATTGATTCGATATCTAATTTAATCATCGGTTCAATTGCCAGTCTGGTTGTTAGGTCACTGTCAGTCCGATCACCAGGTTGATGCCAGTCTGACTCATATTGACGATTGAACTAGTACCGGACAGGAGATCGGACTGGCACTGAGCCACCAACCGAACTGGCACCAGGTTGGCGATTGGACTGGTATCAACTTGGTGACTGGACTAGCGGTCGAATTAGCATCAGGCTGATGGTCGGACTGGCACCGACCTAATAAACAAATTAACAACCAACCTGACGACTGGATTAGCGACTAAACTAGTACCAACTAAATTATAAATTTTATATTATATTATAAAATACTTATTATATTTATTATATTTTATAATATAATATAATATTTATAATTTAATATATTATAATATATTTATTATATTTATTATTATATTATTATTATATTTATATTATTTATTATATATTATAATGAATTTTATTTTATAATATTAATATTTTATATTATTATTTAGTGATAATTCATAGCTTACTTATATATATATATTATTTTTTTAATTTTTTTAACTTTTTGTTTCAAAATAAAGATATATGAATAAGATGAAGTCGTAGATGTGACCTGCGACTTCATTTAAGATGAAGCTACATATTCTTCATTAAACTGCGGGTTGAACCCGTGGTTTAATGAAGCCGCGAGTTAAACCTAAATGAAGCCACGGGTTCAAATGGGTTCAACCTGTAGTTTTTGATGTGACTGTCATGCATACCAAATTATATCAGTTTAATAAATATGTTTCAACCAACTTCAATTTGATAAATATTATTTTAAAAAAAATTCAAAATCATGTCATCAAGAGCTCTTCCCTGCGTCTCCATTATGGTGCAAGTCAGGGGACAGGACATTGTATAAATTGCCTAACGTACAATGTGTCTGATCCTATGCTTTAGCCGTTTGATCCAACATCAAGTCCTTTTGGTATTTTTGATCCGATTTACCGAGCCCATGTTGTCGTGATTACACTCTTGAAGAGAACCCAAGAAAGTCTGGGTGAGCTATGCAAGCTGTGCGTAAAAACGGGTGTGCTAAATAAAGTTTTTGTTTCGTTGCAGGAGGCATGCATGAAAAATCAGGTTTAGTAATCGATTTTTCGATTACTAATAATTAAAAATTTATTATTAAATTAATTTGTAATCAATTTTGTAACTGAAATTAATCGATTATAAAAGTATAGGTTGCTAAAATTTGTGGCTGATTTTTTTCGGTTACAAAATTTAGCAACCAATTTAGCAACCGAATTTGACATAATTAAAAAAAAAAAAAAATCAAAAAAATATTTAAAAAATTCTGGAAAAAAAAAAATGTTGCTAAATCAGTTGCTAAAAAAAATCCAAAAAAAATAAAAAAACTGGTTTCTAAAAAAAAATCCAGAAAAAATAAAAAAGATCGGTTGCCAAATCGATTGCTAAAAAAAAAATCCAGAAAAAATAAAAAAAAATCGGTTGCTAAAAAAAAAACCCAGAAAAAATTAAAAAAAATCGGTTGCTAAATCGGTTGTTAAAAAAAAAAAACCCAGAAAAAATAAAAAAAAATCGGTTGCTAAATCGGTTGCTAAAAAAATTCAGAAAAAATAAAAAAAATCGGTTGCTTAATCAGTTGCTAAAAAAAAAATCCAAAAAAAAAAAAAAATCGGTTGCTAAAAAAAAATCCAGGAAAAATTTTTAAAAAAATAATTACTAAAAAAAAAATCCAAGAAAAATTAAAAAAAATCGGTTGCTAAATCGGTTGCTAAAAAAAAAATCCAGAAAAAAATAAAAAAAATTTGGTTGCTAAATCGGTTGCTAAAAAAAAAATCCAGAAAAAATAAAATAAAATTGGTTGCTAAAAAAAAATCCCGAAAAAATAAAAAAAAAATCGGTTGCTAAAATTGAATAATTTTTTTAAAAAAATACGAAATATGAATTTTTTTCCTGAATTTACAAATTTAAGCTGAGATATATAAAGCAGATATTCATTTCAATATTAGCCACAAATCATTGAGAAGGGTTCAATCACACCCATTAGACACAATGGCAACATATAAAGCATCCATTAGACAGCTTAGGCACAAATCATATATTCATTTCAGGGGTTCAATCACATCCAATTATCCAAAAATAACAGCTACATACACCAAATGGGTTTAACCGGAATTGAATACCAGGTACAAAATGAAGGTAAAACAACCAAAAATTTCTATAAGTCATAACTTGAACACTGTAATTAATCATCAGATTTAATGAAAAATAATAACATTCAGAAACTCAGGATTGCCTCTTTTTCTACATTTAGGAGGGTGTAAGGCAGCAAATGGTTGCTTGCAAAAAGAGCAAGCCATCCAAATTTGCAACACCATTTAGATCCTTGCAAAACGGTCCGATCCACCCTACACTTTCAGTTTTTGAAGCATCACGAAGATACCAAGGCAACTCATCACAGCCTCTAGCCGTAGGTAACAAAATAAAATCAATAAAAATTAAAATGCACAATAAAACAGCAAAAATGGAACAAAACTTTCAAACAATAAGATTCAGAAGCTCAGGATTGCCTCTTTTTGTACATTGTGAAGGATTTAAGACAGCAAATGGTTGCTTGCAAAAAGAGCAAGCCATCCAAATTTGCAACACCATTTAGATCCTTGCAAAACGGTCCGATCCAGCATACACTTTCAGCATTTAAAGCATCACGAAGATACCAAGGCAACTCATCACAGCCTCTAGCCGTAGGTAACAAAAGAAAATCAATGAAATTAAAATGCACAATAAAACATCAAAAATCGAACAAAACTTTCAAACAATAAGATTCAGAAGCTCAGGATTGCCTCTTTTTGTACATTGCAAAGGATCTAAGGCAGCAAATGGTTGCTTGCAAAAAGAGCAAGCCATCCAAATTTGCAACACCATTTAGATCCTTGCAAAATTATCCGATCCAGCATACACTTTCAGCATTTGAAGCATCACAAAGATCTCCCCTGGTCACGTCGGAATGGTTCTTATGGTATTATAGCACAGAATGACATCAATAAGCCTTGTTACTGCAAGGTAAAACTTGAGAAACAGTTGAGTACTTAAAATCTAAGATTCAACATATAAAAAATAATGCAATAGTGTTCTGAATAGATACCATAATTGGAACAAAAAAATGGGGAAAAAGAAGATTTTTACCCGAAGTCAAGTAATGTTGCACAGGCTGAGCATAAGGCAACATACCATTAAAGCAGTGTTTAGCTCAACATGTCTGACTGTAGCATGAGCACATAACAGAAACCGAACATCTCCTTAAAAGAATATGATGTGTCCAGTCACACCACTTATTTTAAAAATAATTCTGAAACACTTCCCCCCTTTACATTGCCTCATAATTGTCTGTAGATTCGCATCATTGAATTGTCATGTGATTGTGGGCTAAAGCCAACAATCCAATGTCAATGTTGCATCTTATATTATTTGTCATGTTTTTATCTTCCATATTACTTGGAAAATGTCTGTTAAGGTGTATCTATCAGGATCCTATGTTTATGACACAATGAGGTATATAATGGATAATTGGACATTTAGGCTACTTCTCACATAAAAATGGCTCTTTTGATGCCCAAACAATGAAATATGTGTACCTTCAAGTAGTAAAGTGGTTGGTCATTTCTGCTTCTTTCTTATGCTAGGAAAACAAATGAGGATTGTCCAATGGCCCCATGCTTAAATGCTTGGACACTTGGCAGATAAGATGAACCAACCAAGGCAAGATGACCGTATAAAGCACCACCACTCAAAATGAAATATGTTGATAGATATACAATTGACAGCTACCATCCAAAGTCAGCATCAGTAAACTTTTCTTGAACATGCTTTATGGAGATGCAAAATTTACAAAATTTTTGTCAAACCCTTTTTTGAACATGTAGCATCACAAGTGTGGCATATAAATTCACTTTGTCAAAATTCCATAGATTTGAGTAATAAATTTACCAACATTTTAAGACCAATCTTGGATTATTTTTCTGTGAACTCACCAGGATATTAGATTAAGGACCATCTACCACACACACTTGAATGCTCCCTTGGGTACATCTATACTATTTTTAGATTAATTTCAATATTTTAAAGATTGGTCTGCAGCTGGCTGCTCAAGCCAGAGTTGATTGGATATAGAAGATTCAATACATGTAGATAATACTTTCAAAATCAAATGATAAGCCATAATATGGATTTAACAAAGAAGACAGATGAAAGTAGAAAAGCATTAATTTGATTCCCTTTCTTGATAATAAAGGCCAAAATTGAGTCCTAGAAAATGCAGTATCAGAGGATAGACTAGCAATACTAAGCTAGGGGTCAAACTTCCACAATAAGATATCACAACAAGAACCAAATTCATCTTATGAAGTATACCAGAACAAAAGTTTTATCTCGAAGTAAAACATACCTTCTCGGGATTAACCGAATCAGAAATACCAGGTACAGCATTTTCCAGACGTAGGAAGGGGTGATAGGGCTCCCCTGGTCGTTGGCGATGATCTCCACCCGATCGTGCTGCCACACACCGACGCACGAGTAGGTCGTCTCGAGATCGATCCGATCGCCAGAACCTCGCGTTTCATCACGGCGTAGGAGATACCCGGAGCCGGCGAGGCTCGGAGCAGAGGAAGGGAGAGCCGAATGCGGTGGCCGGCGAGGCTTGGAGCCGAGGAAGGGAAAGCCGGAGGGGTAGCCGGTACCCGACGACCGGCGGGGCTCGGAGATGAGGAAGGGAGAGCCGGTGGCGTAGGAGATACCCAGAGCCGGCGAGGCTCAGAGCGGAGGAAGAGGGAGCCGATGGGGTAGCCGGTACCTGGAGCCAGCCATCGAGGGGAGCGATGCGTCGGCCGTTGAGGGAGGTGTCCGGACGGAGGGAGATCCGGAATCGACGGCGGAGGGAGATTAGGGAACTGGTGATTTGGGAAAGCGAGAGAAAAAAATGGGGGGGGGGCTAGGGCATCGGATTTTTTATTTTATTAATACCCCTCAATTTCTAAAAAAAGAAATTTAAAAAAAACTATTTTTTTTGCAACCGAAAAAATCAGTTGCAAATTTCAAAATTATAAAATTTATTTTTTAAAAAAATTAGCAACCGAAAAAATCGGTTGCAAATTACAAAAATTATAAAATTTATTTTTTAAAAAAACTAGCAACCGAAAAAATCGGTTGCAAATTACAAAAATTATAAAATTTATTTTTTAAAAAAACTAGCAACCGAAAAAATCGGTTGCAAATTACAAAAATTATAAAATTTATTTTTTAATAAAACTAGCAACCAAAAAAATCGGTTGCAAATTATAAAAATTATAAAATTTATTTTTAAAAAAATTAGCAACCGAAAAAATCAGTTGCAAATCACAAAAATTATAAAATTTATTTTAAGTAAATTAGCAACCGAAATATCGGTTGCAAAATTTTATTTAAATTTAATTTTTTTGTTTTTTGGAATTTGTAACCGAATTTTTCGGTTGCTAAATTTTTAAATAATAATTTAAAAAAATAAAAAAAAATCCTGTTTTGGTTGCAAAATTGGTTGCTAAATTATCCAGAAAAAATATCGATTGCAATATCGGGCACAAATTTTTTTAAAAAAATTCAGTTGCAAATTCGGTTGCAAAATCGGTCATAAATATAACCAAAAAAATCGGTTGCTAAAACTGGTTTTTCTTGCAGTGATGATAGAAGAGGGAGGTGCCAATTATCATTGATCGAGCATTCTATGCAACAGTTGGTGTACATTTTTTCTATTGAAAGAAAGAGTTAGAGATTGCAAAATTATCTACAAATCTATTAATTTAGTAAGAAAGGCTAGATATTTTTTAAGTTTTATGGATGGAGCTAAAATGATTCTAACCCTTCATTTTGTGATATTTATATATATTTTTAATTATTCATTGTACCTACTAAAGATTTTTTAAAAAAGGGAGAGACGTGTCATTGTCCAAATTAAACTTTTCTAGAAGAACCAAACCTTCCATCCTTCGTACTCTCATGTGGAAAAAAGTCTCGATTTAGCTAACTAGAATAAAACTCATGAAAAGACCTAGCTTAGAAAAAAACCAGGCTCGGCCTAGCCTATAACACACATGGCCCATAGCCGTATGTGGCCTGTAGCCACACAAGGCCCAGGCATGCGATGCACGTGCATAGTCCATGGGACCAAGTTTCGCATAGACTAGACGGTTTCCCTGTCATTTCGCGTGGTCTATGTGCAGTTTACATGCACGGATGTGCATGGGGTTTGGCCTGATGTATGTGTCGATGTATGCAGCAAGATTTGCAGTAGTTTATGCATGGTTTATGCACAGTTCACGGACATTTTTGGATGGTTTGGAACTGTTTGGATTTTGTTTTTGGTATGGATTGAATCTCTGATTTTATGTTGAAGTGCTCTTTGATAGGAAGATGTTCCAGATTTATAAAAGGGGGTATACTAGTTAGTGCACCGGTGTAAGGATCCAAAGAACTTTCAGGAGGTGCGATTGAAAAAGCCTGTAGGGACTAGAGGGTCTTCTTGAGATGTAAGAGTTTATATGAAGGATTTTTTAGATTTTTTGTTGAGTTTTTTTTGTACATGCAAGATGAGAGTGTAAAAATTTCTTTAACTTTTTTGAAACATTGTATGCCCTATTGATTATGTCTTCTATTTTACTTTTATCTTCTTCCTTCTCTTGTGGTATCAATGATGATATTGTTGGGATCTTAACTCTCCACGAGAAAAATAGAGAGCAACCGACTTCTTGGAAGAAATAAAAAAAAAAAACCAATCGGCACAAACTATTTCTTGGAATCAAGAACCAAAACCATGCACAGAATAGAGAAGAAAATAAATATCAGGAGAAAATAAGAGATCGTTCTTTATTACTTGAAAAAGAAGCCCTAGCCTCTGTTACAGACTTTGGAAACCGCTCCCTTCCTCAATCCAAGAACGCCCAACCGACCAAAAGGAAGATATCCTCTTTATTTCTCTCACGTACGCTCCCTTTTCTATTTTGGTAGGTCTCCAAGCGCACGACACCGCAAGAGGGAGTTACAACACCCTCTTTCACGCGCGCCCACTCATCCCAAAACCTGATGAGAAACCAACCCGTACGGTCTCCTCTCTTCCCTTAAGGAAGTGGGTTCTTGATCTTGGTTTTAGTCCAACATAATTAGTTACAATCATAGGTAGTTGGGCTAACTACCAACCAATTAACTAATTAGCCCCTTTCACCAATCAAGTGAAATAGGCTACACCTCTGGACCTAAAATAAAATCCCATAACCCAACTGGGTTATGATACAATCTCTAAAAAACTCCCCCCAATAAGTCACATATGAAAATCCTAATTCTTGGGTCAAATCCCCTTGATCCAAACATGACTTTGGGGCCTTGGAGACTTATAAGCCTAAGCCCCCAAACCTGTGTGGCTCCCCTGGGCTTTGGATGCGCCACACATGAGCCTACAATCTCCACCTTGGCACTCCAAAGCTCCAGTAAGCTCTCCCTGGTCCATCAATCCCATCTGAGCTCCACATCTGAAGAAGCTATTCCTTGGAAGAACCTTGGTAAGTGCATCAGCCATGTTCTCTGCAGTAGACACCATAGCGAGCTCCACTTCACCATCTTCCACTAGCTCCCGAATCCTGTGGTACCCAATATCAATATTTTGGTCCTAGCATGATAGACCGGATTCTGAACCAAACACAATACACTCTGGCTATCTGAATAAATCTTGATTGCTCCCTGTGCAATGCCCATCTCCAATGCAAGTCCCTTCAGCCACATAGCTTCCTTGGCTGCCTCAGAAATACCAATGTACTCTGACTCTGTAGTAGACAATGCTGTAATCGCCTGTAAACTTGACTTCCACGAGATTGGACTACCATTCATCATAAACACATAACCTGTAGTAGAATGTCTCGTGTTCAAATCACCACCATAATCAGCATCCACAAACCCAAGCATCCTGTCCTGAGCCTTCATGAACATCCTAGAGTCGTCCTCCATGCTACGGTGCCTGTAGCATATGCCAACTCCAGCTGTGCCCACTAAGTACGTGAAGATACCTTTCAGTGCTCTCCAATGCTCTCTGCCTGGATTAGCTATAAACCTGCTGACCTGGCTAACTGCATGCCTGAGATCTGGCCTACTACACACCATTGCATACATCAGACTCCCAACTCCTGAAGCATATGGTACTCTCGTCATCTCCTCGGCCTCCACCTCAGTCTTGGGTGACATCAACTTAGAGAGCTTAACATGACTGGCAAGAGGCAATGCTACCGGTTTCGCACCATCCATGATGAATCTCTCTAAGACTCTCTTGATGTAATTCCCTTGAGACAAATGAAGCATCCTCCTGGCTCTGTCCCTGAAGATCTCCATCCCTAGTATCCTTGTAGCAGAACCCAAATCCTTCATTTCAAATTCATATGACAAAGCTGCCTTTAGGTCCTCTATAACTTCTCTACTTTTGCATGCTATTAACATATCATCCACATACAAAAGTAGGGATAATCTAGAGTTATCTTCAAGAATTCTAACATACACACAGGGATCATACTCACATCTGGTCATGCCAATGCTCCTCACATATGCATCAAACCATAGGTACCACTGCCTCGGCGACTGCTTCAATCCATACAATGATCTTTGCAAAAGACATACCTTTCCTTCTGACCCTGGCTCCTCGAACCCCTGTGGCTGCTTCATATATATTTCCTCCTCCAAATCCCCATGGAGGAAGGTTGTCCTGACATCCATTTGCTCCAGCTCCAAGTCCTGCACCGCTACAACACTCAACAACAATCTGATAGATGTATGTCGAACCATTGGTGAGAACACCTCATTGTAGTCAATGCCTTCCTTCTGGGAGTATCCTTTGTCCACCAACCTGGCCTTGTACCTTGGCTCTTCCTTCTCTGAGATTCCTTCCTTGCACTGAAACACCCATTTGCAACCAATGGGTTTCTTTCCACTTGGCGGTGCCACCAACTGCCAAGTCTTATTTTTATGTAGAGACTGCATCTCCTCTGCCATGGCTTAGACCCACCTATCACGATCCTGGCTTGCCATCGCCTCCTCGTAGGTCTCCGGTCCACCATTAGCAGCCATCAAAGCATACGACATGGTTTCGTCAAAACGATATCGTACTGGCTGCCTCACGATTCTCCTAGGCTTATGCAATGCGATTCTGACGCCTGGACTGGGAGGTGGCTCCTCCCCCTGCTCATCTGGGCCATGAGCATGCATCTCGCTGCTCTCTACATGTGGAGGCATCACTGAAGAGTGCTCCACCTAAATCTGAGATCCTCCCGATATATCTGCAAAAGGTAAAATTGTATATGAGGTCAGTTGTTGCTCAGCTGCACCCTGCTGAGCTGCATCCTGCCCAATCGTGTCCGATTGGACCTCCTGCTGAACCTTCACCTCCTTCTACCTCCCGAGGACTGATTCTTCATCAAAGACCATATCTCGGCTGATCGTGGCCTTCTTCTCAAAGGATCCCATAGCCTGTATCCTTTGACTCCTCGTGGATATACTAGGATGAAGCTAAGGATTAACAACAACTTGACAAGCGTAAATTGTTTAATTCACTCTATATTTCTTTTTTAAATAAAGATAAAAACCGGAATCATAATCATTTTGTCTAAGTATTACTTTAACTAAGTTGCATAACAATTACGGATTATGAACTTAATTTAGCATCCAATCATGTAGACAATCAATTAATAGGCCTCTTAATTAGTTAAACTACATAATAAATCAACAATAAAAATTAAAAAATATAGATATCCAGTAAAAAAATAATATTAAATTAATATCAAAACCTTACAACCATGCTAATAATGTAACTAGCTGTTTTTTTTGAATAGAAACAATATATATATATATATATATTCAATCATAATATATATAATTAATTGGATTTCCTTTCCTTGCCATAAATATTCCGTCTATTCTGTTCCTCCTCTCTGTGTTGGGCGACGGCATTAATTTATAAGAGAGGAGTTGGATGCTTTGACGTAAGGGAGATCGGTGTCGGTCTTCTTCGGTTCTCCGTTTCGTTTCCGTGACCAACCCAACCACCGTTCTCTCAAACCACTCGAAGCTCTCGACGTTATCCTGAACCTCCAGCTCCTTCGGACATCCAGGCTCCCGACACGGATGATGAACTGGTTAATGGAAGAACAAAGCGGAGACCAAGCAGAAGAAAAAGGACCATGACCGACGGTTGGGAAGGTGGCTCGTTATTTGGGCTGTGCATGGCCGGATCTGCTTTTGAACAGGGGCGGATGAGGAGCGACGACTCACGGGAATTTGGAGAAGGATTGGACGACGGTGGAAACCGGCCATGATATGAAGATAACGGTGAATAGAGGAATATGAAGAGAAGACCGAAGGGAGAAGAAAACGGTGCTAAAATGCGGCTTCTCTTCTCTGGCAATGAAGGGAGGAACTCCGGCAATGAGAAGAGGAAGAAGACGACCATGGAGATGGGAAGAAAATCACTGTTACTTTTCTTGAATTTTCCCGGTGTTGAGAAGGTTTTCCGGCAATTTTCCCTACTACGAGGAGACTCCCGGCGTTGAGA
Organism: Areca catechu; assembly: GCA_021397845.1. Classification (NCBI taxonomy): domain Eukaryota; kingdom Viridiplantae; phylum Streptophyta; class Magnoliopsida; order Arecales; family Arecaceae; genus Areca; species Areca catechu. The sequence goes on from CM038052.1 coordinate 179,118,905, forward strand.
AGAGGGGCTCCGACATTTTTCCCGGCAAAAACGAAGCTCGGTTTGGCCTGTGGTTCACGGACTGTACTCGTGGACCAGCAGCAATGGAGGTTATGGACCAATCTGCCGTTTCGTGAACCAATTGGCTTTAAATCCCGTGCTTTAAAGGCATGCTAATTCATAACAATTTATTAATTCCTTCAAAAATTATTTGTTGGCTCAATTGAAGTCCAAATTGCACACCGTTTACGTTGTTAGATTCCAAAAATCTTGCCATACAACTTCATTGAAGACCATTTATTCCAATTCTGACTCACAGATTTTTAAAAAAAATCTGCGAGAAGTAAAAGGGACAAAATTAAACAATTCTGAAAATTAATCTTTAAACATAAACTTATGCATTAATCATCACCATGAGAAAATAAATATATAAAATTAAACTAAATATAAGGAGAATAAAATGTATAATTATGTCCCTATAAGTTGGTTAGGTACAGACCCGTCCCGCAGCCTACAAGGTTGGACGCTCCGTCCACATGAAGGGTCCAGGCGGGCTCGGCTTCCTCAATGGGGTCAGCTTCGAGTATGCTTGCTGCTTGTGAGAGCACTTTCAGCTTCCATGTGCATTCTACAATGAAGTCAACGATTACCTGAGCCTTCATGGCCAATCGGGGTTGGAAAGAGATGTCGAATTTGCCAAGTTTGACGGCCCACTTGGCAAGCCGACCGGAAGTGTCCAGGCTCCGGAGGATCATCTTAAGGGGTTGGTCGGACAACACGATGATCAGATGCGCCTGGAAGTAGGGTCGGAGTCTCTTGGCTGCTATAACCAAAGAATAGACAAGCTTTTGCATTTTTGGGTACCTTGCTTCGGCGTCATGGAGGACTTTACTGATGTAATAGACGGGTTTCTGCTGACCATCTTCTCCCATCCGCATGAGGACGGAGCTGACCGCCTCATCCGGCGTTGACAGGTATAGATACAAAGGCTCTCCCTCCATCGTCTTGGCCAAAAACGGAGGGTTCTTCATATAATCTTTCAAGGCTTCAAAAGTCGACCGACACTCGTCGGTCCAGTGGAAGCAGTCCGACCAGTGCAATGTCTTAAAAAATGGTAGGGACTTCTCAGCCAACCGGGAAATGAAATGCCTGAGAGAAGCTATCCGGCCTGTAAGCTCTTGTACTTGCTTTTTATTGGTCGAATGTCCCATCTCTATAACAGCTCTGATCTTGTCAGGGTTGACTTCAATTTCTCTTTGTGTGACTAAGAAGCCGAGAAACTTTCCGGAAGTCATCCCAAAGGTACACTTGGCAGGATTCAGCTTTATCCAATAGCGTCTTAGTGCGTCAAAGGATTCCTGCAAGTCTTTGATGTGGTCGGCTTTGTGAAGGCTCTTGACTATCATGTCATCTATATACGCCTCCATGTTTCTCTTAAGCTATCCTTCGAAAACCCAGTTGATTTGGCTTTGGAAGGTAGCACCGGCATTCTTCAGGCCGAAGGGCATCATCTTGTAACATTACAATCCTTTGTCAGTGACAAAGGTCATCTTCTCCTCATCCTCCGAGTGCATCCTGATCTGATTATAGCTAGAGAAGGCATCCATGAAACTTAGAAGCTGATGGCCGGCCGTGGCATCCACCAGCTGATCAATCTTAGGCAAGGGAAAGCTGTCCTTCGGACAGGCCTTGTTTAGGTCAGTATAATCCATACAGATCCTTCACTTTTTATTAGCCTTCTTTATCATTACAACATTTACTAGCTAGTCAAGATAATGGGCTTCCCTGATGAAGCCAGTATCAGAGAGCTTATTCACTTCTTCATCAATAGCCCTTTGTCTTTCGGGAGCAAAGCTCCTTTTTTTCTGTCAGACCAGCCTGTAGGTCAAATCCACCATAAGCTGGTGAGTGATGACATACGACGGAATGCCCGGCATGTCCGACGCTGACCAAGCAAAAATGTCGGCATTATTCCTCAGGAAGTCGATCAGCTCCGACTTGACTTCTTCACTGAGGGTGCTTCCAATTTGGAAGACTTTGGTGGGGTCGTCCTCTTAAAGGGGAACAAATATAATTCTTTCAACCAGTTGGCCGTGGTCGTCAGCTTCGGCCCTTGGGTCAAGTTACTCCAAAGGAGGATGACCATCCGACTGTTGGTCTTGGATATTTAGGCACTGCCTAGCCATCCTGCGATCTCCCCTCATGACTTCGACCCCGCTCCTAGTCAGAAACTTCGCCAACAGATAGTAGGTAGAGACGATAGCCCGAAACTTGTTGAGGGCCGATCGGTTCAAAATGGTATTATAAGCCGAGGTCGTACGTACGACCACAAAGTTGATGGGGAGAGTCTTCTGAAAAGACTCCGTCCCGATTGTCACAGGTAGGGTTATTTCTCCTTCAACTCCGACGGAGTTTCTCCCAAAGCCCGTCAGCGGTATAGGGGATTCTTGCAGTCTTGACCTGAACAGGTTCATTCTTATAAAAGCATCATACAATAATACCTCTGTGGAGCTTCCATTATCTATAAGAATCCTTTTTACATCGTAGTTGACAATCACTGCCGACACGACTACAGGGTCATTTCTTGAAACATGGGATTCCAGGATGTCTTCGTCAGAGAAGTTGATTACATTGGAACCCCTTGGCCTCTTGACAATGTCCGGGTCTTCTTAATATCTCTAGTCAGACCGTCGATGCAGCATACCAACATTCCCATCGATCGGACGCTGGTTGGAAAGTTCTGCCTCCTCCGAAGGGTCTCTGGCAGCTCAGACTTTGGCCCGATCCTTACGGGGTCGGATGTATTTGTGTAGGTACCCCTCCTGATGAGGTCTTCAATGGCATCCTTTAGCTGGAGGCACTCTTCAATGTTGAATCCATGGTCACGATGGAACCGATAGTATGTATCCCTATTTCTGGATGTAGAGGGGCTCCTCATCAGATGAGGCATTTACAGGAAGGTCTCATTCTCAATCTCCAGGGGGATCTTCTCCTTCGGAAGGGAGAGGGATGCATAGGTTTTGAGCCACCTGGGGAAGTCCTTCGGCTTTGGGCTGTGGTGTTGGGCCGAGTTGTTGCCATCGCTGGGAGGTCAAACTTCGGGAGCCTTGTCACTCCGCTTCTTGGGGGCCGACCTCCCTTCAGCCTGGCATCGGCTCTCTGCTTGTTCTTCTGCCATGACGTATTTCTATGCCCGGGCCAGCAACTCGAAGTAGCTTGTCGGAAATCTCTTGTCTAGGAAGAAAGTGAGCCTGGATGAGCGTAGCCCTCTTTTGAAGGCCGACATAGCTACATCCTCATTCAGATCCAGGATCTCCATGGTCGCTGAGTTGAAACGGGCCATGTAGTCCCGAAGAGTCTCTCCCTCTTTTTGCAGCATGAGAAAGAGGCGGTCGGTGTTCCTCGGAGTTCGACTGCAAGTCCTGAAATGGGAGAGAAAAAGATTCTCGAGCTGAGGGAAAGAGTGAATCGTACTTGGTCGGATGGCGGAGAAGCACATTCGAGCAGCCTTCTTGAGAGTGGCGGGGAAGGCAATACAATGGAGTGCGTCGGAGGCATCCTGCACCATTATGTGGGCTTTGTAGGTACCCAGATGGTCAAGTGGATCGGTGGTACCGTCGTAGGGTTTCACCTGCGGGATTTTGAAGTGACGGGGGATCGTCTCCTCCATGATTTCAGCAGAAAAAGGCGGGCGGGAGTCGTAAACCTGCCCCCTTCGACTTTTTGCCAATTAGCCAGCTCGACGATGCGCTCCTCCATGCACAAGATTTTACTAGTATAGTCTCTCGGGAGTTCGACAGGATGTCGAACGCCATTATGGACGGAATTAGCGAAGGAAGGCGAGGCAGATCTCGCCCTCTTTCCTTTGGCACGAGTCCCCAAGGACCTTCGGGGCTCCGGAGCAGCATGAAAGAGAGGCTGAGGGATTTCTTGCCATCAGCTTCCCTCAGCAGCGGGTTGATGGTTGGTGCAAGATGCAGCAGGCGGCTGCTGCTGATTGTTAGCCGCCTCCTGAAGATGCTGAACCGCAGTAGTAAGTGTATCAATGCGGTTCAGCAGCGTCTGGATTGCTGCAGTCCCAGAATAACAGTGGGTTCAGCGACGACGGTGGCATCATTCTCCCTGGGAGGTCCTTTGAACCTGGACATGGAGTGATCTCTTCTAGCAGAAGTGTTATGAACCCTTCCCTTTGCCATTGCCATAATTAGTGGACGGATTCCTCCTTTTAGAAAAGGGCTTTGCCCTTCCTCTAGCGCCAATCTATTGTTGAAACTTCTCCTGGACTAGGCTCGGATGGCTGGGCTGGAGCGCTCTCCTCCCGGTTCCTGCAACAAAGTCCCCAAGAGCCGGTGGTGTTCCGGCGGGGGACACTCCGATGCTTAAGTTAGCGGGAGCTTGAGGGCAACAGAATGGAGGAATCAAAGAGACAGTGTATGGAGAAGGAAGAGTGTCTGTGTTAGCCTCGGCTTGCTTACCGCCCAGTGTCCCCTAGTTTACCTCATATAGGCATGGAACAATGCCAAAATTCGTTAGGGGTGAAGCCTGGAAAGACTGATCTGCTCCTAGGAGAATCCGATGAATGGCCACGTGGCGCCAAGATAGGGTGACATCGTGAGAGTATTGGAGTAGTGGTGCTGATGTGGCCTGATTCTATTATAACAGAATTCTGGTACCAGCTGGAAGAGGCTTCTGGAGTTATTGAGATCCTTGGAGTGGGTCAATCGGACCTCGACCGGAGAAAGTCCATCGGAGCTTCAGCAGGAAAAGGTTAGTCGGACCTCAACTGAAGTGGGTCGGTCGGACCTCAACCGGAGAACGTCCGTCGGAGCTTCAGCAGGAAAAGGTTGTCCGGACCTTAGCTAAAGTGGATCGGTCAGACCTCTACTTCAGTGGATCGGTCGGATCTCGAAAAAAAGATTAACCGGACCTCAACTGAAGTGGATCGGTCGGACCTCAAAGAAGAATGTCCGTCAGATCTTTCTGAGAAGGCTTGCTGAATTCTCCGGTGTCCTTCGGACAGGGGAATAAGAGGCTCTCTACGCTATTGTCATCCATGTCTTTTCAAATTTAAGGAGGCTTGCGTTACTCTTCAAAGGGGACAACTCATTGCAGAATTCTTCATATATGCTTGTAAAAATAATACCGTTGCTTTGCGAAACCGCTTGACTTTTTGTATTTAAATTTGAATGAAGTATACCAGACTAAAAACAATGTAATTGAGTCACACAATAATCATTCAAAAGAATAATAAAAAATCATCTCCCTCTACATTGAAATATACTCGTTCCCATTATTATACATGACCATGTAACAATAAATAAGAAGGGAGTACAAGCTACTGAATTTTCTAATTCGAGGATGCCAAATTTACTACATTCCTGGATTCTGGTATTCTAAAATACACATCATTGATCTATCCAGTCTACCTGATCCATAAAGATATATACCATATTCATCGAATCGTGGCAGCATGGGACATCCTTCTGAATCTTTGCACTTTTTGTTACAATGACTGGTTTCGGGACGACGGCCTCATAACCGATCTTCCATAAGCAATAGGCAGAGCTGCTATCTTCTTTGCTTTGCTGACGTAGGCCCTCTTCATGAAATTATTGTAGTCATTTGCTTCGATCTCATCAAGTATCTGCCTATACAACAACAGAGAAGCCCACACCTGCAACAGGCCATGCACAAGGATGTACTTGATCTAAGTTTTTGTCTAATATAAGTCCCTGAGATGAAACACTATTTAATGAGATTCAAGGATTATCAAAACAGGCCTTTGTCAAAAATGGCTACAATTACATGGTTGGTGGTTGGTTACTGTTTTGAAAGAGCTCCAAAGCCAAGTAGATGGCTGATTCTTTTTCTTTCTTTTACTCAATTTGCAATATCCATTTCATATTTGATTTCGGTGTGGATGAATCATTGACTTATGTGCATTAGAGTTTTTAATGGAGAGGAATCATTGATTAGTGTTTGTTAATATTGTTGTAGTCAAGGCTAGCCCATAGTCATGCAAGGATAGATCCTTTTTATTATATGCATATAAGATATTGTTCCCTCTACCCCGTGGGTCTCATTATTTTGTTCCTGGAAATGGACCGAATATGATGCTATGATCCTCGTACTCCATTCTAAAATGTGCCTTATATGGAGGAGGGTATCTCAATATAAATTAAAATTTTTCTTGACTCAAGGCCAATGTTGAACTAAAAAGGTCATTTGCCTTTATACCCACAACATAGCCTTCCGGTCAAGAAAGAGTCTAAGATTTGAACAAGGTCCTTTTTCTAGCGCCAATCGTTGCTGTACCTCATCAAGCTGGGCGAATCGGAGGCATCAAGATTGCTTCAAACTTTTGAAATCTAGAAATCTTTCGAGAGACTAGCCGATGATTTTAAAAGTAGACTCCAGCTCTTGGACCTGCAAAAAAAATCCTCATCATTATAAAAATTGATGGGATTTTTCTAGCATGGGACTCTCCGATGTTTAAGTTAGCTTAAAGAGGGCAAATAATGAAAACAAAATTGAAAGAGTAAGTCAGAAAAAGTCCTCCTGGAATTCCTCTCATCTCTAGTTATAGAGGTTTAGGATCGAGTTGGTTAGGCAGCTGTAACTATTTGTAAGATAGTTATGTCATTAGAAAAGCTGTTAAGTTGGTTAGACTGTTAAGAGAAGCCAGTTAGACCGTTAAGAAGTTAGTTTGTAAAGTGATTTGCAGAGTGCCTCAATATAAGTTAGAATTCTCCTTAACTTAAGGCCAATATGAGCTAAAAAGGCCCCTCGCCTTTCTACCCACAACATAGCCCCTAAGTGAAGAGAGTCTATGCTAAGATTGCGAGGGTTTCCCATAGATTCATGGTCATATGAGGGTCGATTTCCCATACTGCATGCATGTAAGGTATTGTTCATTCTGGCCCATAAGCCTCATGATTTTATCCCTAGAAACGGATCAAACAGAATGCTATGATCCTTGTATTCCATTCCAAAAGGCACTTTATGTCAAAAAAGAGAGTCCCTCAATATAAGTATTGGAAAGTCCTAATATACTCGATCTCCTATTATTTTTTTTCCCTTGATTTTCTTCTCCTAGTTTTTCTTTCCTGTCTTCTTAAGGCCTGTACCTTTCCTATATGTATGGTAATCCTACATGAATAAAAATCAATATATTTTTCTTCACCATGAATAATATGGTATCATAGCCTTCCATCAATCCCTAACCTTCTTCATCCTCTTTACAACCAACCCATCTTCCCATCATCTCCCAAATCCCATTCTCCCATCTTCACTCTCAAATCCTGCAAGCATCTCTCGTAAGCCATCATCTCCCCATATTCCATCATCTTCCATCATCTCCACTCTTAGAACCCCGCTCATCACCTCCCTCATCTTATTGGTCATCATTCATCCCATCGCCTGCCTCCCCCAATCATCTCCACTCCCAGACCCCACTCATCACCTCCCTCATCTCACCACTCATCATCCCATCCCCGTCAAGCACCCCCCATGGATCCCTGCTGACATCTCCTGATCTCGTTTGCGAGCACCTCTCTCACCCCCCGAACATTGCTGAACAAGGCTCTACACCCCCCGTTCCCTGTCCACCATCTGGATCTCCCCGTTTCCCTGTCCGCTGTTCGGATCCAACCTATGGATCCCTACCAAGAGCCCCCTATGGATCAGCGCCTCTCCCGATCATCTATGCACATCTCACAATCATCACTAGATCTTGCCAGATCCTCCCTGTGGATTGGTGCCTCCCTGTCGCCTCTGCCCCCTGTGGATTGGCACCCCCCTCGGTGCTCTTCGGCCCCCCCTCCCCTATGGCATCTCTAGCCTCCTGCCCCCCAAGCCACTCCATGGGAACAGAAGGAAGACCGCAGGCCCCTGCCCCCACCCTCTATTAATCTTTAGGTAAACCGAGCTCTATTTATCTTTAGGTAAACCGAGCCTTTCATAGTTTCATTTCAAAAAAAAGAAAAGAAAAGAGAAAGAATATAAGGAGTACAAGTACTTTGTCTCTAGTTATTCCTTGTAGGAATGACTGTTTATTGAAAAGTTTGGGGGAGGGTGTTTTTAGTATCCTTGTGCTCTTGTGTAAGGCTAAGTTCCGGGTAAAAAATATCGAACCCAGTTACTACTCAAGACTTGGAGAACCTAATTAACAGGTTGCTCATAGCCTTGGTATCGGCTATCCAAGCAGCAACTCAATTAGGAAGATCTTTAAAAAAGAGTGAATCACTAAATGCACTCCAAGTTGCTGTCAAGCTCGATGGACTAGCCACATATTTATCATTGTCTAGAAGTACCCAGTTGCTTGTCAAAAAGCCATGGTTTGGAGGGAATCTCACCGGCACCACACAGAGACCTGCTGATGGAGTATCAGGGGTTGGTTCAGTAGGAGATGAAAAATTCGATGATCATGGCTTTTCTATTTAATACCATGGTCCCGAGTGTCTTAAGGAGCGTGCAACTATTAGAAATAGCATATGAGATATGAAAGGTAGTAGCCTAGATATATTCTCAAAGGGCTAATCCTATACAGGTATATGAAATAAGGTGTCAGTTGAGGCATCTTCATCAAGGCACACTTTTTGTTACTAATTATGCTACTGAATTGAAAAGATTATCGGCTGAAGCTGACCACTGCCATATCCTTACTGTAGAGAGCTTCACAGATATGCAGCATTTTCAAAGGTACGTAGAAGAAAAGTGAGTCCAGAACTTTCTGTATGGCTTGAATCTTGAGTTTGAGCTGACTCGAGTATAGCTCCTGGCTCGGGAGGACATGACAAGCCTGAGTCAAGCCTTCTTCACTATTTTGAGAGAAGAGACGAGGACTATAGTAGTTGCTTCTAGTGAGCCAATTTAATCTACCCTCACAACTAAATCCCTGCCTCGATCTGGTGAATAGGTACTTACTGTATGCCATTATTTTCACAAGCCTGATCATATCAAAGCAACTTGTTGGCAATTACATGGTTTTCCTACTTAATCGAGGCGAAAAAGCTTGAGTCATAGTCATGGTTGAGGTTATGGTCAACTAAATGCATATCTATCTGAGAAAGTAAAGGAATCTTCTGCTAATATATCCATTGAAGACTATTAGACCATAAAGCGATTGATGGATAAATATAAATCTACCTCTAATTCACTACCTCTCTTAGCTTTGGATAGCCAGTCACTACACACTTCCAATTTTGCCCAGTCAGGTATTACATGTACGTAGTATAGGCCATGTATTTGTTATCTAGATAGATCTTCTTCCTGAATTATTGATTCTTGAGCTTCGAGTTATATGACTAGATCTTCCATATCATTTAGTTTATATTTTTTTAGTTCTATCGATATAAAGTCTGTATAGTTGATGGATCCATTTTAGCGGTGTCTAATAAGAGAACCATCGATTGTGCACCTACTCTCCAATTATTGTTTGTCTTGCATGTACCTACCTTTTCTATGGACTTGTTATCTATTAGCTCTATTACTAAAGATTTGAATCGTTCTTAACAACAAGAAAAAAACTTGGATTTGGTAAAATACATAATGGCTTGTACTACTTGGAGAATAAGATGGAAAGGTTTAATGATTCATTGCTCGGGTATGCTCTATTTGTGAAAAGGGCTTCTTTTGAACTCTTGCTTCATCATAGAAGACTTGGACATATCACTTTTCCTTTTTTACGTCAGTTATTTCCTGCTCTTTCTCATTCTTGCAAGATAATTACTTTAGTTTGTGATCAATATGAATTTGCCAAACACACCCAAGGAATATATCCTATTTCTAATAATAGAAGCAATAATAAATTTGATATTGTACATTCGAATGTTTGGAAACCCTGTAGTAATGTTTCTACTACAGGGTATCGATAGTTTGTCACCTTCATTGATTACTACAGTAGGGTGATCTAGTTATACTTATTGAAGAGCAAGCATAATGTATTCTCATGTTCTAAGGAGTTTCATAAACTGGTGGATACCCAATTTAAAGCAAAAGTTAGGATACTCCGATCTGATAATTGTACGGAGTATGCGAATTAAACATTCTATACCTACCTACAGGAAATTGGATCATCCATTAGAGTACTTATATGGATATACCTACATAAAATGGAGTAGTCGAAAGGAAGAATCAACATTTGCAAGAGATAACTCGAGCCCTAATGTTTACTATGCGAGTTCCTAAAGTTTTATGGGAAAGGCTATTCTGACTGTGGCATACCTGATCAACCGTATCTGCATTCTTGGCTCTAAGTCTCTACTTAAATGTTTGCAAGGAATGGTTGAGTATATTGTGCCATCCTATATTTTTAGATGTGTATATTTTGCTCGAGACCATAGACCTTCTATTGATAAACTGGATTCTCGAACTCTAAAATATAACTTTGTGGATTATTTTGCCACTAAGAAGGGATATAAATACTATTATCCACTTGCATGGCAAATGCTAGTCACCATGGCTATGACCTTTCGAGAGATGGAGCCTTATTATGAGATAGAACAACTTTCTAGGATTTCGGGTGAGCCAAGTGATATCTCTATATCCTATGAGTTCTTGACCATGCCTTTTGGTGTCCCTTGGCATGAGGGGAAGCAGAAAGATATTAGAGGTGGTAAGAGTAAGAAGGTAGAAGCCTGGATGACTGAAGAATACACAATAGCCTTACTCTACTCTTTCTGAATACCATGACACTGTGCATCACTAGTGTCCCCCTAATGTTAGTGGTGTTAGAGGTGGAAAGAGCGAGGAGGTAGAGATTGATGATGCTCAAGAGGACACTAGTGGTGCACAGGATGATGGTATTCAGGGAGAGCAGAGTGTGGCTATTGCGCATTCTCCAATCATCCAGGCTTTTGCCATGAGTATAGCTCCATCCAGGCCTTCTGAGTTTTCTTTTTCTATGAATAATGGTAACGACCATATTTTTTATGATTTAGATATTCCATTACCAAACGAATGGGTTCTTGCATGATCGTTCTTCCTTTTTATTATCGTTATGATATTTCTAACTATATATCCTATAAATCCCTGTCTCTCTCTTATAAATCCTTTGTAGCTGTATTAGAATATGCTAGCATTCCTATTGATTAGAAGGTGGCTATGGCAAATCTAAATTGGAGGCAAGCAATGATAGAGGAGATGAATGCTTTGTCAAAGAACCATAAACAAGATTTGGTGACTCTGTCTACCGAAAAGCAACAAGTGAACTATAAATGGATGCATGTAGTAAAGCATAATCTCGAAGGCAAACTTGAAAGGTACAAGACTCGCCTAGTGGCAAAAGGGTACTTGTAGACATATGCCATCGATTATGACGAAACCTTTGCCTCTATGACAAAGATAAAGTTAATGTGTACTTTGATTTTATATGCTGCTAATTGTAACCGGAAGTTGCATCAACTAGATATGAAGAACACCTTTCTTCATAGAGATTTTCAAAAGGAGGTTTATATGCAGATTCTTCCTAGATTTGCAAGCAGAGCTATAGTAGGAAAGGTATGCTGATTAAGGTGCTCTCTCTACGGCTTCAAGCAGTCTTTTCGTGCCTGGTTTGAACGCTTCAATCGGGTAGCATTCAAGATGGGATATTCATAGAATAATGCTGATCATGCTCTATTTTATAGGCATACTGGTGGGAGGAGAACTATTCTAATAATATATGTTAATGATATAGTTGTTACAAGGGATGATCCCAGGAAGATTGCATAGTTTAAACAAAATTTGGCTTGCGAGTTTGAAATTAAGGACTTGAAACTGTTGAGATATTTTTTGAATATTGAGATCTCTAGGTCATCTCATGATATTTTTTGTTTCAACAAAAGTACGTTCTTAATCTTTTTAATGAGACTAGGATGTTAGGGTGTAAGTCAGTTAATATTTCTATTGACCAGAATCACAAGTTAATGGCAAAGGATGGAGCTCCTATTGATCATGGGAGATATTAGTGACTGGTAAGGAAGTCGATTTATCTTTTTCATATCAGACCAGATATTATCCTTGCAGTTAGTATCATCAGCTAGTTAATGCATGACCCATAAAAGCGATATATGGAAGCAATGTATCATGATTTCTTGAAGATAGAAGCATTTGCTTACACACACCAGGCAGGCTCACTAGATGATTGACGGTCCACTACTGCTTATTGCATATTTATTGGTAGTAATCTAGTTACTTGGAGAAGTAAAAAGTAGTCTATTATGGTTAGATCGACTATAGAGACCGAGTACATAGCAATGACTCGAAAAATATATGAGCTTCTCTGGTTATAAAAATTACTCTAAGAGCTACGTTTTCTGAGAAAGTCTCTTATAATGCTATACTGTGATAATAAGGTGACAATTAAAATTATAAATAATCCGGTGCAACATGATCATACCAAATACATTAAAATTGACCGTCACTTTATCAAGAAAAAGATGATCAGCAGGTATATTTGCATTTTTTTTATCCGTTCAGCTAATCAAGTGGCAGATATCCTAACAAAAGGATTAAATATATCTTTTTTCATCTCTTGTTAACAAAGATGGGTCTTCATGATATTTTCATCCTATCCTGAGGGGGAATATTGAAAAGTTTAATATACTTGATCTCATACTATTTTCTTCTCTTGATTTTCTCTTTTCTAGCTTTTCTTTTCTATCTTCTGAAGACATGTACCTCTTTTATATATATATATATATATATATATGGTGATCCTACATGAATAAAAATCAATCTATTTTTCTTTACTATAAACAATAATAAATCAGATTTTTTTTAAATTATAATTGATGTGGGATTAAAAAGGTCCTTTATTTTTATACCTACAACAAATATAATGAATGATAAAAGGAAACAGAAAAAGAAAGAGACCTTACCGGCCACCTACTAGCTTGACTGAGTTCGGTCACACCTTTCTCCGCTTCCCGAAAGAAAGTCCTTGCCCTTTTAATTTGGCTCTTCATGAAGCTTCTCCATCTGTTGGTCACCTTCCCGTTAAACACATCTTCATCCGAAAGGCCGGCCTGCGCAAGCTCATCCTGTGGCAGATAAATCCTGCCTCTTCTTGCACTGAGGAAATATTCATCAATAAGCAGAAGAGAAACAATTAGAGCATTTTTTTTTTTTTTGGTTTTTACATAGAATGGAATTCTGCATGGAGACAGTTCGAATTCCACTTACTCTTCTCCTACATCCCTGAGTATATTGGTGAGCTGGTTTGCTATCCCTAGAGCCAAAGCAGCATTGTATACACTCTCTGTTGTTGCCTTGGACTCTGGAGCAATTCCCATGACAGGCACACTCATTAGTCCAACAGTCCCGGCTACATAATAACAATACAGGTAGAGCTCATCAAAGTTCTTGTATCTTGACTTCTTGAGGTCCATCCGCATCCCTTCGATCATGTCCTTGAATGGCTGAAATGTGAAAAAGAAACCCAACACTGAATGAGAGAAATCAATGGAGAATTTTGTGTTGCTAGAACCTGTCATCTCAAAGTAGAGTTCCAATCTCGCATCAATGATACATGTTCGATTCATTCATCGGTACGTTGGTGGAAAATTAGACTGCAAACGTTAAAGTTGTAGCAGATAAATCCTTTTCTAACAAATTGTATAAGCAATCTAAAATTGGAGCCTTCCTGGAGAGAGAAGCAAATATGCAGTTGCTCCTTTGAGAAAATGTCAAGCCTCGAAACTCTCTTTTGGTTACTAAATAGTTCGATGCACATAAGGACTCCTCTTGAAAGCCATGAGTGACAAAGAAATATATGAAATTTTGGATTTCAGAGCTACTGATAATGCCCATGAATCAATGTGAAAGAACTTGGATTTCTTTTTAAATTTTAAGATAAGTTGAAGACATGAAAAAAGCCAAGAAGGTTTGCTTCTATCAAATACGTGTATATAACTCATGCCTGGATATCAACAGGGAACCTTGAGACGGTATCTGAAAGAGCGGCATCAAACATGTCATAGGGGCGGCCGGTAAAGAGATCCTCCAACCTCGCCTCCCACCGGTCCAGAGCCGAAGGCGTAATGTGAGAAGCATTGGGTCCATCTACGAGCTCGTCCGTCCTTCTGCACCACACTGAACACATGTTCTTGTGAATCCATGAGAAGTAGAAACCTTACAGGTCCAATTAATATAGGAAACAGCAGTACGAATATCTAACTAAAACTAGAATCAATGAACCAATTCAATATTACTGGCTATATTTTTCTACATGGAAGCATTCCTTGGCACTAACACAAGTCATGGTTGGTGGTTGCATTCCTTGGCACTAACACAAGTCATGGTTGGTGGTTACCTAAGAAGTAGTGCCTTTTAACATCATGGGACAAGAGCAGAGAAGGAATCGCAAGTTTTTTATCAGTTCAATTAGTCCATGTCTTCTGTGTCGGTGCTACGTGTGAAGTTTTTTTGGCCTGTCAAATCCTATCTTCAGAAAAGACAATCTAAGCAAATTTATCGAGAAGTTGAGGACATGTTGTTAGGATAAGTTTGATGCTTAATTATTTGCCAAATGGTAGAAGATCAGGTGCAAGCATCTTCGCAGCATCATGCTGCTGCTAACCTTCAATTAGGGGACACCTGTCGATGCTCGAGGCTGACATAGAGAATAAACAACTGGCTGCAATTGAAGGAAGAGTAGCAGTGTCCCATGTAACCCCTCCCATGGCTAGCGTAGGGGAACAGTCAACAGAGAATAAACAACAACTCTTGGCCATATTCCATTAATTAATTGATTTCTGGTAGCACATGAAAACATACTACTATTGATATTTTAACTGGTGATATTTTTTTTACCACTGTGTAGATCACCTTAGATGTCAGATTCTAGCTCGAGAAATGATATAAAAAACTCTAAAATGAGAGGACTATCTCACTATCACATGTCTAAAAGATTAGAGAAGTATAAATGAGCTTTCAAATAAATTTTAGAATCATTAATTGAAATCTTACAATTGGAAATTATATTAGATATATTGCTAAGTTTGGACATTACCATATATTGCCCAGATGGCTCTCCTTCTTTCAGGGGTCATGAGCAGTGTTCCTGTATGAAGATAAAACTAGAATCAGATGCATGAAAATTTCATATCTGAACTAAGACAAAACCATGCTTGAATTTATGACAATTTCTTGGTTCCTTATTCCGTAGTGAAATCTAAGTAAAAAAAGTAGAAGATTAAACACTGGATATGAGAGCTGACCAAGGTAAAAGGTCTTGGCATACTCTGCACAAACTTCTCCACAGCGATCATAAGCCTCGGTCAACAAGGTTGTAGTTCCAGGAATCACCAAGTCTGGCTTCACATCAAGAGCGGTATTGGATCTCAAGTGCTTCTTCACCAATGCTGCCTGCTTCAACACCACATCATAAACCTTCTGCTCCGAAGATATTGCAACCTCTCCTGCAGTAGTGCTTGCCACAAAACTCGACAATATGGGAGACTTGTCATTCTTTTGTGGCTCAAAGCCCACACAAGCGTACTTTGAATCAGTATACAGTGTGCACAAATTCCTCCTGCGCCTCTTCCTCTGAAGCCTCTCACTATAACTTGGACTCTGAACTTTTCCAGAAGGCCATGAACTGTCTGAAAGCCGACCTCCTTCCCGAATTGCCTCCAGAAAACCGAGGCTAGCTGAGATATCTACTGCTGACACAACTCGTAGCATAAAAATTGCCATCTAAAATGCTAGCAAATGCACTAGATGACCTCAGGAGTTCTGCTTTTATTTTGGAACCTATCCTGTATATACCATATCCACAATCGATATAGCCTTGGAACAGCAGGATCCAGAGGAGTCTCTGATCAGATTCGAAGAACAACTTGCTAGATCAGCATGTACCTTTCAAGGTTGCACCTTTATATCTGGATTCCCTGAAAAATTAATTTGGAATATAACTTTTTATCTCTCTATTTTTTTATTTTTTATTTTTTTTTTTGGTGCAAAGACTAAGCTTTGTTTACTATTCTCATAAAGACAAGATTCTACAAACAATTGTAGTAGAAAGCAAGCAAAAACAGACTTTGATTGTAAAAAGAAGGTTAAGTCAAGAAACCAAATACCATTACGAGAACCTTACGAAACTCTCACCTTCATTGCCAAGTGCGACAAGAAACACAGAATATAAACATGGAATCCAAAAACAGAACAACACTGTAACCAGTGCTCCTTGTTGGAATCACCAAGGAAGATTTTCTTCACCGCAGCAACAATTGAAGCCCCACTACCACCCCACTATATAGATAGCAAGAGATACAATGAACCAAAAGGCTTATTCTATGTAATGTACCTAAAAAATAGACTCGGACCAGATGGAAGCATTAACACCACTCACCTCTTATCACTCTCCACCACCTAGACTTGACTCCAGCTGTCCCTCCCACACTTCAAACACACACACACACACACACACACACACACACAAAAAGGGCCCAAATCGACGCACCTTCAATCAAGTTCAGCAGGGGAAGAATTCCAGAAGAAACAGTCTCTCCTTGAGACTCCTCGAATGTGCGTGCGTCTCTCTCCCTTCTCTCTTGTTTTTCTCTCCACGCTCCGCGTCAGGGGAGACAGGGCACGTGGGAGCAGGAGGGCCAGTGAAGTGGGGGCCGTGCGCCAAGGGATAGGGTTATCACATGGGAGCTACGAGCATCGCGCGGTGTCGAGAACGGGGGGGCCGCGTGGCGGAGGAGGATCCGAATGCTCGGGGATTGGGGAGTGGTGGGTCCCAAAAAAAGGGCCCTAGTCGCGGTGCGCGACCACCGCCACCCACGCCGCCCGCCTACACGTCCCCTCCCGTGGCCCTCATTCGCCGGTCCTCCACGCGCCACGTCGACCGCCACTCCTCCGACGAGACCCCTTATTAGTCACCCAATGCAGTTAACTTGTGTTGGCTCCACCAGCACCGACAAGGGGTCCCGCTAGTTTTAAGGGAGAGGGGAGTGGGGGGCGGAACTGGGGGTCGTCATTTTTTTTTTTTTTTTGAACCGGGCCAAACCGACTACTGGTCGTGATTGGGTGCGGAGCCGGTATTAGGACATGCATAGGAACGTAAATCTTAGTTGGCAGACACGTGTCGGTGGACTGCCGGGTTTTCTACGATCCTAGGTTGCCCGACAAGGGTGGCTTCTCGCATGGCATGAGGCACGTCTTAAGCAGTGGGGGCGGGCTGCGGCATAACGATTCTTTTGGACCCGAAGGGTTTGTGATGGGGACCCAGGGGAAATGTAGGGATCAATTATCTGTGCATCCAAACGTTTTTTTTAAAATATATATATATATATTTATAAGAAAGGTAGTGTATTAATAAAAATCTAAGTTCAGAGTACAAATTAAGCGGCTTACAGTAGAAGTAAATACAATCAAAAAATATACATATGGAAACATAGTTAATCCCAAAATGAAACAGAACATCCAAAAATCTAGTAGAATGAAAATAGAATCCATGAAACAGAATCCATAAAAGCATAAAAGAACTAATACTGTGAAGTTGAAACAGCATCCATAAAGAAGATACTAATAACCAAAATATATAATTCATGAACCACGAAGAAAATACCTATGATGATGTAATCCACGATGAAGTAAACTATGCTGAAGTAACAAAGTTGTAGATACAGTAAAATTGAAGCATAATCCATGAAGATGAAACCAATGTCCAAAATATATAATCCATGAACTCATGAAGAAATTGCTTATGAACAACCCTTAATGAAGTATTATCAAAAAAACAACCCATGATGCAATAAACCATGCTCAAGTAAAAACGATTGAGTTGAAACAGAATCCATGAAGAAGGAAACCAATGACCAAAATACATAATCCATTAATCCATGAAGAAGATACCCATGAAGAAAATGATTCCTATTAAAATAAAATTATTATTTATAATGTATGAAATATATATGTATTTATGTAATTTTAAAGTATTTGAAAAATAATTTTTCGTGGTGTATATGATAGAATAATTTTGGTATGATAAATAATTTTAAAAAAAATTAAAATAGAATAAAGTTTGAAAACCTGGCATGGAGGCGGATAAGATCACTGTCCTAAAAAAGATTTGGTTCCTTTTTCCGTGCGAAGAATGATTAGACTACACACTTTTCTCCAAGATATAACCCGGAAGCTAACACTCTAACGTTTATCGATGACACAATCTCGAAGAATGCCGATCAACTTGTTTTCAGTCCAAATTATCAAATTAAAAAAATTATAAAAAGAGAGAATTTTAAAAAAAATTGGAAGAAAGGAATATATAATAAAGAGAACTTGAAATTCTTGGATGGATTGTATGGCTGGGGTAAAGATCTATTTATAAGCTCAAAATCTCTCTAAAATTCTAAAAAAAATCCCTAGATAATCGTTTACAGCATTTAAGATAAAATGAATAAGAAATTAAATAAATATAATGCTCAAATGTTCAAAATATATAAAAAAATGGTGGCTTTCATGCAAAACGATCACGCGAAGGTGAAGCTCTCGCGCGCATTTGCGCATGCATAGGCAAGGGAGTTGGCGGAGTATTTGAAACTTTCCGATGTCTACAATCCCTCACAAGTTTAAAAAACTCATGACAAAAATATTCAAATTCAGAAAATAATTTAACCAATAAAATTTTTGGACTTTTCTATGTTTAGTGCAAGTATCTTCTAGGTTTAAACTTATATTTAGTATAAAATATATACAGTATAAATATGAATTAATCATAATACGGGGTAGTACTATCTAGGCTATATACTTGTCTTGATTTTCATGAGAGTTATTAGGAATTCATCCTAATCTTATAGTCGCAGTCTCACGACTATTCTCATCAAGGTAGATCCTCCAAGGATATTTGTAATGAAATCATGCCTTGTTGAATTCACAGCTTTGAATCTATTAAGAGCTATGCTCAACCTAACCGTCGTAATAAAGCACCGCACCATAGAGATGAGATAGACTCTAAATCGGTACTCCTAATTGTCATCTTAGAGATCGTTTCCCTTTGAACCTTAATCATGGGATTGCCATAATAGTAGGGGTCCACTCTAGTAACTAATATATTGGCTTAAACTCCATCCTCCTCGATGTCTCAAATACCGTAGTCTTCGAAAGGCCTTTATTAAAAGATCAAATATTTTTTTTTTTAATCTTATAAATTATAGTGATATCACTTCTTTCATTTTATTTCTTATAGCTTTATACTAATTAGAATATGATTGTTTATTTTTTTATTAGTTGTCTATTGATTTAACAGATCAATTAGAGCTTTACAATCATAAATTAAAATTTTTTTAAAAAAATTAGATAAAAAAAATTTTATATCATTTATTAAATCATTTAGCCACTGTATGCTTCAGTATATACTATGTCAAGAGTAGTTAATTCAGATTCAAGTGTACTTCTAGTAATTATTATTTGTTTACAAGAGCTCCAACATACTGCAGCTCCTCCTAGCATGAAGAAATATCCGGTAGTGGACTTCGTATCAAGTTATCAGTTATCCAATTAGCATTATTATAACTCTCAAGTACTTCTAGATAATCTGAGTATACTAGAGAGTAATCTAAGATTTTCTTAAAATAACTAAAGATTCTTTCTAGAGCTTTTCAATGTTCTTTACTAAGATTATCAATATACCTACTCAATCTGCCTATTGCATAAGCTATATCTAGACGAGTTCTATTTCAAAAATATAATAGAGATCCTATCCTTTGAAAATATTCTAATTGATTAACAGGTCCTCCTAAATTTTTAATTAAATGAGAACTGTGATCATAAGGGATAGAGATGAGATTTAAATCAAAATATTCAAACTTTTTAAGCATTTTCTCTATTTAGTGTGCTAGGCTTATTATTATTCTACTATCTATCCTTTTAAATTTTATTCCTAAAATTACATCAGCTTATCCTAAGTTTTTCATAATAAAATTATTTGGTAAATAGTCTATAATTTCTTTAATTATTTTTATTGATATTTCAAATAATAATATATCATCTGCATACAAGCATAATATTATAAAATCAATATCCTGTATTTTGTAATATATACATTTATCATATTCATTTATTTTAAAGTTATTTTTTAAGATTGTTGCCGATCCCGCCGCCGCGCCCGTGCCTCGGAACCGCCGATCCTACTAGACCGCCTTGCTCCTGGGGCCTCCTGGCTTGACCGAACCTGCAAGGCAAGGTTAGAAGACCCTGGCCGGGGATCCCGGCGAGGGAGCTCCGACATCAAGTTAGTAGACGGTGAGAGGGAACAGATTCCCTGGGATGGGCCCCCGAAGGAGTCCCAGACTCAAAGAGTTTACTAACGAGGAAGGTGACAGAGAGACCAGAAACCCGGCTGGATTCCCTTGCTGAGCTCACGCCAAGCGATCCCCTTTCGAGATCCTAGATCTTACTCTCAGAGCAGAGCTTCCAGCCTCTATTTCTTACTTGTCTTACCTCCCCCCCGGTCGTCTCTTCTCTCCTTCCTTATATCTCCTCCCGCTGCCTGCTCCTTTTCCATTCTCGGGAGGCTCCCCTTGTTGCTCTCGTCGCCCTCTCTCCGTCCTTTTCTCTTTTCCCTTCTGGTTTTGAGGGCTAGACAGCTTTCTGGCCTCGTTTACCGTGCCCAGTGGGGAAAGGGTAAAGGAGGGGGGGCGCCGGCAGGGCGGCCGGCCAGACCTTGGGCCCCGTGTGGGCGCTCTCCTTCCCAGGTGCCGGCGCTGTCCCTTAACGGGCCCTATTTTGCTAGAACCGTGTCTCTCGACTGCAGAACCTGTCGGGCCGATGTAAGTGATGTTTCGCGTGCCACCGCCATCTGTACGGGGTGCCTTCCTCGGGCTGCGGTGCGCACGGCTCAAGGGCCAACCTCAGAACCTGCGCCTCCGCTCTTTGGGACCTTCTCTGTACGGGTGGCCTGACCTCGGCCGAGGTGGACCCCTCCCGGGTGGACACCTGGCGGAGCGGCAGAAGGGCGCTCGGCTTCGACCGAGGTGGTCCCGTCTCCGGGGGCCACCTGGCGAATGAGCGAAGGGGCCCGGCTCGACCTCGGCCTTGGTGGGACCGTCTCAGGGTGCCACCTGGTGAGGGAGCGGGGGAGCAGCCGACCTCAGTCGAGGTGGACCCCTCCTGGGTGGACACCTGGCGAGGTGGCTGGAGGGCGCTCGGCTTCGGCCGAGGTGGTCCCGTCTCCGGGGACCACCTGGCGAAGGAGCGAAAGGGCCCGGCTCGACCTCGGTCTTGGTGGGACCGTCTCAGGGTGCCACCTGGCGAGAGAGCGGGGGAGCAGCCGACCTCGGTCGAGGTGGACCCCTCCTGGATGGACACCTGGCGAGGTGGCAGGAGGGCGCTCGGCTTCGGTCGAGGTGGTCCCGTCTCCGGGGACCACCTGGCGAAGGAGCGAGGGGGCCCGGCTCGACCTCGGCCTTGGTGGGACCGTCTCAGGATGCCACCTGGTGAGGGAGCGGGGGAGCAGCCGACCTCGGCCAAGGTGGACCCCCCCTGGGTGGACACCTGGCAAGGTGGCAGAAGGGCGCTCGGCTTCGACCGAGGTGGTCCCGTCTCTGGGGGCCACCTGGCGAAGGAGCGAAGGGGCCCGGCTCGACCTCAGCCTTGGTGGGACCGTCTCAGGGTGCCACCTGGTGAGGGAGTGGGGGAGCAGCCGACCTCGGCCGAGGTGGACCCCTCCTGGGTGGGTACCTGGCGAGGTGGCAGGAGGGGCCCTGACCGAACTCGACTTCGGCCGGGGCGGTAACGACTCGGGATGTCACCTGGCGAGGTAGCCGGGGGGCAAGGGCCGAGCTCGACCTTGGCCGCGTGGGATCCGCAGCTGACTCGGCCGAAGAAGCCTCCACGTGGCTTAATCATACCTGACGGAATCTGAGACCGGCCACGTCATCATTACGGCCGTAACAGTTGCCCCCCAACCCGCCATTCCGTTGGGGCATCGTAGAACGGAACGTCGGGATTAAATATGGATATGACGTGGGGAGGCGAAGATCTTGCATCATAATTGCCGTGATCCTTGTCGCCGTTTCTCGGTGCGCCCGAATCCCTATAGGAGGCCGCTACGCGTCGCGCACTCGCTCGTAATAAATGCGTCGCTTCGAAGCAGAGGCCGTTTCCCTGCTAACGAGGCGTTGGTGTCGGGCGTGCGTCCACGCGACGATCATCCAATGGCTCAGAGTGGAATGACGGGTACGGTCGCTGTCGATTGAGTTTGAAAAGGAGGGGACTTTCCGGAATGAGTCCTTTTCCCTTGCTTCGTGGGTGGTTTGCTGCAGGCTAATTTCCATTGCCCCGCATCCGCACAGTGCATTTTCGGTGAGTGCCCTCATTTTCCTCCTTGTTCTCCTCTTCTTCCCCAGCGAATCCCTCTTGCTTTCTTCTTTGTCATGGCACGCCGTCGCCATGTTTCCTCTAATCTGGACGAGGTCGGTCCGTCCCGGCCGAGGACTCCGTCTTCTTCCTCCTCGAAGGAGAAAGGGATCCCGGAGGAGACCCGCAGGCGACTGCAACCTGGGGGTATCACCATTGGCATCCCCAGGGGTGTCCGGTCTCCTCCCGTCGCTTCTGCTCTTCCACTTTCTTCCCTTCCTCCTCCAACTATTCTTTCTGCCGGTCCCTCCGGTCATGCTTCCACAATGACCGAAGGCGACCTCTCTTTGCTCCGGGAGGCCTACGACATCCCGGGGTCAATCCGTTTGCTTGTTCCGCGGCCCGGGGATCGCGTCACCATGAGTGGCCCCGGCTGCATAGCCTTCTACGAAGACTTCCTTCTCGGGGGTCTTCGATTTCCTCTGCATCCCTTCTTCCTTTCTTTCCTTAGCCACTTCCGTCTCGTTCCGGCCCAGTTGGCTCCCAATGTCATCTGGGTCATCTTTTCTTTTATTGTTTTTTGTCACTTCCACGGGTTTGTTGCCCGTTTCTACCTCTTCAGGGCTCTGTTTACCTTGAAGAGGTACTCTACTGATGATGGCTGGTGGTACATCTCGCCCCGGCCCAGGTGTCTCCGGTTCGACCTCCCTTCTTCTATCAAGGGCTGGAAGAATCGGTTTTTTTTTGCCTCGGTCGAGGATGTCGACTGGGCCTGGAGCGAACCGGACCGGTCTCCGAACCAGAACTCCCAGGTCGAGTCGGTGGACCAAGAGGCCTACTCCCAGCTCCTGAGCGATGTGGTCCCGATGCTCGAGGTTCTGCTCTTGGAGCAGAACTTGTTTGAGGCCGGGATCAGTTCCATCCACGAGCCGGGTGAGACTCAGTCTTTCCTTGACCTCTATACTCTCTCCTTTTTAGCCGAGCTGACTGACATCTTTTTCTTTTGCGTTGCAGGCATGAAGTTTTCACTGGAGAACCTCCTGGAGGGCGCGGCCCAGAGGGACGTCGTCGAGGTGGATGAGCCTGCGGCGAAGAGGGCTCGCACCGAGGTGAGCCAGGAGGTCGCGCCGGCGACCGTACCCAGCCCAGTGGCCGCTGCTCCCCCGCCCAGGCCACCTCGGGGCGGGGCCATCGATGCCCCTGCTGCCAGACCCGGTGGTGCTACCGACGAGGGGGCTCCACCACCAGCGGTTTCGCCTAGCACCGGCCCCGTCGTTGCCGTGGCTCCGACGGTGCAACCCGCGACCTCTGCCACCCCGTCGATGGCGATTCTTGCTGGAGGGGCAGTCGGCGCCGCAGCCGACCTGACGGCTCTGCCATCGGTGATCACCAACTGGTGCTTAGTAATCCGCGATAAGGGGCTCACGGAGAAAGTGATGGAGTATGCCTCCACCGCCCGGGACCGCCGATCTCGAGGTGGCAGGGACTATGCCAACGCCCTGCTCGGGATCCTCCCGTAGCTCTTCACGGTAAGTCCGAACTCAGACTCTTCTATCTTTTTTGGCCTCGGTTAGCCTTTATCCTAACTCGAATCTTTTGCTGTGCAGATCGGGAACGACGTGCTCCTACTGAGGAACTTCCTTGCAGGGTACGCGAAGAAAGATGTCGAGAAGGAAGAGAAGCTCGGCAAGCTCACGGCCGACGTCAAAGACCTCATGGAGAAGGGAGGCGAGCTGCGAGCGAACAACCAGACCCTCCAGGCGGACCTGGCGCGCGCTGAGAAGCGCAACAAGGACCTGGAGTCCTCTCTATCCGAGGAGAGGAACTCCCACCAGCGTCGCGCGGAAGAGGACGCGGCCGAGAGGGCTCGCCTTCGGGCCCATTCTCAGTGGCTGGAGCGCCAGTTAGAAGAGGCCAGACAGGAGGCGAGTGCGGCGAAGGAGCGGAGCACCTACGTCAACGGGCTCTTGGAAGCCGCGAAGCGGGAGGCGCAGGAAGCCGTCCTGAAATTCCGGGCCTCCGATGAGTACATCTCGGAGGTCCGGGAGGCCACCGTGGACTCCTTCCTGAAGGGGTCCCGAATGTGCCGGGAGAAGGTGGGGTCCTTCTACCCCGAGCTTGACCTCAGTAGGGTGGTGCTCGGAGGTAGGAGGCAGGGACCCGACAGCAGGGCTTCCGGCGCGGTCGACGTCACAACTGCGGCCCCGGCGAGCGACGCGGTCGAAGCTCCGGAGCAACCCCCTGCGCCAGCAGCCGCCGACGGTGAGGAAGTGGAGCCTGCGACCCCGGCCGAGGACCCCGCCACCGTGCCAAACTGAACTGTCGTTCTTTTTCTTTTTGGTTTGTTTTCTTTTTGGGGACTCCCGGCCTGTCGGGACTCCCGGCTTGTACTTCCCTTTATTGAATCAATGAAAATTCAGTTTGGCCATGTCTCGGACTCGCCTTCTCTTTCACTTTTCTTTCTTCTCTTTTTTCTTCCTGAGACGTTGATGTGGAGTGCCGGGACGAGGGTGGACCTGGTCCCACCCGGCGTTCAGATCAAAGTTTGGGACATTCCGGACCGGGTGGCATCAGAGTAAGCCTTGAGCGGGCCCTTCTTTGGGCTTGCCTTCGTGCTCGCGTGGGCGAACTGGGTTCTGCCCCGCCTTCCAGACTAAAGTCCGGGACTTTCGGACTGAACCCCGGGGCCGCAGGCTTTCTCAAGCCTTGCGCGGCTTGCCGAGCTGTTCTCCGTGCTCGCATGGGCGAACTGGGTTCTGCCCCGCCTTCCAGACCGAAGTCTGGGACTTCCGGACTAAACCCCGGGGCCGCAGGCTTTCTCAAGCCTTACGCGGCTTGCCGAGCTGTTCTCCGTGCTCGTGTGGGTGAACTGGGTTCTGCCCCGCCTTCCAGACTAAAGTCCGGGACTTCCGGACTGAACCCCGTGGCCGCAGGCTTTCTCAAGCCTTGCACGGCTTGCCGAGCTGTTCTCCGTGCTTGCATGGGCGAACTGGGTTCTGCCCCGCCTTCCAGACCGAAGTCCAGGACTTCCGGACTGAACCCCGGGGCCGCAGGCTTCCTCAAGCCTTGCACGGCTTGCCGAGCTGTTCTCCGTGCTCGCGTGGGAGAACTGGGTTCTGCCCCACCTTCCAGACTAAAGTCCGGGACTTCCGGACTGAACCTCGGGGCCGCAGGCTTTCTTAAGCCTTGCGCGGCTTGCCGAGCTGTTCTCCGTGCTTGCGTGGGTGAACTGAGTTCTGTCCCGCCTTCCAGACCGAAGTCCGTGACTTCCGGACTGAACCCCGGGGCCGCAGGCTTCCTCAAGCCTTGCGCGGCTTGCCGAGCTGTTCTCCGTACTCGCGTGGGCGAACTGGGTTCTGCCCCGCCTTACAGACCGAAGTCCGGGACTTCTCGCTTCCTCTGGCCTTCGGCCACGATCGGGCGTGCCGAACTCAGGGCCATGCGCCGGTTTCCCTACGAGGTGAGAAAGAGCGTTTGAAGCAAAGAAACTTTATTGCAGGAGTGGGGAACCTGACATTACTGATAATATATCCTTAGATTCGAGGCGTTCCACGTCCGGGGAAACCTGGCCCCTTTCAATTCCTCCAAGTAGTAGGCGTCGTGGGGGAGGGCTTCTGCTACCCGGTACGGGCCTTCCCAGTTCGGTGAGAGCTTCCCGCACTCCCGTGGCTGAGAAGCTTCAGCGCGCCGGAGGACCAGATCTCCGGGACGAAAGGACTTCGGCCGCACTCGGGAGTTGTAATACCTGGCCACCCACTGCCTATACGTCGCCATCCGAACTCGGGCCTTGTCCCTCGTCTCTTCAAGAAGGTCAAGGTTGAGCATCATTCTGGCGGGGTTCTCTGTCTCGTCATATTGCTCCACACGCAGTATGGGTAGGCTGACCTCGATCGGGATGACTGCTTCGGCTCCGAAGACAAGGTTGAACGGGGTCTCGTCGGTCGCCGTCCTCGGGGTGGTATGGTATGCCCAAAGGATGCTGGGGAGCTTCTCTGCCCATCTGCCCTTGGCCTGGTCCAGCCTCGTGCGGAGGCCCTGCAAAATGGTCCTGTTCGTGACTTCGGCCTCTCCATTATCCGAGGATGCGCCACCGAGATGAAGCGATGCCTGATGCCGAGGTCACCGCAGAACTCTTCAAATTCCCGACAGTCGAACTGGCACCCGTTATCAGTGACCACGGTGTGGGGGAGGCCGAAGCGGCAAATGATTGACTTCCAGAAGAATTTGGCGACGTTTGCTTCAGTGATCCGCGTCAAGGGTTCGGCCTCGACCCACTTTGTGAAGTAGTCGATGGCCACGATCAGAAATTTCTGCTGTCCAGACGCCGGTGGGAATGGGCCTAGAAGGTCCATTCTCCATTGGGCGAATGACCACGGAGCTGAGAGCTGGGAGATTGGGTTGGAGGGCTGCCGCTGCACCATGGCATGCTGCTGGCACCGATCGCACTTCTTCACGAAATCGGCGGCGTCCTCCTTCATCGTCTCCCAAAAGTAGCCCTGACGGAGGGCTTTGTAGGCTAACGCCCTGCCCCCCACGTGGTTCCCACAGATGCCCTCGTGAATCTCCTGGAACACGAGTCTGGCTTCCGCGGGTCCTAGGCATTTGAGGAGGGGGTAGGAGTAGGATCTCCGATATAGTTGCCCATCCATCAGGACGAACCGCGCGGCCTTCTTTCTGAAGAGGCGGGCCGCCACGCGGTCCTCTGGCAGGGTGCTGCTGGTTATGTATTCGGCGTACTTGTCTATCCAGCTGGGCTCACGGCTGACCTGATGGACCCCCACTGGGATCTCGTAGCTTGGGGAATTGAGGCGCTCCACATGAGCGCGGCCCAGCATCGAGTCCGATAGGGTCGCCAGCCGGGAAAGAGTGTCCGCACGGGCGTTCTCCCTGCGGGGGATGTAGAAGATGTTGAAGCGCTGGAAACCGGCCGTGCCCGCCTTGACGAGCTCCAAGTATTTCGCCATTTGGGGGTCGTGCGTGGCATACTCCCCGGAGACCTGTCCTGCCACGAGCTGGGAGTCAGTGAAGGCCTTAAGGTTAGTCACGCCCAGCTCGCGGGAGACCCTCAGCCCGGCGAGGAGCGCCTCGTACTCCACCTGATTGTTTGTCGTGGCGAACTGGAAACGGAGCGCGCATTCGGCGATGACCCCATCGCTGTTGGCAAGAATGAGTCCGGCTCCGCTCCCGCCAGAGTTCGAGGCTCCATCTACGTGGAGGATCCACTCGTTCTCTCCGAGCTCCTCGGGGCCCGCTTTCAGTTGCAGGTGCAAGGGATCCTCCTCGGGCTCCTTGCCTAAGCCCGCACATTCGACCAAGAAGTCGGCTAGCACCTATGCTTTCATGGCCGACCTGGGCCTGTACGCGATGTCGAACTCGCTGAGCTTCAGTGCCCACTTCGCCAATCGCCCCGAGGTGTCGGGTCGGCTGAGCACCGCTTTCAGCGGCTGATCCGTCAGGACGGCGATGGGATGTGCTTGGAAATAGGGCCTGAGACGCTGAGCAGACACTAGTAACACAAAAACGAGCTTCTCGGGCCGAGAATACCTGAGCTCCGTGTCGCGGAGAAGTTTGCTGGTATAGTACACCGGTCGCTGGACTCCTTGGTCATCGGTCCGAACCAGGATCGAACTGACGGCTTCTGGGGTGACCGCCAGGTAGAGGATGAGCTCCTCCCCCTCCTCGGGCCAGGAAAGCAGTGGTGGCGATGCGAGCATCTTCTTCAGCTCTTCAAAGGCCTCCTGGCATTCCTCGGTCCAGGCGAAGTCATTCATCTTCCTCAGCACCTTAAAAAAGGGGCGGCAGCGATCGGTCGACCTGGAGATAAAACGGCTGAGGGCCGCAACCCGGCCGGTGAGCTGCTGCACTTGCTTCTTGGAGGCGGGCTGCTCCATGTCCAGGATGGCCTGGACCTTCTTCGGGTTGGCTTCAATTCCTCTTTGGGTCACCATGAATCCTAGAAACTTCCCGGCGGAGACGCCGAAGGCGCACTTCGCAGGGTTCAACTTCATCTGATGATGTCGGAGGTTGCCAAATATCTCCGCCAGGTCAGCTACATGGTCCGAATCGGGCCTGCTCATTACCAGCATATCGTCCATGTACACCTGCATGTTGCGACCGATCTGGTCTTTGAAGATCCTGTTGACCAGACGCTGGTGCATGGCCCCAGCATTCTTGAGGCCAAACAGCATCATCTTGTAGCAAAAAGTTTCACGATCGGTGATGAAGGCGGTGTGCTCCTCGTCCTCCGGGTTCATTCGGATCTGGTTGTATCCAGAGAAGGCGTCCATGAATGACAGGAGGCGATGCCCCGAGGTGGTATCGACCAGCTGGTCGATCTTTGGAAGAGGGAAGCTGTCCTTCGGGCAAGCTCGGTTGAGGTCGGTGTAGTCCACACAGATCCTCCACTTACCACTGCTCTTCCTTACCATGACCACGTTCGCCAGCCAGCTGGGGTATTGGACTTCCCGCACAAAGCCGGCGGCGAGGAGTTTCTCCACCTCCTCGTTGATGGCCCTCTGTCTCTCCATGGTGAAGCTCCTCTTCTTCTGGCGGACCGGGCGGCAGCTCGGATCCACGTTCAGCCTGTGCGTGATGACCTCGGGGGGAATGCCCGGCATGTCGGCCGCTGACCAGGCGAACACGTTTGCGTTCGCGTGGAGGAACTCCAGCAGGCGGGTCTGTTCTTCTTCTAGGAGTTGCGCCCCGACCTGCACCGTCTTCGGCGGGTCCAAACAAAGGGGATAAGTCAACAGGTATTCTACGGCCCCCCCCAGGGTTCCTTCTCCCTTAGGTCGAGGTCGTCGACATCGGGGCCGAGCTCCGCGCCTCGGGCACCCGGGACCGTCTGGAGGCAATGCGGGACCAGCTGGGTCGTCCCCTTCATTACCCCGAGCCCGGAAGACATGGGGAACTGCACCAACAACCTCTTCGTGGAAATCATGGCATCCAGTTGGTTGAGCCCGGGATGCCCGAGAATCGTGTTATAAGGCGAAGGGAGCTTGACGACGGTAAACGTCATCAGGACGGTCGTCTGCCGAGGTGGGGATCCGGCGGTGACCGGGAGAGTGATCTCCCCTTCGACCCCCACCGAGTCCCCGGTAAAGCCTACCAAGGGGGTATGCACCGGTCTCAGCTGATCATGAGACAAATTCATTCGAGAGAAAGCATCGTAAAAAAGCACGTTAGCCAAGCTTCCACTATCTACCATAATTCGATGTACAGGATGCTTCGCGATGGTCATCTCGACCACCACGGCATCATTGTTTACATTTTCTTTTTCCTTCCCCTTCTCAGAAGGGGGTACATTCTCCGGGTTCTCGATCTCCCGGGCTCTGTTTGTTGCCCGGCCGAGCCCAAGTGAGATCATGCCCACCGGCTTCTCCGTCGGGCGGTTGTCGATTGCAGGAACTGGTGGTAAGGCCGCGAGCGGCTGCCCCTCCGCGGGGACCTCGTTCCTGACGAACTTCCTAAGGTAGCCCCTCTTGATCAGCTCCTCGATCTCCCGCTTCAGGTTGCGGCACTCCTCCGTGTCATGGCCGTGCTCGCGGTGGAACTGGCAGTATTTTGACTTGTCCCGGGTACCTCTTGGGTTCTGAGGAGGAGGTCGGCGGAGGTAGTGCTCGCCCTCAATTTCCATGAGGATCTTTGTTCGGGGGTCGAGGAGAGGGGTGAACCTCCGCTCCGGAATGACCTCGCCCTTTGACCTCGGATTCGGGCGAGGGTCGGTAGATGGCCCGGGCTTCCAAGCTCCTGGGATATCCCTCGGGGACGGCCTCTTCAGGGTCTTCCCGTCTAGCTCTCGACGGGTGCGGTCGGCCTCCTCCGCTCGGATGTACTTGTGGGCGCGGAGGAGGAGCTCGGAGTACGTCCTGGGAGGCTTTTTGTCCAGGGAGTAGGTTAGGCGGGATGTCTTGAGCCCGCGCTTCAAAGCCAGCATGGCGACGGGCTCATCCAGGCTATAGATTTCCAGGGCTGCAGTCTTGAACCGGGTGATATAGTCTCGGAGCAGCTCCTGGTCCTGCTGGCGGATGGAGAAGAGGCTATCCACCTCTCTTGGTACCTTCCGACAAGCGTCGAAGTGCGCCACAAACTTTCCTTCCAACTGGTGGAAGGAGCAGATAGATCCGGACTCGAGGCGGGTGAACCAGACTCGAGCGGCCTTCCGGAGGGTAGCGGGGAAGGCGATGCACAAAAGGGCGTCCGTGGCCCCCTGGACCCTCATGAGAGCCTTGTAGCTCTCCAGATGGTCCAGAGGGTCGGTGGTCCCATCGTAGGGATCCACCTGCGGCATGCGGAACCGGCTCGGGATCGGCTCCGCCTGGATTTCTTCAGAGAAGGGGGGACGGGAGTCGTAGCCCGCCAGGTCCGCCGATGAGTTCTGCAGGTCGGCAAATCGTCGGGTGAACTCCGCCAACTTGCACTCGTGCTCCTCCAGGCGCCTCTCGGCCTGGCGCCTGATGGTCTCGTCGGTGGAGTCTTCCACCGAGGCTGCTGGTGAAGGGGGCGCCGATCGGTCTCGGCGCGAAGTCTCACCTCGACGTCGCTTGCTGCGATGCGCCATCTCGGCTTCATCGGCCGGGGATCGACTCTCGTGATCCGCCGAACCGGAGTAGTTTCTTTTTGCGGGAGCTTGGTGGCTCCCGCGGGGGTTGGAGACCGCCCTCGGGTGGGATGGCCTGCCCTGAATGGAGCGCAGGCTCCCATGCGACCCCGCGGCTAGAGCCGCGGGGGTCCCCGGCTGCGGCTGCGTGGCTAGGAACCGCTGCTGATGTTGAAGCTGCCGGACCGTCGAGGTCAAAGTCTGCAGCTGTTGGATGACGGCAGCGAGGGGCCCGTCTGTCGAGGTCGGCGATAGTGGAAGAGGAGGGGGAGCTGGGAGCTCCCTCTCTGGGCTGTGGGCCCCTTGAGGGGAGGGAACCTCCCCCACACGGCTGGTGGATGCCTCGCGCCCACGAGTGACCACCATTGTCGGAGAGCGCCGTGCCTGCAGAAAGCTGGCTCCCACTAGGGGTGTTGTCCTGCCCCCTACCTGACGCGCCAATCTATTGCCGATCCCGCCGCCGCGTCCGTGCCTCGGAACCACCCATCCTACTAGACCGCCTTGCTCCTAGGGCCTCCTGGCTGGACCGAACTTGCAAGGCAAATTCAGAAGACCCTGGCCGGGGATCCCGGCGAGGGAGCTCCGACGATCAAGTTAGTAGACGGCGAGAGGGAACAGATTCCCTGGGATGGGCCCCCAAAGGAGTCCTAGACTTAGAGAGTTTACTAACGAGGAAGGTGCCAGAGAGACCAGAAACCCGGCTGGATTCCCTTGCCGAGCTCACGCCAAGCGATCCCCTTTCGGGATCCTGGATCTAACTCTCGGAGCGGAGCTTCCAGCCTCTGTTTCTTACTTGTCTTACCTCCCCCCGGTCGTCTCTTCTCTCCTTCCTTTTATCTCCTCCCGCTGCCTGCTCCTTTTTCGTTCTCGGGAGGCTCCCCTTGTTGCTCTCGTCGCCCTCTCTCCGTCCTTTTCTCTTTTCCCTTCTGGTTTTGAGGGCTAGATGGCTTTCCGGTCTCGTTTACCGTGCCCAGCGGGGAAAGGGTAAAGGAGGGGGTGCGCCGGCAGGGCGGCCGGCCAGACCTTGGGCCCCGTGTGGGCGCTCTCCTTCCCAGGTGCCGGCGCTGTCCCTTAATGGGCCCTGTTTTGCCAGAACCGTGTCTCTCGACTGCAGAACCTGTCGGGCCGACGTAAGTGATGTTTTGCAATCCGTCGCCATCTGTACGGGGCGCCTTCCTCGGGCTGCGGTGCGCACGGCTCGAGGGCCAACCTCGGAACCTGCACCTCCGCTCTTTGGGACCTTCTCTGTACGGGCGGCCTGACCTCGGCCGAGGTGGACCCCTCCCGGGTGGACACCTCCCGGGTGGACACCTGGTGGAGCGGCAGAAGGGCACTCGGCTTCGGCCGAGGTGGTCCCGTCTCCGGGGGCCACCTGGCGAAGGAGCGAAGGGGCCCGGCTCGACCTCGGCCTTGGTGGGACCGTCTCAGGGTGCCACCTGGCGAGGGAGCGGGGGAGCAGCCGACCTCGGTCGAGGTGGACCCCTCCTGGGTGGACACCTGGCGAGGTGGCTGGAGGGCGCTCGGCTTCGGCCGAGGTGGTCCCGTCTCCGGGGACCACCTGGCGAAGGAGCGAAGGGGCCCGGCTCGACCTCGGCCTTGGTGGGACCGTCTCAAGGTGCCACCTGGCGAGGGAGCGGGGGAGCAGCCGACCTCGGTCGAGGTGGACCCCTCCTGGGTGGACACCTGGCGAGGTGGCAGGAGGGCGCTCGGCTTCGGCCGAGGTGGTCCCGTCTCCGGGGACCACCTGGCGAAGGAGCGAAGGGGCCCGGCTCGACCTCGGCCTTGGTGGGACCGTCTCAGGATGCCACCTGGCGAGGGAGCGGGGGAGCAGCCGACCTCGGCCAAGGTGGACCCCCCCCTAGGTGGACACCTGGCAAGGTGGCAGAAGGGCGCTCAGCTTCGACCGAGGTGGTCCCGTCTCCGGGGGCCACCTGGCGAATGAGCGAAGGGGTCCGGCTTGACCTCGGCCTTGGTGGGACCGTCTCAGGGTGCCACCTGGCGAGGGAGCGGGGGAGCAGCCGACCTCGACCGAGGTGGACCCCTCCTGGGTGGGCACCTGGCGAGGTGGCAGGAGAGGCCCTGACCGAACTCGACTTCGGCCAGGGCGGTAACGACTCGAGATGTCACCTGGCGAGGTAGCCGGGGGGCAAGGGCCGAGCTCGACCTCGGCCGCGTGGGATCCGCAGCTGACTCGGCCGAAGAAGCCTCCACGTGGCTCAATCATACCTGACGGAATCTGAGACCGGCCACATCATCATTATGGCCATAACAAAGATAATTTTATGAAACTTAATATGTCATTGTCTAGGAGCTTATTTTAAATCATAAAGTGATTTAATTAGTCTACATAATTTATATTCTTGTCCTTTTACTTCAAATCCCTGAAGTTAGTTTATATAAATTTCTTCTTCTAGTTCTTCATTTAAGAATACAGTTTTTACATTTATTTAATGGATTGTTAATTTACGAATTAAGGCCAAATTACTAAAGTTCTTCGGATAGTTATCCTAGTTACAGGAGCATAGGTGTCAAAGTAATCTGTCTTTCTTTTGGTTAAACACTTTTACTACTAACCTAACTTTGTATCTTTTTATTATTTCATCTGGCCATAATTTTTTTAAAAAAAATTATTTTGTTCTTATAGGTTTGTTTCCTGTAGGTAAATCAATTAAAATTTAAGTTTTATTTTCTAGGATTGATTGAATTTCACTATCTATAGCTTCCTTCCAATATGATGATTCGGATGATGACATCATCTCATCATATGTAGAACATTCACCCTCTGCTAAAAATATGAAAAAGTCTTCTCCAAATTTTTTAAAATTCTTTTCTTTTACTTCTTCTTAATTTAGGTTCAGTTTATAGTTCTAGTTCTATAGCTCTAGAAAAAGATGGTTCACATTCTAAGAATCTAGAAATTCTAATCTTGAAAGAAAATATATCATCAAAGAAAGAGACATCTCTAGCTTCTAAGATTGAGTTATCTGCTTTATCACCACTAACTTCTGATTTTGTTATTAAGAATATATAGGCATTGCTATTTTAGACATTATCTATAAATACAGCATCTATAATCTTAAATCTTAATTTTCACTTTTTGGATTCAGGAATATTAACCTTTGTTAGGCACCCTCATACTTTGAGAAAATCTAGGTTATGAGTCCTTCTTTTTCGAAGTTCGTAAGGAGTCATGCCACTATCTTTAATCGGTATCCTATTTAAGATGAGGCAAGAAGATAGAAGAACCTCCCCCATAAGTTCTCAAGTAAGCCAAAATTGATAAGTATAACATTTACCATATTCATAAGGATACGATTTTTATGCTCAACTATATCTTTGGACTGTGAAAAGTAAAGAGCAATCACTTGATGAATTATACCATGTTCTTGATATAATTGAAAAAATTCATTCAAGGTATACTCTCATACTCTATTAGATCTAAAAATTTTAATCTTATTTTCTTGTTAATTTTCTACTTCACTCTTATATATTTTAAATTTATTGAAGGTTTTATTTTTAGATTTAATTAGATAATAATAACAGCATCTATAAAAATCATCTATAAAGGTCACTAGTACCTATTGCCACCATGGATTACAATCTTGGTGGAGACATAAATCATTATGTATCAACTCTAAGATTGAAGATTTTTTTTTAACTAATTTGAATAGTTTTGTTGGTTGTTTAGATTCAATGCCTATTTTATACTTAGATGTATCTAAGTTTGATTTAGGAATTAATTTTAACTCTATCATATGTTTGACTTTTTCTAAGTTTTTATGATCCAACCTGTAATGCTACAGATTTTGATTAGATTTATTCATAAAATAAATTTGATTCTCAACTTTATTAATGAAAGGATTTATTATATTTAATTTGAATAAATATTTACTTATATATTCTTTTCTTATGAAGGCATTATTCTTAGTTATTATAATTTTATTATAATCAAGGATAATTTTATATCCTCTTTAAACCAACTGAGATCCACTAATAAGATTTTTCCTAAGATCTGGAATATATATCACATCCATCAGGATGAGAACTTTTCTTGATGTTATTTTCAGGTTGATTCAATCATGTCTCATGATCTTGGTGGATGTGTTATTTCCTAGGGTCATACTTTCTTCACTTGAGTCCTGAAAAGTAGTAAACCAAGTGCGATCAAAATAAACATAAACATTAGCTTCTAAATCCAACCACCAATTAAGGTTAGAAGAAGTAATATTAACTTCAGGATTTAAATTTATTGACCTAAAAGTAGAGTCTTCTAGGCCTTCAACTACATAAGCTTGGGATCCAGAGAAACCAAAAGGTTTACAAAAAAGTTCCTTCTTCCGATGAAAGTTGTCTCTTATAAAATGGTTTGTCCTCCTGTACATAAAATAGAATCTTTCACTTAGACCTTGGACAGGCTTGCTGGATCTAGTATTATTGGCTTTGAAGGATTAATCCTTGGCCTTAAACTTATTTAGATTAAGAGATAATGTTGGTTTGACTGGTATTAATGGTTTGATTGAAATCTAGGCTTTGATTTTGGTTTGGTATTGTTATTGATCTAGTATTGTTGAGTTAGATTATCTTAGACACTTGAAATTCTAGTTTCCTGGGTTTTAAACCTATGCTAGTCTTTTATCCTAATTGAGTTTAAAAGTTAGGTTAGGATTAGCTCTCCTTGTTTTTGGAGCTGTTCTTTGACAAAGCCCTTCTAGGAAGGAGAATTTTATCTAGAAGGCTAGAGACCTTAAATCTTTCTGAGAATTTATCTTCATTGACTTGAAGTTTTCTAAGATACTTTTAAAATTGGTGAAGCTAGTCATTGATGGATTTGTCTTCTATCATATTATACCTAAGAAATGATGCAATGTTGAATCATTCAACCCCACATCATCAAGGCCATACTAAGATTCTAGGATATCCCATAATTTCTTCACACTCTTAACTGATATAGAAATATCATAGAAAGAGTTGGAAAGGGCACTAAGAATTCTACCTTTACATAAGTAATCCTCTTTTAGGATAGTAGGTGTGGTTGAGCTAGAGAAATTAGTAGACTGGTCGATCATAGACCAAAGTTCTAAAGTGGTTAGCTAAAACTTTATCTAGCTTTACCATCTCCTAAAATGGGTTCCATTAAATTTTTCGAGTTTTAGGCTAATGATGTCATCCTTAAGAATTGCCATTGAATTCAGATCAGGTTCCAAGAAAAAGATCTATAAAATAAAAATAATTTTATTAAAAATTTATTTAAATAATTTAAATATTTATTTTTATTATTATTTATTTTATATTATTTTACTTTTCTTGTATAAGTTTCTAAAGATGTCTACTAATTATTTTTTAAAGTTTTATTAAATTGATCACCAATATGATTGGACTTGTAGTTTGTTAAGATTTTTATTTAAGCTATTTGTCTCTAAATCCTAAAAACTTTGATTAATTTATTTGTATAGTCTTTTAAAAATTAATTTGCATGCTGAAGTACGTCCATCGATCCGAGGATGCCAAGGAATCTGTTGATCAGCCCCAGCTTACCATAGAGCCACCCTTGGACAACCATCCCATCGATGGCCTAGTGAACACCATCACTAGAGGATTTTCCAAGGGGCATCCTCATTAGCTGGAGGGACCCATGCTCGTGAGTTTCCAAGACCCCCCGAGATAAGTAGCGTAGGCAGGATGATATCATCATCTTCTTAGATTTTGATGCAGAAGGCATCCAAACTCTCCATGATGATGTCGTTGTAGTTTCCTTTACTATTGCAAACTATAATGTATGACATATTTTGATTGATAATGAAAGCTTTGCAGATATCTTATTTTATGATACTTTTAACAGAATGAACCTTTTAAGGGACTATTTACAAAAGACAAGTTCATCCTTGATAGGATTCTCAGAAGATGCCATCTCTGTGGAAAGCACGATTACCCTACCTGTAACTATAGGCTATGCCTCGAGACAAGCAACGGTCATGTTGAACTTTCTGGTGGTGAAGGTCCCCTCAACTAGCTTATAATATCATCTTGGGATGACCGGGCTTGAATACTCTCCATGCTATTATCTCCACCTACTATCTACTGATGAAGTTCTCAACTACCCAGGGAGAAGGGTGAAGTTCGAGGTAAATAAACTCTAGCCAGGCAATGTTATGTAGCCATCCTTAAAGGTAAGAGATCCCAAAAAGTACTCTCCATCGATAGCCTCGATCTCGGAGATGAGAAGGTTGAGCAACAAATTTGCCTAGCAGAAGAGCTTCTCTTAGTTTCTCTAAATGACCGCAACCCTAGATGACCCCGACCCAACCCAGAAGGTCTAGATTGGATCTCAACTAGAAGAGAACTCACGTAACTAGCTACTCACCTTCTTAAAAGCCAATACAGATGTCTTTGCATGGACTACCTCTAATATGCCCAACATGGACCTAGAAGTCATGGTGCATCAATTGCACATTGACCTTTCGCACAAGCTAGTGAAGCATACGAAGTGAAGCTTCGCTCTCGAACAATAGCAAGCTATCAATCAGGAGGTCAATAAGCTATGTACTATCAAATTCATCTACAAGATTAATTACCCTTAATGGTGGGTGAACATAGTACTCGTCAAAAAGGCAAGTAGTAAATGGCGGGTATATATCAATATAATTATTTATACAAAGCTTCCCCAAAGGATAGATTTTCTCTACTCTAGATAGATCAGCTAGTTAATTCTATGTCGGGGCATAAATTGCTTAGTTTTATAGATGCTTTCTCTGAATACAACCAAATCTAGATGGCCCCGAAGGATGAGAAAAAGATATCTTTTATCACAGAACAAGACTTTACTATTATAATATGATATCCTTTAACCTGAAGAATACGAAAGCCACGTACCACTATCTTGTCAATAAGGTCTTTAAAGACCAAATTAGTCACAACATGCCTAGATCACGAGAGCTTCACCTGCTAGTCTCTCCCTTAGTGCTGACTAGCACAGGGTAGAGACTAGAGCATAGGCCATGAGCCTCATCACCAGTAATCATCTGAGCCCCTTTGTCGGTGGAGCTCTACACTCTGTCGGCTTCCATCTAGGTTCCCCGATTGATGTTGCACCTTAAAGGCACTCTAGACACCCGTGGGTCTTCTTTCCTTAGCATTGCCACCTCCCGATAAATAGCTTCCAACTTTCTCTACAATTCATTGTCTCTTGCAAATAAGCTATCAAGCTTCCACGAGAGGGTTTGGCGAGCCTTCTTGGCCACACTTGGCTCATGTTCCACCAAAGCCCAGCCTTCTTCAGTGGTTTTCCATGCTCCCTCCATTCGAACGACTTTCTTTGCGAATGTCACCTCGTGATCCATAATGGAACGTCCAGTGCCTAAGCACAGAAGCCCACCTACAGTACCAAAAGTGTCAGTACCTAGCAAAGGTTGTGACTACGACTCTCAAGGGATGTGCCACATATCCTGAGGACATAATGATGCAGAGATATTAGAGCCTCTTCCATCAACATGCATCATAGTGTTGTGATGTCAACAAGAGGGGGCACCCATCGGTAGCTCTCCAGCCTTCGAGCTGTCCCAAGACCCAAGCTACCCTCCCAAGTTGCCCAGCAGGAGGGCAAGGACTTGGTGGGAGGCATTGACGAAGCAGTAGTGAGACCAGTGGGCTTAATAGCTACTAGAACCTCCTTTGTAAATGCCAGGCTACCTAGCAATGCCTACAACATCCCCACTACTACCAGAAACTCTGCCTCTTCAATCGCCATCATTGCATGGGCCTCAATGGCTATGCATGCCTCACCATGCTGGTCAAAGCCTCAATCGAGGCACTGTCACCCCTTAGATATATCTCCTCCGGCTCTAGAATCAACTCTACTTTTGAAGGAATGTCAGTAGAGTCAAGTGAGGGTACAGGCACCTTCTCGATAGGTTGATCATCGGCCATTGTCTCCATTTTAAGATTTGCCTCGCCCTCATCGACAGGTTGACCACTAGCCTTCACCTCCATCTTAGTGTCCTCCCTTGCCTCGATAGGTTGGTCGCTCACCTCCACTTCAGCCTCAAGGCTTGTCTTAGTGATTCCAAAAAGAGATGCCAACATTAGAACAGTAAGGATAGGGTTTGTAGGGGATAGGTTCCATCTATTTTTCTACAACATCGATCTCAGTCTTCTTAGTGACTACCTCATGGCTATTGCTTCTCTTCCTCATTTTTGGTGGTCGGACCTTTGATATCACGATATGTAGTTCCTTCGCAAAGAACTTCATCTTGTAGGATTTTGCAAGGTGCTCACAAGCCTTAGAGAGACTTAGGAGGCCATGGCAAGGATGTTCGAGGCAATCTCTAGGAGCTTGGAAGTGTGCCAAGCAGTTTCTGGAGGTATTCCAGAGGTCCTGAAGGTGTTCCAGGGAGATCAAGATGTATTCATGGACAGGTTTGGGAGCTGGTTTATAGGTTCCCAGGGTCCCAGAGTCATGTTGGGTCATGGAGCTTGACCTAGGATTGAGGATTTTTTCACATTGATTTGTTGGGGAGAGTTTTTTGAGAGATTGTAACATAACCCAGTTGGGTTATGGGGTTTAGGTCCAGAGGTGTAGCCAGCTATCCTTAGGTACGAGAGAAGTTAGTTAGTTAGGAGGTTAGTCAATTAGTTAGAGGTTAGTTGGTTGGTTGTAACCAATTAGGAAACCTAACCACCTGAGGAGTTCTAACCGGTTTGTTATTGGACCATCCAAGTCCTAACTGCCTAAGTAGTTAAGTCCCAACAAGATTCAAGATCGCCCCATGTGCTTATAAAAGAAGGGGGCGTGTGTGAAACAAGATGGGAGTCCGTGAGGACTTCTCACAGTCATGGATTGACTGTGAGGGCTGAGAATGCCCCTTAGGAGCATGATCGTGGGAGACTTCCTGGGTTTCAAGGAGGCCATGGTGATGGGATGTAGTGAGGCGCACATGGAGGATCTTTCACGTGGAGAGCTTGGACCGTGAGGGTGCTTCACGGGGATTGGAGAAGGGAACGTACGTGAGGTATTATCCGTGCATGGCCGTACGTGAGTTCTTGGGGTGTGAGGCCTGCAAGAGAGAAGACGTGCGGGTGACGGCGAGAAGTTTCTGGGATTTTAGAAGGGATACCGTGGGGTATTGTGTCTTGTCTTGTAATAAGGTTCTTCTCCAAGGAATACAATCTCTTTTTTCTTCTACATTCATCTCTTCTCTATATCTTTTTTGTTGTATGATCTTGAATCCAAGAACAGGTTGCTTCCGTTGCATATAGACGCTGGTCCGGATTCTTCCAACAAGTGATATCAGTGCCTAGGAATCTCAACACATCTTTTGTTCAAACATTAGATAGGTTGCAAAACCTTGCATTAGGATTTTCAAAAGAGGAGAAACACTAAAGGACAAACAAAAAAGTGTTTTTGTTTCATTTTAAATGAATCTCTACTATAGAAGGCCTGACAGTCCCTTCACTAAAAGGGGAAAGACCAAAAACAAAATAAAAAGCCAAAAGTAAAGGGGCAAGCGAGGTCAGTTCACCACCCCCATCTACATCGGAGCTACCAAGCTCGCTGCTAGAAGAGGATCTTCTCGAAGACAGTATGCCAAGATCGATATTTGGCTAGTACTTCTTCACCTTCCTCTTATATCCCCGAGTGCCCTTGGCATAAGTTTCTTGGCAAGAATCCAACAGTTTTTGGTTGGAATCCAGTAGTTCTTGGTAGATATCCTCTCCCTTCTGGAAAGTCTCAACAACTTTGGCAGCAGCTTTGGAGACCCAGCACTTGGTGAGGGATGCCTTCTCTTTGGCTTCAGCAAGCGATACTTTCAGCCTGGTCACTTTCTCCTCCACCTCAGCAAGTAAAGCTCTCAATCTAGTTGCCTCGCCCTCCACCTTAGTGAACGAGGTCCTCAGTCTAGTTGCCTCACTCTCCGTACTAACTAGAGAACTCTACAGCATCACTGCCTTGCTCTCTACCATGGCGAGTGACCTCTTCAACATCATCGCCTCGCCTTCAACCCTGGTAGTCCTTTCTTTAGCTAGGTAGCCTCATCTTTCCACCAAGTCGCATCACCTTTCAGCTTACAACTTCAGCCTTGAGATCTTTGACTTGTGTTGACACCACTGGTAGCTCGCCTGTGGTCATCTATAACTG
This sequence comes from Areca catechu, assembly GCA_021397845.1. Taxonomy (NCBI): domain Eukaryota; kingdom Viridiplantae; phylum Streptophyta; class Magnoliopsida; order Arecales; family Arecaceae; genus Areca; species Areca catechu. The sequence continues at coordinate 179,159,902 of CM038052.1, forward strand.
ATTCTTTTTAGTGATCAACTAACTGAAGATAATGCTCAACTCTTTCACGGCATCTCTCGGTCGCTCTCTAGTGCTGAAATATACTAGAAAGTCTACTGATAGTTATTTTCTAGCCTTACCAGATGCTAAAGCTGCCATACACTGCAAAATTACTCTACAAAAGAATCACTAGTCATGCTTATTGCAAGATCCCTCAAAAATAGAAAAAGTTGAAGCTCAGCAAACGTATCGCCGCCAGGAAATGGATGAACCACCATCATGCACCCTTGATCACTCCGAATCATCATGTGAACCTCATTAAATAAAGTGCTTATGCACGATCCAGTCGAACGCAACACTACATATCTTATCCCAAGCTACATGCAGCCCACATTGCCAACACTTATTGCCTCGCTCAATGCGGAGTGAAGCATTCCCCAAATACTGTACCTACCGAGACTTGAAGTGAACTATCCAAGCAACTAACTTTAACGTGCAAAGATTCAATGTTAGGCCTCGCAATCCTCAACCTCTACTTCTTACGGCCGATGCAAAATAGATGCATCATCCTAGAAAGTGGGGGGCAATTGATACTCTCAAAAATGGTTAAGCCTATATGGACTCCCACATGGCTCACCACCTCACCCGCCAACTCAATACAGGAAGCAGGTTCCTTAAGTCCTAATATATGATCCTCGAAAGTTGTATTAGGAAACTAGGTACACCCCTCTTCCATAAGGGAGCGGGTAACCCAGTACCGGCTCTTTGATACCAACCACTCCTACAAGTGTAGGTCCGCTCGGACACGTGCCTGCCATAAAAATGAGCTCCGTGGCATCTTTAGCCACTCCTCAACGAGCATGCACTCTACAACGATGTACCAACTATCACTTTATATACTGCAAAATATCTTTTAGGCATCAGGTACTTCATATACCTCACCTATAAAAATAATTTTTCAGGACCCTCCAAGTAATTTTTTAAAAAGCTTTCTCCAGGCAAGCTCTTTGAAAGTTCCAAGTCCTTGAGAGCCTCAACAGTTCTCTCAAAGCTATCCAAAGTTCTAAATCGCTATTTGGATGAAGGCCAGGACTACTTTGCTCCACCTAAGCCACGCTCACTCCCTCCTGTGCCTCACTCATACTCCACCACATCTATCTGCTACTTTCACTGCCTTGCTCGCCTCACTCCATCTTGACACCGCTCCACTATTATACCATTTCACCTACCTAGAAAACTGTAGACACCTCTCTTTTGTCTACTTCTGTGGAAGATTAACTTAGACATCGAAGGGTCCATCACCGAGAAACCATCCACCATGGTCAGACTTTAGTATCTTCGTTATTTTTACAGATTCCAAAATATTTATGCTTCTTAAAAAAAAATCAGAGCCGTTTGACTCAGCAACCACTTGTAGCCATGTCTACAAGTTTCAAGCATAACCGCAACAAGTATAATATAATATATGAATAATTATAGATTATCCACTTGAGGTAAGACTCGATTTTACTAAGCTACCTGAAATTTAAAAAGTAGCACTTAACCCACTTAAAGTTAGCTCCAATAACTTTTATCACATGCTATCATTATAGGGCATTAACACTGCCACATATATTTGGTTACCTATCACAGGTCTCTCTTTAGCCTTCTAAATAAACTCCTCCATATATAGTACTAGGATAATTTGAGCATTGGTAACAAGAGCCAATGTCCACACCTGAGTAGCCAATCTAGAAGTCAGAATGACATGAAAAATCAATTCTTCCATAAGGACAAATATCACAGTGATTTGAAATATGCAAATCACACTGGTGTAAATAGTTATGACATGGAAGCTAATACCAAACAATTTTCGACAAAAACAAAACAACACCTGCAAGCTTATAAAAATCTGCAACTTGAGATTAAAATATACCAACAGAGCTAAAAATTATATTTAGCTTTCACGAAATAGGAAAACTATTTTGAGTCTGTATGAAATAAGATACAAAGGATCAACCTCCATACTTTATGTTTGTTAGGTTTCAAAGATACATATCAATATTTCTAGAGTTGCTTTTCTTTATCAGAGATGGAGATGAAACTTAGAAGCTAGAGTTTATCATTTCTCCTAAAATATTTTTTTTATTTTTTAAAAATATTTTTTATAATATTTATAAGCATGTATTTTTTCAAATATTTTAGTTGTAAAAGTGAAAAATATATTTAAACAATATACCTATTGTTACGGCAGTAATGATAACGTGGCCGGGCTCAGATTCCGTCGGATATGATCGAGCCACGTGGAGGTTTCTTCGGCCGAGTCAGCCTCGGCTCCCGCGCTACCGAGGTCGAGCTCGGCCCTTGCCCCCCCAAGGCTACCTCACCAGGTGATATCCCGAGATGTTACCGCCCTCGCCGAAGTCGAGTTCGGCACAGGGCTCCCCCTGCCACCTCGCCAGGTGTCAACCCAGGAGGGGTCCACCTCGGCCGAGGTCGGCTGCTCCCCCGCTCTCTCACCAAGTGGCGCCCATAGACGGTCCCACCAAGGTCGAGGTCGAGCCGGGCCCCTTCACTCCTTCACCAGGTGGCCCCCGGAGACGGGTCCACCTCGGCCGAAGCCAAGCGTCCTCCTGCCACCTCGCCAGGTGTCCACCCAGGAGGGGTCCACCTCGGCCGAGGTCGGCTGCTCCTTCGCTCCTTCGCCAGGCGGCCCCCGGAGACGGGTCCACCTCGGCCGAAGCCAAGCATCCTCCTGTCACCTCGCCAGGTGTCCACCCAGGAGGGGTCCACCTCGGCCGAGGTCGGCTGCTCCTTCGCTCCTTCGCCAGGTGGCCCCCGAAGACGGGTCCACCTCGGCCGAAGCCAAGCGTCCTCCTGCCACCTCGCCAGGTGTCCACCCAGGAGGGGTCCACCTCGGCCGAGGTCGGCTGCTCCCTCGCTCCTTCGCCAGGTGGCCCCCGGAGACGGGTCCACCTCGACCGAGGTCAGGCCGCCCGTAAGGAGAAGGTCCCGAAGAGCGAAGGCACGGGTTTCGAGGTTGGCCCTCGAGCCGTGCGCACCATAGACGGCACCCCGTACAGATGGCGGCGGCACGCGAAACACCACTTACATCGGCCCGACAGGTCCTGCAGTTGAGAGATGCAGTTCTGACAAAACAGGGCCCATCAACGGACAGCGCCGGTACTTAGGAAGGAGAGCACCCTCACTGGGCCCGAGGTCTGACCGGCCGCCCTACCGGCGCCACCCCCCTTTTTTCTTTACCCTTTCCCCGCTGGGCTCGGCGAACGAGGTCGGAAAGCCGCCTGGCCCTCAAAACCAAAAAGGAAAGAGAAAAGGATGGAAAGGGGAGCCTCCCAAGAGCAGAAGACAGGCAAGCAGCGGGAGGAGATAAAAGGAAGGAAGTTGGAGGCGACCAGGTAAGCGGGGGAACGAGTAAGAAACAGCGGCCAAAAAGCCCCGCTCCAAGAGTAAGATCGAGGGTCCCGAGAGGGGATCGCTTGGCGTGAGCTCGGCAAGGAGGCCCGGCCGGGTTTCTGGTCCCTATAGCACCCTTCTTGCTAGTAAATTCTCTGAGTCTGGGACTCCTTCGGGGCCCATCTTGGAGAATCTGTTCCTTCTCACCGTCTACTAACTTGACCGTCGGAGCTCCCTCGCCGGGATCCCCGGCCAGGGTCTTCTGACCCTCTCTTACAGGTTCCCTCTCGCCGGGAGGCCCCAGGAGCAAGGTGGTCTGGTGGGATCGGCGGATCCGAGGCACGGGCGCGGCGGCGAGATCGGCAACAGATTGGCGCGCCAGGTAGGGGGGCAGGATAACACCCCCTTGCGGGAGCCAGCTTTCTACAGGTACCGCGCTCTCCGACAATGGTGGTCACTCGTGGGCGCGAGGCGTCCACCAGCCGTGTGGGAGAGGTTCCCTCCCCTCAAGGGGCCCACAGCCTGGAGAGGGAACTCCCAGCTCCCCCTCCTCTTCCATTACCGCCGACCTCGGCAGACGGGCCCTTTGCGGCCGTTATCCAACAGCTGCAGACCTTGACCTCGGCGGTCCGGCAGCTTCAACATCAGCAACGGTCCCTGGTGACGCAGCCACAGCCGGGGACCCCCGTGGCTCGGGTCGCGGGGCCGCGTGGGAGCCTGCACTCCATTCAGGGCAGGTCATCCCACCCGAGGGCGGTCTCCGACCCCCGCAGGAGCCACCAAGCTCCCGCAAAAAGAAACTACTCCGGTTCGGCGGATCACGAGAGTCGATCCCCGGTCGATGAAGCCGAGACGGTGCATCGCAGCAAGCGACGCCGAGGCGTGACTTCACGCCGTGACCGATCGACGCCCCCTTCGCCAGCGGCCTCGTGGAAGACTCCACCGACGAGGCCATCAGGCGTCAGGCCGAGAGGTGCCTGGAAGAGCACGAGCGCAAGTTGGCGGAGTTCTCCCGCCGATTTGCCGACCTGCAGAACTCATCGGCAGATCCGGCAGGCTACGACTCCCGTCCCCCCTTTTCTGAAGAAATCCAGGCGGAGCCGATCCCGAGGCGATTCCGCATGCCGCAGGTGGATCCCTACGATGGGACCACCGACCCTCTGGACCATCTGGAGATCTACAAGGCTCTCATGAGGGTCCAGGGGGCCACTGACGCTCTTTTGTGCATCGCCTTCCCCGCTACCCTCCAGAAGGCCGCTCGAGTCTGGTTCACCCGCCTCGAGCCCGGATCCATTTGCTCCTTCCACCAGCTGGAAGGAAAGTTTGTGGCGCACTTCGACGCTTGTCGGAAGGTGCCAAGAGAGGTGGATAGCCTCTTCTCCATCCCCCAGCAGGACTAGGAGCTGCTACGGGACTACATCACTCGGTTCAAGACCGCAGCCCTGGAAATCTACAACCTCGATGAGCCCGTCGCCATGCTGGCCTTGAAGTGCGGACTCAAGACGTCCTGCCTGACCTACTCCCTGGACAAGAAGCCTCCCAGGACGTACTCCGAGCTCCTCCTCCGCGCCCATAAATACATCCGAGCGGAGGAGGCCGACTGCACACGCCGAGAGCTGGACGGGAGGACCCCGAAGAGGCCATCCCCGAGGGATCTTTCTGGGGCTCGGAAGCCCGGGCCACCTGCCGACCCTCGCCCGAATCCGAGGCCGAAGGGCGAGGCCGGTCCGGAGCGGAGGTTCACCCCTCTCCTCGCACCTCGGACAAAGATCCTCATGGAAATTGAGGGCGAGCATTACCTCCGCCGACCTCCTCCTCAGAACCCGAGGGGTATCCGGGACAAATCGAAGTACTGCCAGTTCCACCACGAGCACGATCATGACACGGAGGAGTGTCGCAACCTGAAGCGGGAGATCGAGGAGCTGATCAAGAGGGGCTACCTCAGGAAGTTCGTCAGGAACGAGGTCCCCCCGGAGGGGCAGCCGCTCGCGGCCTTGCCACCAGTTCCTGCAATCGATAACTGCCCGATGGAGAAGCCCGTGGGCATGATCACACTTGGGGTCGGGCAAGCGGCGAAGAGAGCCCGGGAAGTCGGGAACCCGAAGAATGTAATCCCTCCTGAAGAGGGGAAGAATAATGAGAATGTAAACAACGATGCCGTGGTGGTCGAAATGACCATCGCGAAGCATCCTGTACATCGAATTATGGTGGATAGTGAAAGCTCGGCTGACGTGCTTTTCTATGATGCTTTCTCTCGGATGAATTTGTCCCACGATCAACTGAGACCGGTGCATACCCCCCTGGTAGGTTTTACTGGGGACTCCGTGGGGGTCGAAGGGGAGATCACTCTCCCAGTCACCGCCGGATCCCCACCTCGGCAGTCGACCGTCCTGATGACGTTTACCGTCGTCAGGCTCCCTTTGCCTTACAACGCCATTCTCGGGCATCCCGGGCTCAACCAACTGGACGCCACGATTTCCATGAAAAGGTTGTTGGTGCAGTTCCCCACGCCTTCCGGGCTCGGGGTGATGAAGGGGACGACCCAGCCGGTCCCGCATTGCCTCCAGACGGTCCCGGGCGCTCGGGGCGCGGAGATCTGCCCCGATGTTGACGACCTCGACCTGAGGGAGAAGGAACCCAGGGGGGGCCCGTGGAATGCCTGTTGACTTATCCCCTTTGTTCAGACCCACTGAAGACGGTGCAGGTCGGGGCGCAACTCCCAGAAGAAGAGCGGACCCACCTGCTGGAGTTCCTCCGCGCGAACGCAGACATGTTCGCCTGGTCGGCGGCCGACATGCCGGGCATTCCGCCCGAGGTCATCACGTACAGGCTAAATGTGGATCCGAGCTGCCACCCGGTCCGCCAGAAGAAGAGAAGCTTTGCCATGGAGAGACAGAAGGCCATCAACGAGGAGGTGGAGAAACTCCTCGCCGCCGGCTTTGTGCGGGAAGTCCAGTATCCCAGTTGGCTGGCGAACGTGGTCATGGTAAGAAAGAGCAGTGGTAAGTGGAGGATCTGTGTGGACTACACCGACCTCAACCGAGCTTGCCCGAAGGACAGCTTCCCTCTTCCAAAGATCGACCAGCTGGTCGACACCACCTCGGGACATCGCCTCCTGTCATTCATGGACGCCTTCTCTGGATACAACCAGATCCGAATGAGCTCGGAGGACGAGGAGCATACCGCCTTCATCACCGACCGCAAAACTTTTTGCTACAGGATGATGCCATTTGGCCTCAAGAATGCTAGGGCCACGTACCAGCGTCTGGTCAACAGGATCTTCAAGGACCAGATCGGCCGCAACATGCAGGTGTACTTGGATGACATGCTGGTAATAAGCAAACCCGATTCGGACCACGTAGCTGACCTGGCGGAGACGTTCGGCAACCTCCGGCGTCATCAGATGAAGCTGAACCCTGCGAAGTGCGCCTTCGACGTCTCTGCCGGGAAGTTCCTAGGATTCATGGTGACCCAAAGGGGAATTGAAGCCAACCCGGAGAGCCATCCTGGACATGGAGCAGCCTGCCTCCAAGAAGCAAGTGCAGCAACTCACCGGCCGGGTTGCGGCCCTCAGCCGCTTTATCTCCAGGTCGGTAGATCACTGTCGTCCCTTTTTCAAGGTGCTGAGGAAGATGAACGACTTCGCCTGGACCGAGGAATGCCAGGAGGCCTTTGAAGAGCTGAAGAAGATGCTCGCATCGCCATTGCTGCTTTCCCGGCCCGAGGAGGGGGAGGAACTCATCCTCTACCTGGCGGTCACCCCGAAAGCCGTCAGTTCGGTCCTGGTTCGGACCGACGACCAAGGAGTCCAGCGGCCGGTGTACTATACCAGCAAACTCCTCCGCGACGCGGAGCTCAGGTATTCTCGGCCCGAGAAGCTCATTTTTGCGCTAATAGTATCTGCTCAGCGTCTCAGGCCCTATTTCCAAGCGCATCCCATCGCTGTCCTGACGGACCAGCCGCTGAAAGCGGTACTCAGCCGACCCGACACCTCGGGGCGATTGGCGAAGTGGGCACTGAAGCTCAGCGAGTTCGACATCACGTACAGGCCCAGGTTGGCCATGAAAGCTCAGGTGCTGGCCGATTTCTTGGTCGAATGCGCGGGTTTGGGCAAGGAGCCCGAGGAGGATCCCTTGCACCGGTAGCTGAAAGTGGGCATAGAGGGGCCCGGAGAGGATGCATGGATCCTCCACGTAGATGGAGCCTCGAACTCTGGCGGGAGTGGAGCCGGACTCATTCTCGCCAACGGTGACGGGGTCGTCGCCGAATGCGCGCTCCGTTTCCAGTTCGCCGCGACAAATAATCAGGCGGAGTACGAGGCACTCCTCGCTGGGCTGAGGGTCTCCCGCGAGCTGGGCGTGGCTAACCTTAAGGCCTTCACTGACTCCCAGCTCGTGGCAGGATAGGTCTCCGGGGAGTATGCCGCGCACGATCCCTAAATGGCGAAATACTTGGAGCTCGTCAGGGCGGGCATGGCCGGTTTCCGGTGCTTCAACATCTTCCACATCCCCCGTAGGGAGAACGCCCGTGCGGACACTCTTTCCCGACTGGCGACTCTGCCGGACACGATGCTGGGTCACGCTCACGTGGAGCACCTCAAGGCCCTAAGCTACGAGACCCCAGTGGGGGTCCATCAGGTCGACCGTGAGCCCAGCTGGATGGACAAGTACGTCGAATACATAACTAGCGGCACCTTGCCAGAGGACCACGAGGCGGCCCGCCTCGTCAGAAAGAAGGCCGTGCGGTTCGTCCTGATGGATGGGCAGTTGTATCGAAGATCCTACTCCTACCCCCTCCTCAAATGCGTAGGACCCGCAGAAGCCAAACTCGTGCTCCAGGAGATTCATGAGGGCATCTGCGGGAACCACGTCGGGGGCAGAGCATTAGCCTACAAAGCCCTTCGCCAGGGCTACTTTTGGGAGACGATGAAGGAAGACGCCGCTGATTTCGTGAAGAGGTGCGATCGGTGCCAGCGTCACGCCACGGTACAATGGTAGCCCTCCAACCCAATCTCCCAGCTTTCAGCTCCGTGGCTATTCGCCCAATGGGGGATGGACCTTCTGGGCCCATTCCCGCCGGCGTCTGGACAGCGGAAGTTCTTGATCGTGTCCATCGACTACTTCACGAAATGGGTCGAGGCCGAACCCTTGGCACGGATCACCGAGGCAAACGTCGCCAAGTTCTTCTGGAAATCAATTGTTTGCCGCTTCGGCCTCCCCCATACCGTGGTTACTGATAACGGGCGCCAGTTCGACTGCCGGGAGTTTGAAGAGTTTTGCGGTGACCTCGGCATCAAGCATCGCTTCACCTCAGTGGCGCATCCTCAGACCAATGGAGAGGCCGAAGTCACGAACAGGACCATTTTGCAGGGTCTCCGCACGCGGCTGGACCAGGCCAAGGGCAGATGGGCCGAGGAGCTCCCCTGCATCCTTTGGGCATACCATACCACCCCGAGGACGGTGACCGACGAGACCCCGTTCAGCCTCGTCTTTGGAGCCGAAGCGGTCATCCCGATCGAGCTCAGCCTACCCACACTGCGTGTGGAGCAATATGACGAGACAGAGAACCCCGCCAGAATGATGCTCAACCTTGACCTTCTTGAAGAAACGAGGGACAAGGCCCGAGTTCGGATGGCGGCGTATAGGCAGCGCGTGGCCAGGTATTACAACTCCCGAGTGCGGCCGAAGTTTTTTCATCCCGGAGATCTGGTCCTCCGGCGCGCTGAAGCCTCTCAGCCACGGGAATGCGGCAAGCTCTCACCAAACTGGGAAGGCCCGTACCGGGTAGTAGAAGCCCTCCCCCACGGTGCCTACTACCTGGAGGAACTGGGAGGGGCCAGGTTTTCCCGAACGTGGAACGCCTCGAACCTAAGAATGTATTATCAGTAATGTAAGGTTCTCCACTCCTGCAATAAAGTTTCTTTGCTTCAAACGCTCTTTTCTCGCCTCTTAGGGAAATCGGCGCATGACCCTGGGTTCGGCACGCCCGATCGTGGCCGACGGCCGAAGAAAGCGAGAAGTCCCGGACCTTAGTCTGGAAGGCAGGACAGAACCCAGTTTGCCCACGCGAGCACGGAGAATAGCTCGGCAAGCCGCACAAGGCTTGAAAAAGCCTGTGGCCCCGGGGTTCAGTCCGGAAGTCCCGGGCTTCGGCCTGGAAGGCGGGGCAGAACCCAGTTCGCCCACGCGAGCACGGAGAACAGCTTGGCAAGCCGCGCAAGGCTTGAAAAAGCCTGCGACCCCGGGGTTCAGTCCGGAAGTCCCGGGCTTCGGCCTGGAAGGCGGGGCAGAACCCAGTTCGCCCACGCGAGCACGGAGAACAGCTCGGCAAGCCGTGCAAGGCTTGAAAAAGCCTGCGGCCCCGGGGTTCAGTCCGGAAGTCCCGGGCTTCGGCCTGGAAGGCGGGGCAGAACCCAGTTCATCCACGCGAGCACGGAGAACAGCTCGGCAAGCCGTGCAAGGCTTGAAAAAGCCTGCGGCCCCGGGGTTCAGTCCGGAAGTCCTGGGCTTCGGCCTGGAAGGCGGGGCAGAACCCAGTTCGCCCATGCGAGCACGAAGGCATTCCCAAAGATGGACCTGCTCGAGGCCTACTCCGACGCCACGTGGTCCGAGACGTCCCAACCTTTGTTCTGAGCAACGGAGGGAACCAGGTCCACCCTCGCTCCGGCATTCCACATCAACATCTCAAGAAGAAAAAAGAGGAGATGGGAGAGTGAGGAAGAAAGCAAATTTGAGACATGGATAAAGTGTGTTTTCATTAATCCAAGAAGGAGAAGTACAAGCTGGGAATCCCGACAGGCCGGGAGTCCCCAAAAAAAAAGAAAGAGAGAAAAGAAAAAACAACAGCGACAAAGAAAGAGAAGGAAATAAATGGCTCAGTTCGGCGCAGTGGCGGGGCCCTTAGCCTGGGTCGCAGGTTCTACTCCCTCGCCGTCGACGACTGTTGGCTCGGGGGGTTGCACCGAGGCTTCGGCCATGTCACTCGTCGGGGGCGCAGTTGTGGCCTCGACCGCGCCGGAAGCCTTTCGGTCGGGTCCTTGCCTCCTACCTCCGAGCACCACCCCACTGAGGTCAAGCTCGAGGTAAAGGGACCCCACCTTCTCCCAGCACATCCGGAACCCCTTTAGGAAGGAGTCAACGGCTGCCTCCCGGACCTCCGAGATGTACTCGTCGGAGGCCCGAAATTTTGGGATGGCTTCCTGCGCCTCCCGCTTCGCAGCCTCTAGGAGCCCGTTGACGTAGGCGCCCCGCTCCTTCGCCGCGCTCGCCTCCCATCGGGCCTCCTCCAGCTAGCGCTCCTGCCACTGGGAATGGGCCTGAAGGCGAGCCCTCTCGGCCGCGTCCTCTTCCGCGCGGCGCTGGTTGGAGTCCCTCTCCTCGGACAGAGAGGACTCCAAGTCCTTGTTCCACCCCTCGGCGCGTGCCAGGTCCGCCTGGAGGGTCTGGTTGTTCGCCCGCAGCTCGACCCCCTTCTCCATGAGGTCCTTGACGTCGGCCGCGAGCTTGCCGAGCTTCTCTTCCTTCTCGGCGTCTTTCTTCGCGTACCCCGCGAGGAAGTTCCTCAGCAAGAGCACGTCGTTCCCAATCTGCACAGCAAAGCAATCGGGTTAGTATAAAAAGCTAACCGAGGCCGAAGAAGATAAAGAAGCCTGAGTTCAAACTTACCGTGAAGAGCTGCGGGATGATCCCGAGCAGGGCGTCGGCGTAGTCCCTCCCGCCTCGAGATCGGCGGTCCCGCGCGGTGGAGGCATACTCCATCACTTTCTCCGCGAGCCCCTTGTCGCGGATCACAGAGCAACGGTTGGTGAGCGCCGGTGGCGGAGCCGTCAGGTCGGCTGCGGCGGCGACTGCCCCTCCAGTGAGAATCGTCGTCGATGGTGCGGCGGAGATCGTGGGCTGCGCTGTTGGAGCCGCGACGATGACGGGGCCGGCGCTGGGCGGAGCTGCCGGCGGTGGAGCCCCCTCGTCGGCAACACCGTCGGGTCTGATGGCAGGCGCATCCGTGGCCCCACCCCGAGGCAGCCTGGGCGGGGGAGCCGCGGCCACCGGGCTGGGTGCGGTCGCCGGCGCGACCTCCTGGCTCGCCTCTGTGCGAGCCCTCTTCGCCGCGGGCTCATCCACCTCGATGACGTCCCTCTGGGCCACGCCCTCCAGAAGGTTCTCCAGCAAGAATTTCATCCCTGCAACACAAAATAAAGGAAGGTCAGTCAGCTCGGCTAAAGAGAAAAAAGCAGACAGAAGTCAAGGGAGGACTGAGTCTCACCCGGCTCACGGATGGGACTGATCCCGGCCTCAAACAAGTTCTGCTCCGAGAGCAGAACCTCGAGCGCCGGGACCACATCACTCAGGAGTAGCGAATAGGCGTCTTGGTCCGCCGACTCGACCTGGGAGTTCCGATTCGGAGACCGGTCTGGTTCGCTCCAGGTCCAGTCGACATCCTCGACCGAGGCAAAGAAAAATCGGTTCTTCCAACCCTTGATAGAAGAAGGAAGGTCGAACCGGAGACACCTGGGCCGGGGCGAGATATACCACCAGCCGTCATCAGTGGAGTACCTCTTCAGGGTAAACAGAGCCCTGAAGAGGGAGAAACGGGCAACAAACCCGTGGAAATGGCAAAAAACGATGAAAGAAAAAATGACCCGGATGGCGTTGGGAGCCAACTAGGCCGGAACGAGACGGAAATGGCTAATGAATGAAAGGAAGAAGGGGTGCAGAGAAAATCGAAGACCCCCGAGGAGGAAGTCTTCGTAGAAGGCTATGCGGCCGGGGCCACTCATGGTGACGCGATCCCCGGGCCACGGAACAAACAGACGGATTGATCCCGGGATGCTGTAGGCCTCCCAGAGCAAAGAAAGGTCGCCTTCGGTCATTGTGGAAGCATGACCGGAGGGACCGGCAGAAAGAAGAGGTGGAGCAGGAAGAGAAAGAAGCGGAAGAACGGAAGCGACAGGAGTAGACCGGACACCCCTGAGGATACCGATGGTGATACCCCCAGGTTGCAGTCGCCTGCGGATCTCCTCCGGGATCGCTTCCTCCTCTGAGGAGGAAGAAGATGGAGTCCTCGGCCGGGACGGACCGGCCTCGTCCGGGTTGGAGGAAACATAGCGACGGCGCGCCATGACAAAGAAGAAGGAAAAGAATATTCAAAGAAGAGGGAAAAGAAGATTCAGAGAAGAAGAAGAGGGGAACTAGGGAGAAAATGGAGGCACTCACCGAAAATGCACTGCACGAACGCGGAGCAGTGGAAATCGTCCTGCAGCAAACCACCCACGAAGCAAGGGAAAAGGCCTCATTCCAGAAAGCCCCCTCCTTTTCAAACTCAGTCGGCAGCGACCGTACCCATCATTCCGTCCCGGACCAATGGATGATCACCGCGTGGATGCACGCCCGACACCGGTGCCTCGATAGCAGGGAAACGGCCTCTGCTCCGAAGCGACGCATTTATTATGGGCAAGTGGGCGACGCGTGGCGGCTTCCTATAGGACTTCGGGTGCACCGAGAAGCGGCAACGAGGATCGCGACAATTATGATGCAAGATCTTCGCCTCCCCACGTCATTTCCGCATTTAATCCCGACGTTCCGTTCTACGACGCCCCAACGGAACGGTGGGCTGGGGGGCAACTGTTACGGCCGCAATGATGACGTGGCCGGGCTCAGATTCTGTCGGATATGATCGAGCCACGTGGAGGTTTCTTCGATCGAGTCAGCCTCGGCTCCCGCGCTACCGAGGTCGAGCTCGGCCCTTGCCCCCCAAGGCTACCTCGCCAGGTGATATCCCGAGACGTTACCGCCCTTGCCGAAGTTGAGTTCGGCACAGGGCTCCCCTGCCACCTCGCCAGGTGTCAACCCAGGAGGGGTCCACCTCGGCCGAGGTCGGCTGCTCCCCCGCTCCCTCACCAGGTGGCGCCCATAGACGGTCCCACCAAGGCCGAGGTCGAGCCGGGCCCCTTCACTCCTTCACCAGGTGGCCCCCGGAGATGGGTCCACCTCGGTCGAAGCCAAGCGTCCTCCTGCCACCTCGCCAGGTGTCCACCCAGGAGAGGTCGACCTCGGCCGAGGTCGGCTGCTCCTTCGCTCCTTCGCCAGGTGGCCCCCGGAGACGGGTCCACCTCGGCCGAAGCCAAGCGTCCTCCTGTCACCTCGCCAGGTGTCCACCCAGGAGGGGTCCACCTCGGCCGAGGTCGGCTGCTCCTTCGCTCCTTCGCCAGGTGGCCCCCGGAGACGGGTCCACCTCGGCCGAAGCCAAGCGTCCTCCTGCCACCTCGCCAGGTGTCCACCCAGGAGGGGTCCACCTCGGCCGAGATCGGCTGCTCCCTCGCTCCTTCGCCAGGTGGCCCCCGGAGACGGGTCCACCTCGACCGAGGTCAGGCCGCCCGTAAGGAGGTCCCGAAGAGCGGAGGCGCGGGTTCCGAGGTTGGCCCTCGAGCCGTGCGCACCACAGACGGCGCCCCGTATAGATGGCGGCGGCACGCGAAACACCACTTACATCGGCCCGACAGGTCCTGCAGTCGAGAGACGCGGTTCTGACAAAACAGGGCCCATCAACGGACAGCGCCGGCACTTAGGAAGGAGAGCGCCCTCACTAGGCCCGAGGTCTGACCGGTTGCCCTGCCGGCGCCACCCCCCTTTTTTCTTTACCCTTTCCCCGCTGGGCTCGGCGAACGAGGTCGGAAAGCCGCCTGGCCCTCAAAACCAAAAAGGAAAGAGAAAAGGATGGAAAGGGGAGCCTCCCAAGAGCAGAAGACAGGCAAGCAGCGGGAGGAGATAAAAGGAAGGAAGTTGGAGGCGACCAGGTAAGCGGGAGAACGAGTAAGAAACAGCGGCCAAAAAGCCCCGCTCCGAGAGTAAGATCGAGGGTCCCGAGAGGGGATCGCTTGGCGTGAGCTCGGCAAGGAGGCCCGGCCAGGTTTCTGGTCCCTACAGCAACCTTCTTGCTAGTAAATTCTCTGAGTCTGGGACTCCTTCGTGGGCCCGTCTTGGAGAATCTGTTCCTTCTCGCCGTCTACTAACTTGACCGTCGGAGCTCCCTCGCCGGGATCCCCGGCCAGGGTCTTCTGACCCTCTCTTGCAGGTTCCCTCTCGCCGGGAGGCCCCAGGAGCAAGACGGTCTGGTGGGATCGGCGGATCCGAGACACGGGCGCGGCGGCGAGATCGGCAACACCTATTAAAAGAGAAGGAGGAACTAAGAAGCTAGAGTTTATCACTTTCCCTAAAAGTATTTTAATTTAAAATATGCATTTTATTGTATTAATAACTGTGCATTTTTATCAAATATTTTGTTTTAAAAGTTAAAAATATTTTTTAAACAATACCTATTAAAAGAAAAGGAGGAACTTAGAAGCTAGATTTTATCTCTTCTTCTAAAAATATTTTTTTAATACTTTCATTTTAAAAATTAAAAATATATTTTAAACAATACCAAGTATATTAAAGGGAGTTCCATTGAGTACACATAAATGATTTTTTAATCATAGGAGAAGTTGGTACAACTTATGAGATTTGTTGTCCAAATTTGACTTCATGAATAGCAGGCTTGATGAGTTTTTCTATGCATAAAATTTTCATCCAAAAAAATCTTTCAACTAAAAAATATGATAGGTCAATCTTTGACAGTACAATTCTCTATTTGAAACAAATTTCATTTTTGGAGTCGATATGTCTACCGATTATGTTGTATATCTCCCCTCCAATAATAGGATGCGAGTTATTTACCATACTCGTGATGCACTTTACCATACTCGTGATGCACTGCATTATATGCACTATCCATCACATAATGGATAGTTACATGCGGACATGTACAGCATGCATTGCATGGCTCATGTCCATACATGGACATCCATCATGATGGATGGTGAACGTTATGGAGATCCATACGCTTAATGATAATATAACACCCTTATCCAAAAAAATTAATAATATCACATTATATAGAAGGATTTGCAGTAGTGACATAACCTAACTTAACCTATCTGGGTCTTATTATATTGCCAACTAAATTTGTACCTATGCTTTGCAGGAGTTATATGATATTATTTTTTATTATCTTAAATCTAACGCGTGGATTCAATGGCTACCATATGTCATTTTTTTCTTGTTCAATTTTTTTATTCGATACTTCCACAAGTAAAAGCTAGCAAATGTGCCGCCTCAACCAAACTACTCGCCCGACAATATCTTCCATCAAAATCGGCCTGTCGGGAACGGACCAGGAAGTCAAAATGAGAGACCAGTCCTCCCCACTTTTCATTTATAATTCCACAGGTTATGTCTATCTTTTGAAAACTAATCCCACCCAAACAACGAAAGAAATACAATTTAAATTATGCAATGATAAATTTGATTATTATAAATAAAAATTATATATTTTTATTTATAACTATTAACAAAAAAAAATATTTTTTATTTTTTATTTTTTATATTTAAAAAAAATGAGTTGGACGGATTAAGAGAATTTTTCTCCCTCCCCGATCTTCTTCAATCGCGTCAAGATAGAGAAATTTTTTGCCTCTCCAATCAGATCAAGATAACGAAGTGGTGCATTTCCAAGGTAGAGTGATAGGGTTGGCAAAAGCTCCTGTCCTTTAAGGGCCCACCACAGAGAGAACACCCTCCAATGGACTTTCTTAGCTTTTCCCTGAGGCTTTGTCGGATGTTGAGCTCGTTTGATTAGGACAACCAAATACAGCTATTGGCGTAGAATCCTCGTCCATCAGGGGGAATCGTTGAATTGCGGTTTTTTTTTTTTTTTTGGATTTTTTTTTTTTTCGACGAGAGATACTTTGATATCCGAGTAAGAAAGGGATTTCAGCAACAGAATTGAAAACTTTCTGAAAAAGAGGAAGAAAGATGATAGGAGTATTTTCAGAGTATATCTTGGTTCAGCTTTTCTTTGTTTTTATCAGGTTTATCTTGAATATTCCTTCTTACCGGTATTTATAATGGTTGTCATACCAGTATGTAGTTAGGTTCATCCATCTATGATTAGAATGGAGTTAAATAATTTTACCCCTCATATAATCATAAATAATTGCCAATTGATTCTGGCCAGTCTGGAATCGTTGGAATTGGAGTCAGTGGCCACGTAGCCACTCCGATATGGTTGAGGTTGTAGATAATGACCACGCGGTTCATCGTAATAACCGTATCCACGTTCGAAGATTTGAGATTAACCGGAGATTTGTTTTCGGACCACTTCTTCAGGAGGAACCGATGTTGAATCGATGGAATGCTTTAGGCTTATTCTCTCAGAGTAAGCCGAAGATACCTTCATCATTTACATCGAAGATTTTTTTTTCGGAATGGGTTGTAGAACGAAGCTGGCGTCATCTTCGAACTAGTACTTTTTGTATCGGTCTTCTTCGGTTGATGCGAAGGAGACTGATTAGTAACCGGATATATTATGGATTGGAGGTACTCTCGGGATCAATATCTTTAACTAAGATCAAAAATTGATCCACGATATGATTAGGACAGCGATGCGGGATCATTATTTTATCTATTCATGTAGTTTTTTCTGGATACTTTGACTTAAACGACTGGTTTAAAAAAAAATTTAATTAAATGATCGAACCAATAATTAATCTGTACTGAATCGGCATATCTTATCAGCAGCATTATATGCACCTTTGGAAAGCCGCACCGGTTAGCACACCGGAGAAAACCCAACACGGATATTGCGTTTTTTTTTTTGTGATTCTCTTACCTGTCTCGCATCCACGATGCCGGCGTCCGTGGCCATACCGTATCCAAATGCTTGGTCTACTTGCCGAGTTTTTAATGCCCTCCCATGCTCGTCAGTCTCTCGTTCTCAGCGTTCTGTCGCTACCTTCACGTTCCAAAGTGAGCCACCTAAAAGAGCGGTGATAGGCTGGTCCAAAACAATGGGACGACAACCAGGGGGACGGCTTAGATGACCTTACGAGCACTCTTCTGATAATGGGTCGGATCCTGGACCTAAATTTTATTTAATTTTTTATGAGAATTTGGATCGAGTTAAAATTTTATTATTTTTTTGTGTCCAAGCCTGCTGGCCCATGGTCGGCTCGACTTATGAACTGGATATCTGCATAGGTTAATCCATGCAAGAAAATATTATATATTATTTAAAATTGAATATAAACTTACGCTTCCATGTCCGCCTTGCTGTGGGGCTGATCATGGACCAGGCTACGGGTCCAAACCCTATTTCGTTTTAATTAGGTTTTAGGCTGGGCTTACATAGAATTTGATGTTTTCTGAGTCCAAGTACAGGGCATGATTCCAAACTTGGCCGACCTTATCATTTGGAAGATCACAATCATTGGAAAAAATCTCCTCCTTGTGTAAAACCGGTCCAGATCGAGCCCATTTTGGGCCTAAGTCAATAGGCCCATGAGCCCATCCATTTTCAACCCATTGTTTTTCAAAAAAAAAGGTGGGGCCTTGAAACAGGAAATCACGGCCAGTGCAAACTCCTCATGGGCCAATGGGACGATCGTCGACCGTTGAAAGCGGTTGCACCAACGAACGACCGGCCTTATTTATTGTTGAGCATGCCTTATTCTCGTTCAAATTGTTTTCAAAATCTCTTTTTAAATCCCCCTCGTACCCCTACGATTAAGCCACCGGTGAATCCCCCACCATCTCCCTCTCCCTTCCTCTCTCCTCTCTGGTGGCTACCATGCCACCATGGATGAGCAACACCATCCAAAAATCCCACTTCTCCGTCCAAGATTTTTTTAATTTTTTCATACTTCTCTATTCAAAAATTATTAGCTTTTTTATCATCGAAAACTGGTACCATCGGCCACGTCTCCATCGCCACCCTCTCCAATGAGCCTCCTCTCCTCCCCCCCCTTTTTTTTTTTTAACCATAGGTGTCATCACGAGCAATAAGGGACAACATCCCTTTTTTCAAACTCCTCTATTCAGAAATTATCAACTTTTTTATCATCGAAAACTGACACCACCTGATGTGGCTGGATCGCTGACATGGCATGGACAGATTGACGTGGAGTCCCTGTCAGACGCCATGTTGGATTTTCAATATATGCCACTTCGCCGGGCTGAGCTCCCCTAGAACAGCGGAGTCGCCCGCCGAAGTCAAGCTCCGTCCTCCGACAGGTCGATCCCCGCCGGGCGGGACGCCTAGGCCGGAGCCGAGCGTAAGTCCCCCCCCAAGGCGGGCCCCTTAGGATCGGGCCCCGTGGTTAGGAGTCGAGCCCATGTTTCCTCCGCCACGTGGAGCCCCTCCGAGGTAAAGTCCCCTGGTCTGGGCTGCGCCCCACCCACCTCCGTCAGGTCGAGCTCGTCCGAAGCCAAGTTCAGCTAGTCCGGAGTCGAGCTCAGCCCTCCTCCGCTCAGCTGGGCCACCTTGAGGCCAAGCCTCTCGGAGTTGGGCCCCACATCTCCAGCTCGGGCAGAGGCACCAACCGCCAAGGAAGCGGCGCCTCCCCTCCAAGGACGATGGTGGGCCTCCCGAGGGCCGTGCGGCAGCGCCTGCCATGCCATAATTAATACCCACAGCCATCACTTACACCAGAAGGGAAGGAAACCCCTGATCAAGGCACCATACTCCCCACCAACCTACCGTACTGCCAGGGGAAGGACCCAGCCAGAGGGCGCGAGTCTCGAGGATGGCGGCCCGTCGATCGAGAACCTGCTAGGCTTCCCGGAATGGAGCAAACAGATGGAATGTCAGAGTGCATGGAAGCTTTCCCAGCCATCTGTCAGAAAAGGCGTCCCGTCTATGGCACGATACCTCATCGCGCATGTCTGACGACATGGGGGGATCCCGAGGCAAGCCAGAGTAAAAACCCAGCCAGGGTAAAGCCAAAAGTAAGTAAGCAAAGCAGAAAAGAAGAAGAGAGACCACTAGGACGGGTGACAAAAAAAAGGGAGAAGGGCCACACAGGAGGACTCTTCCACCTCGGCCATCACCTCTCCCAGCCCGCTCTCACTTCCATTCACACCACACTCACTTCTCCTAACGTGGAGTTCATCCCAAGGGGCTCGACCAGGAAGATCTATTCCCCTGGATCATCACTGACTTGACCGTCGGAGCGCCCCCACCGGAATCCCCGACCCGGGTCACTGACGCTGTTTCTTGCAGGTCCCAAGGCACAGGAGGAATCCCGAAGAGGTGGACGGGGGATCATCGATGCCACCAGTACCTACGGGCCACAACGATCCTGGCGGCAACAGATTGGCGCGCCAGGTAGGGGCGGGGCCGCGAAGTAGAACGATTTATGATCCAGCTCAAGCCCCACTCGAATAGCTCATTGGGAGGATGGTGACCACTCGAGCGAGGGGAGCCTCCACCGACGTGCGGGAGAATCCCCTTCCCACGGGAACCCGCACGGTCCGGGAACGGAACCACCCGCTTTGGTTCAACCACCTCCACTAGAAGTCCAGCTGCCCGCGCTCGCCCAGCAGATGCATTCTCTCACTGCAGCAGTGCGCTAGCTCCAGCACCAGCATCGGTCCTTAGTTACTCATCAACTGCCAGAGACCCCCGCGGCCCATGCCGCAGCACCCCGCGACAGCCTGTGTTCCTTCCATGGAAGGCCTTCGCAGCCGCGGGCCATTACTGACCCCCGGGCTAGTCATCAAACCCCGGCGAAGAGACAACGGGACGGGTCCGCCTACAAGGAGAGCTACTCACCACACCTTAACCGGGGGCATCTAAACCCCACCAAGGTAGAAAGGGCAAAACCTCTCATCACGGGCACCGCGCCCCCACGTCACCTTCTCCGTCTCTCAACAGAGGGGTCGACGGATGAAGCCATCAGGTGCATGGCGGAGAAGCTCCTGGAGGAACATGACCGCAAGCTGGCGGAGTTATCCCACCGGTTTGCTAGCTTACCTGGCTCTGCCAGCAAGCCAGTGGGCTACGACGCTCGTCCTCCGTTCTCCTAGGAGATCCAAGCGGAGCCGATTCCCCGTCGATTCCGCATGCCGTGGGTGGATCCTTACGACGGGACCACCGACCCCCTGGACCACCTTGAAAGTTATCGGACCCTCATGAGGGTCCAGGAGGCCACTGACGCTCTTCGATGCATCGCCTTTCCTGCTACTCTCCGGAAGGCGGCTCGAGTGTGGTTTGTCCGCCTTGAGCCGAAAAGCATCAATTCCTTTACCCAGCTAGGGCAGAGGTTCGTGGCTCACTTTGATGCCTGTCGGAAGATGCCACGAGAGGCAGACAGCCTCTTCTCCATCAAGCAGCAGGACCGTGAGCCACTGCGGGACTATGTGGCTCGCTTCAAGGCTGCCATGCTGGAGATCTACAACCTGGAGGAGCCGATCGCAATGCTGGCTTTGAAGCGAGGGCTCAGGACTTCTCGCCTGACCTACTCGCTCGATAAGAAGCCCCCGAAGACTTACTCCGAGCTCCTCTTCCGAGATCAGAAGTACATCCGCACCAAGAAGGCGGATCGTACGAGGCGGGAGCTCGACAGGAAGCCGCTGAAGAAGCCGACACCCGTCAAGGCGCCTAGGACTCGAAGGCCAGGACCGCCATGTCAGAGCTCCCGGCCGGGACCAAGGCCAAGAGGTGCTCCCACCTCTGAGAGGAGTTTCACTCCCCTCCTCGTCCTGAGAACGAAGATCCTCATGGAGATCGAAAGCGAGACCTACCTGAGGCGCCCACCGCCATTGAAGCCGTCCTCTAGCCGTGACAAGACGAAGTACTACCATTTCCATTGCGACCATGGCCACGACACCGAGGAATGCCACAATCTCAAGCGGGAGATCGAAGAGCCCATCAAGAGGGGTTACCTCGGAAGATATGAGGGGGGCAGACCTCAACCGAAATCTCAGACACTCGTCGCGCTGGGGATCCGAGCGTGCATCCAAGAGGGCTCGGAGGGCAGGGCATCCTGAGGTTGTACTCCCTTTTATGAGGGAAGGAAAATGCGGGGGGAAAAATGTAAATAATGATGCTGTGGTCATCGAGATGATGATCGTGAAGCATCCTGTAAAACGCATCATGGTAGATAGTGGAAGCTCCACAGATGTGCTTTTCTACGATGCTTTCTCCAGGATGAACCTTTCTGCTGTTCAGCTCAAGCCTGTACACACCCCCCTTGTTGGTTTCACAGGAGACTTTGTAGGGATGGAGGGAGAAATTACTCTCCCAGTCACTACCAGGAACCCATTTTGGCAGAGTACCGTCATGATGATATTCACGGTTGTCAGGCTTCCTTCGACCTACAACACGATTTTGGGCCGACTTGGGCTCAACCTCCTCGACGTTGTTGTCTCTACCAAGAGATTACTTGTGCAATTCCCAACCCCTTGTGGTATTGGGGAGATGAGGGGCGCACCCTAGCTGGTGCAGCATTGCTTCCAAACTCTCCCCGGGGCCCGAGCCCCCGAGGAGGACTCCAAGGTAGATGAGCTCGACCAGAGGATTCAGGACCCCATAGGAGGCCCGGTCGAGTGCCTACTTCCTTACCAGCTCGGGGCTGACCAGACGAAGATAGTGCAATCGGAGCCCAGCTGCCCGAGAAGGAGAAGGCTCCACTGTTGGAGTTCCTGTGGGCGAATGCAGATGTGTTTGCCTGGACAGCGGCGAACATGCCAGGTATTCCCCCTGAAATCATCACCCACAAGATTAGTATCGATCCGAAGCACAGGCTGGTTTGACAGAAGAAGAGAAGCTTTGTCCCAGAGAGGCAGGCAGCCATCAACGAAGAAGTGGAGAAACTCTTGGCTGCCGGCTTCGTCCGAGAGATACAATATCCGAGCAGGCTGGCGAATGTGGTGATGGTGAAAAAGAACAATGGCAAGTGAAGGATCTGTGTAGACTACACTGACCTCAACAAGGCATGCCCGAATGACAGCTTTCCTCTACCAAAGATAAATCAGTTAGTGGATGCCACCTTAGGGCACAGGCTGCTCTCCTTCATGGATGCGTTCTCCGGGTACAATCAGATCCGGATGCACCCGGGGGACGAGGAACATACTGCCTTCATCACCGACCGAGGGATATATTGCTACCGGATGATGCCCTTTTGTTGTCCAGAAATGGAGCCCAAGAGGAGGGGTGAATTAGGTCTTTTAAAAATTTAAAGCAATAATGTGCATGCCTTGTTGTGTTTGTGAGTTATGAAATTCAATGCACTAGATTAAATGTAGTAGAAAGTAATAAATGGATTGCAATAAACAAAGAGCAAGAAAGAGAGAAGGCAATCACACACAAACACAAAATTTATAGTGGTTCGGTGCAAACCTAGCACCTACATCCACTCCCCAAGCCATCCTTGAGAATTCTACTATAATCCAACCAAGATTACAGCCGACTTGTTTTTCAAAAGGCTCACAAGTCAAAACCTATGTTGGTTTTATCACCTAGGTTCACCAACAAACCTTTACACTTGTTTTATCTTCGGGCTCACAAGTTAACCCTATTTGGTTTTATCCCTTTGGCTTACCAACAAACCACAACAACCTTCTTTCAAGATACCCTTGAAAGCAAGGTCAAATCACAAGATAAAATTAGATATACAATTTTAAAAATAAGACAAACTCTCTTCAAGAGTAGAATAGAAGCTTTGAAGCTCAAGTTGAAGCTTTGTCTTGTCTCCTCCTTAGAATATTCTTCAAACTCTTCTTTTGAAATAATGTAAGGATGGGCTTGTAAGCTTTTTCAGGGAATCAAACTTTAAATGGCTCTTGAAGTGAAGTTTTTGAGAGAATCTTGATTTTTTGGCTTTCGATGGACTTCAATGCCTCAAGAATGAAGTTAGTGAAGCTTAAATATAAAGAAAAACTTTCAAAAAATGGTTTGTGATCGTTTAAGCATCGAATCTAGCCATTGAGAGCATGAAAAGATATTTCTGCGAGTCAGAAAAATAGATCCGTTAGGCCTGTCAGAACCCGAGTGTCGATACTTGGCTGTTAGGTGTCGACACTTGGCTGTCAGGTGTCGACACTTGACTTCCAGGTGTCGACACTTAGACTTTCAAGTGTCGACACTTGATTCACAGGTGTCGATACTTGACACAAAAATACTCCATTGGCCAAGTTCTGGATTTTCAAAAAGTCTCAGGCCTTGAGTCGACACTTGGAAACTTAAAAGTCGATACTTGAGTTTCAGGTATCGACACTTGAGTCCTGAGTGTCGACACTTGGCATGCCAAGGAGTTTTTCTACGTGCCAAATACTGAAGTGTTGACACTTGACTTCCCAGGTGTCGACACTTGGTTCTGAAAAATTCATAATCAAGTGCAAATTAAGCCCAAAACACAAGCATCAATTTTGAAATTTATAAGGAACATAAATAACCAATAATTGAATATATAAAAGTCCTTTTTGCACGAAGAAGATGTCTTAAGTTGTGAAAAATATTCCGTGCCACAGCGTACCATGATACTTAAATTTTTGAGAATTTGAGGTGCTTGCTTCCTGAAAACTCATAACTGAAAGTAAACATTAGTATACAATATGTACTCAAGATTTTGGTATTTATCAAAATCACTAGGAGAGTCAACAATCTCCCACTTTTTGATGATGACAAAATCTTAAGTAAATTAACATCAATTTTCAAATTTCAGATATGATTCATGAATATGATTTTAAGTTCATATAAGCCACAATTTGCATAGTTAGGAAGAATAAATCTCTTCCTTAATTAATCAGGTATCAGATCAAATTGGAAAATTATAAACACAAACAATTAATACCATACTCCCCCTTTTTGTCAGACATTAGAAAAGGGAGTAAACTCCCTCTCAAAACAAGCATGGAAACAAAAAGTAATGGAGTTAAATTCAATCATAGCTGAACTTATCAGAGCTCAAGAGTATTAGAGTTAAGATTTCAAGGTTAACATTATCAGGTATCAGAGCCAAAATGATAAGAGTATCATATTAATTCAAACATATCAATCATAGTGAAACAATCAGGAAAACAATGTAAGTATCAAAGAGTCACATATATATATATGATATGAAATTTTTAGTTACAAAATTTGCTGACTCATCAGCAATATTGAAACATACAATGATACCAAGATACATCAACAATCAATGATAGAACTAGAAATAGTCAAGATACAACAAACATCATAAATCATCTATGAGGCTAGTCCTCATCAGATGGAATCTCTAGAGTCAAAGGGGCACTAATCCTAGATCTAGTAGCTAAAGCCTTAGGAGGTTCCTGGGCTAAAGCCCGGCAACTCCTAGTGCGGCCTGAAGGTCCTATAGAAGGTACAACCCTAGATGATATAGTGGAAGGGGGTGAAAGAAGATCAGCAGGTGTGATAAAGTCCGGCGTGGAATCAACTAAGTCAGCTGGTGGAAGATCTGCAGGAGTAGCTGAAGGATCATGACTGACAACCTCATATCTGTCAATGCCAACATCACTGTCTCTGTCAATAATATCAGTGGCTCTGTCCTGACTCCCCTCAGCATGGTCACCACCATCACCAGTACCATCACCACCACCATCATGTCCATCATCACCGCCATCATGACCATCATGTCTGTCATCACCGCCATCATCATCAGCTGGTGGAGCTGCAGGGGCTGTAAAATATCTGAAAAGCTCCTCCATGCGTGCAAACCAAGTCTCCACCAATCAACGTAGCTCAGTGAGCTCAGAAGTAATGTGGGTTCTAAGGCCCTCTAGCTTGATCCGCATCTGAGTCGACCAAACTCCAAGACCAATGAGCTCACCTCGAACCTCCACGAACTGCTGACGAGAATACTCCTCTAAAGATAATCTAGTAGACGCTGGAGGAGCAGCGAAGGGGTGGCAGTAGGTGTCATAGGCTATGTCTCAGATGCAGAGCAGCCTGAGCAGGTGAACTAACTGGCCCTGATGGCCGTGCCTCTGCCTCTCGTATCTCGTCCTCCTCATCGGGCTCCTGGCCAGACTCCCTCCGTACCCATCGGCCTGCTACCAATCTGTATCCCATGCGATGAAGTGACCTCTTGTTGTAGACATCCATGTGCAAGATCTTCTTGGGGATCTCCCCCTCCAAGGATACTCCACATGCTCTAAAGAGTCGGGTCAACCCCATACCGTATGGCAGACAATGACGCTTCTGGGTCGCAGCGTCATGCATCTATACAAGCATCAAGGACGCCAATTCAATCTGTCTCCTCTCTATCAGGCTGGTCATCACCATCAACTCTCTCTCTGTAATAAAATCCAATCTCCCTGACTTCAATAAAAGAATGAATACGGTGATGTGGTGTAACAAGCACATCTCCAATGATAACTGGTTTGCGGTGACTACTGTCACACCGCGAACATCCTCCCGCTCGAGGAGACACCTGAACGCAGCCTCTTATCCTCTACAGCAAATACACTGACTCCCCGATGGGGGATCTCCCAGATCCTGCTCAGCAACTCCATTGATAGAGAAATCTCAACACCTCTAACTATAGTGGTCCAAAGAAGTCGTCGACAATCCATGGCACCGTAAAACTCCCTCACAAGATGAGGGTAGTACTTCTCTTGCATGGTGCAGAAGGGTACTAGACCTGCATCTGTGAGTACCTGACGCATAGGAAAATGGTGCCAATCAAAGAAGGCAAGGTTGACTCTCCTCCCAGAAGCCACTACCTTCCCTGCCATCCTCTCTGCAGGGGGAAAAACTGGTGCTGGTGAACTGCTAGCCTGCCTAGTGTCCTGTCTAGCCTTAGATCTCCTCTCTGTACCCTGACTAGGTCTCTCCCTAACTGCAAGTCTTTTCCTTGGACCCATCACAATAATTGACCAATAAGGGTTGAAGAAGTGTAAACTAGTGGGGACAGAATTAACTAGGCTTAGAACTAGATAGGCTGAAGGAAACTATATCTTTCTAAACTAGAAATTCTAGTTTTAAAATATGCTAATCATACGTTTTGAAAAACTGGGATTAAAATGAATTTAGGTTTGTAAAAAAGCTTTTCATAAGTTCAAAAAGTGTGACGAAACATATTTAGGTTAAAAGACTTTAAGTGTAATTAGGTTGAAGGTTATATATAAAACATATTTCATAAAACTTAGTGAAGTAGGTTTAAAAGAAGATAGGATTTAGGTTAAAACAATTTAGGGTTTAGTTTAAACAACTAGGTGAAAGAAAAGAGGGTAAAATGTCACAAAAACATCACCAAAATTCCTCCCAAAATAGTAAAAATACTATAAATAGATTAGAAAATTTGAATTTAGATGAAAACCCATGGAAATTTCGACCAAAAAATCGATATAACAGTGATTTTTGAGAAACGGACGGAATGAGTTGAAAAATCGGCCAAAAATCATGGGAAATCTGAGAAAAATACCTTTAACCAAGATTCCCTAAAAATGGAGTCTTAGAAACCCATCAAAACTCGTGAAAATCTGATTAAAATCCCTTCAAACGGTCAGAAAAACCCTTTTCCTAGGTTACACGGTTTCAAAGTAAAAACGAGAAGGGAAATACCTGAATTTGGTTGGGGCAAAAGGGAAATGAGCTGATTCGGAAGTTTGTGGAGGTTGGGAGACCACTAGAGCTTGAGAGAGACAAGGGAAAATGAGACAAAAAAACCATTTAGTTTGCCCTAAAAAACAGAAAAAATCTCGCGAGCATCGACACTTGGCCAAGAAAATCCAGAAAAAATCTGAAAAATTTTCAAAAATTTCAAGGAAGTTTTTAAATGCTTTTGGGTCTAAACACAAGTAATTTTTGAGTAAAATATCTTGGGTAAGATGAAATTTGAGAGAGTTCTAGGAGAATGGATCAATGATACCTAACTCTCTTCTAATCATGCAAAATCTCTCTTCACTCAAGGGTTTGGTAAATACATCAGCTAATTGGTCATCAGTACACACAAATTTAAGTTCCACATTAGAATTTTGTACATGATCTCTTATGAAATGATGTCTTATTTCAATGTGTTTACTTCTTGAATGTTGCACAGGATTCTTAGTTATATTGATTGCACTAGTATTGTCACATCTTATGGGTGTCTTAATCAGTTTAATGCCAAAATCTTCGAGTTGTTGTTTGATCCAAAGGATTTGAGCACAACAACTTTTAGCTGCTATATATTCAGCTTCCGTCGTAGATAGAGCAACTGAATTCTATTTCTTGCTACTCTAAGAGATCAAATTTACTCCAAGAAACTGACAGGTTCCACTAGTACTTTTACGATTAAGTTTGCACCCAGCAAAATCAGCATCAGAATAAGCAATCAATTCAAATGAAGAATCTCTAGAGTACCACAAACTAATTTCAATTGAGCTAGATAGATATCTAAGTATGCATTTAATAGCCAAAAGATGAGACTCTTTAGGATTAGACTGATATCTAGCGCACATACATACACTAAATATAATATCTGGCCTACTGGCAGTAAGATATAGCAATGAACTGATCATGCCACGATATAATTTTTGGTCAATAGATTTACCTGATTCATCCTTGTCAAGTCTACAAGAAGAGCTCATAGGGGTACCTAAAGGATTGGTGTTATCCATCTCAAACTTCTTGAGTATTTCTTTTATGTACTTCACTTGGTTGATGAAGATCCCCTCTTTGGTTTGCTTTATTTAAAGTCTGAGGAAGAAATTCAGTTCTCCCATCATGCTCATCTCGAACTCATCTTGCATTAACTTTGCAAATTCTTGACAAAGAGATTCGTTAGTAGCACCAAATATGATATAATCTACATATAATTGCACTACTAAGAGATCATCATTCTTTTTCTTCAAAAATAAAGTTGTGTCTACATTACCTCTAGCAAAATTATTTTTGAGCAGGAAAGAACTTAAACGATCATACCAAGCTCTAGGAGCTTGTTTCAAACCATACAAAGCTTTATGAAATTTGAAAATATGATTTGAAAATTCAGAATTTTCAAAACAAGACGGTTGTTCAACATAAACATCTTCTTCAATAAAACCATTTAAAAAGGCATTTTTAACATCCATTTGAAATAATTTAAAATTCATAAAGAAGCAAAAGCCAACAATAGCCTAATTGCCTCAAGTCTAGCCACAGGAGCAAAGGTTTCATCAAAATCGATCCCTTGCTCCTGATTGTATTCCTTGGCAACTAATCTAGCCTTATTTCTTGTAACAATACCATTTTCATCAAGTTTATTTTTGAAAACCCATTTTGTGCCAATAATTGAAGTATTTGAAGGCCTATCTACTAATGTCCAAACATTGTTCCTTTTGAATTGGTTAAGTTCATCTTGCATAGCATTTATCCAATTACTATCATTTTCAGCTTCCTCAATAGATTTAGGTTCAATATGAAAAACAAATGCTAAATAATCACAAATATTTCTAAAGGATGATCGAGTACTTACACCTTTAGATGGATCACCAATAATTAGTTCTTTTGGATGCCCATGAGCATATCTCCATTCTTTTGGTAGTGGATCAATAGTAGATGTGTTTTCATCACCTTGTACTTGATTTCCTTCAGGGTTTTGATCATCTTCTTGTTCATTAACAGGCTCTTCATTTGTATTCATTTCTTTAGTTCTTTTAGTACCTGTTTCATCAGAATGCACATCTTCTTTTCTAGAAGATTTATGGTCAGACTCATCAAATACTACATGTATGGATTCTTCAACAACAAGTGTTCTTCTGTTGAAGACCCTGTATGCCTTGCTAGATGTAAAGTAGCCTAGAAAGACACCCTCATCTGACTTGGCATCAAATTTATTCAAATTATCTTTACCATTATTTAAGATGAAACAACGTCATCCAAAAACACAAAAATAATGAATTGAAGGTTTTCTACCCTTCCAAAGCTTATATGGTGTTTTCTGTAAAATCGATCGTATTAAAACTCAATTTAAAATATAGCATGCAGTATTTATGACTTTCGCCCAAAAGTATCTAGGTAGGTCATTTTTACAAAGCATGGTGCGTGCCATTTCTTCAAGAGTTCTATTTTTCCTTTCTACCACCCCATTTTGTTGAGGTGTCATAGGTGCTGAAAAATTGTGATGAATGCCATTTTCAATACAAAATTTATCAAAATCAGCATTTTCAAATTCAGTTCCATGATCACTTCTCAAAGATATGATTGAAACACCTTTTTAATTTGAAACACATTTACGAAATCTAATGAATTCTGAAAACGTTTCATCTTTGTGTGCTAAAAACATGACCCATGTAAATCGTGAAAAATCATCTACAATAACTAGACCATACTTCTTACCTCCCAAACTAGATGTTCTAGTTGGCCCAAAGAGGTTCATGTGAAGCAACTCTAAGGGTCTAGATGTAAAGATTACTCCTTTTAGTTTGAAAGAAGATTTAATTTGTTTTCCAAGCTGACATACACTACAAATCTTGTCTTTTTCAAAATTAAGTTTTGGCAAATCTTTTATCAAATTCTTTTTTTTAAGTTTTGAAATCAAGTACATACTAGCATGTCCTAGTCTACGATGCCAAAGCCAACTAGTTTCATTGATCTTGGCTTCCATTGCCACTAGGCATAGACCATTTTGAATAGGAAGATCATCAAGATCAACCATATAAATATTGCCATGCCTATGACCAATGAACTTGATGCCATTGTTATCTAACCTAGAAATAATGCATAAAGAAGATTCGAAAACAACTTTAAAATCCTTGTCGCAAAATTAACTAATACTAAGCAAGTTATATTTCAAACCATCAACATATAACACATTATCAATATAAGTAGAGGGGGTGATATGGACTTTACCAATACCAATAATTTTGTCCTTTCCATTATCACCAAATGTCACATTGCCACCATTTTGATACTCGAGTGATGATAAATGCTCCACATCTCTGGTCATATGCCTTGAACAACCACTATTGAGGTACCACATTCTTTTCTTATTGGTTGCAAGGCATACCTGCAATAAAAATTAAGTGGAGATTTTAGAAATCCAAGTCATCTTGGATCCTTTCAGGTTAGTGGCATTGGTTCCTTTTGGAATCCAAATTTTCTTAAAATTATTCAATCTTTTCTTATTGCACATGTAAGATTTATGCCCTATAGTACCACATGTATAACAGGTAATAGATGAAGATACAGGTACAAAGAAATTTTTGAAAAGTTTTTGTTTCTTCTGAGTTCTAAACCCTAAACCTGCTCTATCAAAAATAGCCCTTTGGTTATTCAAAAGCATGTTTAACTTTTCAGAACTGTATGTAAATTTATCTACAAAAGGTTTTAACTTTTCAATTTCTTATTTATATTTTTTGTTTTCATCCAAAATTTCTTTGTGTTGTTTTGAAAGATTTTCATTTGAAGCTGAAATGCTTTTCTTTTTCAAAATGTCTTTCTCCTTTTCAAGAATAGAAATGTTATCATTTAATTTTCTGTTTTGAAGAAGTAGACAATCATTTTTATTTAAAAACTTATTATTTGCTTTGACTAAATCAAAATTTTGCTTTTTTCAAATCTTTATATTTTGACTTTAGTTTTGAAATTCTATAACTAACTCATCAAAAACTTCATGTAACTCATCAAATGTAAATTCATTTTCAATTTCAGATTGTACCTCGTCATGATCCGCCATCAGACAGAAGTTTGTAACTTCTTGTTATTCTTTCTCAGAGCTGGAGTCCTCACTGTCACTCCAGGTTGCTATCATGGCCTTATTTCTTAATTTTCTCCTGCTTTTCTTGAGTAAGGGGCAATCTACCTTGAAGTGGCCCGGTTTTTTGCATTCAAAGCATGTGGGCTGCTCCTTGTCTTTCTCTTTTTCTTTCTCTTTACTTGGCTCACCTTTCAGGGATTTCTTTTTGAAGTTAAACTTCTTCTTCCTCATGAACCTTCTGAATTTTTTTGCCATTAGAGCCGTCTCATCTTCTTCATCATCTTCTTCAGAGTCATCGCTTGATTCTTCTCTTGCAGTGGATTTGAAAGCGATTACTTTCTTCTTTTTGTCAACTTCCACATTCTTTTGCTTGAGAGAGAGCTCATAAGTCATCAGTGAGCCCAATAATTACTCAAGTGGAAGAGTGTTGACATCCTTGGCTTCTTCAATAGCTGACACCTTTGCATCCCAAGAAGCCGAGACATGAGAAGTTTGTTTACAAGTTCACCATTAGAAATAATTTTTTCTAGGCTTCTTATGCCATTCACAATATTTGTGAACCTAGTATACATCTCACTAATAGACTCAGTAGGTTCCATTTTAAACATTTCGTAAGTATGAATGAGCATGTTAGCCTTAGTTATTTTTACTTGGTATGTACCCTCATGGATAACCTCAAGTGTGTCCCAAATCTCCTTAGCAGAGAGACAATTAGATATTCTATTGAATTCACTTGGATCAAGAGAGCAAAATAACAAATTCATAGTCTTAGCATTAAGCTTTATTTGCTTAATGTCATTCTCATCCCAATCATCTTCCATTTTTGGAGTGAGAATGCTATTAACCAACATAGTAGGCTGATGAGGACCTTTTACGATTATCCTCCAAAGATTATAATCAATAGCTTGAATGAATATGCTCAGGCGCATTTTCCAATACGTGTAGTTTGTGCCATTAAAAAGTGGGGGATGATTTGAAGCTTGACCTTCAACAACACCCATTCCTATTGGAGCTGCCATGATCTTTTACTCAAGATCCTTGATCTACAAGAGAGTACTGGTGCTCTGATACAAGTTGTTGCCCAGAAATGTAGCCAAAGAGGGGGGGTAAATTGGATCTTTTAAAAATTTAAAGCAATAATGTGCAGGCCTTGTTATATTTATGAATTATGAAATTCAATGCACTAGATTAAATGCAAGAGAAAGCAATAAATGGATTGCAATAAACAATGAGCAAGAAAGAGAGAAGGCAATTACACACAAACACAAAGTTTATAGTGGTTCGGTGCAAACCTAGCACCTACATCCACTCTCCAAGCCACCCTTGGGAATTCCACTATAATCCAACCAAGATTACGATCGACTTGTTTTTCAAAAGGCTCACAAGTCAAAACCTATGTTGGTTTTATCGCCTAGGTTTACCAACAAACTTTTACACTTGTTTTGTCTTTGGGCTCACAAGTTAACCCTAGTTGGTTTTATCCCTTTGGCTTACTAACAAATCACAACAACCTTCTTTCAAGATACCCTTGAAAGCAAGGTCAAATCACAAGATAAAATCAGATATACAATTTCAAAAATAAGACAAACTCTCTTCAAGAGTAGAATAAAAGCTTTAAAGCTCAAGTTGAAGCTTTGTCTTGTCTCCTCCTTGGAATATTCTTTAAACTCTTCTTTTGGAATAATATAAGGATGGGCTTATAAGCTTTTTCAGGGAATCAAACTTTAAATGGCTCTTGAAGTGAAGTTCTTGAGAGAATCTTAGCTTTTTGGCTTTCAATGGACTTCAATACCTCAAGAATGAAGTTGGTGAAGCTTAAATACAAAGAAAAACTTCTAAAAAATGATTTGTGACCGTTTGAGCATCGAATCTAGCCGTTGGGAGCTTGAAAAGATATTTCTGCAAGTCATAAAAATAGATCTGTTAGGCCTGTCAAAATCCGAATGTCGACACTTGGCTTTTAGGTGTCGACACTTGACTTCCAGGTATCGATACTTGAACTTTCAAGTATCGACACTTGATTCACAGGTATCGACACTTGACACAAAAACACTCCATTGGCCAAGTTCTAGATTTTCAAAAAGTCTTAGGTCTTGAGTCGACACTTAGGAACTTAAGTGTCGACACTTGGCATGCCAAGGAGTTTTTCTGCATGCCAAATGCTGAAGTGTCGACACTTGACTTCCCAGGTGTCGACACTTGGTTCTGAAAAATTCATAATCAAGTACAAATTAAGCCCAAAACACAAGCATCAATTTTGAAATTTAAATGGAACATAAATAACCAATAATTGAACATATAAAAGCCCTTTTTGCATGAAGAAGATATCTTAAGTTGCGAAAAATATTCCGTACCATGGCATGCCATGATACTTAAATTTTTGAGAATTTAAGGTGCTTGCTTCCTGAAAACTCATAATTGAAAATAAACATTAGTATACAATATGTACTCAAAGTTTTGGTATTTATCAAAATCACTAGAAGAGCCAACACCTTTGGCCTGAAGAATGCTGGAGCCACGTACCAACATCTGGTCAACAAGGTCTTCAAGGACCAGATTGGCCGGAACATATAAGTGTACGTGGATGACATACTCGTTATGAGCAAGTCGAGCTCGGACCACATCGCCGACCTCGCCGAAGCCTTTCACAATCTCCGGAAGCACTAAATGAAGCTCAATCCGGCAAAATACGCTTTCGGGGTGGCGACCGGGAAGTTCCTCGGCTTCATGGTCACCCAGAGAGGCATCGAAGCGAACCCGGAGAAGGTCCAGGTGATCGTTGATATGGAGCATCCAACATCCAAGAAGCAAGTCCAACGCCTGACAGGACGGGTTGCAGCCTTAAGCCGGTTCATCTCAAGGTCGGTCGATCGCTGCCTTCCCTTCTTCAAGGCGTTGCGCAAGATGAATGACTTCACCTGGACTGAAGAGTGCAAGACAGCCTTTGAAGAACTGAAAGAGTTCCTGGCCTCTCCATCTCTGCTATCCAGACCGGAAGAAGGGGAAGAGCTCCTACTCTACCTGGCGGTCACACTCGGGGTCATCAGCTCGGTTCTCGTCTGCACGGATCAGGACGGATCCCAAAAGCTGGTGTACTACACCAGCAAAATCCTCTGCGATGCGGAGATCAGGTATACTCACTCCGAGAAACTCATTTTTGCACTAATCATGTCTACTAAGCGCCTCGGGCCCTATTTCCATGCTCACCCTATCACGGTTGTGACTGACCAGCCGCTGAGGACCATACTAGGCCACCCAAAAACTTCCAGGAGACTGGCTAAATGATCCCTGGTGCTAAGCGAGTTCGACATCGCATACCGACCGAGGTCATCGCAGAAGGCCCAAGTCCTAGCCGACTTCGTGGTCGAATATACAGGACTCGCCAAGGAGCCAGAGCGGACATCCCCGGAGTGCCAAGCTGAGCTCGGGCCATGGGAGGACCCTTGGATCCTCCACGTGGACAGTGCTTCCAATTTCAACGGGAGCGAAGCAGGCCTCATCCTCGCCAATTGTGACGGAGTGGTGATGGAATACGCCCTCCGCTTCAAGTTCGCCGTCATAAACAACCAGGCGGAGTATGAAGTGCTCCTCACAAGCCTAAAGGTATCCCGCAAGCTGGGCATGCAAAGCCTGAAGGTTTTCACCGACTCCCAACTGGTTGCCGGACAAGTTTCTGGAGAGTACGAGGCCCGAGATCCCTAGATGGTGAAGTACCTGGAGAAGGTCCGTTCGAGCACGGCAGGCTTCCGTCACTTCCGCATTTTCCACATCCCTCGCGGAGAAAATGCTCATGCGGATGCACTGTCGAGGCTCGCAACCCTGCCGGACACATCGCTGGGGCGCGCCTACATCGAGTACCTTGAGAATCCAAGCTATGAAAGCCTAGAGGAGGTGCAACAAGTAGCCCACGAGCCGAGCTGGATGGACAGGTATATCAAGTACATCCAGGACGGCCTCCTACCAGAGGACCGTAGAGAAGCTGGCCTCATTAGAAGGAAGGCCACCCATTTTGTTCTAATGGATGGTCAGCTCTACCACCGATCTTACTCCTACCCACTCCTGAAGTGCCTCAGACCCACGAAGGCAGCCTTCGTGCTCCGAGAGATACACGAGGGCCTCTATGGGAACCATGTGGGGGCGAGGACTCTGGCATACAAGGCTCTTCGCCAGGGATACTTCTGGGAGATGATGAGAGAAGACACTGCCGACTTCGTCAAGAAGTATGATAAATGCCAACGCCATTCCTACATACAACGCCTGCTGGCGGCACCGATCTCTCAACTGTCATCCCCCTGGCCTTTTGCATAGTGGGAGATGGACATCCTGGGACTGTTTCCCACCGTGCCAGGGCAACGGAAGTTTCTGTTAGTGGCGATCAACTACTTCACCAAGTGGGTCGAGGCGGAGCCGCTGGCTCGATTACAGAAGCCAATGTTCGACAATTCTTCTGGAAGTCTGTCATCTATCGCTTCGGACTCCCCAATTGCATCATCACCGACAACGAGCGATAGTTCGACAACCGGGAGTTCGAAGGGTTCTGCGCCGAGCATGGCATCCAACACAAGTTCACCTTGGTAGCTCACCCCCAGACAAATGGGAAAGCCGAGGTGACTAATCGGACTATCCTTCAAGGACTTCGCACCAGGTTGGACCAAGCCAAGGGCAGATGGGCAGAGGAGCTTCCAAGCATCCAATGGGCCTACCACTCAACGCCCAGAACGGCAACGGACGAAACACCCTTCAACCTCGTCTTCGGTGCTGAAGCAGTAATCCCGATCGAGCTCAGCGTGCCCACACTGCAGGTGTAGCAGTACGACGAGACGCAGAATTCAGCATACCTCCTGCTCAATTTATACCTCCTAGAAGAAACAATGGATAAAGCCCGACTTCGGATGGCGGCATATCAGCAACGAGTTGCCCGATATTACAATACACGAATGAAGCTGAAGACTTTTCGACCTGGCGACCTGGTATTGCACCGGGCCGAAGCGTCTCAACCCCGGGAGTGCGGCAAGCTCTCGCCAAAATGGGAAGGCCCTTATAAAGTGGCCGAGGCCCTCTCACATGGGGCCTACTATCTCGAGGACCTGGATGGTGCCAGATTCTCCCGAACATGGAATGCCTGTAATTTAAGGAGATACTATCAATAGTATAAGTTTTTCCTCCATTAAAAATAAAGACTTTCCATTGCATAACAGGTTACTTGCCTTGTAGGAATGTCGCTATCCGGGGCCCAGCTCTCCGAAAGGCTTGCCTCGAGCCTAGCTCCAAGGTGGCAAGCAGTCCGGGACCCAGCTCTCTGGAAGAAAAAGCCCTGAGCCACTGTTCTCAGGCACTCAAGCCCGAAGCCACTGTTCTCCGGCACCAAAGCCTCGAGCCTAGCTCCAAGGCATACAAGCCCTGAGCCACTGTTCTCAGGCACTCAAGCCCGAAGCCACTGTTCTCCAGCACCAAAGCCTCAAGCCTAGCTCCAAGGCATACAAGCCCTGAGCCACTGTTCTCAGGCACTCAAGCCCGGAGCCACTGTTCTCCGGCACCAAAGCCTCGAGCCTAGCTCCAAGGCATACAAGCCCTGAGCCACTATTCTCAGGCACTCAAGCCCGGAGCCACTGTTTTCCAGCACCAAAGCCTCAAGCCCAGCTCCAAGGCATTCAGGACCCGAAGCCCAGCTCTTCGGCTAGCACATCTTCGAGCCTAGCTCCAAGACAGTGAGCTCGGAGCCACTATTCTCCGGCACCAAAGCCTCGAGGCCAGCTCCAAGGCATTTAGGACCCGGAGGCTAGCTCTCCGGCTAGCACATCTTCGAGCCCAGCTCCAAGATAGTGATTCTGGAGCCACCGTTCTCCAGCACCCAAGTCTCGAGTCCAGCTCCAAGGTGTTCAAGACCCGGAGCCCAGCTCTCCAGCCAGTACATCTTCGAGCCCAGCTCCAGGACAACAACTCCTAAGCCTTGTTCTCAGGCGACCAAGATTCGGAGCCCAGCTCTCCAACCAGTACGTCTTCAAGCCCAGCTCCAAGACAACAACTCCTGAGCCTTGTTCTCAGGCGACCAAAACCTGGAGCCCAGCTCTTCGGCCAGTACATCTTCGAGCCCAGCTCCAAGACAACAACTCCTGAGCCTTGTTCTCAGGCGACCAAGACCCGGAGCCCAGCTCTCCAGCTAGTACGTCTTCGAGCCCAGCTCAAGACAACAACTCCTGAGCCTTGTTCTCGGGCGACCAAGACCCGGAGCCCAGCTCTCCGGCCAACATGTCCTCGAGCCCAGCTCCAAGACTATGAGACTCAAGTTCATACAAGATGGAGCTCTCCTCTCTAACCTCCCCACACCAAAAAAAAGAGAGAAAAGAAAAAGAGAAAAAAGAGAGAAGAGGAGGAGAGGGGAGAAAGGATTCACACTACAACAAAAAAGGAGAAGTTATGCTGATCAAAACACTCTTTTTTACTTAAAAAGTGTTACACTATTTCCCAGGCCCTAACAAGCCAGGCAGCCCGATCCAACAAAAAGAAAAATAAAAAATTACAAGATGTCCTACTCTACTGGGCCGGCTCCTTTCCTAGACGGTGCCCAACTGGGACTTCCCCCTCTTCCACCTCCACTGTGAGGGCACCCTCCTCGGCGGCTATCGCCGCGGGGACTTGTTCAGCTGCTGCCACCGTCGGAGCCAACTCAGCTGCCTCTGTCCGTAGTGCTAGTTCGGCCGTCATCGCTGTCGAGGTCGGCTCGACATGGCCCGGTGTCGCTGAGACCACCTCCGGGAGAGGCCTGACTGGAGCGGCTCCCAGCCCCACTGCAGCTGGCGTCGGAGATGGAGCCTTCTTGCTAGGGGCCCGGAGCGCGGCCAACCACTCCTCGAAAAGGATCCCTCGCAGCTGGGAGCGGCAGTAGGCGAACCCCTTGGCAAAGGAGTCCGTCACCGCCTCCTTGAAGTCCTTTATGTACTCGGGAGAGGCCTTAAAATTGGCCACCGCATCGGCAACCTCCTTCCTTGCGGCCTCCACCCAGCACGTTGCCTCGGCCGACTTCTCTCCTGCGCACTCGACCTGGCGGATTGCCACCGCCATCCCCTTCTCGACTATCTCAGCAGAGTGGGTGGCGGCGGCAGCCTTCTCCTCCACCTTCGCAGCCCTCTTCTCAGCGGCCGCTGCCTTCCTCTCAGCGAAGACGGCCCGTTCCCTTGCCACCTCTGACTCGGCCCGGAGCTCCTTCAACCGGGTCCTCTTCACCTCGAGTTCTCTCTCGAGCTCCTTCCTGATCCCCGCGGCATCGGCGACCTCGCCCTTGAGGCTCTTAACCTTCAGGTTAGCCTCCTGGGTCTCCTCGTCCTTCCGACTCGCCTCGGCCCTCAGGGACTCGAGTTCTGCCTGTCGCTCCTTGTCCCTCTTGGCCCAATTACGGCAGAAGTCCCGGATGAGGACCAGTTCCCTACCTTGCTGCATCAAAGAAATCACGTCAGCTACGATGCCCAAAAAGGTTAGGAGGAATAGAGATGGGCAAGGAGAAACTTACGACGTAGAGGTTGGCGAAGGATGAGTTGATGACGTCGCCAAGAAGTCTCCCACTCCCTTCCCGCCGGTCGTAGGACTGGACTGAGAAGTCCATCATTCGCTCGATGAGGCTTGGGTCCTTTATAAGGAAGACGTTGGGCCCCAACCTAAAAGGGACTCGGCGATAGTCTCTATCCCTCTTCTCTGCCGACTCGGACCCCTCAGCAGCGGAAGACGCCTTCGGTGCCGGTTGCGAGCTCGGTGCCGCTTCAGACCGCACCGTGGGCACCGGCCTCGTGTCTCTCGGCTCCCCGTCCTCCTCGACCTCGACGATCTCTGGAGGAGGGGCTGCCACCCTTGCAGCAGCAGCAACCGACCTGGCCCGAACAACCACCTCGGGCTCAGGCGCCGAGGCCTGGTCGCGCTGCCTTGGAGGCTCCAGGACGGGCTCAGCTGCCCTCTTTCGCCTCCGTTCGGAAACCGACGCGTATGGTTTGGCCTGCACCGGCCTTGTACCGTCATCTGCACAAGCCCTCTTCGGAGCAGGCTCGCCAGCCTCAGCCGCCTGTTCTCGCTCCTCGGAGAAAGAAAGCAGCTCATCCATAGAGAATTTCATGCCTGCACCAAGGGAGACACAGTCAACCGCAAGTTCAAAAAAAAAAGAAAAAAAAAAGAAAAAGAAAAAGTAAGCAAAGCAGAAAAGAAGAAGAGAGATCACCGGGACGGGCGACAGAAAAAAGGGAGAAGGGCCACACAGGAGGACTCTTCCACCTCGGCCATCACCTCTCCCAGCCCGCTCTCACTTCCATTCACACCACACTCACTCCTCCTAGCATGGAGCTCATCCCAAGGGGCTCGATCAGGAGGATCTGTTCTCCTGGATCGTCACTGACTTGACCGTCGGAGCACCCCCGCCGGAATCCTCGGCCCGGGTCACTGACGCTGTTTCTTGCAGGTCCCGAGGCACAGGAGGCATCCCGAAGAGACGGACGGGGGATCATCGATGCCACCAGCAGCTACGAGCCACGATGATCCTGGCGGCAACACCATCGATTATGTCCCCATCGCCACCTTCTCTGATGAGCCTCCTCTCTTCCCCTTCTCTTTTTTTAACCATAGGTGCAATCACAAGCAATAAGGGACAACACCCCTTTTCTCCTCCTCTCTCGGCTTCGCTATGCTTGGAAACTATTATTTATTTTTAGAAAATATTCAATCAAATATCTACAAAAAAATATATATCAACATATCACCAATATCGGATCACTTAAAATAATAATCTCCACAAAAAAACTTGGTACCTTTGCATTGTACAATATGATGTGCACTGGATAGACTGTTCATAGTATGATAGAGGGCTAGCAAATACATGCATTACGTATATGCACGGCATGCATATTATTCATCAATCATTCATCATGTGATAAACGATTACAAGATATACCATACACCACAGTGCATCACATAGGATCCACACTCATCACAAAATGAATAAAAAATAGTATGAGTTTAGGTACCTTGGCTTCCAAAATCTTTCATTGTCATTATACCATCAAATTTGAAGAAGTCGGTTCTCCACATAAATAGAGATATAACAATAAGCTACAATAGTAGAAATTTCAAGTTATAGCTATTTCTAGAATTAAAACTTCTGGTATGTTAAAAAAAAAGATAAAATAAAATATATAGATACGGATGGTTCTAGAATTCCTACCAAGTACAAATTTATTTATTTATACTAAATATAATAATTATATACTCTAATGGTTATATTCATGTGTGGTTTTGTTCATAACAATTTTGATAACTAATACTAATTATCTATAAAGTTTTTCCTATTTGGATTAACATTAATTATTATTTATAGTTTGTTAAAAATAAATTAATTTTATGATCCATGTTGATAGAAATGTATTGCCCAATGTTATGTGATCCTTATATTTGGGCTTTAGGCACATTATATTGGTTGGTATGGTTGAGTTGGTACAATATAGATCTTGGTCCAATTGATCCATGATGGAAGAGCCTGTTAGGATTTATTTATAAATAATAGGCTAGGTTTTCTCTCCACTCCTTAATTATTATTATTCTATGTGAGATTTGTTCTCATAGCTAGTCCAATCAAAGAGCCGCCTGTTGAGAAAGGAAGCTAAAAGAAGAACTTGATCTTTGATATTCATATGAGCTCTATTACAGGTTTGATAGATTAATAGCGAATACAGGTATGCATTTCAAATCTAATTTTTTTGATAAATCATGATTATATTATAAAATTATAGATTGTTAGTTATTCAGATCAGATCTCAAAAGGTTTTATATTCTAACCTTTTGTATTTGATCCATGGGATTTACAAATCTATTATTTGCTAAAATCAATTCTTGGAAATAATATTATTTTTGTGTTGAAGAAATCATGCACAAGTTCTTAGGTTAATAATAATAAAAAACTTTTACAAATGATATCAGAGCAACTATCTATGATCTAGAATCTTTTATTTTTAATTTATTTCATTAGAAAGGATCCTGGTTTGCTTCTTGATTTTGTTTTTAATTATTTTCCTAGTTTCCTTCTCTCATAAAGATCGTGCCTCACACCTCCGTGGGGCTAGAACTGGGCTCGGGCTGGCCCGAAGTTGGACTGGGCTTCAGCCAAGCCCAAATAGATTGGGTCGGGCTTGGGCCTAAAAATATAATTCATTTAATTTCGGGCCAGGCTCGGGCTCTCCCTTGGCCAAGCCTGGCCTCGAGCCTGACCCGACCCAAACCTAACTCGAAAAAGGCCTGGCCCGAATCCGGCCTGCCAGCCCGATTTTTAGGATTTTAATCTTTTATTTTTTTAAAAAAAATATGTACCGGTAGTTAAAAGAACTTCATTTTACCATTTTATCTTCAATCTGGCAGGTCCAATCGAACTCTAATTCAGACCAAAATAAGTACAAGTAGTTAAAAGAACTTCATTTTATCATTTCATCCTTAATTTGGTAGATCCAATCGGGCTTTAATTCGGGTCGGCTCAAATAAAAGCTTGGTTCGAGCCGGGCCTAATCGGGCTCGGGCCAAGCTCGGGTTCGGGCTCAGACTGAATTTTTTCAAAATAAATTGGACCTAAGCCCAACCCGAAATCCAAATTTTTCAAACCAAATTCGGATAGGGATATGGCCCAGCCCGGCCTGGCCCACTTCCGATCCTACTTCTCCAAGTCGATATCCTCTAGATCCGGAAATCTTTGGCGCTGCCACCAATTTTTTTTATTTTAAATTATTATTAAGATCGTGACAGATTGAAGGTTACCATTATAAAATCTAAAATCATGGCTTTAGAGAGATTAAATAAAAAAGAAAAAAAAAAATATCATGCTTTGAATCCCCTCTCGCCGCTTTCTATCACTGATGTCGGCGAGGATAGCTAGTGGAGGTCGGATCCTTGCTCTTCTCGAACCCTCCACTGCGCCTCCTCGGCCTATCCCTTCACCCTTCTACTGTCATCCATGGAGAGGGAAGCAGCGAACAAACACTAATGGAACCGGTGCTGGAACCAATCCGCCTCCACCTCCACCGCAAGAACCAATCCCAGTCGTTCGAATCCCTCCAGCTTGAAATCCAAATTTCAAAAGAGGATGATCAAAAACCTTAAAACAATGCGAGACGACTAGAATTGAGCCCCATTCGACCGCTTGGAAGGCTCTCATTTTGCTCCAGAATCGCGAGATAGAAGCAGACGGTGATATGCTCTGTGCTCTCTTCGAGCTCACTCGGAGTAGTGTAAGATGCTTCAATTCGAAATGCATTGCCGGTGGTCTTAAACAGCCGACGAGCCACCGGTGCGGTACTGTCGACGAAGGGAGGCACCGGCCATGGCAGTTCTGGTTTTTTCTTCTTCGATGGCTCCTGGCCACGGTTTCGCCGATGACAGGGTCACTGATGGTCGGGGGGATGACCTGCCGGTGGTCGGGTTAGGCCGGCGGTCCTCCATGGAGTAGATCCCAAGCTAGGAACTGCCATTAATGGCGGTTTGGGAGCTACGGTGAGCGGGAGAGGAAGAAGATGAGGATTTTGGTTTTGGGTCAACGGGTTATCGGGTTTTAACCTGTTCAAACCTAAACTATTAATTAAATTAAATCTACTTAAGAAATTCGTTAAACCTAATTACAATAGATCAGTTTTAATTTTGGATTAAAATTTTTTTATAATTTAGTCCCTACAAAACTTTGCATTTAAAATGGATCGATATAAAATATATATAGATTCCTAATGTCTTGAATATTATAAATAGTCCTTAAAATTTTATATCTAGATCCCTGTTAGTTTTTTAAAATATATTTACAGAAAAGTTCTTATATTTTTATAATTTATGATTTATTTCTCTATTATTGATTTTTTATAAAATCGATGTAACTTGTTCATTTTACATCCAATTTGAGCATTTTTTGGACCGTTGGACTCATAATAATTTAAAAAATATTTTAATTAAAATTTTCATGCATGATAAAATATTTAAATAATTATAAATTATTTTATATAATTTTACTTATTATTATATAATATAAATATATTTTTGTGTAGCTCCAAAAGATCCAGAGTACTATATGAATTTTAAATAGTTGAGTCATTAAAAACTAATAATTTATTTTTATTATATTTTAGAATTAAATATTAACGTATTGTTATAGTTGATCCAAAAATGATTGTAATTAATTGTGACATTATATACAATAATTCTTGTCCAAAGATATTTTATAGTTGTGTAGTAAGTATTATTGATAAAAGTGACAATTAGAATGTAATATTATGTTATGATTTGATCAATGGGTACATGTTATTGAGTATCCCATTTTGGATTAATCTGTTATAGAATACAAGTGGTCAAAGTATATCATTTTATATTTATTATAATATTTATTTTTTGTA
This sequence comes from Areca catechu, assembly GCA_021397845.1. Classification (NCBI taxonomy): domain Eukaryota; kingdom Viridiplantae; phylum Streptophyta; class Magnoliopsida; order Arecales; family Arecaceae; genus Areca; species Areca catechu. The sequence continues at coordinate 179,203,162 of CM038052.1, forward strand.
TGAATAATTTTATAAGTTGGTATAAATATTTATCACTAAAGTGGTTCGTTTATGTTATCTATAAGATTTTTTTATTATGAGAGGGATATTTTCTGGTCATGGCATACAACCACCTGTCCAAAGGGGATTGTTATATGTTTTAATTAGAAATGATTGCATGGAGCATTGTGTTGCAAAGATGCTCTAACTTTCATAGATCTATCTATCCAAAGGGGATAGGTTTATGAATGTTATGATATTTTATTTACTTGTAGCTTCATATGAAGAGTACTAATATATTATATATTCTGCCCAAAAGAGAATATGTAATATTATATTTGGACTCTTGTATATCACATGTATATGCTCATTGACTAATATTTGTATTCCTATTATCTTTGATTATACAGTCATTTTTTATGTAACAATAATAATATTATTATTGAGATATTAATTGGGTCAAATTATTAAAGATAAAAGTATATTGGCTTAGACAATTGTATATCCAAAGGAAACAGATTTTTGAATGCCTGATATCTTCATTGTGTTAATCTTTGTTTTCTTTGAAAAGAGATATATATTGAGCCTAAGAAGTTTGTCTATCCAAAGGGGATAGATTTTCAAAAGCCTTGTATTCTCATTATATTGACCCCATTATTGGAGCTCAAAAGTACATCATATTCTATACTTAAAAAAAAGTTTTATGATGATACACATGGCACACTTATTGAAAATAATTATTATATTTAAAGCCTTTATTTATTTATTATTTATACCTCAAACATGTTGCATCATATATGATCTTGATTTATCTTTTATGTATCTTATGCCACCTTAGAGATCATGACTTGATGATCCCTGATGATAACAGTTTATGAATTTTGATGGATGATAACCACCAAAGTGGCATGTTTATTGAGATTTACAAATCCTTTATAAGATATTTAGAAGGAATTGTATAGCATTATATGTTGAAGAGAGATTCGTTATGTGGATCACTTTCTTCTAAGAAAAGTTTTATAGCATTAGACCCAAGGGCTCTCATTATAATAATGCTTATAAAATTATTTTAGTATACATATTATCTATGTTCTCTATTAATTAACTACATAAAGATTGTTTAGTAATTAATATATTTATATTTAATAGAGTTTACTTTTATTATGACGATTCTGATTAAATAATTATAAAATATGAAAATTGAAATTGTGCTAGTACCAGTATGATGAAGTATAGATATTATATTATGTAATAATTTTCATCTTGGATAACTTATAAAAGTACTCTAAAATAAGCTATCTATAAAATGATAAAGTATGAATTATTTTATTTATAATATATTATATAATTGGTTCCATTCATTTTGTTGTATCTAAGAATAGTGATCTAATATGATTTATGATCTCATTAGTAAAAGATATGTAAAATCTGATAAAAGAAAAAATCTAGATAGTTGATGGATAAATAAAATGATATGAGATATAATGCTATGATGGTATTAAGACTTATATCTTGAAATTAGATAATATTGCACCTAAACTTAGTATTATGAGATTTTTATCTTTAATACATTAGTTATTTATTATATTTTTAGTTTGCCTGTTGTGCAGTTAAGTGAACTTAAAAATATAAGTAAAATAATTTTATCCTATTTCGTTCAAAAGTTTGATACTTTTGAGAAAAAATAGGAATATTGATATAATATTTTAGTCATATTCTAGGATCCCATACATAATAAATAAATAGTATTATTAAATATTTATATAAGTATAGGATAGTTGTTTAATACACCATGCTCGAAATTTCTAAGTAAAATGATGTAATTAAAAAGCAAAATCATACTCTGAAAGACATGGTATGAAGTATGATGAGTGTGCGTAATTTATCATGATATCTCTAGTATAAGATCTTAAAGAATTATCATCTATATTTGAATAAAATTCTTGGTAAAATGATATATAAGTATCTTTTTGAGTTAAAGGTTGGTAGAACGTCCAATATTACTTAATTTTATATTTGGGGCTATCCTACAATATTTAACCATCAATACTGCTGACTCTGGTCTTGATTTTGATGATTGACAAAATGTTTAAGTATATATGAGTACTAATTGTGTTTTAAGTGTATTTCTCAGATCTTAGTATTCATCCATGTTGAATGAAGAAATGCTTGTATTTCAATTGAAAGTCCTTTAATTAATGGAAAATCAAGTATATGGACTTTGAAATTAATATGGAAGAACTTGAAGAAGTTAAAGTTTCAATTTGAAGATGTTTCAGCAATGGCACAGGCAAGTGTCGACACTTGGAAATGAAGTGTCGACACCTGAGGAACAAGTGTCGACACTTGAAGAGTGAAGTGTCGACTCAAGGCCTGAGACAAATAGAAAACTTCAGAAAGCTCTTTCAGTGAAGTGTCGACACCTGGAGTGAAGTGTCGACACTTAGAAGTGAAGTGTCGACACCTGGAAACTGAAGTGTCGACACTTGAAACTGAAGTGTCGACACTGAAGGTGAAGTGTCGACACTTGAACAGTAACGGCTAGTTTTCTGGACTGCAGAACTTCTCCAACTTGCTTCCAAACGGTCATATTTTCTCCTAACGGCTATAAACGGTCATTTAAGTGTTGGGAGGCTATATAAACATCAAAAATCAATTGGGGAAGTAATCCTTTGGTGAGATTTTTGAATATTCTTCAAGGATTCAAAAGTTGAGTGGTTCAAGCCTTCAAGCTTCCAAGTTTCAAAGAAAGCATCCAAAGTTCACATCCTCAAGCATCAATCAAAGGCTTCATCAACTTGAAGACAAGATCTTCATCAACTCTCAACGGGCTTCAAAGAGATTTGCTTTATTTTAGAAAGCTTTTATTGTATTCATTTATACTTGCTCTTACATTATTTTACTTAAGGTTTTTGGTGAGCCTTGGAAAACCAAAGAGGTTTTTGGTGAGCCTTAAAAAATCAAAGTGGTTGTTGGTAAGCCTTGAAACCAACTAGGGTTTTACTTGTAACCCCAAAGCCAAAACAAGTTGTTTAGGTTCTTGGTTATCCCGTAAAACAAGGGTGGTTGTTGGTGAGCCTTGAAACCAACTAGGGTTGACTTGTGAGCCCGAAGACAAAACAAGTTGTAAAAGTTGTTGGTGAGCCTAAGTTATAAAACCAAACTTAGTGGAATTCCCAAAGGATTCTTGGAGAGTGGATGTAGGTGCTTGGTTGGCACCGAACCACTATAAATCTTTGTGTTTGTGTGATTGTTCTCCTTATGCTTTAATTTATTATTTCCGCTGCATTTATTTGAAATACACAAGCACTTAAATTGCATTAGCATATACTTGCTTTAGTTCATCTTTTAAATAGTACAAAAGTTTATAAAACCCAATTCACCCCCCCTCTTGGGTTGCCTACGTGGGCCTTCAAATACTCCATCAATGTATAAATTTGGTTTTGAAATAGCATGTTATTTATTTTGATTATATCCAAATAATTCTAAATGAATATAGATTCTACTATCCTAATAGAGGTATAAAGAATATTAAGTTAAATCATGTCATATTTGTAGATTCTGATTTGTATGATGTTAGATACTCCTATACTCGAAATATGATATTGAAGAAAAATAATTATTACGCTTATTTTTTTATTTATGTAAATATTATATTTCATCCTACTGAAGGATAGTGGAGAATATATCATATATATAACTAATTATAGTACCTCCATTACTAATTGATGTAGCACTGGTAAAGAAATCATATAATAAGAAATAGAAATATGTTATTTCTTATAATAATTTGATTTCTCAATATGCGAATGGCTAGAGGGTCTGTTTCATAAAAATGTATAAAAAAATCTAGTAACATTATTTGGATATACATGCAAAGTTTGTGATAATTACAAAATCATAATTCATATTACTTTTATTGCTGAACATTATCCTGGATCTTCTAATTATTGATTGTATATTAAAAATCACTTAAGATTTATTATAATAATAGTATAGCTATGTTCTTTAAAAGAATAATAAAAGTTTTTATTATCTCTATCTATGTGAAGATAGAATATTTGACAGTAAGAGATTTTAGTTAAAATGGGATATTTTGTAAAGTATATTTGTACAAAGTCAATGTTTGTTAATCTCCTAATCAAATAAATAAGATCCATAATTTTATAAAATATATTAAGAATATGAGTATTTAGAATCTTTTGATTTTTTGAATTAGTAAAAGTTTAATATTTTGATGTATTTATGCATTGACTTAATTAATAAATTTTATTTGTTATTAATTATTTTATTGATGGATTATAATCCACAGATACATAACTATCAAGTGTGTATATATAGTCTATATCTTCTTATTAAGGATTTGAAACCTGTATGCTTTACAAAGCATGTTAAAAATATGGATATATTAAATTCTTTTATTGTATTTGGTTAGTCGGAGTAACTTTATATTTGTGCTTTATTATTATAAAGCTTTGTTTTATTTTATATTTCTATCATGGATTTTTTATACATTATTGATATGATAGTTGATGGATTGCATTTCTATATGGTTTATATGCACATGTGAAATAAAATACAACATAGTATCAAAGAATATGTCTTTATTTTGAGAATAACAGTTGTATGGGTATATCTCATTTGATAATTAAGAGATATCAATATACTTGTTTGGAGTTATACAAATTTCTTTTAAAGTCGTAAAATTTTTCTAGCTTGTAATAATGCATGTGGTTAAAGAGAAATCATGATTGATGATATATTCATTTAATTTCTTTTAATTATAAGATATCTCTTTGGTTATGTATAAAACTGAGATCAGGTATCGAGTCTTAGATATATTGTACTATCCCGTCATTGCTACCATGTTTGAGTATGTGAGATAGAATAACTTATTATTTTGATGTTATTAAAATTTTTCTTCTTATCTTGTTCTTAAAGCATATTGAAGAGAAATTAAAGGACCAACAATAAAAATAACATATTTTGTTTGGATAATTTTTAATGCTATTTTCTTGCTATTCTACCATACCAAGGCTCATGTCAATAGTATTAGTGGTGCTTGTAACCATGGATAGGTTTTGTATCAAATAAGGGATACAATGATTCTCATGATTTGGTATGATTAATACTGTTGGACCGAGTCATTTGTAGATATTATCTATGGATCATATATTTTGTAGCCACATACTGTTAAGGCTACAAATGGATCAGATTGAGTCGTGACCTGGCCTAACCCAACCCGTTTAGACCCGATCCAACCCATTTTTATGGATCCATGGGTCCATGTCATATTCCAAAATTAGACCCATTCTATTTTTTGGATCAGGTCTGGATTTACTAAATTTGGATCCAACCCGATCCAACCTGACTCGAATATACTAATACTGTTATGATTATATCTATTGGGACCTTTAAATTAAAATTTAAAATTTATATGAAACTTACTTTTAACATAGAAATAGAGTTATAATTATTTTTATATATTAATTTATTTTAAAAATAATATTATTTGTGTTGCCGCCAAGAACGCCGTGGCCCGTAGCTGCTGCCGGTGCCGGAGTGCGCACCCTCTGCCGCCTGGCGGTCCCCTGCTCCTAGACCTGCGAAACAGGGGTTAGTAACTCGGGCCGGGGTTTCCGGCGGGGGCACTCCAACGGTCAAGTCAGTGACGATCCAAGGGAACAGATCTTCCTGGTTAGGCCCCTCTTGATGGACTCCGCACTAGGAGGATAAAGGATGTGTGTGAAGGCGAAAACGTAGTAGGGAGAGAATAATGGCGGGGACAGAGGGATTCCCTGTTCCTCCGCTTCTCCTTGTTTCCCTGGTTTTCCCTCGACTGTGGTGGTGGTGGCGCTTTGCCCTCTTGATCGAGCGTGCGCTTGTGTTGTTGGTGGATTGTTGTTGTTACCTCCCCCTTTCGGGGGTGCCGATCGTTCTTTGTAGTTGAAAGATAGCCATTAGATGCTTGCCTCGGGATCTGTGCTGGGCTGGCAGGCGCGTGCGGTAGGATTCCGTGCCGTGGACGAGACGTCTTTCCTGACATGTGGTAAGGGAAGCTTCCATTCGTTCTGACATCCTCTCCGGCCTGGGGGCTCCGAGCTCGTGCGGTCACCTTGATGGAGGAGGGAAGAGTGCGGGCCCGGTCCAGAGGGCACGCGCTCGAAGAGGCTCCACATTGGCGGGTGAGCGCTGAGCTCGACTCCGACCACAGGACTCAAACCTTCGAGGGTCTCGCTCTGGATGGCAGAGGGCGGACCCGGTCCAGAGGGCACGCACTCGGAGAGGCTCCACATTGACAGGTGAGCGCTGAGCTCGACTCCGACCACAGGGCACTAACCTCCGAGGGTCTCGCTCTGGAGGGCAGAAGGCTGACCCGATCCAGAGGGCACACGCTCGGAGAGGCTCCACATTGGCGGGTGAACGCTGAGCTCGACTCCAACCACAGGGCTCAAACCTCCGAGGGTCTCGCTCTATAGGGCAGAAGGCGGAACCGGTCCAGAGGGCGCGCGCTCGGAGAGGCTCCACGTTTGTAGGTGAGCGCCGAGCTCGACTCCGACCACAAGGCTCTAACCTCTGAGGGTCTCGCTCTGGAGGGCGGAAGGTGGACCCGGTCCAAAGGGCGCGCGCTCGGAGAGGCTCCACGTTGGCGGGTGAGCGCTGAGCTGACTCCGATCACAGGGCTCAAACCTCCGAGGGTCTCGCTCTGGAGGGCAGAGGGCGGCACCGGCCTAGGCATCCCGAGCTATAAGGCCCGACCTGGCGGAGGACAGAGCTTGACTTGCTGTCTCGAGGGAGCTCAGCTCAGCTCGGCAAAGCGATCTGGGCTGAAGTGTTGCCTTGGCACCCGACGCGGCGGTTTCTTTTGACATGGCGCCAGTCATACCTCCACGTCAGTGGTCTCGCAACATCAATTTGTTATCTATTTTATGGTTAATAATAATTGATTATGTAATAATTGAAATATTGCTATCTATATTTTATCTAGATCATATTTAGATCTAATTTTTTAGATTAGAACCGGATTATTTGTTGACTTGATCCAATCCAAATAACCGGTTATGTTGAAAATTCTAATAGTGAACCCGACTCGACCCGATTTAATTTTCTAGTTGATTGAGTCTGGGTCTAATATTAGGACCCGATCAAAGAATCGGATCGAATCGAGGTCACTCATGACCCGATCCGACCCGACCCATTTGCACCCCTACATACTATTTTTAACTCGAGAGTCATTTTAAAATAAAATATTTTTAAAATTATAATTAATATTATCCAAGTGAAAGAATATAAGAATTTTTTTATTTAAGCTAATATTAATTATTGTTATTTAGATTTATTAAAAATGAGTTGATTTTATAGTCCATGTTAATAGATATGTATTTGCCCAATGTTATGTGATCCTTATGTTTGGGCTTTGGGCATCTTATATTGGTTGGTGTGGTTGAGATGGCACATTGTAGCCTTGACTCAACTAGCTCGTGATAGAGGGCTTATTAGGATTTACTTATAAATAATAGACTAGATTCCCTCTCCAATCCTTATATTATTATTATTTTACGTGATATTTGTTCTCACCGCTAGTTCCATCGAATAGCCATCTGTTGAGAAAGGATACTGGGGAGGACTTGGCCTTTGATGTTTATGTAAACATTTATTATAGGTTTAACAGATTAATGACGAATACAGGTATGCATCTAAAATTTAAATTTTTTAGTGTATCATGATTATGTAATAAAAATTATAGATATGTTAATTATTTAGATCATATTTTAAAAGGTTTTGTATTCTAACCTTCTGCATTTAATTCATGAAATTTACAGATCTATTATTTACTAAAATCAATTTTTAGAAGTAATATTGTTTTTGATGTTCTAGATTTCATGCATAACATTTTGGAATAATAATAATAACTTTCTTACATTATCCTCCATTATATATGTTTATTATCCTCCATTACATTACAGCTTATATTGACTATCTATTTTATCTCAATTTATAGAAAAAGTCTTTGTGCACTGCGTGCGGTGCAGTAAATCCAACGTGGCCCGCACCGCTTTTCTTATTGGTCCAAATATATCCACTATAGCATGATGGGATGGGAGTTAAGCATGACTAGCATTAATTACTACTCAGCTTTTATTTGAAATTTTTGTTCAGACCAAAATACCCTTCCCTCCAGTCCCTTTTCTGCATGGGTGTCGTAGGTTTTGAATTAGGATGTCGTAGCTTTTAAACTATGATGTCGTAATACTGTTTCAGGTTTTATTTTATATTTTTTTTGCAGGGGTGTTGTAGGTTTTGAACTAGGGTATCGTAGGTTTTGAACTAGGGTGTCGTAATACTGTTTCAGGTTTTATTTTATATTTTTCTGCAGGGATATCGTAGGTTTTGAACTAGGGTGTCGTAGCTTTTGAACTAGGGTATCGTAATATTGTTTCTGGTTTTAATTTATATTTTTCTGCAGAGGTGTCTTAGGTTTTGAACTAGAGTGTCGTAGCTTTTGAACTAGGGTGTCGTAATACTGTTTCTGATTTTAATTTATATTTTCTGTAGGGGTGTCGTAGGTTTTGAACTAGGGTGTCGTAGCTTTTGAACTATGGTATCGTAATATTATTTCTGGTCATTTTTGAACCAGGGTATCGTAGGTTTTGAACTAGGATGTCGTAAGTTTTGAACTAGGATACCGTAATACTGTTTCAAGTCATTTTGAACCAGGATGTCGTATATTTTGAACTATGATATCGTAGCTTTTGAACTAGGATGTCGTAATACTATTTCAGATCATTTTTTGAACCAGGATGTCGTAGATTTTGAACTGGGATGTCGTAGCTTTTGAACTAGGATATCGTAAGGGTTTTTTGGTCTGGACGAAAATTTCAATTAATGCTAGTCATCTCAGCTTTTGTCCTATCATGCTATAGTGAATATTTTTGGACCAATAGGAGCGTGCGATGCAGGCCATGCTGGATTTGCTGTACCGCATACGATGCATAAAGAATTACTCCAATTTATAACATAGTACTTTTATATTTAGAAGGATCTCTAAGCTAGCCCAACCGTGTTGGTTTATCGTGATCTATTGTGACTGATCATGGTCATGTCCTAAACTTTTGGCATGCTTATCAATACCATGACCAAGCCTTTATATTTTGGTACTTGCCTTTACATGGCAAATTTTACCATGGCCAAACTTTAGAAAATCTAGCAAGAATCTAGTGATTTTCATCCATTTTAACTTAATCTAACATTAATTCATGTAGCACTTAGTTAGATTGTTTAGATAAAATGTAACTATGTAAGCAAATACAGTGATAGATTTAATAAGATGGATAATTATATGTTCACATTAGAATCAAGCTCCCAATCCTTACCAAGTACCGGTCATACCTTAGCTGGCGGGAAATAATTATACAATCATTTGGTATCTAAAATAATTTTCTTGCAGAAAGTAGTAATCGATGAATGCGCAAGCAATTGCTTATTACCACGACAGAACGAGGGAAGGGGCCCAGGGTAGATCTATCAATGGATCGGATTCAGGTCAGAATTCAGATATCTAGATTTGAACTCGATCTTAGTTATTAGATTCGGACCCGGACCTAAATACCCGATGGATCCAGTTTTGAAGTACCAGACCTGGACCCAAATGAGTCTCGGATATCCGAACCCGGACCTGGATCTGAATGGATAGTACCATGGCACATAAAGTCCAATATTACCTTTTTATTTTTTTTTAAAGTAAATAAGAGAATTGAATTAGAACCTATTATAATATAACAATACAAGCAAGCAGCGACAAAATGATATAATAGCATGCTAACAACCATAGTAATACTATTTCAAAATCAATTATAGTTTTTAATATAAGAGGCCTTTAATTCAGCAGCGGAGGAGTCCTAATTCTTTTTCATCGTCTAAATTCCTAATCCTCCCTGTCCCTCGTCGACTTTTTTGATCTAATGGTTCATAATAATATAATATATATATATATATATATAATACTATATTATATAATCAGGTCTCGGGTATGGATATTTAATATCCAGATCCGAATCCATTTAATTATAATTAAATGGGTCCGAATCCGGATCCAGGTAAATGGGTCCAAATTTAGTACCATATCCGGATCCGTTGGGTAAATATTCGTGGGTCTCGGGTCCGAATCCAATCCATTGACAGCTCTAACATGGAGCAAGTGAAAATGGGAGGTATGAGAAGGTGGAGGATGGGCAACAACGAGAGAGATAGAGATGCCGAGAATTGCAGGAAATAAGGAAATAATAATAATAGTAATGATGATGATAACATAGTGGATTTTACCCTCCCGGATTCTGGGAGGATGCTGATGGGCCAATGGCTAAATAAAGTTGTCTAATTAGTGAATCTACAAGGAAATTTAGTACCGTCCCGGTGGATTATTCTAACGGTCTGTTTGGATATTCACCTAAATCGAGCTCTTGGGTCCATCCAATCCAAGTATCCAACCCGTATCTTGTAAAGATCCATCGACGTTTCGGTCCACATTCCAGGCTATGGGCTTCTTAGTGTTCAAAAAAGACATGAATCCGGCCCTGTTGGGTTGACAAGGGCCATTCCAATCCAAGTAGAGTTTCTGGTTTACGAATCCGGAAAGCAGCCCACGTCGTGCTGGATCTTAAGCATCGAATCCATGGCGACCGCCGCTTCTCGAATCGAATCCGTGGCTCCAGCGCCTCTCCTTTGCAGCAGGTAACCAATCCGAATCCTAACTCTCGTCCTCCTCCTTCTTTGTCACATGAACCCTAGGCGATCCGAACGCTCACTCTCCTCAATTCTTTCACGGTCTAGCCTTCCGCCTAAAGGGTCGAGGAGGAGGAGGAGGAGGAGGAGATCGCGATGGGTTTCTAAATATAAACATGGTTCCTCTGTTTACGTACTTTTTCTCACATCAATTTATCTGTTTATATTTTAAATGGTGAAAGGTTTGAATATTTTTTTATATTGTTTTGTAGTTATTATCGATGGAATTTAAAGTTGGGTTGGTGATACGAAAAGCACCGATTTTTATTAGGAAAAATGGTGTTTTTGGAGATGATTAACGGAGCATAAATATGCTTGTATTGGACTCCAGAAAATCCTCAAGTTGGTCTCTCTTTCAGAATTGATTCCACGGTCTCCTGCAAGGAGATCTGCTACCCCTCCTTTTTTGTGTTGGCTTGTTGGTTGTTCTTTACCTTTCATTTTCTAAATGAATGTGGGTTAGATTAAAGATGGCAGTGACCGTCAGGTGTGCAAGAAGGATGAAACCTGGTAGTGGAAAAGCTGGAGAGCTGAATGGCTAGCTTAACAACTAAACTGACCCAAACTTGAAAACAATGATTCAGGTCCTAGGACACTTGGACAGGATACCATCTCATGTCTTATATCTTGCCAGCATCTCGGTATCCTGATTGGGATATTTTGGAACATTTCTTGTTCTAGGTCTCGGGATAAGATAGGATAGCAGTGCATCCCGTTTCATAAAAAAATCATGATAGTCATATTCTATGGAATTTAAAACAAGAATGTCTTATTATTGAAATTAACAACTAATAAAGAATCATTCTAGATGTTTCTTTCCAATAATCTGCTGAACAGAAGTCAGTAAGTAGAACTGTGACAGAATCATATTAGTAAAATGTGAGGCCCAATCCGAAAAAAAAAATGGCCCATGTAAATTTGGACTGAAGCCGGCAATTGGGATGCTGACTTCAGTTCAGATTGACCCTGGCACCAAATCGCCAGTTTGTTCGGCGAAGGAGGGGGCGGGGAAGATGAGGCATGTGGGAGAGTGGAGATCGAGACGTGCGGGAGAGGGATTACTCCCTATAAAGAGGGCTCCTCCGTGTGCTTCGATCGATCTCGAAGCTCTCTTCCTTGGGTGAACGCCGACGAAGCCTTCTCGCGTGCCGCAACCCTTCCCGGAGCATTACCCCACCGGTGGATGTCGATCTCGCCGGTAAGCTCTCCGTTCTCGTCTTGTCTCGGGTTGGCATGAGCAGGGGTGACCGACGGGAGCCTTTCCCTCTCAAGCGTGGGTTTGAGTGGGATGGACCGACCGGGATGGGAGGGAGGATTGGGTTCGTTTTGGGTTTCCGGCAGTGGCGGATGGCCGTCGGGAGGGAGGATTGGGTTCGTTTTGGGTTTCCGGCAGTGGCCGGATGGCCGTCGAGCATCGTTGGTATCCTTCTTTTCATTTTTTCGGTGGCAGTGGAGGGTTGGTTGGGGGAGACGGTGGCAGGATTGAATGAGGGAAGGAAGCAGAGGTTTTGGCAACGGGTGGAAAGAAAGGGAAATGAACTGAGTTGACTCGGTTCATGGGTGAGTCAACTCGGTTAGTTGGCTGAGTTAACTCGGTCATAAAAATTGAGTTGACTCAATTAGCAGGGAATTTAGTTTTCTTTTTGTAGATTTATATGAAAATTAATTATATGATTAAAAATTGTTATACAGGATCGGGGTTGTCCTTGGAAGTCCCAGTTTGGTGTTGGATTGTACTAGTTGGTGGATATTTTACTGTAAGTTATCCTTCTCTGGTAAAATTTACCATGCAATATTATTTTATGCTGTATATTAATGATATGATGTGGTATGAGGCTAAACACTTATGATTAAAATGTATTGTGTTGTGTCATGGGTTGAGCTTGTTTTAGTTACTCTCTAGTCCGACTATGATTACACGAGTTAGGATCTAGTCTCCTTGTGGACCTCCAGTAGGGCGGTCACTGGCACATTACCGTTGAGTGGTATGTGAGTCAGGGGCTAGTTTTCCTTGTGGGCCTGGCCGGCGGGGCGATCGCTAGTACATGCAGAGCATGCATGTTTCTCATGTAATTTCAGAGCTAGTTTTCCTTGTGGACCTCCAGTGGGGCGATCACAGGCACATGACCATTGAATGGTATGTGAGTCAAGATTCTAGACTCTTGTGGGGCTAGCCACGGGCCGATCGTGGCCATAGTCAGCAGAGGACTAGGTGAGTGTATGTGGATGGCCATCCTAAGGAGTGTGTATTGTCAGAGAAGTATTAAAGAAGAATAATAATAAAAATTGATTTAGCTCTATAGAAATAATATTTTTACTATTTGTGTGCACTGATTTATTGCCTTGCTCTTGATTGTGGTAGAATTATACTTGAGATGTATGATAACTTGCTGAGTTTTAGGGAAACTCACTCGATTCTCTTATTTTTTTTTAGGATCAGAGGAACATGTAGGCTTGGAAACCAGTCAGTGAGGATTTAGGACTCAGTGAACATTGATATTTATATATATATATTTTTTATTAGTAAATTTTAGCGTGTGGCTGTTAGTGGCTTGAACATTTGAATTTGCTTATTTAAATAAATAAGATTGCTTGGTTGATTATTTTTATTAAGTTGGTATGGTACAGGCCTTGTATGTTTAAGGGAAAAATGAGTCCAAGGGCATACGGCCGTCTGATGCGCATCCGGCTCGGATTTTGGGTCGGGGCGTGACATAAAATCTTTAGCCAGGCTCTTTAAAAAACATGGGATATGGTCTTAGTTCATTAGTACCATGTTTGAGATTGCTGCTCCTCCTTATTCTTTTTGCCAGCTAGTTATCTTCTCAAGATGGGATGATGGGCAAGGGAAGATGTGTGTGGTTTGTGATGGCATTACAAATGCCATCATCAATTTGTTTCTGAAAAATATTTCTGGTTCTTCCAATTATACTTTGATATGCTTTTTAGGTTGTTAAGTGACTGGGGATCAAGCTTGCTCAGGCATCATCCTGCGTATGGTGCACTGATGTATTCTATCGGGTCTCAAATTGTCAAGATATTTGCTGAATTTATCTGTTTGGTAATTCTATGATCATATTCCAGAATATATCCTTTGGTTTTTAGCGCAAACAGTAACATGCCCTGCTGGAGCTTCAGATTTTGGCTGAGAGTGAACAGAAACTAACACCAGTTTCAGATTTTGATCAGTTTCTCCCAAAAACAAATCACTTTTGGTCTAATTTCAGTGGTTTTAATTAGTTCCGGTCAAAATTGACTGAGACTGGACATAGATTTTTTTTGAGTCTTTGTTTTGGTATGTTCTATCATATCATGATCATTTATGATTACTTAAGTGCATAGGCTCTGTACTTCTATTTTTCACTTTTTTTCCCTTTTCTTGACTTAAAAAGGGGATGGATAATAAAGGTAGCCCTTGATGGGCTAATGAATGTGAAAAGGCTTATATGTCAGTTCTTTACAGAGATTATATGATCGATCAAATGCATTACTTTTACCAGAATAATATTTTCTATATAAAATATAACATTTCATAACTACATATGTTTGATTAAATAGCCTCTTAGCTTCAAACAAATAAGAAAGAAATGACTAGATTCAAATATTATGTGTTTCACTGAAAAATAAGAAAACATGTGAACATACTAGACACTCAAAAGCTTCATAAGTTCACAACAAAAGTTTAATAAGTATACACACGTACATATATATTTAAATACAAATTATTAGCATGCACAGTAAATTTCACTTATATGCAAAATATTAAACTACAGCTGAACATTATCAAAACTATACAAATAAAGAACTTGCATGATGGATAATACTCTAAAATATTATGTAATGATGTGTCTTAGCTTCTTTTTTTTTTTTTGAACTTTTTTAATCAAAACTCCGAAACTGCTGAAACTAACATCCAAACCCAAAATGAGTTCTCAGACCTTGGTTTTGATAATGACTCTCTCTCTCTCTCTCTCTCTCTCTCCCCTCTTTTTTTTTTTTTTTCTTTCTTTCTTTCTTCTTCTTCTTCTTTGTGCTATTACAAATGTAAGACCTGAGCCTTAAGCACTGCAAAAAACAAAAATGTAATCCTATTCATCTTTCCTAAATGAATCAAATTAAAGGGAAAAAAATCACTTGTCCAGAGCACATTGCGATACCCACAAGTCCTTGCTTTAAGAGCCAATGCATAGGTTGATTGGCCTCATACACAGTATGAGAGATAATCATTGTAGCACTAGGGAAGCAGTATCAAGGTCTGGTTAAGAGATTGCGGCCAGCATCCATCTCGCACTTTCTTCAACCTTCCAGTAACCATTAATGAATCCTTCTCGAAGCTCAAAGATAATTTTTTGCTTCTTCAATAACTTCTCATTGTCCCTGGAGTTTGGCATCCGCAATGGATTAAGTTGACAAATGAACCCAACCATATTTCACATGAAATTTGATAACTTTGAAGTATCAGATACCCAGTCCCTTGTTACTACATAGAACACAAAATCTTAGTAAAACTGTGTAATGCTCAAGAAAGTTCTTTATACCTGTTTTCATCTGGTTGGATATTTTGCCATGTATCGTTTAGTATCACCTTTGCTTAAAAATGAGATGGCCACCTCTGTTTACCATGGTATAGAGGTTCCTTATGTTCCTGTTAGCATCACCATTTACCTCACTATAGATTTTTGGCTTTATCCATGCAGAGGGGTCTATCCAATGTGTCCTCTCCCCGCATCTTTGATATTATTTGTTCAAAAGACCATTATTCTCCTCTGAATGTCATTATTCCTTTCTTGATTTTTTGTTGGGATGCCAATTTAAAACTTCATGATTTTGTATCTTGTTGGTACATTGGTTTATTCTTCCAGTACAATCTGGCCCTTTCTGCCAGTAATCATTCTGTTTCAGCACTGAATGCCATTTACTCTAGCAGGGTGTAGGTATTAAATCCCACATGAATAAACCCTTATTTTTCTTCCCCCTGCTGTCGGGTAAGAAGAGGCATTAATGAGATAGAAGTGGAGATTTCAGACAGCAACTGTAGGGATTGACATGATGAATTAAAAGAATTTGCTTCGAAGTTTGTGGCTGGAGCAGTTAATATCTGCTGCAACAAGCTCGCATGTGCATCTGAAATTCCCTGAGGTAAATCTCATCTCTTTAGCAGACAGCAGCAAAGCATAGGTAAAATTTTCACTGAACCAACTTTGGGTTGGCAAAAATTTACAGTTCATGTTTTTTGTCCCTCATATTGAACACAAACCCTACCAACAATACCTCAAGGGGATGTGTGAACTTTTTATTCATTCACCTTATGTTGAATCTGACAAGCATTCAGAAACTTCTTGTGGATTCTTTATGCTCATGACATCAGTGCTTGTATTAATTCCATCATTAATTTTTTTCCAGCTTGATGTGATCATAGCATTCTTATACCTTGCAGGAGCATCACATTGGTCAATTTTTGTTCGGGCATCGGTTCTTCCATATGATTTCATCACTATCATGCTATGTGCAATGGATGTTACCTTCTCTTTTATCAAAAATTCTTCTTCGATGTGAGGATGGTGTGTCGACTCCATTGCCAAACACACCGATAAAGTTACATGGCTGTTTTGTTATTGCATGTGCATGGAAAAAAGCCAGTTCACAGGTCACATTTTACTTGCTGCTTACTGCCTCCATTATTGGATAAATGATCTCATGGTGCTAAGAATCAGAAGGAGAACAAAGAAGATACAGCAGTGATGATGGCATCTTAAATTCTTTTCTTCCGGTGCCAGTCAGAAAAGATGACATCTTTGTTCAAGGACCTGCCCACAGCTGGCCATGGTAAATGTTAATCTTGACACTATTTGTGCATGGAGGCCCCTGCTTTTGGCTTTTTTTGAATGCAATGATGACTTTGTAACTTTCTTAGTTGGATCCCAAATAATTGAGCTGAGTTAGGTTAGGTTCATTTTGAACTAGGTGGTGCCCCTAGACATTCATGGCTCCCTTTTGGAACAGGCAGGACAAAAATTCTGGCTCATTATTGTACTCTTTTCAAATCTAGTGTTCCATTGATCTATGTATGGTTTGTCTTTTTCTTCTTTAAATCTTCCTTTTATTTACATGTCGAACTTTAAGTCAAGAAATTGCAGTGCTGCTTGTGAAATTATAAAGTGGATGATTTAGACACTCTTGCCAAACACATCAATTTTAGGTTCTTAAGCCAGGCCAGATGCAAATTGCTGCATTTCATGTTTCTTTAAGAAAAGAGAGAAACTTTTGATATTAGTTCATCTGAGGTTGTTGGCATGAAAAGGCCGACTGGGTGATGAAACAGTTATGAGAAGGCTTTCCATCCTTTTGTCTATGTTGATATTAGTTCAGACAATAATTCAAATTAGGCTGTTGATGACCAGAGAGCTTTTATTTGCTTGTTAGGGTGGACCTTAGGGTTTGGGACCCCGTGTTTCCATCCTTTTGTCCAAGATTTTTTAAATGCAATATTTCTCACATCCAATGTTAACAGCTGCATATGATGCTGGCTATCAGTAGAATTCCCTATAGCCAAAATACTTGGTGCCTTATAAAGAGACGAATAGGGCCATTTATAAAGATCCATTAGTTTAAAAGTCTTTATAAACAAATTTTAAAGTGACTCTTTATGCATTTAGTGGTCACTTAATGAAAGGTTTTTCAATAACATAATGCTTTGGTTGGCAATGGCACACATAACTTAAATTTGTACTATAAATTTGCATATAAGTAGTATATATCCCTGAGTTGATGGCCTACCACATATTGACACAAGAAGTAACCAATTTGACCATGCTTCAGGAGAATTAAAGCATTTCATGTATATAAAGAAGGATACTTGAAGGGATATATTTGTGAAAATCCTAGGATGATATACATAAATTTTTTTCTCAGATTTTATAACAATTTTGAAACCCTAGAATTTTTTTTTAAAGAGATCCTTGCTATGCTGTAGAAAAGATTTTTGTTTTAATTAGTCAAATAGTTCATGTACTTGAAAAGCAAATTGGTATTAGAAAAAGCATGGATGCATGCATTTCAGCATGTGCATTTCGGCATGCTTGAATGAATTCTTGCATCATGCATCCATGCCTATATATTTATGCTGAAAATTTTAATTTCTTGTTTTTTTAAGAATCAAATTTTAAATAAAATTTAAATTATATTTCTTTTTAGAAAAAGTTTAAAATCTTAAAATCCATTTTTAATAATGATGTATTGGATATTTACATATGAGTTCACTTGCATTTATCGATGTCCAATTATTTCAGACCTACTTGGACTTTACTTGGACTTTGGGAATGATGGACTAAGTCATGACTGCATGCTTGCTAGCTCAATGCCCATGGATTTAATTCATTCCTAGAGTAGTATCTTCGCACCCCTCACTACAAGCACACTTTCCTTCCATTTTATTTTTTAAAATTTCCTTTATTTTTGAATTTTAAAATTATTTCTAAATTTTATTTCCTTAATGCACAAATATAAAATACACCAAAATAGCCAACCCCGAGCATACTTAGCAAACACAGAATCTGGAGCATTGTATCATATTTTGACAGGAGTAAACTGCCTAATGCCCTTTCTATTGCATGTTAACCCCACCATGCATAATTCTTTGCATCCATCCTTTCAAATGCTAACTGACAAAACTTAGGACTCTCATCAATGTGTAACTTCAGCTAATATCAGATTTCAGAAATTAACAAGATTCCAGGAATTTTTTCTGTGCAAAATGGTGGTAAACCACCACATACTCATGGAAAGATTCTGAGGATATCAAGTATGGAACACTGTCAAAAGATCTCATTACAAACAAAAAATGAAAAAAAAGACAGTGATCTAACTTAAGAACCACATATTGACATGGAGAGATCCAAATTTAAGCGTCGCCCGTTTAAGAAAACTGAACACTCCTCAGAGTTTCTAGTCAAGGATGATGAGATGATGGAACTGCTTTCACTTGCAGATGAAGCGTTAGTCCTGTGATTGTGATGCAAGGGTAAGGATAATGTCAATAAGCAGTCATCAACTTCCTCATTTCTCATACCATGATCATCACAAAAAGATGGTGGCACATAAGATGGGCATCGGCTCACATATTTCTCCTTGGATTTGCGCTTTCTGTTATCATTTGGCATGAGAAGTTGGTCCTCCATTTTGAATACCTGCCATGGTATAAATGGAGAGTCTGAATTAGTTCTATTCTAGAATTAAATGAGACAATGTATGAGAAATGCTTCTTTACCATGCCCATAAAACTAATATTTTTTTTAAAAAAAAAAACCATAAAATTTGTGAGAAATTACTGCTTTTTGAATTTCCCCCCCCCATCTCCCATCTTCTGACAAAAAAAATTTTTTTTTTTTCTTTTTGGGTTAACTTCTGACAATTTTTCTTTCACTAAATCTCAACTTTTTTTAAGGAAAAGAAAAAAAAAAAAAGAAGTAGCTTTTCACTGCAGAATGTGCCTTTAGTCTTTGCTGCATGACATACAAGAACTAGTGTCTATAAATCAGCATTGCAAGAAGATATAAAGGAATGCAATATGTATTAGATGAGCAAGATAAAAGTGATAGTGCATTAATGTAGAAGTCATTGCATAAAACTGAGTTGATATAACATTTAATTATTTTAAGTATATGTCACACAAAAAGAATGCTAGTAATGAAAAATTGAAGTATATAAGCTATTAAAAATTTAGAATCTATAATATATGAACTTCAGACTTGACTTCGTAGTAAAAGGCTATTTTCTAACATGCACTCAATCTTATCAAAATTCACCAATGTAGAGAGACCATGAAAGTGGGTCTAAATGGTGATGGAAACAGGGAAGAAGAATAACCCCAGAGGAAAAAGACAACAGAGAAGATGGAAAAAAGTTTGGAGGGAGAATAGGGAGGGGATTCTCTTAGCCTTTGTGTTGTACCTGAAAAGGGTCGGGCTCTCCTTCCATATGCCCCTGAGCTTTGTGCTTAGAAAGCTGATAACCTGCCAAGAACCCTGTTTCCATGGCATCTTTATGCCATCTTAACTTCTCCTTTATTCCCCTTTCCACTGCTACGGTTTGCAAGTAATCATCAAAAGAGTACTGAGTGGTGACCATCTCATTGATTCCTGGGCTGCATTGCAAGCCACTGAAGATGGCATGTGTTTCCATCCGAGTCCTGTTTTTATAATGGACAAAAAGAAAGGATAAGGAAAGAGCTAAATGTGGGGTGAAAAGTGAAGAAGAACATATGGGAAATGCCTTCATGCTTTCCAAATGCAATTAGATTGCTAACCTTTTCATGGGAAGAGGAGAGAACAAGAGCTGATGCTGGAATTCCTTTTGAGGTTTCAAAGAAGAGAAAAGAGCATCATCATTTTGCTCATCAGCACCACCATCAGTATGTTCACATGAATGTCTCTTCTCCTGGGTCTGTTGCAAACCTGATGGTTATTGAGAAATGAATCTTGTTAAATAACCTTTTGAAATGATAAAATATATAGATTTATAATTTAGCAACTCTATTTTCTTAAAAAAAAGAAAATTAACATAGCTAATGACAGACTTTTGATGTTCTAGAGAGCAAAAGACTCGACCATTTAAAAGACCTTATTAGTGTGTTTTATACCTCTGGATAAATGAAATCAAGGGTGTGAGCATCATATTTCATGCTTTTTTTCTACTTTTTTAAATCATTTCTTTTTGACAAGTCACATAGAAGAGAACTAATGCAATTTTTTAAATTAAAAAAAAAAATCAAGTTAGTGGTTTAAGTAGGATTAGTGGATAAGGCACATGCATTGACTAACAAATTTAGCACTAATTTGTAGTTTATTTTAATATAATATGAACTAAGCAAAAAAAAAAAAAACACAATTTAGTTTATCAACAAAGCTTACAATTCCGAAAATATGATACTTTCTGTCACAGGGTTGGTAGAAAATAGAGTTAGAGAGAGAGAGAGAGAGAGATCATCCTGCTTCAATAATTATAATAAATTATAGAACATAACAAACAAATTTGAAAAAAAGGATTGTGATAAAAAAGAATAAAATTATTGTCGAAGACACATTCTTCATTAAACCTAACAAAAAGTTGGGAAACATGTTTATATACCTTGCTTGCCAATGTCATTCCTCGTGCTTCTATACATCTGATAGTAAAAATACAAATCAACCAGTAAAATGAAGGAGAAAAAAAAAAAAGATGGAATAGAAGATGGCAAGAACATATATATATATATATATACCTGTAGATGGCTCTTGACATGTGAAATAGTTAGTCCTCTCACATCCATCAGCTGAAGAACAAGCTTAGGTGTGGCTTCTGCAAGAACAATAAGAATCATTTAAAAAAAAAAAAAAAGGAACTTTCCATTTGGTAAAAAATAAAAAATAAAAAAAGATCGACCCTAAAGACAATGATCATTCAAACCTGAGGAGAAGACTCAGAAACTAAAAAGACGAACACAACATCACAAAGGAGCCATACAAAGAAACAAAAAGTTTGAAGGGTAGCAAAAGACATACTGTCTTGGCCTCCAAGCCTCTCAATGGCATGAACAAAGCAGTGGTGGAGATCAGGTGTCCACCTCAAGCGAGGAACTTTAGATCTGATGTACTGCCTCACTGCCCCATTCCTTCCACAGTTCCCCATTTTCCTTCATCCAACCTTCTCAGGTTAGCTTCTCTTCTTTTCAAAGAACAAAGAAAGAAGCCAATAAGCCTTTCTTTCTCTCTGCTTCTTTTGCACCACCCTTGTCCAACCCTCAGCACCCAGTGACCAAAACTCCCACTCCAGACATAGCTCCACCACCTTTCCACCACCCTCCCCCTGGGTTCGTCTAAATATTGTTGGGACGCTGTATAGAGTGAAAGCAACACAGAGAGAGAGAGAGATTAAGTTCTTCCCCTGGGTAAAAGAATAAACTCTGTTCACGAGACTGAGATCTTCTGGAAATAATAATGATTATTATTTGGACGGGGATTGCAGATATGGGGGTGGCTTTTGACCCACCAAACCTCGCCATGATGACAAAAAAACGGCTGTAGAATCTCTGAGCGCTCGATTTCCCTTTTACTCCACTCACTGCCCTTGTCTTGCTGCTACACAGCCACTAGCCTCCACATTGTCCTATTTTCCTTTAATTATAGTTCCCTATATAACGCACATAGACAAAGAATAGTATTAGTTGTTTTATATTTGATCATCGTTTTATATTAAGTTTTTATGAAAAAAAAACTTAATATATTTTATATTTTTATCTTGTTTATATATTTTGTGGTCAAAAAAGACAGTAACCCACATCACTGTCTTTCTTCTAGTAAAGTCAACTATTTAGTTCTACGAAACATTTAGACTTGAGGTCTAGGTCCTAGTAGTTGTGACGTATATCTAACCAAAATTAATTTATTCATGGCACTACATGGGCTTTTCAAATCAATCACTGACGTTGCCGACATTTTGACCCTAAAAAAAAAAACATTTAATAGATGTGAGGATTATTTGGAGATAATGAGAATTTTAATCCTAATACTTAAAAATTAACTACTTAATTTGCTCTACATTTTTTTTAAAAAAATTTAAAAAACCATGCATGATGCAAAAACTTCCGAACTCTATCAAAACCTATACAAACGCAATTGTCTACTACTTCACTATTTATATACTACTCCTTCCAGAACAATTAAAAGTATGTTCCTCTATTTCAAACAGAGTGCAATTCTTTCATAAATGTTGACATGCAATGGTGGATCACCATCATTCATTTATCACTCATGTGTATTATAAACTGGTGGATTTGTGGTCCAATTTTAGTACAAGTTTTTATAAAACTAAATGTAGTCTCTTGAATTGCTTTTTTTTTTTTTTTTTTTTTTCCCTTAAGAAACTTGCAATGCCGCATCTCCTGTTCTTAGTGCTACAGTCTTTAATTGTACCTTATACTAGTTAAAATAATATTTTATAATATTTAAAAAAATTATTCATGTGAAGATGAATGTTTTACACTCACATTTTTGTATCAATATAAGGCATACTATGTAGGATTTGAGTTGTATATTTCATGTAAAAATAAATAATCTTCTTTTATCGTATTAATCATGGGATCATATTATATATAACTTTTTTAAAAACTATTTTTTATTTATATAAATTTTAAAATAAATATTATATAATTTAACTATTTGACATCTCAAAACAAGATGAATCATTTCTTAATTGGTGCGAAAGATGCAGCCTGAGGCCCATCATGTATGCACTGCACATGTAATCTCTGAGATTAGTGAACATTGCATTGAAAGGCTTTACATGAACAAAGAAATTAATGCCCCCCTGACACCTTGATGAAATGTAGGCGAGTAGCTCTGTACCCTTCTGTTCATTTCTTCAAAGAAATCCCTTGGAATTAATTTATTGAAAGCTTTAGCGCCACCAGACAGTACTTTTTCCTATAAAAAAAAGAGTACTTTTCCACGAATCCATCATAGTTCTCTACCCTCCTGTTCATTCCCAAAAAAAAAATTACAGGAATTAATTTATTAAGAGTTTTATCACCAGCAAACTAAGACTATTAACAAATCCATCACTAATCATTCAAAGAAGCTTGGATTCCAACTTCCGAAGAGAAAGATTCTTTAATGAAATAAGGAACGTAAGAACGGAGAAGCATAAAAATAATTGAAGATACCTTCCAATTTTGCAGTTAAGCGTGTCCCCCCGACCAGTCAAAGCAGTGCATTACCATTGATGAGCGGTGAACTTTTCTCGCAATCAATTTGTAGGAATTTAAATTTTGATTTAGATATATTTCGACGAGCAAATTTAAAAATAAAATAAAAAATAAAAAAAAATTTAAAATTAAAATTTTAAAAAAATAATAAAATAATTCTTGAGTTCTGTTAGCCGGTGGTGTTAGTGAAAAAATTAGGAATATATATAATAAATCTTGTTCACTTGACTGACACCAGTGGTAGACAGGTTGATGCACTCATCTTCGGACGGAGAACGGTTACAAAAAATTAATATATATCGTGTATCGAACATTCCCTGGCTGGGATTGGGGGACCGTTTAGGGGTGGCCACGCCCGAGGTCTAACTCCTCCTCCCTTTTGATTTATCAAAAAAAAAAAAACAGTGCATTAGAATTTTATTTTATTTGAATTAAAATTAATTAAATTTATATTTTATTAAAATTGGATTGATTTTACGATTCAGGTTGATAAACGTAGATTCAGTCCAATATTATATGATCATTATTTAGACCAAGAGCACATCATGTATATTAGTATGATTGAGGCAGCATAGTATAGGTCTTGATCCAACTTGATCTGTGATGGATAGGTCAGTTAGGATATTTTATTTTATTTTGCTAGGTCCCCTCTCCACTTCTTTCATATATACTTCGCGAGAGTTGAGATTTTTTATGATGATTTTTTTATCGAGAGCCACTTGTCACGAAGAAGACTAGAGAGAGGGATCCTGCCTTCGATGTTCACATGAGTATCTTTTCAGGTTTGGAATTATGACGAATACAATAGGAATGGCAACGGATCGGGTTTGGATTGAATCACCCAAAACCCATACCCGTCCCGCTAAAAAATTATCCATCCCATATCCGTCCCATATCCGTCTCGGGTCGAGTCGGGTCAGGTATAAAAAAATTATATTTGGATCGGGTCGGGTCGGGTATACTCGGTCTCATAAAACCTAGTTTATTTAAAAGCTAAACGGGTCGAGTCGAGTCGGATCGGATCGGGTATATTTATCCCATATCCAATTTACTTAAATATTTTATAAACATAATTTTTTATATATATAAACGGGTCGGATTCGGATCGGGACGTACTACTACCCGTACTCGACCCGAACCCAAGTCGGATTTTTTTATATAACCCATATCCGTTTATAAATTAGACGGATCGGGTTTCACCCGGCCCATTAGGATCGGGTCGGGTCGGATATCCATCGGATCGGTAAAATTGCGATCCCTAGAATATAGGTATGTATCGCAAAACTCTTTTTGATATTGATTATGTGATAAAAATAATGAAATCAGATCTAAAGGTTTGTATTCTAATCTTCTGCCCATGGTCTATATGATTGATAAAATATTTTTTTATATTTGGTATGAGAGCTCTGGCATTTGTAGTGGAAGATTAGAATCATTTATCCTATATGATAATATTGTTTCCCAGATCTATTTCATATACATATATAATATTTTTGTTTTAACGATAATCCATTTTTTTTTTTAGTTTATTAAAAGATCTTAAAAATCTCTTTCCTTCCTTCCCATCGATGATCACCGGTCATGATCTACTCATGCCCGGTCATCGTCGATATTGAGGGTGATCGACGACAATAGGGAGAGCTCGTAGCAGTCAGTGATGATGTGCAACCGATGATGATCTAATTTTAGAACATGAATAATATTATATATATATATATATATATATGAAAAGAAAAGAAGAAGAAGGAGCCGGGGCCATCATTCTTGCTGCATTGGCCGCTCCGTTTGCTTCTTAATCTTTCCGCACTCTCTCTCTCTCCCTGTGTACATGCGTGTGTTTTTGAGGAGGCGGCGGTGAGTTTTGAAAGAGGGGGCGGGGGCAGGCCGTTTTTCTTGTTACCGTGTCATGGGAAAGAAGGAAGCCTTTTGGTTTCTAATTTTGAATTTTAATCTAAAATTTGATAATTAAAAAAAAATATTTTTATATTTTGATCCGGGCTTTTTTTGATATTTTATATTAGTTTTTTAACATTTAAATTATGTAAAATTTTATATTTATATATTGATCAAAAAACTATTTATATTTAAGTCCTTGACTTTTCTAATATTATAAATTAATCATTTTATAATTTAGTCCCCATAAAATTTATATTTATATTTTGTTAAAAAAAAAGACCGGTAGTGGCGGGAACCATCATGCCCTCCTCCTTCCATACCTCATCCGAAACATCCGGCAGTGATTGATTGGTAATCATTCAGCCGATGGCGACCACGGCTCGTCCATCGATACCAGTGCCAAGCAATGCTGGGCCCTTGGGATGCTACTCCTAGCTCTGTTTCCACGACGACCTCTAGGGGGTCCTCCACTGATACTTCTGCCGGATGGATATCTCTGGACTTTGGCGGTTCAGATGTCCCGTCGCAGGGACCTCACCGTCTTCCAAAATGAGATAATGGAGGCCGTCACCGGATCGCTGGACCCCGCCTGGCTTGTGATGAAGCCATCGCATACTTCTTGGACAACTAGACGAGTGACCGATGGCTCTCCTGTATCGCTCTGTTCTTATCTCTTCCCGAACTCTAGGTCGCCGGTGGCTAGGAAATGGCCATCGGTGGTCAGTTTGGCCGATAGCTCTCCGTGAAGGAAGATCCCAAGCTCGAAGAAGCCATTAATGGAGTTTTGGAAAGTCTCGGTTGGGATAAAAGAGGGAGGATGAAGAGATTTTGAGTTGATAGGTTATCAGGTTTAACTTGCTTCGAACAAAGTTCATTAATTATAAATTTAACCCAATTGAAAAACTGGCTGGACCCAATTATATTGGGCCTGTTTTAATTTTGGAATTAAGGAGATTTTTGCACTTAAGTCCCTATAAATTAAATATGAGTCCATATAAATTACTGATGGATCATGTTATTCCTAAAATTATATTTTACAGAAAAGTTCCTATATTTTTGATATTTACGGTTTGGTCCTCTATTATTGTTTTTGATAAAAATCACTATAACTTCCTCGTTTTACATTTGATTTAAACGATTTTTGGATCATTGGACCATAATATTCTGAAAAATATTTTAGTAGAGTTATTCATATTTGATAAAATATTTAAATAATTTATAAATTATTTATGTACAATTCTACTCACTATTATATAATTTGAATATATTTTTGCATAGCCCTAAAGGATCCGGAGTACTTTATAAATTTTGAATAGTTAAGTTATTGAAAACTAATTATTTTTTTATTATATTTTGAAATTACATATTGATATCTCTATTGTTGTTGATCCAAAATTGATTGTAATTGATTATTACACTTATTATATACTATAATTCTTGTTCAAAGATATTTTATAGTTGTATAGTTAGTGTTGTTGATAGAAGTGGCAGTTAGAATGCATTATTATATTATGTTTTGATCAGTGGGTGCATGTTATAAAGTATTCCATTTTGGATTGATCTTTTATGGCATACATATTGTTGAAGTATGTCATTTTGCATTTATTTGGACATTTATCTTTCCTGTATGAATAATTTATATATTGGCATAAATATTTATCACCAAAGTGATTTATTTATGTTATCCATGAGTTTTTTCATTGTAAGAAGATTTCTGGTTATTACATACAACCGCCTGTCCAATGGGAGTTGTTGTATGTTTTAACTAAAAGAGGTTGCATGAGGTATTGTGTTGCAGTGGTACTCTGCTTTCATGGATCTGTCTGTCCAAAGGGGATAGGTTCATGATTGTTAGGGTATTCATTTGTGTTGCCGCTCTCGTCGCCGCGCCCGTGGCTCCGGTCCGTGGATCCTTCCTGACCGCCTGGCGAGGGAGCCTCCCCGGCTGCTGCGAACCTGCAAAAAGGAGTTAGAAGACCCTGGCCGGGGACCCCGGCGAGGGAGCTCCGCTGGTCAAGTCAGTAGACGACGAGAAGGAACAGACTCTCCAAGGCAGACCCCCCGAAAGGGTTCCAGACTTAGCGAGTTTACTAGTAAGAAAGGCACTCTGGGGACCGGAAATTCGGCCGGGCCTCCTTGCCGAGCTCACGCCGAATTATCCCCTCTCGGGATCTCGGATCTCTCTCTCTCGGAGCGAGGCCTCTTGCCGCTACTTTCCTCCTTATCCCCAGGCTTGTTCGCTTACCTTGTCGTCCCCAGATTCCTTCCTTTTATCTCCTCCCGTCGTTTGCCTGTCTACTCCTCCTGGGAGGCTCCCCTCCCCCGTCCCTTTCTCTTTCCCCTTTTCGGTGAGGAGGGCCAGGCGGCTTTCCGACCTCGTCCGCCGAGCCCAGCAAGGAAAAGGCAAAGTTAGGAAAGGGGGGGGGGGGGGGGGGGCGGCGCTGGTAAGGCGGCCGGTCAGACCTCGGGCCCAGTGAGAGCGCTCTCTTTCCCGAGTGTGGGCACCATCCATATATGGGGCCTGCTTTGTCAGAATCGCGCCTCTCGACTGCGGGACCTGTCGGGCCGATGCAAATGGTGTTTCGCGTGCCGCCGCCATCCGTACGAGGCGCCGTCAGTGATGCGTACGGCTCGAAGGATGACCTCGGGGCCTACGCCTCCTTCCCTGGGACCTTCTCCGTACGGGCGGCCTGGCTTCGACCGAGGTGGGCCCGTCTTCGGGGGCCACCTGGCGAAGGAGCGAAGGATCCGCCAACCTCAGCCTAGGTGGGCCCCTCCTGGGTTGACACCTGGCGAGGTGGCAGGAGGTTGCCTGGCTTCGGCCGAGGTGGGCCCGTCTTCGGGGGCCACCTGGCGGAGGAGCGAAGGATCAGCCGACCTCGGCCTAGGTGGGCCCCTCCTGGGTGGACACCTGGCGAGGTGGCAGGAGGTCGCCTGGCTTCGACCGAGGTGGGCCCGTCTCCGGGGGGGCCACCTGGCGAAGGAGCGAAGGATAGGCCGACCTCGGCCTAGGCTGACCCCTCTTGGGTGGACACCTGGCGAGGTGGCAAGAGGTCGCCTGGCTTCGGCCGAGGTGGGCCCGTCTCCGGGGGGCCACCTGGCGAAGGAGCGAAGGATCGGCCGACCTCGGCCTAGGCTGACCCCTCTTGGGTGGGCGCTAGGCGAGGTGGTAGAGGAGCCCCGAACCGAGCTCGACTTCGGCGAGATTAGTTAATCTTAGAAAGTCGTCTGGCGGAGTAGTCTTGTCGAGCTCGGCCTTGGTGACGTGGCGCTGACTCGGCCGGAGAAACCTCCATGTGGCTCGATCATATTCGGTGGTATCTGAGCCCGGCCACGTCATCGTTACGGCCGTAACAGTTGCCCCCCAGCCCGCCATTCCGTTGGGGCATTGTAGAACGGAACGTCGGGATTAAATGCAGATATGACGTGGGGAGGCGAAGATCTTGCATCATAATTGCCACGATCCTCGTCGCCGTGGCTCGATGCGCCTGAAGCCCTATGGGAAGTCGCCACGTGTCGCCCACTTGCCCGCAATGAGTGCGTCGCTTCGAGGCAGAGGCCGTTACTCTGCTAACAAGGCGTCGGTGTCGGGCGTGCGCCCACGTGGCGATAGCTCAGTGGGTCGAGGCGGAATGACGGGTACGATCGCTGTCGACTGAGTTTGAAAGGGAGGGGACTTTCCAGAACGAGGCCTTTCCCCTTGCTCCGTGGGCGGTTTGCTACAGGCTAACTTCTGTTGCCCCGCGCTCGCTTGGCGTATTTTCGGTGAGTGCCTCCATCTTTCTCCAGTTCCCCTCTCTCTTTTCTTCTCTGAACCTTTGTCCTTCTCCTTGCCATGGAGCGTCGTCGCCATGTCTCCTCCAATCCGGACGAGGCCGGTCCATCCCGGCCGAGGACTCCATCTTCTTCCTCCTCAGAGGAGGAAACAATTCCGGAGGAGATCCGCCGGCGTCTGCAACCCGGGGGTGTCACCATTGGCATCCCCAGGGGGGTCCGGTCTCCCCGGTTGCTCCCGCCGTGCCCCTTCGTTCTCTTCCTGCTCCGCCTTTTCTTCCCGCCGGTCCCTCCGGTCATGCTTCCACCATGACCGAAGGCGATCTTTCTCTGCTCCGGGATGCCAATGGTATCCCGGGGTCAATTCGTCTGTCTGTTCCGCGGTCCGGGGAGCGCGTCACCATGAGTGGCCCCGGTCGCATAGCCTTCTACGAAGACTTCCTCCTTGGGGGTCTTCGATTTCCTCTGCACCCCTTCTTCCTTTCTTTTCTCAGCCATTTCTGGCTTGTTCCGGCCCAGTTGGCTCCCAATGCCATCCGGGTCATCTTATCCTTTATAGTCTTTTGTCACTTTCACGGGTTCGTTGCCCGTTTCTCCCTCTTCATGGCCATGTTTACCCTGAAGAAGTGCTCCATCGATGACGGCTGGTGGTATATTTCACCCCGGCCCAGGTGTCTCCGGTTCGACCTCCCTTCTTCGATCAAGGGCTGGAAGAGCCGGTTTTTCTTCGCCTCGGTCGAAGATGTCGACTGGGCCTGGAGTGAACCGGACCGGTCCCCGAACCGGAACTCTCAGGTCGAGTCGGCGGACCAGGAGGCCTACTCCCAGCTCCTGAGTGACGTGGTCCCGGCGCTCGAGGTTCTGCTTTCGGAGAAGAATCTTTTTGACGCCGGGATCAGTCCCATCCGTGAGACGGGTAAGATTCGGCCCTCCTTTAATTTCTGCCCCCTTTTTCTTCATGACCGAGTTGGCTAACCTTCTGTTCTTTTGCACTGCAGGAATGAAGTTCTCAATGGAGAGCCTTCTGGAGGGCGCGGCCCAGAGAGACATCCCGGAGGTGGACGAGCCCGCGGCCAAGAGGGCCCGTACTGAGGCGGGCCGGGAGATCGCGCCGGCGACCGCGCCCAGCCCAGTGGCCACCGCTCCCCCGCCCAGGTTGCCTCAGGGCGGGGCCATTGATGCTTCGGCTGCCCGGCCTGGTGGCGCTGCTGCTGAGGGGGCTCCACCGTCCGAGGCTCCATCCAGCACCGGACCCATTGTTGCTGCTGCCCCGACGGCGCAGCCCGTGGCTTCTGCCGGCCCGTCGATCGCGGCCCCAGCTGAAGGGACAGCCGCCGCAGGAGCCGACCTGACAGCTCCGCCACCGGTGATCACCCACCGGTGTTCAGTCATCCGCAACAAGGGGCTCACGAAGAAGGTCATGGAGTATGCCTCCACAGCCCGGGACCGCCGAGCTCGGGGCGGCCGGGACTGTGCGGACGCCTTGCTCAGGATTCTCCCGCAACTCTTTACGGTAAGCCCGAGCTCCTTCTTCTCTGTTCTTTCAAGATTTAGTGGCCTTTTCTCCTAACCTGGTTGCTCTGTTGGTGCAGATCGGAAATGACGTTCTCCTACTGAGGAACTTCCTCGTAGGGAACGCGAAGAGGGACGCCGAGAAGGAGAGGAAGCTCGGCAAGCTCGCGGCCGACGTCAAAGACCTCATGGAAAAGGGGGTCGAGCTGCGAGCCAGCAACCAAGCCCTCCAGACCGACCTGGCACGTTCCGAGGGGCGGAACAAGGAGCTGGAGGCTTCCTTGTCGGAGGAGAGGCTCTCCTACCAGCGTCGCACGGAGGAGGACGCGGTGGAGAAGGCTCGCCTGCAGGCCCACTCCCAGTGGCTGGAGCGCCAGCTGGAGGAGGCTCGGCGAGACGCGAGCGCGGTGAAGGACCGGAGTGCGTACATCAACGGACTCCTGGAGGCCGCGAAGCGGGAGGCGCAGGAGGCCATCCCGAAGTTCCGGGCTTCCGACGAGTACACGTCGGAGGTCCAGGAGGCCACCGTGGACTCCTTCCTAAAGGGGTTCCGGATGTGCCGGGAGAAAGTGGGGGCCTTCTTCCCCGAGCTCGACCTCAGCGAGGTGGTGCTCGGAGGCAGGAGGAAAGGAGCCGAGAGCAAAGCCTCCGGTGCGGCCAACGCCACTCCTGCGGCCCGTCGACCAGCGATGCCGTGGCTCCGGAGCAGCCTCAAGAGCCGGCCGCCGCAGGAGACGAGGATGCAGTGCCTGCGCCCCCGGCGGAGAGCTCCGACCCCGCACCATACTGAGCCATCGTCTTCTCGCCTGCCTCGTTGTTGTAGTTATTTTTTTTTTTTTTCTTCTTCTTCTTTTTGGGGACTCCCGGCTTGTCGGGACTCCCGGCTTGTACTGTCGCTTGAATCAATGAAGATTTTGTTTGACCAAGCCTCGAGTTCATCCCATCTCCCTTCTCTTTTCTTTTTTCTGAGATGTTGATGTGGAATGCTGAAACGATCGTAGGCCCGGTCCCTTCCATTGCTCAAATCGAAGGTTGGGGCATCCCGGGCCGCGCGACGGCAGAGTAGACCTTGAGCGGGTCCGTCCTTGGGATTGCCTTCACACTCGCGTGGGCGACACGGTTTTCGCACCGCCTTCCAGGCCGAAGCCCGGGACCCCCGGACTGAACCTCGGGGCCGCAGGCTTTCTCAAGCCTTGCGCGGCTTGCCGAGCTGTTCTCCGGGCTTGCGTGGGCGAACTAGGTTCCGCGCCACCTTCCAGGCCGAAGCCCAGGATCTCCGGACTGAAACCCGATGCCGCAGGCTTTCTCAAGCCTTGCACGGCTTGCCGAGCTGTTCTCCGGGCTTGCGTGGGCGAACTGGGTTCTGCGCCACCTTCCAGGCCGAAGCCCAGGATCTCCGGACTGAAACCCGATGCCGCAGGCTTTCTCAAGCCTTGCGCGGCTTGCCGAGCTGTTCTCCGGGCTTGCGTGGGCGAACTGGGTTCCGCGCTACCTTCCAGGCCGAAGCCCAGGATCTCCGGACTGAAACCCGATGCACCAGGCTTTCTCAAGCCTTGCGCGGCTTGCCGAGCTGTTCTCCGGGCTTGCGTGGGCGAACTGGGTTCCGCGCCACCTTCCAGGCCGAAGCCCAGGATCTCCGGACTGAAACCCGATGCCGCAGGCTTTCTCAAGCCTTGCGTGGCTTGCCGAGCTGTTCTCCGGGCTTGCATGGGCGAACTGGGTTCCGCGCCACCTTCCAGGCCGAAGCCCAGGATCTCCGGACTGAAACCCGATGCCACAGGCTTTCTCAAGCCTTGCGCGGCTTGCCGAGCTGTTCTCCGGGCATGCGTGGGCGAACTGGGTTCCGCGCCACCTTCCAGGCCGAAGCCCAGGATCATGCGCCGGTCTTCCATCAAAGTGAGAAGGGAGCGTTTGAAGCGGGGGGACTTTATTACGGGAGTAGGGAACCTTACATCACTGATAATACATTCTTAGGTTCGAGGCGTTCCACGTCCGGGGGAACCTGGCACCTCCCAACTCCTCCAGGTAGTATGCGCCGTGAGGGAGGGCTTCTGCCACCCGGTAGGGGCCCTCCCAGTTGGGCGAGAGCTTGCCGCATTCCCGCGGTTGGGAAGCTTCAGCGCGCCGGAGGACCAAATCTCCGTGACGAAAAACCTTCGGCCGCACTCGGGAGTTGTAATACCTGGCCACACGCTGCCTATACGCCGCCATTCGAACTCGGGCCTTGTCCCTCGTTTCCTCGAGAAGGTCAAGGTTGAGCATCATCCTAGCTGGGTTTTCTGTCTCGTCGTATTGCTCCACACGCAGCGTGGGTAG
This sequence comes from Areca catechu, assembly GCA_021397845.1. NCBI lineage: Eukaryota > Viridiplantae > Streptophyta > Magnoliopsida > Arecales > Arecaceae > Areca > Areca catechu. The sequence continues at coordinate 179,236,160 of CM038052.1, forward strand.
GCTGAGCTCGACCGGGATGACCGCCTCAGCTCCGAAGACGAGGTTGAACGGGGTCTCGTCGATAGCCATCCTCGGGGTGGTGTGGTATGCCCAGAGGACGCTGGGGAGCTCGTCGGCCCACCTGCCCTTGGCCTGGTCCAGCCGCGTGCGGAGGCCCTGAAGAATGGTCCTGTTCGTGACTTCGGCTTCCCCATTGGTCTGGGGATGCGCCACCGAGGTGAAGCGATACCTGATGCCGAGGTCGCTGCAGAACTCTTCAAACTCCCGGCAGTCGAACTGGCGTCCGTTGTCAGTAACCACGGTGTGGGGGAGGCCGAAGCGGCAGACGATGGACTTCCAAAAGAACTTGGCGACGTTTGCTTCGGTGATCCTCGCCAAGGGTTCGGCCTCGACCCACTTCGTGAAGTAGTCGATGGCCACTACCAAGAACTTCCGATGTCCAGACGCCGGCGGGAATGGGCCCAGGAGGTCCATCCCCCACTGGGCGAACGGCCAGGGAGCTGAGAGCTGGGAGATTGGGTTGGAGGGCTGCCGTTGAACCGTGGCGTGACGCTGGCACCGGTCGCACTTCTTCACGAAGTCGGAGGCATCTTCCTTCATTGTCTCCCAGAAGTAGCCCTGACGGAGGGCCTTGTACGCCAATGCCCTGCCCCCCACGTGGTTCCCGCAGACGCCTTCGTGAATCTCCTGGAGCACAAGCCTGGCCTCCGTGGGTCCTATGCACTTGAGGAGGGGGTAGGAGTAGGATCTTCGATACAAGTACCCGTCCATCAGGACGAACCGCACGGCATTCTTTCTGATAAGGCGAGCCGCCTCGCGGTCCTCCGGCAGGGTGCCACTGGTGATGTATTCAGCGTACTTGTCCATCCAGCTGGGTTCGTGGCTGACCTGATGGACCTCCACCGGTGCCTCGAGGCTTGGGATCTCAAGGCGCTCCACATGAGCGCGTCCCAGTATCGAGTCCGGCAGGGTCGTCAGCCGAGAGAGAGCATCCGCGCGGGCGTTCTCCCCGCGGGGGATATGGAAGATGTTGAAGTGCCGGAATCTGGATGCGCCCGCCTTTACGAGCTCCAAGTATTTCGCCATTTGGGGGTCATGTGCGACGTACTCCCCGGATACCTGTCCTGCCACAAGCTGGGAATCAGTGAAAGCCTTGAGGTTGGTTACGCCCAGCTCGCGGGAGACTCTCAGTCCGGCAAGGAGTGCTTCGTACTCCGCCTGGTTATTTGTTGCGGGGAATTGGAAATGGAGTGCGCATTCGGCGACGACCCCGTCGCTATTAGCTAGGATGAGCCCAACCCCGCTCCCGCCGGAGTTTGAGGCTCCGTCCACATGGAGGATCCAGGCGTTCTCTCTGGGCTCATCGGTGCCTATCTCCATTGGCTGGCCTGAGGAGCCTTCCTCGGGCTCCTTGCCCAAGCCTGCACATTCGACCAAGAAGTCGGCCAGCACCTGTGCCTTCATGGCCGACCTCGGCCTGTACGTAATGTCGAACTCGCTGAGCTTCAGTGCCCACTTTGCCAATCATCCCGAGGTATCGGGTCGGCTGAGCACTGCTTTCAGCGGTTGATCCGTCAGGACAGTTATGGGGTGCGCTTGGAAATAAGGCCTGAGACGCTGGGCAGACACTATTAGCGCAAAAACGAGTTTCTCGGGCCGAGAATACCTGAGCTCCGCGTCGTGGAGAAGCTTGCTGGTATAGTATACCGGCCGCTGGACCCCCTGGCCATCGGTCCGAACCAAGACCGAGCTGACGGCTTCCGGGGTGACCGCTAGGTAGAGGGTAAGCTCCTCCCCCTCCTCGGGCCTGGACAGCAACGGTGGCGACGCAAGCATCTTCTTCAGCTCCTCGAAGACCTTCTGGCATTCCTCGGTCCAAGCGAAGTCGTTCATCTTTCTCGGCACCTTGAAGAAGGGACGGCAGCGGTCTGCCGACCTGGAGATAAAGCGGCTGAGGGCCGCAACTCGGCCGGTGAGTTGCTGCACTTGCTTTTTGGAGGCGGGCTGCTCCATGTCCAGGATGGCCTGGACCTTCTCCGGGTTGGCCTCAATTCCTCTTTGGGTCACCATAAATCCTAGAAATTTCCCGGCGGAGACGCCAAAGGCGCACTTCGCTGGGTTCAGTTCATCTGATGGCGTCGGAGGTTGCCGAACGTCTCCGCTAAGTCGGCCACGTGGTCCAAATCGGGTTTGCTCATCACCAGCATGTCGTCCACGTACACTTGCATGTTGCGGCCGATCTGGTCTTTGAAAATTCTATTGACCAGGCGCTGGTACGTTGCCCCCGCGTTCTTGAGGCCGAATGGCATCATCCTGTAGCAAAAAGTTCCGCGGTCAGTTATGAAGGCGGTGTGCTCTTCGTCCTCCGGGCTCATTCGGATCTGGTTGTATCCGGAGAAGGTGTCCATGAACGACAGGAGGCGAAGCCCCAAGGTGGTGTCGACCAGCTGGTCGATCTTTGGAAGAGAGAAGCTGTCCTTCGGGCAAACTCGGTTGAGGTCGGTGTAGTCCACACAGATCCTCCACTTACCACTACTCTTTCTTACCATGACCACGTTTGCCAGCCAGCTGGGATACTGGACCTCCCGCACAAAACTGGCGGCGAGGAGCTTCTCCACTTCCTCGTTGATCGCCTTCTGCCTTTCCATGGCGAAGCTCCTCTTCTTCTGGCGGACCGGGCGGCAACTTGGGTTCACGTTTAGCCTGTGCATGATGACCTCAGGCGGGATGCCCGGCATGTCAGCTGCTGACCAGGCGAACACGTCAGCGTTCGCACGGAGGAACTCCAGCAGGCAGGTCCGTTCTTCTTCAGGGAGCTGGGCCCCGACTTGCACCGTCTTCAGGGGATCCGATCCGAGGGGAAAATCAGCAGGCGCTCTACGGGCCCTCCCCTGGGTTCCTTCTCTCTTAGGTCAAGGTCGTCGATATCGGGGACGAGCTCCGCGCCCCGGGCGCTCGAGACCGTCTGGAGGCAGAGCGGGACTGGCTGGGTCGTCCCCTTCATCTCCCCGAGCCCGGAAGGCATGGGGAACTGTACCAACAACCTTCTCGTGAAGATTGTGGCGTTCAGTTGGTTGAGCCCGGGATGCCCGAGAATGGCGTTGTAAGGCGAAGGGAGCCTGACGACGGTAAATGTTATTAGGACGGTCGCCTGCCGGGGTGGGGATCCGGCGGTGACCGGGAGAGTGATCTCCCCCTCGACCCCCACGGAGTCCCCTGTAAAACCTACCAGGGGGGTGTGCACCGGTTTCAGCTGATCGTGGGACAAGTTCATCCGAGAGAAAGCGTCGTAAAAAAGTACATCAGCCGAGCTTCCACTATCCACCATGATTCGATGTACAGGATGCTTCACGATGGTCATCCGACCACCATGGCATCGTTGTTTACATTGTCATTACCCTCCCCCCCTCGGGAGGGATTACATTCTCCGGGTTCCCGACTTCCCGGGCTCTCTTCGCCGCTCGACCGACCCGCGCGAGATCATGCCCACGAGCTTCTCCGTTGGGCGGTTATCGATTGCAGGGACGGGCGGTAAGTTCGCGAGCGGCTGCCCCTCCGAGGGGGCCTCGTTCTTGACGAACTTCCTGAGGTAGCCCCTCCTAATCAGCTCCTCGATCTCCCGTTTCAGGTTGCGACACTCCTCCGTGTCGTGCCCGTGCTCGCGGTGGAACTGGCAGTACTTCGATTTGTCTCGAACGGCTCTCGGGTCTTGAGGAGGACGTCGGCGGAGGTAGCGCTCGCCCTCGATTTCATGAGGATCTTCGTCCGAGGTGCGAGGAGAGGGGTGTACCTCCGCTCGGGAGTGGCCTCGCCCCTCAGCCTTGGATTCGGGCGAGGGTCGGCAGATGGCCCGGGCTTCCGAGCTCCCGGGGTGTCTCTTGGGGGCGGCCTCTTCGGAGTCTTCCCGTCCAACTCTCAACGGGTGCGGTCGGCCTCCTCCGCTCGGATGTACTTGTGGGCGCGGAGGAGGAGCTCGGAGTACGTCCTGGGCGGCTTCTTGTCCAGGGAGTAGGTCAGGCGGGACCTCTTGAGCCCGCGCTTCAAAGCCAGCATGGCGACGGGCTCGTCCAGGCTGTAGATTTCCAGGGCTGCGATCTTGAACCGGGTGATGTAGTCCCGGAGCAGCTCCTGGTCCTGCTGGCGGATGGAGATGAGGCTGTCCACCTCTCTCGGCACCTTTCGGCAAGCGTCGAAGTGTGCCACGAACTTTCCTTCCAGCTGATGGAAGGAGCAAATGGATCCGGGCTCGAGGCGGGTGAACCAGACTCGAGCGGCCTTCCGGAGGGTGGCCGGGAAGGCGATGCACAGAAGAGCGTCAGTGGCCCCCTGGACCCTCATGAGAGCTTTGTAGCTCTCCAGATGGTCCAGAGGGTCGGTGGTCCCATCATAGGGATCCACCTACGGCATGCGGAACCGTTTTGGGATCGGTTCCGCCTGGATTTCTTCAGAGAAAGGGGGGCGGGAGTCGTAGTTCGCCGGGTCTGCCGACGAGTTCTGCAGGTCGGCGAATCGGCGGGCGAACTTCGCTAGCTTGCGCTCATGCTCCTCCAGGCGCCTCTCGGCTTGGCGCCTGATGGCTTCGTCGGCGGAGTCTTCCACCGAGGCTGCGGGTGAAGGGGGCGCCGATCGGTCTCGGCGCGAAGTCAGGCCTCGGCGTCGCTTGCTGCGATGCGCCGTTTCGGCCTCGTCGGCCGGGGATCGACTCTCGTGATCCTCCGAACCGGAGTAGTTTCTTTTTGCGGGAGCTTGGTGGCTCCCCCGGGAGTTGGAGACGGCCCTCGGATGGGATGGCCTGCCCTGGATGGAGCGCAGGCTCCCACGTTGCCCCGCGGCTTGGGCCGCGGGGGTCCCTGGCTGCGACTGCATGGCCAGGGACCGTTGCTGATGCTGAAGCTGCCGGACCGCCGAGGTCAAGGTCTGCAGCTGTTGGATGACGGCCGCAAGGGGTCCGTCCGTTGGGGTAGGCTATGGTGGAAGAGGAGGGGGAGCTGGAAGATCCCTCTCCGGGCTGTGGGCCCCTGGAGGGGAGTGAACCTCCCCCACGCGGCTGGTGGACGCCTCGCGGCCACGAGTGACCACCATTGTCAGAGAGCGTGACACTTGCAGAAAGCTGGCCCCCGCTTGGGTTTGGTGTCCTGCCCCCCTTCCTGGCGCGCCAATCTGTTGCCGCTCTCGTCGCCGCGCCCGTGGCTCCGGTCCGTGGATCCTTCCTGACCGCCTGGCGAGGGAGCCTCCCCGGCTGCTGCGAACCTGCAAGAAGGAGTTAGAAGACCCTGGCCGGGGACCCCGGCGAGGGAGCTCCGACGGTCAAGTCAGTAGACGACGAGAAAGAACAGACTCTCCAAGGCGGACCCCCCGAAAGGGTTCCAGACTTAACGAGTTTACTAGTAAGAAAGGCACTCTGGGGACCGGAAATTCGGCCGGGCCTCCTTGCCGAGCTCACGCCGAATTATCCCCTCTCGGGATCTCGGATCTCTCTCTCTCGGAGCGAGGCCTCTTGCCGCTGCTTTCCTCCTTGTCCCCAGGCTTGTTCGCTTACCTTGTCGTCCCCAGATTCCTTCCTTTTATCTCCTCCCGTCGTTCGCCTGTCTTCTCCTCCTGGGAGGCTCCCCTCCCCCGTCCCTTTCTCTTTCCCCTTTTCGGTGAGGAGGGCCAGGCGGCTTTCCGACCTCGTCCGCCGAGCCCAGCAAGGAAAAGGCAAAGTTAGGAAGGGGGGCGGCGCTGGTAAGGCGGCCGGTCAGACCTCGGGCCCAGTGAGAGCGCTCTCTTTCCCGAGTGTGGGCGCCATCCATATATGGGGCCTGCTTTGTCAGAATCGCGCCTCTCGACTGCGGGACCTGTCGGGCCGATGCAAATGGTGTTTCGCGTGTCGCCGCCATCCGTACGAGGCGCCGTCTGTGATGCGTACGGCCCGAGGGATGACCTCGGGGCCTGCGCCTCCTTCCCTGGGACCTTCTCCGTACGGGCGGCCTGGCTTCGGTCGAGGTGGGCCCGTCTTCGGGGGCCACCTGGCGAAGGAGCGAAGGATCCACCGACCTCGGCCTAGGTGGGCCCCTCCTGGGTTGACACCTGGCGAGGTGGCAGGAGGTCGCTGGTTTCGATCGAGGTGGGCCCGTCTTCGGGGGCCACCTGGCGGAGGAGCGAAGGATCCGCCGACCTCGGCCTAGGTGGGCCCCTCCTGGGTGGACACCTGGCGAGGTGGCAGGAGGTCGCCTGGCTTCGGCCGAGGTGGGCCCGTCTCCGGGGGGCCACCTGGCGAAGGAGCGAAGGATCGGCCGACCTCGGCCTAGGCTAACCCCTCTTAGGTGGACACCTGGCGAGGTGGCAGGAGGTCGCCTGGCTTCGGTCGAGGTGGGCCCGTCTCCGGGGGGGCCACCTGGCGAAGGAGCGAAGGATCGGCCGACCTCGGCCTAGGCTGACCCCTCTTGGATGGGCGCTAGGCGAGGTGGTAGAGGAGCCCCGAACCGAGCTCGACTTCGGTGAGATTAGTTAATCTTAGAAAGTCGTCTGGCGGAGTAGTCTTGTCGAGCTCGGCCTTGGCGACGTGGCGCTGACTCGGCCGGAGAAACCTCCACGTGGCTCGATCATATTCGGTGGTATCTGAGCCCGGCCATGTCATCGTTACGGCCGTAACAATTTGCTTGTAGCTTCATATGAAGAGTACTTATGTATATTACATGTTCTGCCCAAAGAAGAATATGTAATATTGTATTTGGACTCTTGTATATTATTTATGTACATGCCTTTTGACTAGTATTTTGCATTCTTGTCATCTTTAATTACACAGTCATTTATGTTAATAATAATATTGTTGTTAATATTTTAACTGGGCCAAAATATCAAAGGTAGAGATATATTGGGCTTAGAAATTTTATCTGCCCAAAGGGGACAGATTTTTGAATGTCTTATATCCTCATTGTGTTAACCTTTATTTTTTTTGTAAAGAGATATACAGTGGGCTTAAGAAATTTGTTTATCTTAAGTTAAGGAGATATATTTTTAAAATTTTGTACTCTCATTAAATTAACCTCATTATTAGAGCTCGAAAGTATGCTATATTCTCTGCCTATAGAAAAGTTTTATGATGATGCACATGATAATTATGTTTAAAATCCTTATTTATTTATTGTTTGTACTTCAAACATATTGCATAATATGTGATCTTAATTTGTTATTTATATATCTTATGCTACCTCAAAGGTTAAGACTTGATAATCTCTAATTGGAAGGTTTATGAATTTCGATGAATAGTGGCCATCAAAGTGGCATGTTCATTGAAATTTACAAGATCTTTTTGTGAACTATTTAGAAGGGATCGTGTAGCATTATATGTTGAAGGATACCTTATATGGGTCATTTTCTTTCTAAAGAAAGTTTTATTACATTGGACCAAGGGTTCTCACTAAAATAATATTTATAAAATTTTGTGAAATATATTATTATATTTTTCTATTGATTAACTGTATAAAGATTATTTAGCGGTTAGTATATTTATTTTTAATAAAGTTAATGCTCCCATTATGATATTTTAACTGAAAAAAATATAAAAATTGAAATTATGCTAGCACCAAGTATGATGAAATATAGATATTATATTATGTAATGATCTTTCATCTTGATTGTCTTATTAGAAGAATACTCTGAAATAAAACTATCTATAAAGTGATAAAAGATGAATTATTTTATTTAAAATATATTTATATAATTGATTTCATTCTTGCTCTTGCATTTAAGTATGGTGATATAATGTAATTTTGACCTCATTTGTGATAGATATATAGAATCTGATAAAAAAAAATCTTGATAGCTGATGGATAGATAAATTAATATGAGATAGATGGTATGATGGTGTTAGAATTTATATCTTGAAATTAGAGAATATTGCACCTAAAATTAGTATGACAATATTTTTATCTCTAATACATTGTTACTCATCATATTTTAATTTTTCTATTATGTAGTTTAATAAACTTAAAATCATATATGTAAAATTATTAATAATTATATCATATTTTATCTCAGAAGATTTGATACTTTTAAAAAAATGATAAATGAATTGATATGGTATATCAGTCACATTTTAGGATCCCATATATAATAAATAAATAGTATTATTAAATATTTGTATAAGTATGAGATAATTGTTTAATATACTATGTCTGGAATTTCTAAGTAAAATGATGTGACTGAGAGACAAAGTATACTTTGAAAGTTATGGTGTGAAGTATAATGAGTGCATGCAATTTACTTTGATATCTCTAGTATAAAATCCTAATGGTTACCATCTATATTTTGAATAAAATTTTTGGTAAAATAGTTATATAAGATATCTTTTTGAGTTAAAGGTTAGTAGAAAGTCCAATATCTTTTAACTTTATGGTTGAAGCTATCCTGCAATACTTAATCATTGATAATCTATCAGCGAATAAACTTTGGTTTTGTAATAATATGTTGTTTATTATGGTTATCCAGATAATTTTAAATAAATACATATTCTACTATCCTAATAGAAGTACAAAGAATATTGAGTCAAATTATGCCATGTTTGTAGATTCTGATTTGCATAATGTTAGATGCTCATATATTAGAAATATAATATTGGATGAAAAATAAGTTATTACTCTTATTTTTTTATTTTTATAAATATTATATTTCATCCCATTGGAGGACAGTGAGAGAGTAATATTAAATATATAAATTAATTATAGTACCTCCATTACTAATTAATGTTTCACTAATAAAGAAATCATATGATAAAAAATAAAAATATGTTATTTCTTGTGATAATTTGATTTTTCAATATGTGAATGGCTGAAGGGTTTGTTTTATAAAATGACAAAGGCAAAAAAATAGAATCAGTGGAATTGTTCGATATACAGACAAAGTTTGCGGCATGTTATAAAGTCATAATTCATATTGCTTTTATTATAGAACTTTGTCTTGGGACTATAATTGTTGATTATATCTTAAAATCACTTAAAATTTATTATAATCGTAGGCAGCTATGTTCTTTAAAAAAATAATAAAAGTTTTTGTTGTCTCTACTTATACGAAAAAAATATTTGTCAGTCAAAGATTTTAATTGAAAGAAAGATATTTTATAAAATATATTTATATAAAGTCAATGTTTGTTGATCCACTAGTCAAATGAATAAGATCCATAGTTTTTATGAAATATGTTAAGAATATGGGCATTTTAGAATTTTTTGATTTTTTTGATTAGTGGAAGTTTTATGTATTTATATATTGACTTGATTGACAAAATTAGATTTATCATTAATTATTAGAGTATAATCCAAGGATGCATAAGTATCGAGTATATATAATAAAGTCTATGTGGCTGATCCTCTAACCAAAGATTTGAAGCCCATATGCTTTACTAAGCATATTGAAAATATGGGCATATTGAATTCTTTTGTTGTGCTTGGTTAGTGAGAGTGATTTTTATTTATATTTTATTATTATAAAGCTTGGTTTTATTTGATTTTTCTATCATGTATATTTATATACATTGTTGATATGATAGTTGATGGATTGCATTCCTATATGGTTTATGTGCATATGTGGAATAATAAAATATGACATAATATCTCAAAAATGTATTTTATCTTGAAAATGATAGTTGTATAGGTATATTTTATTTGATAATTATGAGATCTCATTATATTTGAAGATATATAGACTTCTTTTGAAGTCGTGGGATTTCTTTAGCTTGTAATAAAGCATGAGATTTACGAGAAATCATAATTGATAGTACATATGTTTAAGTTGTTTTGATTATAAGAAATCTCTTTTGGTTATATACCTGTTATGCTGTCTCGTCATTAAGTATGTGAGATGGAATGGCTTATTGTTTGATGCCATTGAAATTTATCTTGCTTATTTTTATTTTTCTAAACATATTGAAAAAAAATTAGAGGACTAATAATGTAAAATAGCATATTTATTTTTGATCACCTTGATGCTATCTTCCTGCTACACTACCACACCAAGACTCATGTCAATAATATTTATGTTGCTTGTAATCATGGATAAGTCTTGTATCGAATAAGTGATATAATGATCCCATGATTCAGTATGATGGATATTGTTGGACCAAGTCATTTATAGGTACTGTCTAAGGATCATATAGTGGACACATGTTATTTTCAATCCGAGAGTCATTTTAAAATAAAATATTTTTAAAATTTTAATTAATGTTGTCCAAGTAGGAGAATATAAGAGTTTTATTTTATTTGGGCTAATATTATTTGAATTTATATTTTATTAAAATCGGGTTGATTTTATGGTCCATGTTGATAGACGTAGGTTGAGCCTAATGTTTTGTAATCATTGTCATGTTGATAGACGTAGGTTGAGCCTAATGTTATGTAATCATTGTTTGGATTATGAGTATCCCATGTGAGTTGGTATGGTTGAGGCAGTACAGTGTAGGTCTTGACCCAACTTGACTTGTGATGGCTGGGTCAATTAGGATGTTTTATTTTATTTAGCTAGGTCCCCTCTCCACTTTCTCTATATATACTAGAGTTGAAATTTTTCATGGTGATTTTTTTCATTGAAAGCCACCTGTCGCAAGGAAGATTAGAGAGAAGGACCTTATCTTCGATTTTCACGTGAAAATCTTTTCTAGGTTTGGGATTATGATGAATACAAGTATGTATCGTAAAATTTCATTTGATATTGATTATGTGATAAAAATAATGAAATCAGGTCTAAAGATTTATATTCTAATAATCTGTCCATGATCCATGGGATTGATAAATTTTTTTCCTATAGTGTGAAGAAAAGAAACCACCAACGTGAAGGGCGAAGTTAAGCTCCAGGATGCATATTATTGTTTAAGAGGAAGTAACACGTGAGTTCGATTTGCATCCTTTGCCAAAAATAAAATAAAATAAATGCTAGCCATTATACCGTGCACCCTCCAATCTTTTCCTTTCGCATGTCAAAATAGATATTGCACTTCAAAAACTATACAAAATATGATCCAATTATTATATAAAGATTGTGCCTAATTAATATAATTTAATTAATTAATTAATTAATATGGGAAAAAATAATATAGGTAGGATTTATTTGGTTGGAAATAATATGACACAGGAAAATAAATTTTTCATCAACTTATTATATTTAACATAAATGATGAAAGAAAGATAGTAAAAAAATGATGAGTATCATGCATATGTTTTGGTAAGGAAAGATAAAACAAATATCATGAAAGATTGATATTCAGAAAATTTTTAAGTGATGATAATTCATATTTGATAAAAATATTTTTAATAAAATATATTTATGTAAAGCTATCGACGGATCAAGTCCAGATCTGAGATTTATAGGTATTTATCTAACAAGTTCGGATCTAGTACCAATATAGAATCCATTTAACTATAATATAAATGAGTATGGTCTAGATATTTAATATCTAAATCCAAAAGATCCGAGACCTAAATAATATAATATAATAATTATATATTTTTATAATATAATAATTATATATTCAAATATCTAATGGTCCAAAATCTTTAGATGAGAGGCAAAAAAAAAAAGAAGAGAAAAAGATATTAGGTTTTTGAACGTGATTTTCGGGTCTCGAATCTGGATCTGGATATTTGGACTCATTAGGATCCGGGTCTAGTATTTCAAAACTAGACCCATCTAGTATTCATGTCCAGGATCGGATCCGGATCTAGATATCTAGGTTTTGATCCAAACCCACCTCATTGACAGCTCCATATTTATGATCATTGAATATGTTTTGACATCTTTCCAAATTCATCTAATAAAAATTTTTTATAAAATAATTAAAATATAAATGATATTATACAAAAAGTTATGTAATTATAATTGTTATATAAAATTGATTAAAGATGACCATACATCTTAATATTAAAAAATTATTTTTAATTAATGAGTATATTTATAAATTTAATCATATTTTTATATAGGATCATTTTTAATCAAACTTAATAATCTTTTTTAGTATTATTTTTTTAAAAAAATTCAACTAAGGCTAACCCCCGGTTCAAAGTTTCGGTCGGATTCTTTTTGAACCAGCCGTTAGCACTAAAGGAATAAGAGATGATCCAACGGTGCTACAGCTCACTTCAGGGCTAATCTTCGGCTTAAGCCGAAGACACTAATCCTGAATCCTATCTTTCAATTACTCATCATCGAGTGACCGATCGGTCTTCTGCGCATTAACCCGAAGATGACTAATTCGAAGACCAATTTGAAAAAAATCAGTCCAAAGAAGATGATCACTTTGTTTTTCCAATTGTTTCCAAAAAAAAAGGAAAGCTTTCATTTCAGAAGAAAACATTACAATTGGTTGGCCAAAAAGAAAGAAAAAGAAGATAAGAAGAAAAATAACAGCTCTATTCTTAATCAACTGGTTCGGCAGCCGGAGCAGACACGGAGGCTTCTTTGATAGCCACCCCACTTTCATCGATGGGAGGTGCCGACGTCTCTTCAGCCAGAACTTTTATTCCTCCACCCCGTTGCCCGGGATGGCAGCCGGAGAGAAATCCAAGCTAGGATAAAGCTTCATGACCTTGCTCAGGCAGTCAGAATGGCCAAGAAGGTAGCTTTCCACCGCTGCCTCATGTACTTCATCTTTGAAGGCTTGGGAGCTCTTGTAAGCCTCAACAGCCTGGGAAGAGCTTTCCTCAACCTGCACTACCCTTTGGTTGGCCAATGAGAGATTCATCTCTAGCCTGCCGATCCTCCTCTCCAGCTCAGCTTTTTGGGATTTTAGCTCCTCGATTTTTCGAAGGCAATCTCTCATTAATATCTCGGTAGAGATGATCTTCTTCCTTTTCTTCTGCAAGTCAGCTACTACATCGACCGCTTGTGCCTCCAGCATCTTTAATTGCCTTTCCAAGACACTCTTGGAGGCAACAACTTTGCCTAGTTCCTCCTCAATGGTAGCCCGAAGCCCCTCAGTGACATCTCTTTTGGCTACAGTCAAAGCCATTTGGCTCCGAAGGCTTTCGTCGAAGTCGATAGATCCACGAACATTTTCCTCCAATAGGAAAATGTCGTGAGCAATCTGCCAAGGAAGAGTATGCGCAAAGTCAGCCTGACTGATATGGATGAGCAATATGATGTGTACATCAATAGTTACCTGCAATATCTTGGGAAGGACGGTGGAAAGAGGGTCTCCGGACCCTCGTCCCTTAGTTCCCTTCCTATCGTCGGGAACGATGGATGAAACCTTCACCCGTCCCAGGTCGGAGGGGGCAGTGCCGGTGGCAGATGTATTATACCCTCCGGAACTCCTTCCTTCTATGGCTAAGATCGCGGGCTTGACATCTCCAGCACATGAAGGAGTCTCACCGGTGCCTGACGAGCTTGGTCCCTTGGACAGTCCCATCGGAATGGCTCTCACCGGAGAGGCTCGCTTCTCTCCTGAAGAAAAGCCTATTTCAATAGGGGTGTCACCCCCAACCTGAACCCGTGGCAGCGCCAACACATAGCTCCACTGTCGATCCGATTTCCTCACCGGAGGGGCTGTCATCGGTCGCTTCCTCGCCGCCTTTCTAAGCATTGCTACATCTGGCCTTATGTTTCGATGAGCCTCTCAGGTAGCATAGAGGAAGAAAGAGAAAAAAGGTGCGAAGAGCAATTTTATCTAAAAGCAGGTAAAAGTTTAATCTCTGAGAGCCTCCTTTTCTTACATAAGGACTACCAGAGGCCCATATTAAACACTCAGGTTTCAAGTGGGTCTCCGATCATGCCACGCACCCTTGCCCTCATTAATAAGGGTCTCGATTTGCACGGGAGGATCACTGGAAGCTAAAAAGCTGCGACCGATCTGATTCTTGATGCATGCAACCTTAACGATTCTGATAGCCATGATCCCACGATCTGTGCAATAACTACCTCTCCAATGATGACCTGATAGCTGGCAGAAGTAGAATGTCATACTATTAGCAAACCAAAAGTTACTCTCGGAAATAGGATTCCCTACTTGTAAGTCCCAAAACCAAGGAGATGAATTTATAATCAGAAAAAGCCAAATTAATGGGGAAGTTGCATTGATTCGGCTTACAACCAAAGTCGACGGCCCTGTCAAAGCTCAATCCGAAGACTTCAAGCAATGAAGAAACTCGCATTTAAGTCAGCGAATAGCTTTCTGCCTTGGAGGCTATAATCTATCCGAAGACTTTACACTTAGAAAGTCTTTCATTGGACATTTCAGTTCGAAAAATATCATTTGTCAGAAGGAAAGTTGGCTTTTATTGATATTCAAGAGGATGCTAATTACATAGTCTTTCTTATAAAAGAAAAGGCAAAAATTACAAGGCATAGGGCCTGCCAGACTATGTCAAGCAGATGTATGAACTTCTAGGTTGACAGAGGGAAGGATCTCCTCGATCTGAACTGGTGCCAAGGCTTTTTCAGCTTGGGCCTCTTCAGCTTGAGTCAAGACTGTCGGACTTGCCATGGCAGATTTTTCCACCATAATCGAGGCTTCCTAAGTCTGACCCGGTACTTCTTCAGTCTCAGCGGGAGATACGACCTCTTTCTCTTCTTCATTCTCATATACTAAGATACTGGAGAAGTCGAGGTCAGGAACAACCTCACCAATCCTCATGGGTCCATCGTTGAAGCCAAATTTGTAACATAACAAGCTTGCTTCAGTTACATCCTTCCTGAACTGCAAAGACTTTTTGAAGTCCTTGACTGCCCTGGCTGCCCGTTCTCTCAAGGCTTCGGACTCCTGTGCTGCTACTTCGACCTTCATAATCGCTTCTTGGGTCTTAAAAAAAACTTGAACATTCATATTAAAAAAATTGTTTGTAAACTCTAAAAAATATTAGTATAAAAGAATTGTAGGGCAAGTTTTGTTTTTTTTAAATAAACTGCATTCCTATTAAAACATTATAGTACCAGCCATAATTAAATAAAAATATTTATATTAAAAAAAATATAAGGCAAGGTGTTAAGAAAAAGTTTTATTGTAAAAACAAAATTTTGGACACATTGTTAAAAAAAATAAAGACATTTGTATTTTAAAAATATATAGGAGATGCTTTAAAAAAAGATTTCTATTAAAAAAACAAATGTATTGCAAGTTATTTTAAAAAATATATTCATATTTTTAAAAAATATAGAGTAAAATTTTAAAAAAAGATATTCGTATTGAAAAAAACTTGATAGTCTTTGAAAAAATGATTTTCTTATTAAGAAAATTTAGTGTAACCTATTAAAAAAATTCAAAGATAAGACAGGAATAAATATTCTCGAGCCAGGTTGCTAGGCCAGCATTTAGGTTGGATTCAGGTTGAACCAGGCCAAGCCACAAGAAAATCCGAGCATGGTCCAAAAATTGAATTAACTCTATTATTAGGTCAATGCCTGACCTCATCTATTTCGGACCGGCTTGACACCTTTCGGATCGGTTGATAATCTAATTATTCTTGACATCATGTATTGGGCCATCCAATTTTTTATCGAGCAGTTTGTATATTTATGATAGGTGAATTTTTATTTTTCCTTCTATGTTTGCTCTAGTTTTAATAGAGTTAACACAGCATGTATGTTTGTAGTTTTTAATACATCTAAAATATTATTATTAGTATGCTCATATTATATAATTATATATTAATTTAATTAATTAATTAATTATATTTATAGAATTTGAATTGTATTGAATCATAGACTCGTCTATTGATTAATATGCATATTCTACGAGATCCATATATTTATATATTTTTATATAGATCGAAGAAATATGTACATTGATCAATTAATTATTTAATTTGGATAATTTAAAAATTATAATTAATTTTATAGGTCAATTTATAGTAATCAAACAATGTGCAATATGGATCGTAAGGAATTTTGAACAGTATTTTTCTTTAATTCTCCTTATACATAATTATTTGTGTAGAAAAAACTAAGAAAAAATACTATCGTAATTTATTTCGGTCTTTATTGCATATTGTTTGATTACTGTAATTGACTTATAGAATTACTTATAATTCCTAAATGGGATAGGGCCTTTATTTATTAGTTGATGATTGGTTGTATTTACTATGTATGTCATTTTAAAATCCATATTTTGGTATCGAATCTAAGATATAATATAACACTATCATAAAATTAGGTAAATTTTTGTTTTCCTTTTATGCTTGTTTCTAGTTATATATTAAAACATTGCCTTTTTATTTTGAGTATCATCATGTTTAATATTTTTATTCATTGCATTAATGTCAAATGTATATTTTTTTTTAGATAGCATGTTTAAATTAATTTTATTTATTAATATGTAGTGAAAAATGAGAAAAATAATTACAGCCTTATGTTATATTAATGATTCTATCATTAATGATGAATTTGGTATTGAATACAATCGGGGATCGAAAAAGATAATTAAAATTAAATATGGAATGACACATAATAAATTGAAGAATAAGTTATATAAAGTCTTCCGTATAGAAGAACAAGATATAAAATATTAATTATATATAGATATCATAACTTGGGCAGCCAACATTAGTAAAGTATGTATATATTTTAATTATTGATGATGAGGACATGAAGATAATATTTTTAAACATCATTTTATATCTATGTCTATCAGGTATGGAGTTGTATATAGATGTACAACCCATTGAAGATGCTTAATCTATTCATGAATGGAATGACTATGAAGTAGTTGTTTGAAATATAACAATAACTTGTATTAGTGAACAGGTTATTTTTGCATGTAGTCAAAACATTCTAGATATTCCTTCAGCAAATACTGGTTCAATATATACAGAGGACCAGATTCGTATAATGGATAGTGATATACCAAAGAGTACTATTAGACAAGCATCACTATACACAGCTGTTGATGGTATAATATGTGATAATCAACTTTTTCATAAAGATGATATAGCAAACAAAGATAATGTGGAAGATGAAGCTCATCAAGTTGGCCTGTCACATGTTGCACAAAGTCCATATGATACTACTATTCCAAATTATGCTACATTTGAAGCTCCTTCCAGAACATTTATCCAGGTTAATTAGGAAGCTACTAATATGCTAATATATTATTCACTGCAAGAACCGTCTATTGTTTGGGAAAGTAGTGAAGATTTACATAAAGGATTTTATTTTATAGATAAGATAGAATTACAAAGTGTGGTAAAGTGATATTTAATTGATATGCATAGGTCAGGAGGCAACTTTCCTTCAATGTCAATGCAGGAAGATTATTATGCATAGGTCAACACCATTAGATAGGTATATAGTACCTTACTTGCAGTAGGCCAGGTTTTATGGACTTGCATATATAGGATATATATAGTTAGATTAGCATTTAATTACTGTATTCATAGAACGGTGGCGTCTGGAAACTCACACATTCCATCTATCATGCGGAGAGTATACCATCACCCTCCAAGATATCATTATCTAGTTGGGTTTGCTAGTTGATGGACTACCAATGACAGGCAATACATAGGTGGATTGGCATCAGCTTTATCACCATATGTTAGGAGTCATTCCATCATAGAATAGACTCCAGGGTTCATGGGTGAGTCCAGTATGGCTATTGAAGTAGTTTCATGAGTTATCCCATGATGCTGATGAGATAGCGATACGACAACATGCTAGAGCTTATATTTTATAGCTTATGGATAGATGTTTATTCATGGATATGTCAGGGAAGGCAATGCAACTCATATTTTTATCCTTATTGGAGGATTTCGAGATTATTAGATATTATAGTTGGGGTAGTGCTAGTCTTGCATAGTTGTACAAATATATGTGCAAGGCTAACAAGAGAGGTGCTTATGATACTGTGAGACCTTTGATACTGCTACAATTCTGGGCATGGGATAGATTTCCGAATCTAGCACCATGTAGATTATTCTGGCCGATTGCAAATTTTATGATTGATCTGGATGATGGTAGAGCTGGATTGCCACAAGGTCCCTTATGGATGAGGTGAGCATTAAATTTTATTATTATTTTTCATTAATGATGTTTACTAAGTTATGTTAACCATGTAATTTATTTTATGTGTAGATGGAGAGATAAGTTTTTTTATCAAATAGCAACAACGTTCTCTCTTCATATCGATTATATTTCGATTACTTGAGACCAGAGCAGGTAATAACTAAAAATATATTATTTACATTATTACCTGTAATATCTTATGCTTCAAATTCTTTTTATACAGGTGATATAGCAACCACGTACTCTTGACATTCTTGCACAGCTACGGGGTTATTATTTGCATGTTTAAGATATATATAGTCAAGTGATGCTTATTTGTTTCCACATCGTAAAGTGGCACTTTACTAATAAAGTAATGCGATAGTTTGGGATCCGCTGGTACATATTAGATCAGTTCGATATAGATATTGTACTGCACTGCATCAATCTCAGAAGATGAATCGATTAGGAATGGTCCATCACTCATTTGCGTTATATTCAATTTTGGAAGAGCCATCGAGATTATGTTTTAGATGGACCTCCTGTTAATAGTATCATGGATTATTATGATCCATATATACAGTGGTATCATCGCATCACTCGACAGTTCATCGTTATGATGGTACGATGCATGATTACCTAGTAAGTATTTAAATTCCTTTTTAATCCTTGTTCATAGATAATTATTTTATTTTATATAACTCATTCATGTATATTTCAAAGCGATAGGATTATCATGATACATCACCTTGCCCAGCTAGGTTCTATATCCACGTCCTCACAGTCCATCATGAAGATATGTAATACTATCTTTCATATTTCTACAAGTAGACTCGTATCCAGTTGGAGCATTTGTTCATGATGTCGGTAGAGAGGATGAGACACCTATGCCTTTGTCGTATGCATTAGCATCAAGAGCACCTCTTCTAGCTCAGCACACACGATGTACTTGACAATGCAGTACCTTTTCGTATTAGATGCCTGAGTTCACTCCTTACATGTCTACGAGCAGTTATCTACATGAGGATGTGAGATGGTTCATGTCTATTGAGGATGCTATAGCGGATTTTGACTATGCTGCTCCGTTGGACTATATGATGCATAAGAGATACTCAAAATATGGGGGGGTTTATCGGAGGGATCGGCACAGAAGGGTGATACACATAAGGCATATACTCAGGTAGAGCTTTTGATGGAGCATCAGGAACTGAGTGAACCAGAATCTTTATATCATCGGAAGCAACCTCCATGTAGGAGGAGACAATCATCTTGTGGAACTTAGGATATATATTTTGGATTCATTTATGTATTATATTTATGCATTGATCACACTTTATTTATTATTTGTTTTGTAATTAATTTTATGTTTATGTATTATATTGAGCAATAAATTTTATATTTATTTATTTATAACAAATACCACCAATATGTTGGGCGATAGTTGCGATCTCGATGATATCCACCGACCTTGCTATATCAATGGATGTCGCATGTGATAGAACCACGTGCCAGCCTGGCGGTTGGACCCATCGCTTAATAAGATCGGGTCTCAAGGGGCACGGGCGATAGGTGCCCATCATGCCCCGGGCTTGCAACATCACCGTGCTACCACATTGCCTCCGCCCTCGTTACTCATCCGATGCCTCATCCCATCATGTCACACTATCATTGGACATGATGCTGCCACCTCTGAGATCAGTGCATGCACATCATACAACTATATTATAATATATAATTTATAATTTAATATATTTTAATATATTAATTTTTTATTATAATATTAAAAAAATTTATAATATAGTTGTAACCTTAATAATATTATAGAATATTAATATTATAAAATGAAATTCATTATAATATATAATCAATAATATAAATATTAAAGTTATTTATTAATAATTAATTTTATATTTATCTATTTATATACTAATATTATATATTATACTATTTAATTTTTTAACATTAATAATTAAATATATTAATATCATACAAATTTCTAATAACATATTTTTATTTAAATATTAGTATTATATTAATGTATTATAATATATTAATATGTTATGAATTTAATTTAATAAAATATTAACAAATGTAAATGATTAATTATATATTTTATTTTTACTTTGTCATGGACACCTTTTAATGATTAATAAATATTTTTTAATATTTATTAGCTTTTTATTTTTTTATTTGGAATTGGATGCTGCATGTGTAATATGCGGTTTCACTCTAATGAAGCTGCTGGTTCTACTTGTGATTTCACTTGAATGAAGCCACAGGTATGACTTGCGGCTTTATTAGTGCAACCATAGGTACAACTTGTAGTTTTATTCTAATAAAGCCACAAATTCTACCTGCAGTTTCAAATGAGGCCGCCAGTAGAACCTGTGGCTTCACACCCTGGCATTTAGCCGTGGCATCCACCTCAACCAAACAATGCTAGTTTGATAAACATATTTCAAAACATTCTATTTTAATAATATTTATTTAAAAATATTATTTTCAAAAAAATCTATAATTTTTTTTGTTTTATTATATATTTTTCAGTTTTAAATGTCTTATCACGTTCTTTGTATATGTTTATACTTTAATATTGTGGTTATTATTTAGCTAAAAATGAATGTTATCACAGTATATCTACAGCCAATATATTGGAATATTTTAGTTCTCCCATCAATGTTGTGAGAGGGATTTGATTTTATTCATTTCAGCCAAGGTCAATTTGGTGTTTAAAAACATAAAAACTTCTTTTATAATGGGCCTATATATCACCATGCTTGCATGCCTAAGCTTGCATAAAGTACCATTTGAAAGGTATGAATCTAACGGGGACATCAAAACACATAGAGATTTTTTCTTTTTTTTTTCCAAATTTATTTTATTTTATTTTATATTTTTTATCTCAGCTATTCCACTCATCCCCGCTATTCCTATTTTAATTTTGCTTATCCCTGACTTATTACTAGCCTCTTCATCCTCCACCCATAGCACATATCGCCTTTGATCCACCATCACGGCAGATCCATCAACACCGCCACGACCCAACTCACGCAATCGGAGCCGCCATGCCACCGTCTCCACCATCTCCGCCCAGCACCGCCGATCGAGCCGCAAATTCATGGCCAAGCCGACCGTGCCACCCTGCTCGTCTTGATTCGAACGGCGCCTCCCTTCCCTACGCCAGATCGCCTCCCGCTATTCCGCCGGTCATCCACCGCTTCGCTGCCGACGACAAGGCCACCGTGCGCCCCAATCGCCGGATCTCATCCCGTCCAGAGAAGCCATCCACCTTCCGTCAATGCCTGATGCCGACGCCCTGCCGGATCTTCACACCGCTCCTCGTCGGCCGCCTATTCTAGCCATCGGCCATGCCGTCGCCTCCCCCAGCATTGACATCGACGAAGCCTCCCTGCAAGCCCCTCTTCCCGTCCGTCATCATCCCTCAATTCCACGGTTACAGAGAAGGACCTGCACATATCTCAGAGCAGAACAACTTTGCACGGATCTCAAAGCTGCATGCTTCTCATAGCAAGAATTTTTTTTGCACAATTATCAAGCCTACACAGATTTCAAAGCAATTCAGCATGGATCCTGATATGAACCTCTTTCGACATAGATATTGATGCATTCAAATTATATTTTATTTATCTTAATTTTTTTAATCTAGATATATTGATTAATTTGAAACTATTTTAATTTCAAGTTTGTTTTATATTAGATTATTAGTTTGAAGTCTGTTAGAGTTGGGATATGTTTCATCTTTATCTTGTAAGAAGGTTGGAAAGTCTATGAATACCACCCTAAATCATTTGTAAAAAAATTGGTAAAAAAAGATGAGTATTTAGAAAAGAGAGATTCTTTTCGTTCGCCCCTCATGGGAAGGGTGTGAGGCCCGTTTTCCTTCATCTTTGGATGTCGAGGGGTGTGAGACCATATTCCTTCGCTTTCGAGCGTCGAGGGACGTGAGACCCTAATTTTTCTTTGCTCTTTGAAATATCGCGAGGTATAAGATCCTTTTCCTTTGTTCTTCGGAACATCACGGGGTGTGAGGCCCTAGTTATCCCCTTCTTGACCCTAATCCTAGGAGACTTCTCAGCTCTCCAACGATCCTCCTAGCCTTGTCCCACTTCAATTTGGTATCAGAGCAGGAGAGGATTAGGGTTAGAGAAAAAAGAAAAAAAATTGCAGCATCGAGCCTGACTTGATGGAATCGAGTTTTTTCCATCCCAGGAGAATGATGGGGACATCAAAATCCATCGAAATTTTTTTTTTTTTCTCCTAAATCTTTTTATTTTATTTTAGATTTTTTATCCTAGCTATTCCACTTATCGCTGCTATTCCTATTTTATTCCTACTTATCCATGACTTATCCCTGACTTATTCTTATCCTCTTCTTCCTCCACCCATAGACTAGATCGCCTTTGATCCACCATCATGGTTGATCCATCAACACCACCACCACCCAACTCGTGCAATCGGAGCCGCCCTGCCACCGTCTCCACCATCTCCACCCAGCACTGCCGACCAAGCCACAAATCTATGGCCGAGTCGACCATGCCGCCCGGTCGCCCTGCTCATCTAGATCTGAACAGCGCCTCCCTTCCCTACATTGGATCGCCTCCCGCTATTTTGCTGGTCATCCGCCTCCTCGCTACCGACGACAAGGCCACCATGCACCCCAATCGCCGGATCTCATCCCATCCGGAGAAGCCATCCACCTTTTGCCGATGCCTGACGCCGATGCCCTGCCGGATCTTCACACCGCTCCCCGTCAACCACCTGTTCCAGCCACCGGCAATGCCACCACCTCCCCCAGCGTTAATGCCAGCGAATCCTCCCTGCAATCCCCTCTTCCCGTCCGTCGTCATCCCTTTGTTCCACGATCACAGAGAAGGACCTGCACATATCTCAGAGCAGAACAGCTTTGCATGGATCTCAAAGCTGCATGCTTCTTAGAGCAAGAATTTTTTTGCATAGTTATCAGGCCTACATAGATTTCAGAGCCATTCAGCACGAATCCTAATATGAACCCCTTTTGGCACAGATCTTGATGCATTCAGATTATATTTTATTTATCTTAATTTTTTTAATTTGGATATATTGATTAGTTTGAAACTATTTTTATTTTAAGTTTATTTTAGATTAGATTATTAGTTTAAAGTCTGTTAGGATTGGGATAGGTTTCATCTTTATCTTATTAGAGGGTTGAAAGTCTATAAATACCACCCTCAGTCATTTATAAAAAAATTGGTGAAAAAAGATGAGTATTTAGAAAAGAGAGATTCTTTTCGTTTGCCCCGCATGGGGAGGGTGTGAAGCCTGTTTTCCTTCGTCTTTGGGCATCGAGGGGTGTGAGATCCTATTCCTTCGCTTTCGAGCATCGCGGGGCGTGAGGCCCTGGTTTTTCTTTGTTCTTCGGAACATCGTGGGATGTAAGGCCCTTTTCTTTGTTCTTCGGAACATCACGGAGTGTGAGGCCCTAGTTATCCCCTTCTTGACCCTAATCCCAGGAGACTTCTCAGCTCTCCAACGATCCTCCTAGCCTTGTCCCACATCAGAATCTCATTAAATACAGGTACCAAATTTATGTTTAACTATAAGTTTTTCTTACACTATAGTAAAAAGGGGTTTTGCCCACTCATTTTTTCCGACGCGAGGAGCTAGTATCGGGAAAATCCTATGACCCACTGACATTTTTGATGAGCATCGTCCAAAATCGGACTTTAGCGATGCTTTTGAGC
Organism: Areca catechu; assembly: GCA_021397845.1. Taxonomy (NCBI): domain Eukaryota; kingdom Viridiplantae; phylum Streptophyta; class Magnoliopsida; order Arecales; family Arecaceae; genus Areca; species Areca catechu. The sequence continues at coordinate 179,259,838 of CM038052.1, forward strand.
ATCGGGACATTTTCCTTTTTCTCCCCTAAAATCGAGCCCTAGATCCATTCGGTCCACCGCTCTTCCTTTGATCGATCCCTCCCTCCCTCCTCTCATTCGATCAGTCATGGCCTTGCACTCCTCCTCCCTCCCTCCTCCTCCATCTCTTTTCGCCGCTCTGTCATCCCAGTCATCACCGTGCCACCTCCTCCATTTCCTCCTCCCTCCCTCCTCCGTCTTCTCCGGTTCATCACCGTCCGCTGTGCATAGATCTGAGTCGATCCGTCACCGTCCCATCCTCCATTGTCTCACTGTTGAGGTACCGAGAGCAGATCTGAGTCGATCCGTCGCCATCCCATCCTCCATCATCTCATTATTGAGGTACTGAGAGTAGATCTTAGCCTTCATTTTTGTTTGGAGCAGATCTTACCGTTGAGGTCTCTAATGTCCATTTGGATGTCCTGGTTTTTTCTTTCCTACATAGAATAATCTTATGGCTTCATTTTTGTTGATCCATTCCAGTATAATAATAAGCAGTTGAAACAATGACTATTACTTTGATATCAGAGCTAAATCCAAGTCAAATACACCCACAAATCTTTTGTTGTTTTGAAGGTTTGCATTCCTAGTTAGAGAACTTCTTTATGGACTTTGGTGACTTATGTGAGCTTAGTCTAAATTCCTAATATTTGCCTATGGTTAAATAGTTATGTGATGCTTAACTATGCAATCTATTAGCTCATCTGTATAGATTAAACATTTAAGAGGTCATTGTTCATTCTCCTGCTGCCATGCAACACCATGAAGAAATTAGATCAGCTTTGATCCAAACAAAGCTTTAGTGAGATCAAGCTTGATATGCTCTTTTAGCAAAGCAATAAAACTAACTAGGTTTTTAAAAATAATGGACCTCACTCATCCATCTGGGTAACTAGGTTATAGGTTATCATGGTCGAGATGGAAATATTAGGAAAACACTAAGAGGACTGAAGCATTTGAAAAATATTTGCTAATATATGAGAATCAATATAAAAAATATTAGCCAATACAGTAAATCCAAAATCAATATGTGCCATTCTAAGCATTAATTTGAACAATAAAAATATTTAAAATCATAAAAGATTGATAAAAAAATACATCTCAGCTAATGTACAAATACATAATCACTTGGTATGTATCATGAACATCTATTCTACTACATATAACTGAAGCTCTAAAGGGGAGTTTGTCAATTTATGAGCTTCCATGCCACCATATTTGGTGTTCTGTGGTCATGTACATTGATTGTAATAGCCATATATTAATTCAGGCCAATGGATCACATTGATACTATAAGCCCCACCGTACATATGTGACAAATAATTGCAACTTCTTATATAAATCTCTATGCTTGAGATGTATGCAATGACACTCCAATCCACAATTTAATATCATTGGACTTTATAATCCTCATTGCATTGCATTCATGTTCTATGCTGGATACCTAAAAATCATGTATACATGTTGGAATTGGAAGGCTAGACCTTGACACTCTTGTCACAAACGATCCCTTGAATCTAAATCCGTGCAACCAGGATCTTGGAAAACCCTGGCCCATAATACAACTTAGGCATGTTGGATTAGATTTGTTATTGTCAAGACTAGCTCATGATCATATAAAGGCCAATTTTTTTTTTATTGTATGTACTTTGACAAAATGCTATGATCCTCGTACTTTATTTCAAAAAACTTTTCCTTCAGAAAAAACTTATGCTCAACTAATGTGAAACTAAAGAGACCTTTTATCTTTAAACCTACAATAGGACTTATGTCCAATCCTTGGTTATAAAATTTTAATTTTTAAATAATACTCGACCCAAATATACAATTTCCTTCTAATCTGGATTGTAAGGTTTTTTCTAGTCTAGAGGCCTTCCAAAATGTAATATTTATATTGATTTTCTTTGCTGCTCATGATCTATGATTTATGATCTTGTTGTTGTTGGTAATTTTTTCGTCATATAGATCTACCTGTTTTGTTGTCTTTATCTTATCAGGTGCTTGATTGCTTGGAGGGTAAAGAAGCTTTCTAATATATTTTGAAATTGATTTAAGGTTCGTATATGGAAGCTACGATGATTTTGGGATGTATGTTTTGCTGATTCAACTATTTCTAATGGCAGCAATCTTGGATGGCCTTCTTTTGTAGGCAACCGATTGTAATCGTTTTGATTTAATTGCAGATTAAATAATAAATCTAAGCCTCCTTGTTCTTTTTCTTTATTTATTGTTCTAATTTTTTGGGTTGGGTTAACAATTTATTTATATAGTAAATAGGTTAAACGGGTTGGGTCGGGTCGGGTTATATTATTAGGTTATTTATTCATTAAACAGGTAAAATAGGTCAGGTTAAGTGGGTTAGCAGGTTACCTGTTTAATAAACGGGTTAAATGGTTCGGCTCGGGTAACATGTTTATTAAATAGGTCAGGTTCAGATTTTAAATGATTGCTTGTTTCTCTTAGTGACATGACCAAATTGGGATTCCATCACCAACTACAATAGCCACATTCACATTTCAACAAGATTTGGAAGTTATGTACTTCACCTAGGGTTTAAATTTTATAATGGCAATTTTTGTGATACTCGTCATCTTGTAAGGCATTTCTAGCTCACTATGGTATTCTTTTACCATTAGCACAAGATTGTAATCTATGTTCTAGGATACTTGAATCTATGTGTCCAATGCTGTAAGGTTCACATACAGATTGTTATCCATTTGACGAAGGGTGCAAACACTAGATTATACCTTAGCATATATTATTTTGATATGTTTAGGATACTAAACTAGAGTCCTTGCAACATTTACTCAAAAACAAACCTTTCCAACTTGTATTTGGTTAAATATAATTATACTTAATAAATTGACTCACATATCTTCCACCAATGATGTTGATTAGCATGTATTTATCTGGATTAATAAACTTGCACAGCATCGTATACATGTTTCAAGAATATTAAGGCTCCTTGGTGTATACCTGCATCTTACTCAACATGTTATGCTTTAAGATTTGTTCATTATAATAAATTCTTCATTTCAATACATGTATAGTTTTGCTATGATCAATAATGACTTTTTAAATATTTTTTATAAAACTTGTATTGCATAGAAACATAGACCCGTCAATTGATTAATGTGCATATTCTATATCATCTGTACATTAATTTTATTTTTGTACAGATAGGAGAATTATATATAATGGTCAATTGATTATCCAGTTTGGACAGTTCGAGAATAACAAATAATTTTATAAGTACTTACAGTAATCAAGCGGTATAGATAGAGTTCTAGATATATTTCGAACAGTATTTTCTTTTAGTTCTCCTCATACATCTTTAGTCGTATGGGGAGAACTAAAGGAAAATGCTGCCAAAATTTTTCTAGCACTCCTATTGTATATCGTTTGATTACTGTAAATGATCTATATAATTAATATAATTCTTGAATGGAATATGATCTATCTTTATCAATTAGTTTGTGATATGATGTATTTATTAGTTAATCTATGTTATTTTTTATATATTTTTAAAAAAAATTACTTGGTACATTGTTATTAACTGAAAAAAAATTTTGTATTTAGATAACCTGAAAATTGGATCATTTTATCCTAAAATAGATAAAAGCTGGATAAATAAATCGAGAAATATCAAAGAAAATTTAGATGAAGTTCATGATTTTATTAAATTCAGTATGGATAAAAGTAGTTTGAATGAAAAAATTTCATGTCCATGTCGATGATGTGTTAACAGTTTCTGTTTAGATCCACAAATAGTTGAAGAATATTTAATATGGAATGGTTTTGCAAGAGGTTATACTCAGTAAATTTTTCATGGAGAATTTATGTTGCCAGAATCAAGTAATCAACCCTCATCCAATCCTACATCCAGTAATATGCAAGAGAATCCTATAGAAGATGATGATAAAATGGATTTGATCATAGATGCTTTTCAACATGGTATTCAAAACTTTGGAGATTCAACTGATACACATGAACCAACTGGAGTATGTGAAGGTTCTACATTTATTGAAAAAACATATATCGAGGAGCAAATACAACCATCAATTTCTGAGTCAGCTCGGTATCATAATTTAATGAAAGAAGTAGATGAATAATTATATTCGGGCTGTTTGAAATTTTCTAAAATATCTTTTCTTATACATTTATTCCATATGAAATATGTGAATGGATGGTCGGGAAAGAGTTTTACTATGTGATGTGGCAGGATTGCTGACGTGAAACCCATGTCAGACCTAGTCAGATGCCACGTCAGAGGAAGCTGCCACGTTAGATGTCTCTCTTCGAACTCCTTCGCCAGGTGGCTCTCTCAAGGTCGAGACGCCCTAGCCGAAGTCGAGCTCCGGCTCCCCCCGGACTCCTTCACGAGGTGGATCCCTCGAGGTCGAGACACCCTGGCCAAAGTCGAGCTCTGGCTCTCTTCAAACTCCTTCGCCAGGTGGTTCCCTCGAGGTCGAGGCACCCTGGCCGAAGTCGAGTTTCTCCTTCTTGGATTGGCCCCACTTCGGGCGAGGGGACTGGTAGCTGAGGGACGTAGCCGCCTTCCTTGAATGGCGATAAGTCATCCAAGGACCATGGAGGGGCACCCACTAGGCCGCAATAATTGCCCCTACTACCACTTACACCGAAGGGGAAGGGATCCCCCGATAGATGCGCCGCGCTCCCGACCGACCGTCTGTGCTACCAAAAAGAGAAAGTCAACCCATGAGATTCAAATCCAGGGGGCGGCTGCCCCCCGAACGAGGCTTTGCCAGGTTTTCCAAAGTGGAGCGACCAGAGGGAGGGTCGGAGTGCACGGTGTAGTTCTCTATCACGAATGAGGAAAGGCACCTCATGCACGGCATGGAGCGTCACCGCACGTGCTTGCAAGCGAGGGGAGGATCCCAAGGTAGGCGGCGTGCAGCCATCCTGGCTTAAAAGAGTTCTCCAAGATTCCAAGAGGAAGGTAAGTAACAAACAGACGGGCGAGAGGGGCAACATACAAGAGAGCAATTGAGAGGCCAAGTGCTCTAGGCTACCGGAGACTCATAGAAAGGATCTCGACGGACACAGCCATCCAGCTTAAACACTCCTCCGCTACCACTTCTCCCGCTCTACTCTCAATCCATTCACACTCTCCAAGTACATAATTTTTGTGGTCGTGAGTAATTTGTGGTCGTGAATAATTTTTTGCCTATTTGTTAGGCAGTTATTCCTTTTGTATATTCCCCTATTTGTTAGGCAGTTATTCCTTTTGTATATTCCCTAATTAGATTGGTCCTAGATTATATATATGTAATAGGGGTTAAATGTTTAGATATACAAAAAGGAGAGAGTTCTTTCTTCTACATGCTATCAGAGCCCTAGGGTTTGATTCATGGGGTACTGTGCGGCTTTACCTTCCCTCGGCCGTGATCCTTACCTCCGATCCCCGGTGATGGCCCATCTCAGAAATCAGGTGGAGCCGAGGTCCTCGTTGGCTCGTTGGCCTCCTCATCGTCACTGCCGCTGATAAAAATCATGGCCATCGCTACCTCGCCATCGTCCTCCACCGACTCGGCTGTTCACCGAACGACGACGGATAGAGAGAGGAGACGGGCTGTCTTCTCTCCTGCTGCACCCCTCGGTCCTGCTCTCCTCGTTCTCGGATTCCACGGCCTCATCGCCGCCGACAAAGACGGCTTCATCTCCGCTTAGGGTTCCGGATCCGGTTATGGCACCAGCTCCGGTTTCTCCGATGATCTGCCCGTAGGAAGCGGGACCGCAGCTTCATCCGGTCCGCCGGCCTCGCGGAGGTGGACGAGGAGCTTCTCTAGCCCATCTGCCGGCACTCTGCCAGCACTCTGTCCCAGCCACTTCCGGTCCAGCCCCGCGTGCTACCCCTGGGCCGCGACCTAATCCTGTTGCGATCCTTCACCGTCGCCGGATCCACCGTCCGCTGCAGCACTCGCCGCCCTCGCTGGCACTCTGTCCCAGCCCCGTGTTGTAACGGCGCCGGCTCGTCCCTGCCGCCGGCTCGCCCCTGTCGCCAGCTGCCGAGGAGTTTTGGAATCGTGCGACACCCTCGGCCGCGTGCGCCTGGAGCCATTTCCAGCTGCCGAAGGGTGCATGTGGTTCGATGTGTGGAGGACCAGGGCTAGCATCACCCGGTTCGGTGTCCTGTGGAGGACCAAGGCTAGCAGCGCCCCTTCCGCGCAACTCTGATTCCTCCGAAAATAGCCGATCAATACCAGCTGCTCTCATGGCCGATAAACAGCCGATCATTGCAACTGACCAAGCAGATTCTAGTGCCTCTGCTACTGCCATTCTGGCAGACCTGACTACTGCGATGAAGCAGCTCTTGACCCAGCAGACCGCGCCCCCGCGCGTTGAACCTCCAGTTGCACCAATTGCTATTAAACTTGATGAAAAAAATTATGGCGTTTGGTCCCAGGTTGTTGAGATGTATGTTTCAGGTAAGGACAAACTGGGCTATTTGAATGGTAATTCTCCTGAACCCCCTCCTACTGATCCATTGTTTAGATAATGAAAGATTGATGATTCTACGGTAAAGGTTGGCTCGTTAATTCTATAGACCCAGCCTTGATACCGAACTTTATTCGGTTTCCTACTGCCAAAGTGGTATGGGATGCTGTGGCAACGACCTTTTTTGATGGATCTGACACCTCTCAAATATATGATGTTAAAAGGCAGGTTTCTCGATAGAAGCAAGGTGGTGGACCCATCGAGAAATATTACAATAATCTTCAAGGGCTCTGGCATGAGATTGACTTCCGCCGTCCTAATCCTATGCAATGTCTGGCTGATATTTTGAAGTACAATGCCATTATCAATGAAGATCGGGTTTATACCTTTTTAGATGGTCTCGACGATCGCCTGGATAATGTTCATGCTGATATTATAAAGATTGATCCATTTCCAACTATTGAGCAAGCTTATGCCCGAGTCAAGCGAGAAGATATGCGCTAATCTGTCATGCTCTCCACTCCTGTCGAGGTTACCTCTGGTTCGGCCATGGTGTCCCAGCGGGACAAGGGTAATCAGTTAGTGCTTTCTGCCCAGGGACCTCGGCCAAAACCTGATATGCCAATTCAATCTGAGGGATGCTCTCACTGTGGAAACCCTAAACATACAGCAGCATCTTGTTTTAAACTGCACGGTTACCCGGACTGGTGGAATGATTTTCAGAACAAGAAGAAGAAACCAGGCTCCCAAAAGGGGCGGAATGGAGGGCAAGCCTCCTCAGTTACTAGTGGCTTATCATTAATTCCTATGGAGCCTGAATCTGCTAATGCCAAGTCTCTTGAAGGTAATTATGGGTTTGTCTTTGCTAATCGACATAGTGATCATGGGTGGATAATTGATTCTGGCGCTACAGATCATATGACTCCGAAATCTGGTGACCTTCTTACATCCACTACACCACGTCGAGATCATATATACATTGCTACTGGACATGACTTTCCTGTGACGGCGGTTGGGCATGTGTCTATCACGCCTTCCTCTCTCTATCTCATACCTTGCTTGTTCCTTCATTATCTAGTCATCTATTATCAGTGGGACAGCTTACTAGTGAGCTGAACTGTGTTGTGCTTATGTACCCTGACTTTTGCATGTTTCAGGACATTCTCACGAAGGAGATTATTAGGCATGGTACTAAGAGGGAGGGGCTGTATTTTGTGGATGAAATAACTTCTGGACGGACCTATCACTCTCGTGGACAGTTAACTCAAGAGAAGGAACTTTGGTTATGGCATCGTCGGTTAGGTCACCCATCCTTTGGATATTTATGGCACTTGTTTCCCAAGGTATTTCATGGTCTATCGAACTCTAGTTTTCAGTGTGATACATGTATTTTGGCAAAGAGCCATCGCACTTGTTTTCCTCCTAGTTTGAATAAAAGTTCTACTCCTTTTTCCTTAATTCACTTCGATGTATGGGGTGCTTCTCCTATTACTACTATATCTGGGTTTCGATGGTTTATCATCTTTGTCGATGATTGCACACGTATGACTTGGCTATATTTGATGAAACATAAAAATGAGGCTGAAGCTATCTTCCGGACTTTCCACCGTATGATTCAGACTCAGTTTGGGGCCAAACTTCAGGTTCTCAGATCTGATAATGGTGGAGAATACTTAAGTAAACCTCTTGCAGCTTATTTTCAAGAACATGGTTTAATTCATGAAACCTCGTGCCCTCAGACTCCTCAGCAAAATGGTATCGCTGAGCGCAAGAATCGTCATCTTCTTGAAACCACTCGGGCGCTTTTGGAAGGTAGCCATGTTCCCCATCGGTTCTGGGATTCTGCCGTAGTCACAGCTACTTATTTGTTAAATCGCATGCCTTCCCGCATTCTGAAATATCGCACGCCAATGCAAGCACTTGCTATCCATGTGTCTCTTCCTTCGATTCTCACCTTGCCTCCTAAAGTATTTGGATGTGTCGCTTATGTCCATCTTCACAAAAATCAGCGAACCAAACTTGACCTATGTGCTGTTAAATATGTTTTTCTTGGTTATGGTCCTTCTCAGAAAGGGTACCGGTGTTATGATCTTACCGAAAAGCGCACGTATGTCACCATGGATGTAACCTTTATCGAGACAGAGTCTTATTTTCCTCCCCCCCAGTGTCCGGTTCAGGGGGAGACTAGTTGCAGAACCAGACAGTGGTGGGAGGTAGGAATTGCAGGAGCGACAGATAGGTACGCTCGGCCACATGATTCTAAGGCTGCACAATCAGACAACACTAAATTATTGTATGAATCCGAACAAGAACAACAGCAACAGCCCTCCTTATCTCCGCCCTCTTCGCCCTCTTCAGTACCACTCCAAACTCCTGAGAATGTACCTGAGGTAAGTTCTTCTACTGTACTTGATCCTTTTGAAGATACTGATATGCTTACTGGTTATAAGCTACCCGATAGGCATAATAGGGGCAAACCACCAAATCGGTATTCCCCAGATGTAGAGGACCGTCGATCTCGATATCCTATTGCAGACTATGTATCTTCCAAAAGGCTGTCCACCCCACTACAAGACTTCGTGATTACAATTTCCTCAGTTCAAGTTCCAAACAGAGTTGAAGAAGCCATGAAGGATCCAAAATGGCTTCAAGCAATGAAGGTAGAGATGGAGGCTTTGGAGAAAAATCAAACTTGGAAACTTGTAGAACTACCAAGGATAAAAAGCCAGTTGGATGTAGGTGGGTGTTCACTGTCAAACATAAGGCAGATGGCACTATTGAGAGGTACAAGGCACGACTGGTAGCTAAAGGGTATACACAGACTTATGGGATGGATTATCAGGAAACATTCTCTCCAGTTGCAAAGTTAGATACTAAAAGAGTGTTGTTATCTCTGGCTGCAAACTTGGACTGGCCTTTGCATCAATTTGATGTAAAGAATGCTTTTCTTCATGGGGATTTAGATGAGGAAATCTATATGGAGCTTCCACCTGGATACAGATGTGCAGATAAACCGAACATGGTGTGTAAGCTGAAAAGATTTTTGTATGGGTTGAAGCAGTCCCCTCGTGCATGGTTTGGTCGCTTTAGCTCAGCTATGAAAGGGTATGGATACTCCCAAAGTAACTCAGATCATACTTTGTTCTTAAAATGTACTCAAGGAAAAAGGACTGCTCTTATCATATATGTTGACGACATGATTATTACAGGCAATGATAATGCAGAGATTATGAGACTGCAGGAATTATTATCTAGGGAGTTTGAGATGAAGAATTTGGGAGGTCTGAAATATTTCTTGGGAATCGAAGTTGCTAGGTCAAAGGAGAGAATTTATTTGTCTCAACGAAAGTATGTTCTTGATCTTTTGACCGAAGTTGGCATGCTAGATTGCAAGCCTGCCGACACTCCTATGGGACAAAACTGGAAGCTTGGAGAGTATCCTGATCATACTCCTACTAATAAAGAGAAATACCAAAGGTTAGTAGGTCGTTTGATTTATTTATCACATACACGTCCTAATATTGCTCATGCAACAAGTGTGGTGAGTCAGTTCATGCATGCACCAAGTGAAGATCATATGAATGCTGTGTGGCGTATCATTCGATATTTGAAGTCAGTTCCAAGAAAGGGGTTGCTATTTGCAAAAAATGGCCACCTTGAAATAGAAGGTTACACAGATGCAGATTGGGCTGGAAGTGTGACAGACAGGAGGTCTACTTCAGGGTATCTTACATTTGTGGGAGGCAATCTTGTCACATGGAGAAGTAAGAAACAAAAGGTTGTAGCTCGGTCTAGTGCAGAAGCTGAATTCAGAGGTATAGCAAAGGGGTTATGTGAACTTCTATGGCTTCGGAAGCTACTCACTGAGCTCGGGTATCCACCAGGTTTGGAAATTAAATTATTTTGTGATAATAAAGCAACTATAAACATTGCTCATAATCTAGTTCAACATGATAGAACCAAACATATGGAGATTGACAGACATTTCATCAAAGAGAATGTGGAGGCAAAATTGATCAAGTTACCTTTCGTCAAATCTGAAGACCAGTTAGCTGATATATTGACAAAGGCTCAGTCTAGCAGAGAATTTCATCGCTCACTTATCAAGTTAGGTATCAAAGACATCTTTGCACCCACTTGAGGGGGAGTGTGGTCGTGAGTAATTTGTGGTAGTGAGTAATTTGTGGTCGTGAGTAATTTTTTGCCTATTTGTTAGGCAGTTATTCCTTTTGTATATCTCCTATTTGTTAGGCAGTTATTCCTTTTGTATATTCCTTAATTAGATTGGTCCTAGATTATATATATATGTAATAGGGGTTAAATGTTTAGATATACAAAAAGGAGAGAGTTCTTTCTTCTACAATTTTCTCCTCCTAGAGTGGAGTCCATCTACGGGACTCGACCACAAAGATCTGTTTCCTTGGATCGTCATTGACTTGAGCATCGGAGTGCCCCCGCCAGGATCCCCAACCCAGTTCTCCTCTGTTTTGCAGGTCCAGGCATGCGAGCTGGTTCTCAAGCGATGAGGGCGGGGTCCGAGGTCGTCTCCAGCTATAGACCACGGTGGTCGAGCAGCAACACTATGCTTCTAAGGTTATTAAAGGATGCATTTTCAGAAGGTAATGGTTTACCATCCTCTTATTATAAAGTAAAGAAAGTTATCAATAATCTAGATCTTGGATATCAAAAGATTCATAGTTATTCGAAAGACTGCATGTTATATCATAATAAAAATATTGATCGAGAGTCATACAATGTATGCGGATCTTCACGATGGACAACTCATAAAGAAGATAAGGATGATGTAGTGAATGGAACAGATACACTGCAGCGTATAAAAAGCCTGGTAAAGGTATTGCATTACTTTCCTCTTATTCCTTGATTGAGAAGGCTATATTCATCATCGAAAATAGCTTTATTGATGAGATGACATCATGAAGGACGTACGAAGGATGAAATGTTGAGACATCCAGCAGATAGTTTAGCATGGAAAGATTTAATGCTAGGCATTCTGATTTTGCCTCTGATATTCATAATATTCGGTTGGGTTTAGCTTCAAATGGCTTCAATTCTTTCTGGACTCTAAATTCTATATATATAGCACTTAGCCAATTGTTCTAATACCATACAATTTACCATCATGGTTGTGTATAAAACAATCCTTACTAATCTTGTCAATGGTTATTCCAGGTGATAAGGGTCTAAGAAATGATATTGATATTTTTCTACAACCTTTAATAGAGGAATCGAAATAATTGTGAGAAGGTGTCGATGTAATTGATGCTTCTAATGGTGAAACATTTAAACTAAGATAACTTTATTATAGATTATTAATGATTTTCCAGCATATACCAATTTATCTAGCTGGAGTACAAAAGGACGGTTTTCATGCCCTTGTTGTGTAGATTCGATATATTCAATTTGGTTAAAACATGGAGAAAAATTCTGTTATATGGGACATCATCGATGGTTAGAACCAAATCATCCATTTCATTTTCAACAAGATTTATTTGATGGTACCATAAAAATGGGATGTGCACCTATTCCACCTTCTAGAACTAATGTTCGTAGATAAATGGATTCCATCAGTTATATATATGATAAATTCTCAAAGTCTTCTAAAAAAAGAAGAAAGGATGATCAAGAATAATTGGCAGAAGAAGTGACTACCGGTACTATGAATACACGATATTTAAAGATCTTGATAATTTCTTTAAAAATAAAAATGAGAAAAACGTACAGATAGCATCTACAAATCAGTCCAGCAAACATTTATGGAAGAAAAGAAGTATCTTCTTTGACTTACCTTATTTGGAACATAATCTTATTCGGCATAATCTTGATGTCATGCACATAGAAAAGAATGTATGTGATAATCTGCTTGGAACACTATTGAATCTTGATGGAAATTACCAAAGATAGCATAAAGGTCCAAATGGATTTATAAGAATTGGATATCTGACATGAACTTTATCCTAAAATGCTTGCTAATGATAGAATTTATTTTTCTCTTGCATCTTATACCATGTCTGCTCAAAAAAAAAGATAATTTTTTGATAGTATTTAAAAATATTAAAGTACCTGATGGATATGTATGTAATATTTCAAGGTGTGTACATCTTAAAGACCATAAAATTTTTAATCTCAAAAGTCATGATGGTCACATATTGATACAAGATATCTTTTTAATAACTTCAAGATCATCAGTGTCTAAACAAGTTCTTACCGTCATAATTTGGTTATTATCATTTTTTAAGGTATTATATTCAAATATTATTGATTTTAGAGAGCTTGATCATTTGGAGTCAGATGTTCCAATTACAGTTAATCAAATGGAGAAGATTTTTCCACCTGAATTTTGTACTATTATGGTATATCTATTAATTCACTTAGCTTCGGAAGTCAAGCTTGGTGGACCGGTATACTATAGATGGATGTATCCTATTGAGAGATATTATTGTCAATTTTTAATCTCTATATAATTTTTAATAAAAGTAGTATCATGATGATGTATAAATAAATTTTTAAATATTATAGGTATCTTGTGCGATTGAAAGATTATGTACGAAATAGAGCCTATCCAGAGGGTTCGATTGAGAGATATTATTGTCAATTTTTAATCTCTATATAATTTTTAATAAAAGTAGCATCATGATGATGTGTAAATAAATTTTTAAATATTATAGGTATCTTGTGCGATTAAAAGATTATGTACAAAATAGAGCCTATCCAGAGGGTTCGATTGTGGAAGGATATATTGCTGAAGAATGTTTGACATTTTATTCAAGATATCTTTAAGGTGTAGATACTGTGTTTAACAAACCTCAACAGCATAGTGATTTCGTAGACAATATAAAGTTGTTTAAGTTTTCTACTGCTGAAAGAGTAATGGAAAAAGATGAAAGTATTGTATTTGATCAGAAATCAATTGCACAAGCATATCGTTATGTATTGCTTTATAGTGAAATCATATATGACTATCGAAGGTTAGCATATTTAACGTATTTCAAGTTTAAATATCATATCTTATTTTTTAAACTATATTAATAAATGTAAATTTTATGTAGCAAATTTTTAATGTCTCAGCGACAAGCTAATCATAGCACTCAACATAATCCAAGGATTGAGTAGTGATAGTCAGTCAAGTTATTTCCTACATGACTTTTAAAATAGATTTGACATATATTTAAAGAATATATTGATAGATTTATCATCGAATAACTTGTTAATATTTTTTATTATTTTTAGGTATCAACAATAATGGAGAGAATTTTGTAAGCTCAGGTAGGCAACCTAAGAGGGGGGATGAATTGGGTTTTATAAAATTTTTATATTATTTAAAATATCTATGAACTAAAGCAAGTATGTGCTAATGCAATTCAAGTGCTTGTGTATTTCAAATAAATGCAGCGAAAATAAAGAAATAAAAGCACAAGAAGAAGAATCACACAAACACAAAGATTTATAGTGGTTCGATGCCAACCAAGTACCTACATCCACTCCCCAAGAATCCCTTCGGAATTCCACTAAGTTTGGTTTTATAACTTAGGCTCACCAACAACCTTTACAACTTGTTTTGTCTTCGGGCTCACAAGTCAAATCCTAGTTGGTTTCAAGGCTCACCAACAACCACCCTTGGTTTTACAGGATAACCAAGAACCTAAACAACTTGTTTTGGCTTCGGGCTCATAAGTAAAATCCTAAATGGTTTCAAGGCTCACCAACAACCACTTTGGTTTTCAAGGCTTACCAAAAACCTTTTTGGTTTTCCAAGGCTCACCAAAAACCTTAAGTAAAACAATGTAAGAGCAAGTATAAATGAATACAATAAAAGCTTTCTAAAATAAAGCAAATATCTCTTTGAAGTCCTTGATTGTTGATGAAGATCTTGTCTTCAAGTTGATGAAGCCTTTGATTGATGCTTGTAGATGTAGACTTTGAATGCTCTCTTTGAAACTTGGAAGCTTGAAGGCTTTGAATCACTCAACTCTTGAATCCTTGAAGAATATTCAAAAAACTCACCAAATGATTACTTCTCCATTTGATTCTTGATGTTTATATAGTCTCCCGAAACTTAAATGACCATTTTTAGCCATTAGGAAGGAAAATATAGCCGTTGGAGTCAAGTTGGAGAAGTTCTACAGCCCAAAAACTACCCGTTACTGTTCAAGTGTCGACACTTCACCTCCAGGTGTCGACACTTCAGTTTCAAGTGTCGACACTTCATTCTCCAGGTGTCAACACTTTACTTCCAAGTGTCGACACTTGTCAATCATCAAAATCAAGACCAGAGTCAACAAAATTGTTTAGATGAATTAATAGCCATGGCTTGAGAATCTAACAAAGTTGTCATTAGATATAATGGTTTCATAATCAATGATTTTAAATTTCATACTAAAGATCACGAGAAATTTAGAAAAATACAGAATAGCGGTGTTATGATGGAAGCTGATGGAAAGACTTATTATGGTATACTTAAAGATATATATGAGTTAAATTACTATGGAATCTTTAAAGTCATATTATTTAAATGTGATTGGATAGATATAAACTCATCAAAGGATTTAAAAAAGGATGTAAATGGATTTACACTTATAAATTTTACGAGGTTGATACATACTGGTATCTTATTGAATGATAATCCATTTATTTTTTCTTCTCAAGCTCGTCAAGTATTTTTATACAATATATAAAAGACAAAAATTGGGCTACTGTAATTAAAATAAAATCTCGAGACTTATATGATATAGGCAAACAACTGAAGATGATGATACTTATACGCATTCCATGCCATTCAAATTTGTACCAGTTGATGACATACATGCTACAGTATCCTTGGTTAGGATGGAATTTGAAGAAAATGCTAACGCTTGATTCTTATTGGTATTAAATTTTGTAATGTATGCAATTTATAGTAATTACTATGTTAAATTAATATTTATCTTCACTAATTCTGACTCTGATGTAAATGATAGGTAACACTATGCCGTGCTTACGATGATTTATTGGTGTGCAGTTCAAGCACTCACGAACAGAGACCGACAGTTCTTCTTCGACACAACAGATTGAGGCAGTATTTTATCACATGATATTCATGCCGGTCCTTCCTCCGTACCAGACGTTGCATCTAGTCCTTCGGCACACCAGACTACTACAGGTCCATCATCCTCGGGGCATCATGATCCTCCCGTCGATCCAGCAGATGATGAGCCACACATTCAGGATAATTTATTCCAATATCTTTGGTTTGATAAAATTTTATTATACTTTTTACTATAGCTTACTTTTATCTATTTCTCTGCAGACGGATCTGGGAGGGTACACATAGGCACGGGCCCATAGCAGTACGGGATGTGTGGCAGATGTGCGAGGGTGAGAAAATAGTGATTGAGTGTAATGAGCTGGGGCAGCCAATTAAAAAAGCCGCCACTTATTGAGTTCTTTTTTGGGGACAATTGCACGGAGGCATCAGCTTTGTCCACTTAGTTATGCAAAGTGGAATGACATGCTTCCGATGTATAAAGCAGAGATTCTACGAGTTGCACAGGTAAAAAATTTGTATTAAATTATTTGTTATCTTACATAATTGAAATATTATGTTATGTTTTATATTCTTATTAATTAATTTTTTTGTAACCCAAGTTTGTACTCCTCCATCCTTTCATGATTTTGTACTAAAGTCTCTCAACCGAAAATTAAAAGAATATAAAGCACGGTTGAAGATGAAGTACAAGTTGCCGAGTATGACAGAAAAGCAGGTAGTCGGTACCTGTCCTCTTGATATAACCCTGCATCAGTGGGTGGAGTTGGTTCATTATTGACTTTTCGAGAGGGGACGGATATCTTCTAATTTCTTTGAAGCAAGTTTATTAAAATATTTAGTTTATATTGTACATTATACATATATATATATATTACTTTCTGGATATAAGAAGTTATCTTTTTGATTTTGCAGACATATTCTGATATTGGTAGAGCTGCACGAGCAACTCTATCTGTTTCCTATACATCGGGATCCAAAAGTTATACGCGAGTCAGATAGGAGTTCGTAAGTTTCTTAAACTATACGCTTATATTTGTAATATTAAAATATTTATACATTTTAATAAAACTAATATTATATATCATGTAAAATGTATCGTGATATATATATGTATCACGAACGATGTATCGCGGTACATATATGTATCGTGGTACATATATGTATCGGGTATATATATGTATCATGGTATATATATGTATCGCGGATGATGTATCACGGTACATATATGTATCACGGATGATGTATCGCGATCATATATGTATCATGGACGATGTATTGTGGTTTATTTCATGCAATAATTTAAATTTAATTTTGTTAGTTTTTAAGATCTAACTAATTTTTCTAAATTAATACAAGAAATAGCTACAGCTCTTATTGCTGAGCATGTTGATGATTCTACAGCATCTATGTAGAGTAGTCGCATCGAGGCCAAGGTATTTACAGAGCTGATGGGTCCAGAGTGCTATGGTCAAGTGAGGGGCTATGAAGTTGGAGTCATCCCCACTCAGTTATCTACGGTCAGTAGACATACACGTGACGCTGCAGAGACTGCTCGGGATGCACATGTTCGTAGACTCGAGGGAGAGATAGAGGAGATATAACAGAGCCGTGCCACCGATAAAACAATGATGGAGAGCATGAAAAAGCACATAGAGCGGCTTACATCTATCATACAGATGTATGTTCCACGTCAGGTACATATATATGATATTAAATACATATTTTTATATTAAATCAATAATTTATGCAATATATTATCATTCATTTTTTCATAAATTAAACATTTTAAATATTTTTTATATAGGCTTCTAGAGCATCAGATCCTCATAAACAGGGTGACGACCTACTTCTTACAGATCATTGACCTCAATTTTTTGTTATTTTATATTTTATATTTTCATGTATTTTTTTAATTTTGTTAAATAGATATATGTGTAACAAATTTTATTATATTTGATCGTAATGAATTTTATATTTAGATTTATATTTGGATGTGTGAAGAATGCATGTAATGAGGTTGAAATATTTGTTATTACTGCATTATACAAGTAAAAAAATATTATAAAGATTTTTAAATTTTTAAATAAATATTTTAATTTTTAAAAAAATAGAATTTCTGATGCTTTAAAGTATCGAAAATAACCTTATTTTGGACTTATTTTCGATACTTTTTAAAAGAATCGGAAATAACCACGGGATAAGGTTATTCTCGATGCTTTAAAGCATCGGGAACAACTTTATTCCCGATGCTTTTGAAAAGCATCGAGAATAACTTTATTTCCGATGCTTTAAAGCATCAAGAATATGATAGGAATAACCCTATTCCCGATGCTTTAAAGCATCGAAAAAAATGGTCCCCACTCCTGTATTGCCAATACTTTTGCGATGCTTTTCAAAGCATCGGGAGGGTTTTTAGCGATGCTTTAAAGCATCGGGAAATGTCTATTTTAGCATCGGAAATAATCCTATTTTTTGTAGTGTTACTTTTCTTTCATGGATTTTGGTGAGTTATATTTAACTATAACCTCATCCCACTCGAAAAATTAGAATCAATATTGATGTGGCCAGAACGCTGACGTGGCACGAGGCAGCGGACATGGAGTCCCCATCAGACGCCATGACAAGCTTTCAACATGAGCGCCTTTGCCAAGCTGAGCTCCCCTGAAGCAACACCTCTGCTCATCGATGGCAAGCTCCGTCCTCCGCTAGGTCCGTTCCCGCAAGCCCGGAACACCTAGGCTGGAGCCGAGTTCGAGTTCCCATTTAAGGCGGATCCCTCGAGATCGGGCCCCGTGGTTAGGAGTCGAGCTCGGCCTCCTCCGCCACGAGGCGCCCCTCCGAGCTCAGGTCCCCTGGGCTAGGTGGCACCCCGGCACCAAGCTCGTCTGAGGTCGGGCCCCATGGTCAGGAGTCGAGCTCAGCCTCCTCCACCACGAGGCGCCCCTCCGCGATCGAGCTTGGTCCGCCTCCGTCCTGCCGAGCAGCACCCAGGCGAGTCTACCGCAGACAGGCCCTACCTCTCCAGCTCGGCCCTCTATTCAAGCCAATATGCTGGCCGCCAAGGGAGCCATACCTCTCCTCGGAGGACAGTGGCGATGCTCCCGAGGGCCGTACGACACCAACCATGCTGCAATCAAGGTGCCATACCCCGCCGAGCTACCGTACAACCGGAAAAAATATCCTATCGGAGAGCACGGATTCCAAGACCGGCGGCCTGCCGATCGCGACCCTGACAGCCTCCCAGGAGAGGGATAAGCAGAAGGAACGTCAGAAATCTACAGAGGCTTCCCGACTGTCACAACAGGAGAGACGTCCCGTCCATGTCACGGTACCTCGCCGTACACGACAACAGGGGAAGATCCTGAAGCAAACCAAGGTAGAAACTCTCGCCGAAAGATAAGCAAGAAAGGTATCGGCACATAACCTAAAAAAAAAGGATACCCAAGCATGCTTTTCAATTGAAGAGAAGAACCAGAACGACACAAGGGAAGAAGACCAGAGAGGAGGGCAAGACCATCTCGGCCAACACCATTCCCAGCTCGTCCTCATCTTCCACTCACACTATATTCACTCCTCCTAGCATGAAGCTCATCTATAGGGGCTCGACCAGGAGGATATGTTTCTCTGGATCACCATTGACTTGACCGTCGGAGTGCTCCCGCCGGAATCCCCGGCCCGGGTCACTGACGTTACTTCCTTGCAGGTCCCGAGGCACCGAAGGCATTTCCAGGCGAGCGGACGCGACATACCCGATGCCATCAGCAGCTACGGGCCACGATGATTCAGGCGGTAATAAATATCATGGACAAAAAATTGTGACTTGGTGGATGCAGAAAAAATTATTAGCTTGGTAGTAGTATTATGAATTAATCTTGCAAAGTGTTATAAATTTATCTAGTTTACTGCCCCTTAAGAATTTTATTTGTTGGTGTCATTTTCCTCCAAACATGCTATTGTTTTGCTTACAGGACACAACATGGTACAAAGTGGCAAGAATGTGATTTTGTGCATTTGTAAGTCGGATCTAGCTGCTCTTTCCCATATCTGAACAAAAAAAAAAACACTCTCATATCAAGATGGATTACAGATCTTTGTTGGCTTGTAATCTTTTTGGCCCATTTTCCAGTACCCTTTTAATGATTATATTAAGAAATAGAGGCTTTTGTTGATCTCATATGCTACTATTGTATCTTATAATTATTGATTGTATCATTATAATGATACAAATTGAGAAAGAAAGGTAAAAACGAAAGAAAACTCATTTCTAACATGTACTATTACAAATTCTTATCAAAACTAAAGAATCTTAATAAAAATAAAAAAAAAAACCATAATACTTGTTGTTATCTCCAACTTGGCTATTATATAAATTAATATTATATTTTTTGTAAAAGTTATATTAAAAATTAGATTTTTTTAATAAATCGGATGATTAAAATTTCTCGAAAAAAAATATACTTATAAAAATTTAAAAATAAAATATGATAAAATTGAATAACAAAATCAAATTCCAAACTCTTCTTGCTCTCTTTATTTTCGTTCCCATTCTGGTATCCAAATTTCACCCCTCCTTAAAATATATATATATATATATATATATATATATATATATATATATATATATATATATCGTTATAAGCATATCTAAAACTTGTAGCCCATAAAAAATTTATTAATTATCAGTGATGTATCAATGATATCGGGAAATCTTGAAATATATAATTATTTATATTTACAAACTCCAAGGTCAAACGGATATCTCCGAGCGAGCTCCAAAGCGACCCGGTGTCTCAGCTTTTAAAAGCCTTGCATCCCGCCGATAATCCAAAATCCGCATTCACGGCGAGGCCCTCCAAAAGCCAGACGTATCCCCCACGCAAACCCCTCATCGGTTTTTGCCACCCGTTTACGGTGGTGCCTCGACCTAGCACGAGTCTCGGAAAGGGGGGGGAGAGAGAAGGGCCACTGAGAGGAATGACACGTTCACAGTTAAAAAGTCATGATTAAGGAAGAAGAATAAAGGTTTTATTCTTTTTGGAAAAAATTCTTTTTGTCTTGGCGTTTAGTAGGGGGACAGAGTAGGAGCAATGATGGGAATTCCTGCACCAAGGAATGATGTTGTCAAGGACAGGACGGCAGATAGCCGGTGCCCACCAAAGCCATCCAAAAGGAGAGAAATAGAACACATCAAGTAAATGTTGGGTAAAATAAAAAGCATAAAATTCGAGAGCGGTCTTTTTTTTATTATTATTTTTTTTTTTAAGGATTTGTTCGTCGCTGACACCTTTCAAAAAAAAAAAAAAAAAGTTTGTCAGGAATAATCAATCAAATAGCGGGGAATGTGGCAGAGCTTCGAGGCCGCCGGTTTTCTTGGGACGCGCGGCCAGGACGAAGGGATGCGTAGATGGGCGCCCAAACGAGCCTGGAATATTTTTTTATTTATTTATTTTAAGTGTAAGGGACAGGACCGATGGTAGGATGGAAAAAAATAATAATGATAATTTTTTTTTTGATAAAAAAAATCAGGAGAATAAATTTTGGTGTAGCAATCCCATAAGCTCTTATTTCATCGAGTAATGTTCGATTCGAGACATTCAAATTTTTGCAGTTTCTTTTCATCTAAAGATGGGTATGTTAACCTGACACCACTAAGACGTCGGCTAGTAGAACGGGAACAAAAGGAAAGATCCTGACCTGTCACTCACATCAACCACTAAGATACTGGTTAGTAGAACGGGTACAAAGAGAGAGACCCTGATCGTTAGTAGAACAGGGATAAAAGAGGAGATCCTGACCTCTTACTCATATCAACCACTAAGACGTCGGCTAGTAGAACAGGAAAAAGGGAGAGATCCTGACCTCTCACTCAATGTGACACCACTAAGATGCTGGCTAGTAGAACGGTGACAAAGGGGGAGACCCTGAACTCTCACTCAACCTGACACCACTAAGATACCGGCTAGTAGAACAAAAACAAGGGGGGAGACCTTGACCTCTCACTCAACCAAACACCACTAAGATACCGACTAGTAGAACGGGGACAAAGGGGAGACCCTGACCTGAGAGACCCTGACGGAAACAAAGGGGGAGACCTTGACCTCTCACTCAACCAAACACCACTAAGATACGACTAGTAGAACGGGGACAAAGATGCTGGCTAGTAGAACGGTGACAAAGGGGGAGACCCTGAACTCTCACTCAACCTGACACCACTAAGATACCGGCTAGTAGAACGGAAACAAAGGGGGAGACCTTGACCTCTCACTCAACCAAACACCACTAAGATACCGACTAGTAGAACGGGGACAAAGGGGAGACCCTGACCTGAGAGATCCTGACGGAAACAAAGGGGGAAACCTTGACCTCTCACTCAACCAAACACCACTAAGATAGTAGAACAGGAAAAAGGGAGAGATCCTGACCTCTCACTCAATGTGACACCACTAAGATGCTGGCTAGTAGAACGGTGACAAAGGGGGAGACCCTGAACTCTCACTCAACCTGACACCACTAAGATACCGGCTAGTAGAACAGAAACAAGGGGAGACCTTGACCTCTCACTCAACCAAACACCACTAAGATACCGACTAGTAGAACGGGGACAAAGGGGGAGACCCTGACCTGAGAGACCCTGACGGAAACAAAGGGGGAGACCTTGACCTCTCACTCAACCAAACACCACTAAGATACGACTAGTAGAACGGGGACAAAGATGCTGGCTAGTAGAACGGTGACAAAGGGGGAGACCCTGAACTCTCACTCAACCTGACACCACTAAGATACCGGCTAGTAGAACGGAAACAAAGGGGGAGACCTTGACCTCTCACTCAACCAAACACCACTAAGATACCGACTAGTAGAACGGGGACAAAGGGGGAGACCCTGACCTGAGAGATCCTGACGGAAACAAAGGGGGAAACCTTGACCTCTCACTCAACCAAACACCACTAAGATACGACTAGTAGAACGGGGACAAAGGGGGAGACCCTGACACCACTAAGATGCCGGCTAGGAGAACGGGGACAAAGGGAGAGATCTTGAACTCTCACTCGACCTAACACCATTAAGACACCGGCTAATAGAATGGGGATAAGGGGAGACCTAATGCCATTAAGACACCGGCTAATAGAATGGGGATAAGGGGGGAGACCCTGACCTCTCACTCAACCTAACACCACTAAGACACCGGGGATAAAGGGGAGACCCTGACCTCTCACTCACATCAACTATCACAGGCTTCAGGATAATTTCTAGATTTAATCAAGTCACCCGCGAGATCATGTCTCAGGATAATTTCTAGATTTAATCAAGTCACCCACGAGATCATGTCTCGAACCCATGACTTGTTGATAGTGAGGCAAGGCCTCTACCAACCAGGCTACTACCTTAGCAGCAAAATTTAGATCTTTCATCCATATCAATTATCATAGATTCTAAAAAATAATTTTAAAATTTAATCAAATCATTTACAGAATCCTATATCTATCGGTAACGGGGCAAAGTCTCTATAAATGAATCTAACATCTTAGAAATTAAATCTTTTTTTTTGAAAGAACATAAAAATACATTCTTTTTCTAAGGATTCATCTTATTAAAAAAATAAATATATACAAATGCATCTTTCCATGTTAAATTATTTTGATAGCCTCGCCTTCCATCGATTACGGGTTCGAGACATGATTTTCGCGGATGACTCGATTAAATTCAAGAATTTTTCTAGAACATATGATCGGGATGGCGAGAGAGCACACTTGTCAGATCGATGTACTCATCAATGATAAAGATGGTACGTAAAAAAATTATGATGATCCGAATCAAATATAGTATGATGGGGTTGGAGTCTAATGGGATAGCTACATCAAGATTTATTTCCCTCTCCCATTCAGTTTAATCAAAAAAAATTATTTTGAGATTGAAATTAATAATCTCAAAATTACGGTCTTATCACTTCCAAAATCATCGATAGGTGAAAAAGAATTATTTACATATACAAATAATTATTTTAAAAAATAAATATTTTTTATATAGTAAGGCAATCATAACTTTGATATAAAAATAATTTTAAAAAAATTAAAATTTATAAAAAAATAAATTCAACTACTAAAATCTCAACAATATAAGATATAATTCAATCAATTATATTGGTTCTCTCTCAAAATATAATATAAAGAGGCATCAATGTATCATTCAATATTAAATAATGGTTTCTAATCGGATTGCATAAAAAAATTATACTTTAAATTTCATAATTTCTACAAGAATTTTTTAAAAAATAATATTTTAAAAAAATACTTAAATTCTCCTTAAAATAAAAAAATGAAATGAAAATATTTTTTAATAAAATAAAAATGCTAGTTATTAATGCACTTCACACTTTAAGATGATGAATCCGTGCAATATCAATTTACCATAAGGATTCTTATTTTGCTAGAAATATTTGATAAAGGACGATGACAAAGATAATTCAAACTTTTCTTATTAAATGGTGAGTACATCATCCTAGTCTCATCTAAATATCAGCAAGACCATTCGTATCTAAAAAGTCCCTAACCAATCGCCACACTCATGTCGAGGTCTTAGGAATTAATTTGAAATTTATTCGAATATATATATATATATATATATATATATATATATATATATATTTTTCAATAATGCTAGATTGATAGGATAGGAAAAAAATTATTATAGTTTCTTACATAGATCTTGTTGTGACAAGAACTCAATTACCTAGTTTCGACAAACCAATCAGATCAATGACTAAGCTGGAGGCAAACTATAGTTGAATAATTTTGGCAAGGTAACTTTGGCCGAGTAACCTTGGCCGAATAACAATGATCGAGTAATTTTGACCAAGCAACCATAGTCGAGCAATTTTAGCCGGCAACTATGGATGAGCAACTATAGTCGAGTAACTTTGGTTAAGTATGATACTTAAGTCCAAGTAACTTTAAGTAGCAGCAAGCCCATCGACATGATATCCCCTGACACTTAGAGTCCATAACATCCGAACAAATGATGAGACTAACTAATCATAATTGTCCTAGCAATGATCATGGCATATAAGGTCTCAACAAAAGCTGCCATCATGATGAAAATGTGCCAACATAAAAGATTCTAGGAAATAAGATTCCAATATCCTAATAAATATCATTGTAGATGTCAGAAGAGCCACCTCCCAAACAATATTCGATCACTTCATATAATCTTTTAAATTGATAAGAGGGGACCCCTAATAGTATGCTAGTTATCATCCACTACACGCTCAATTTGGCATTTTCTTGCCATTTCTTCTCATTTCTAGCCGTTGTCCAAATCCCAACCCATTGACTCGAAGATCGGAGAGCCTAAATCCCAACCCATCGATTTGAGGGTCGGAAGGTCCCCACCGGTAACCAATGGTCAAGGAGATTGTTTTTGCAAGTATCCATATGGGAGACATCAAAGAGTGAGACATCATCCCATCGAAGAAGGCAAAGGGACCTTTCGACGCTGACCAAATTTCGAGAGAGATGGTTTAGCGACAACGGATCTTATTCAAGTATAGGAATAAAATAGAATAATAAAATAGATTGCATGCAGCTTATGTGGGAGGTGTTTTTTTTTTTTTTTTTTTTTTTTTTTTTTTTTTTTTTTTTTTTTTTTCATTTCAAAAATTATCAGGGTGCCACTAAATGGGAATGCATGGTACTTTACGGCATCAAAGTCATTTTGATTCCATAACACTAGCACAATTAAGAAGATAGATGAGAGAGATGCCATCCCGTTGCATATCAAATATTAGAGGTGCACCCGATGCATGATCATGATTCACCAACACCCTCGTCCTAGTAAATCATGTGACCTCATCCATAGAAAATCCACACGAATTTACGTTTTGATAGGGTGGTGGTGTGTGTGGGGGGGGGGGGGGATGATTTCAAAATCACAAGCTGAACGAAGGATGGTGTGGGACATTTATTTGGCTTCAAATAGAAGAATTGTCTTATCTCATCTTATTAGCATGGTGACTTCGTATCCAAATGTTTTCAGAAAAGTATCATGCAATCACTATTTAAACTACACGTTCCAAGGCCTCGGTTGCTCAACCTTGCAGGTGGAGGAAAATACCCTGATGAGTTATTACCCCATTGTTTCCGTGGGTATTGGGCTGAAGAGATCTAACAACTCGCAAGTCCAAGCCCATAATTTCATGCATCATGCCAAAGCTTGAAAGTTGAAATGATCGCAATCCCGGCCCATCATTAAAATTTTGTTCTACCAGTGAAAGGATCGCAAATCTATTTCTTTGAAGTTCGATGCTACTCTAGCATTGTTAATGAAATGATAGCAAGAGCCCACCGAGAAATATTCGTTACAATTAAGCTTCCAATCTGGAACATCCGCAATCCAAGAAGGTCTAATAGTATTGAAAAGAAGCAATGTATCATCCTCAACTAAATCGATTTATTTAAAATTCTTTCAATTAAAACAATGGCACCAGCCTGCATGCTTCAAAGAGTTTTGAGAGCACCGGTAACAGGGATGAAGAAAGCTGCTAACAATGGATCGCCCCCCACCATCTGTCGACCAAGATGGTAACAAGGGATATAGACCATCAAGGAGTGAATAAATATAACCAATCTATTGTGCAAGGATTTTTCTAGCTCGCAACAAAAGGCCAATTAACCTTATAGAATGCTTTCACGAAGCATTTCCGTTGCAACATGCATGCTATAATTTCATGAGTGTTATGAAAGTTTTTGATAATATACCAGTTTTTAATAAATTCTGATCAGGCCTCATGAACTAGACATAGAAGATGGTTGGATAATCTGGAGGCAAAATATTTAGGGATAATCTTGCAGAGACTATTAGGAAACTGACATGCCTTAGCTCGCTCGGCCATGGAAAACCGTGTTTTTAGGGATCAAGGAGATATATTCAAAATTAATTATGAAATTTACTAGCTTTAAAAAGGTCCCGTCTATATGATTTACCTTGGATCCCTGCTGTAAAATCAAACCCGGTAAAAAGACCAAACAAAAGTATGTATCTCTAAACTTATTTATGCATCAAGATCAAAAGATAACAATAAAATAATAATTATAATAAAATAGATAAATCATAGAAGAATATCAAGATTTATGTGATTCGGTCATAGCTTATATTCAACGGGCATGCAACTCCACTATGAAAGAAAAATATCAATATAAAATATTATACATCTCGAACTCCTTATCAATCTCTTAAATAAAGAACACAAAATAAATTATCTCTCAAAAATTTACTCATAAAACTCTCCTAGAACTGTCGCTGTTGCCGCTGCCACAAATCCCAAAACCGCTACCAAACCTTACATGCAAAATCCAAACTCCCGAAGGTTATAATGGCTTTTATAAAGGAGTCCAAAAAAACTTTTCTCGTGCGCGTACCGCAACTCCCATGCGAGTACGCCACAATTTTCTCGTGAAGGAGTCTTGGGCCGCACGGTAGCTATCTCCTCGCATCACTGGGTGTTGTGCATGGATGGGAATCCAAAGCTGAGATATCAACAATAATCTCCACCTTGACTCGATATTCCGGTCTCTACATAATTTTGAGAGATTGTGAATAGTCTTACCCCCATGCCCTGGGGCCTTCATGTCTCAGCATTGCTTAACATTAGCCAAGTCTAGACAATGCTAGAACTTGACTACTAGAAGTGGCTTGGTTATCATGTCTGGGTATTCTCTTGAATATGAATCTTGACTAACTGAATGCAACCCCTCATAATAAATTTCCTAAGATTGTGATACTGAATATCAATATGCTTTGTCCTAGCATGATACACTAGATTCTTTGCAAGACATATAGCAACTATCACAATATATACGAACAGTCTTTTACATAATACCAAATTTTTTACCAAACCCTAAAGCCAAACTACTTCCTTAGTAGCCTCACAGCTCTAGAGGTATACTCACAGCCCTAGCCTCTTTCATGTTGAATTTGGCCAATACCATCTCTATATATCCCATCTGGATCAGCCATAGCTTCCCATTCTACCGGTCTCTATGAATCTTCATATCTAGGATCTTCTGAGTATTTTCTAGGTCTTTCTTTTCAAACTCAAAATTAAGTTATTGTTTTAACTTAAAAATATTATAGATATGCTTACAAGCTCTAAGTATATCATCAATATATAGCATCAGCATTATAATATAACCATTATTGAAAAAACGAAAATAAACAACTATCATACATGCTCTTAGTGTAACATGTGTTTTCATAAAGATATCAAAACTTTTATACCATTGATGTAGAGCCTACTTCAAACCATAAAGATACATTTTCAACTTGCACACTAGCTTTTCATTAACGTTTTGTACAAAACCATCTTGTTATAACATATAGATCTCATCATCAAGATTACCATATAAGAAAGCAGTCGTCACATCAAGTTGCTCCAGCTCTAAATTCCATATAGCCATCACAGAAAGCATAACCCTGATAGAACAATGGTTAATAATTGGAGAAAATATTTTATCAAAATTTATTCTTTTTCTCTGACTATAGCCTTTCACTACCAATTTGGTTTTATACCTTGGTGGTTCACTTTCTGATGAAGCTTCCTTCTTTCTATACATCCACTTCTAGTAGATTACCATTCAACCTTGGAAAGAGTGACAGGTTTTCAAGTCTCATTCTTATGAAGAGAATTTATCTCTTCTTCCATAGTAATATGCCACTTTTTACTATCTGCAAAGCCTCCTAAAAAGATATTTGATCACTAGAAATAACAATAAAAGCATAAGCAATTATATCTTTCAATTTCAATGATAGTTTTACTTTTCTTTTAGCTCTTTCTATAGTAATAGAATAAGGATCCTCTTGTTATTGTGGCTATATAATTTCTATATACTGTTATGAAGATTCTCTTGAACTAATATTATTACTATATGTTGCCCAGTAAGCAATCCAAGAGGGGGGGTGAATTGGATTTTAAAATCTTTTGCAAGTATGTGCCAATTCAAAATAATTAAGGTGATAGTGAATTACAAGTGCTTCTAAGTTATTCAAGAGTATGCAGCGAAAATAGATAAGCAAATGCAAAGTAAACAAGAGTAAATAAAGAGAGAGTAAGCAACACAAACACAATAATATATAGTGGTTCGGTGTACTCCAAAGTACCTACATCCACTTTCCAAGGTCCCGTTGAGAATTCACTATAATCACTCTTGATTATAGCTGATTAGTTTTCCGGGCTTACTAATCAAAACCCAACTTGTTTTCACCGAGAACACAAGTCAAAATCCCTTTGATTTTACGGACTAACCAAAAATCTAGTTGATTTTGTAACTTAGGCTCACCAACAACCTCCTTGGTTTTCATAAGGCTAACCAAAAATCTCTTTGATTTTCACAAGGCTAACCAAAAACCTTTGTTGGTTTTAACACGCAGGCTCACCAACAAACCTCAACAAAGAATTTAAGAGAATGTATGAAATACAAGAAAACTTTAAATAAAAGCGAATATCTCTTTGAAGCTTTTTGAAGATGCTTGTCTTCAAGTTGTTGAAACCTTAAATGATGCTTGAGTGGTTGGACTTGATTGCTCTTGAATGCTTTGAATGCTTGAAGGCTTCATTTCACTTGAAAGTAGTTGCTCTCAATGAGTATTAGAGTGAATGCACTTAACTTCTCATTCTTCTTTATTTCTCTTGAGTTTAATCCACTTTAAATACCTTTCCAAGCTTCAAATAATAGTTTATGATCGTTGGAGAGATAAAACTAGTCGTTGGAGGCGAAAAGGATAAGTTCTGCATTTTAAAAAACTAGCCGTTACTGTTTATCAGAACTTCAAGTATCAACACTTCAGGTCATGAGTCGATTCTTGGGTCGACACTTGGATTCCATGAATCGACACTTAATTCAAAAAATATCCCTTGAAGCTCTCTAAAAATTTTGGATGAGTCGATACTTTATCTGGTGAGTCGACACTTGGCTTTCATGAGTCGATACTTGAAAGAAGTCTTAAAATTTAGCATGTTCTATATAATTTTTGTCTCAAGCCTTGAGCCGATACATTAGTCGACACTTGAGCTCCATGAGTCGACATTTCGAGCGTACTATCGAAAACATCTTTTGCGTATCATCTCAAGCTTCTGTGAGTCGACACTATGAGTCGATACTTTACATCCATGAATCGATACTTGATTAAAACTTTCTGAAATTCAATTGAAACTCTGCTGAATCTTCTTCAACTTTCAAACTTGAGTCCTTCCAAGTCATTCTTATATACTTAAGTCTATTTACCTTTACAATTTCATTCATACGGAAACTTCTTCAATTATTTTGATAAGCAATCAATTAACTAACTTGATGAGTACCTTTTTTCTGATAAAACATCCTTAACAAATAGTTAGTACCCAAATATACTTAAGTATTTTGTTAATTATCAAAATCAATACAAGAGTCAACAATCTCCCCCTTTTTGATGATGACAAAATCTTTAAGTATATACAAATGAAAAACTAAAAAGATTTTCAACAAGAATAGAGCTTTTAGCAATAAGTATCAGAGCTAAGCATGATAAGTATCAGAGCCTGAAAATGTATTGATTATCAAAAATTGAGACTTACTAATAATGTATAAGAACTATATATATATATATATATATATATATATATATATATATATGAAGAAAGTTAAATTTATATAAATTGACAGTGTCAGAGCATTGATTATAATGCCTTAGAGCTATAGATTATGAAATATCAGAGTTATGATAAAAAAGTATTGGAGGTAAGATGTATATATATAATACTCAAAAAGTGTATAAAAACATCTCCAAAAGTAGTCATTTCAGCATGAAGAGAAGAATAGCAAGGAAAAGCTTTAAAAGTATCAAGGCATTAAATATGTACCAGAAGAGTAGATAGTATCAGACTAAAATTAATAGATTATAAAGAGTATCAAGGTATCAAAAAGTATCAGAGCATAGAAACAGAAGTATTAGAGCAAGGAAATGGAAGTATAGATCAAGGATAATAGATCAAAAACTCAAAAACTCTCCCTCAATATATGATCCGAAAAAAGCTGATTTTCAAAAAAAATTGAGAACATTTACAAAAAGTTACAGCTTTAGAAAATTTCTTTCTCGCTCCTCCTGTCTCATTGCTTCAATCAAATTGACAAAAGATTCATTAATTCTCATTGATACTCAACCATGTCTCTTTGCTTCAATCAAATTGACAAAAGATTCATTAATTATCATTGATACTCCCCAATATTATCAATTTTATACTTTTCATTAAATCTTTCAATTATTCTTTCCCTTTTTGTCATCATAAAAAGGTAAGAAAAAAAAAGAACATTTCAGTAAATGAAAAAGTAAGAGCCATTACATTTCAATGAGAGAGCATTCATAGAAGTCAAGAAGTCAATACATAAGATTTGATCATTAGATTCAAAACATTTGATACATTTGACAAAATTTGATACATTAACAAAATAAAAATTTGATACATTAGATACTAATACATAAAAGTAAATATAACTGAAATACATACATACATAAAACATAATAAGCACTAAGATACATACTGGCTGAGGTATAGATCAATCCGAAGGAGTACTCTCCTCATCAAAGGAGGACCCGATCTCAAGAATGATGGGACCTGTAACCCTAGAAGGTCTAGGTTGCGGCCACATCGATCAAAGATTAGATAGTCTGGTCCGGGAAGGTCTCAGTGCAGTGCCACAGCCTCGGCCTCTATGTCTGGTATATGTCCTTCCTCTAGCTGGTGCTGAAGAGGATGAGGCAATATCAGAAAAGGAGCAACAATGACTAGAACAACAGCTATGTCAATAATCGAGGGTATGTTATCAAAACAGTACCTGAACTAAGAGCATGGAAACCAGGTACATAAATACCTAGCTCCCGGATCAAGGTAGATGTGGAAGGAGCAGGTGGAGTCCTACTGGGAAAACTAAGAATCGGAGTAGGAAAATTTGTGTCAAGAATAGGTGTAAGAGCAAGAGTGCCAGGTGGGTCAGGAAGGGTAGGTGAGTAACTAGAGAGGACTGGTGTCTGGAATGATGGACTAGAAGGATCTGGAACTGGTGTCCTCGAAACATCCTCTGCTACAGCCTCTGGTCGAGCTCCACCATAAAATCTCTAAAGTCAAACTCGGTGGAAGAGTTGGCCTGACCATCTCCTGCATATGGTCCTGGAGCTGAAGGTGCTAGTAGAGCAGCTAGTGTTGGAGGAGAGTCTGAATGTGTAGAGGATGGTACTATGCTCGAAGATAGTCCATCCAATGCAGCCAATATAGCAGTGATTCCATCACTCAATCCTCTGTCTCTCTCTCATCTCCACATGAATCTCGTTAACTCGCTATCAAATAATCATAATCTCTGTCTCTATGTAACTAACCCTCTCATCCATGCTATCTTTAGTACCAAGCAAGTCAGTCTATGCTGGAGTGGCTGGCTCGGGTTGTCTCTGGGATGTCTCTTTATGTCTCAGATGGCCTGGCCTCATTGGTGAAAATTCGCTCCTCCTCTGCTGCCTCATCTACATTAGTGGTATGATCTGATATTTGTCATCTCCACTGACCCCTGAACAGATGATATCTCATCCTGTGGAGGGATCTCTCATCGTAGGCATCTGTATGCAGGAGTTGTTTATGTGGCTCTCCGTCTACAATGACTCCATATGCCCTGAATAAGATCGTCAAACCCATACCATAGGGCAAGCACAGCTTCCTTTTAGTCGCTGCCTTTGTCATCTGATGAACCATCAAAATCGGGAGGCATACTGGAGTGTGCTAAATCAGTGAGACCATAACGAGTAGCTCTTGCTCACTAATAAAATCAAATTATCCTATCTTTGGCAGGAGAATCTGGGCGACGATGTGATGTAGCAGCCTTATCTCAGGTGAGAGTCTGGATGCAACTAAAGTAGCTCCCTCTAGAAGATCATCTAACTCGAAGATATACTGGAGTCCACTCATGCGATCCACTAGTGAGTCCGTTACTGATCCTCCTCTCATAGATATCTGCCATACCCTGCTCAGTATCTCAGCAGTAAGCAGAACCTCAGTACCTCATACTATTGCAATCCATCCGTCGGCACCTCTGGCTAAAGTACCATAAAACTCTTTGATCAAGCCAGGGTAAAAACACTCGGACAAGGTGCAAAACTGTAACAACTCAGCATCCCTAAACCACTATCCAATCCGGAAATGCTACTGGTTCAGGAAGTCAAAGTCGACTCGCTGTCCTCCGACTATGGCCTTAAAGGCCATCCTATCAGCTGCTGGGACTGACAGTCTAATAGGAATATCTAGCTGGACCTCAAGCTCTGCTATCGTTGAATCCTCATGCCTAGCCTTCGTCCGTCGCTCGACCTCCTGAACTGATGGTCGAGGCCTCCTAACTACTTGTTTTCGAGGACCCATCTTCTAGGAAATGAGCGAATGAAGTAAATATAGGGAGTGTTGCCGCCTAGATAGCCGTGGCCAGTAGCTCTTACGTAGCTTAGGTGAGTGAACTCCCCTCCAGCATCACCGGGCTCATCGGTCGGAGACGATCAAGGAAACATAGTCGTAGTTGGAATGAAAGGGGCTTGGTACTGTGGTGGTCCTCCTGTGGGCCTCTCCAGTGAGGAGTAATCTTCTTTCGTATCGTTCCTCTGTTGGGCGGACCTGCAAAACAGGGGAAACTTGCACCGGGGATTCCGGCAAAGACACTCCGACGATCAAGTCAGTGGGATGATCGAAGAAAATAAGAGACCTTTAAGACGGAGAGCTTGGGAGACTCTCTGCTGCCATAGGGTGATAGAAATGGATGATAATGTAAGAATGAAGAGAGTGTGTTGTCTCTCACCCCCCCTTACCTCTTCCTACTGCTCTTATATAGACGAGCGACTCTTTGTGTTCAGGGAGGTGCATTCTTCTGGCATAGGCCTGTGAGGCTTCTGCAGGCCTGGGAGGCTTAGATAGGTTGGTCAACCTTCTCCTTCCAGGTGGTTCAGAAGGTTGGTGAAGGGGCACAGTGCCTTGGATGGGGCACGCCTTCCTAATTGATGTAAACTGTGTCCTGGGGGCTTTGATATAGCCCTCCTTGTAGGAGACACACTAGGGACGATGATTTTATATATCGTACAGCCATCATACCTGTACTTTGAACAGCGTACCTGAAAAGATGTTAGATGGCATGTGGCATGCAGATCGAGACGATGCAGGTGAAGGCCCTCCAACGCATGATTCGAGATGCGCGGCGCGAGGCATGCAAAGTCCCTCGCACGCATGGACCGAGGCGAGGCAGGTGGAAGCCCCTGTGCACGGATCGAGGTGCGGCATGCAGAAGCTCCCATGCACGTCAAGCCAGACTGCTCTCAAACTGGATTTCATGGTGTGGCCGACGCGGGCAAAGCTGACTTGTGGCCGAAGCCGAAACGAGGACCCTGGTTTGGCGGACGTGCTTGGGTGAAGCCGGACTGGATCGCTGCTCTTGGCAGGAGCCAGGCTTGCGGGGCGCAGGCTATGAAGCCGGACCGGAGCCGACTGGACGGGGCAGGATCGGAGCTCGGTGCACCGCGAGCGGAGGCAGGGCCAGAGCTGGCACACTGCTACCCGACGATGTGCGGGTCGAGCTGGACGGAGCCGGGTGCGGGCCCCTACGAGAGGACCGAAGCTAGCGGGGCGCGCGGGTGCGGCTGGACTTGGCGCAGGCGGGGGCGAGGTGCGGCCATGCCGAGCTGGGAGCTGAACCGAGAGGTGCCGATTGCCAAGCCAGAAGGATCGGACCGAAGCATCGATCGCCGAACTGGGAGGACCGGACCGGAGCGCCGAATTGGACGGGGCAGGGCCGGCACGCTGCTCCGCGCCACGAGGAGGAGCACCGAACTGGACAGGGCAGGGCCGACACGCTGCTCCATGCTGCGAGGAGGAGCGCCGAATTGGACGGGGCAGGACCGGAGCCCGGTGCACCACGAGCCGAGGTGGGGCCAGAGCTGGCATGCTGATCCCAGGTGACGCGCGAGTCGAGCTGGACGGAGCCGGGCGCATCGCAGGTGGAGGTGGAGCCGGAACTGGGCGGGCACCTGAACTGGGCACGGAGGTGAGGAGCCCTAGCGGGGTGCCCTGGCACGGGCGGAGCCGGTTGGCACGGGGCTGCCATGGGCTTGCCCAACTGGGTTGGAGCTGAAGCCGGGGTGCGACCTCCCACGGGCAGATCGGAGCTAGCGGGGCTTGCAGGTGCAGCCGGACTTGGCACAGGCATGGGCGAGATGCGGCCATGCCGAGCTGGGAGCCGAACCAAGAGGTGCATTAGCGAGTTCATGCCGCACTGGAGTGAGCGGGCGTGCCGAACTGGGCACGCGGGTGCGCCAGACCGGATGGAGACGCTGGCAGATCTGGATGCGGTCTCGCCGAACTGAGAGCTGAACCGGGAGGCACCAGACTGGAGCGAGCATGGCGCACAGTCTTGCCAAGCTGGACTTGAGTCGAGGCGATCATGGGCGGAAGAGCTGGATATGGGGCCACCATGGGCGGAAGGACTCTATGCGGGCTTGTCGAGCTGGACCGGCGTGGACTGAGATGCTGAGCTGAACTGAACGGCCGAAGTTGGACTTCTCATGACCGAAGTGGGATCGAGATGGAGAGGTACGTGGCCGTGCCAGCCTCTAAGGAGAATGCGCATCGGGACCGAGCTGAGCGGAACTACCACCAGACTTTGCACACGACCGAAGTGAGGCCGAGGTGGCGAGCTTTTCGTGGCCGATGTGAAAAATACGTGGCCGCACCAGCCTCCGAGGATGCGTGTCAGGGTCGAATGGATTTGTTTACTACTGTAACAGGGAGCGATATGGTTTTTACGGTGAAAACCATGAAAATAGATGAGGAGCAGTGAAGAACAGAAGAAAAACAGTTTCAAACAAGAAATCGAGCCAAAGAAATAATGATTGGAGATAAATGGAAGGTTGGGAATGGCTTATGGGTGAGTCGGCTCAGGGTATTTGGGAGAAAAATGGGAAGAAAATCCTTGATTTTTCTTATTTGATCTCGAGTTCCCACCATTCAAGTATCGACTCACGACTGTTGGTCAAGTATTGACACTTGGAGGTGTCAACACTTCGGCAAAAATCCAAAAAAAAATAGAAAAGAATCTTAAAAAATTAGAGAAATAGATTTCAGGTGATTATGAGTGATTAATCATGATTTTGAAGAATATTTAATTAGATAATTTCTAGGAGAACTAGGAAAGATCATAAAGAGGTTGAAAAATCAATTAAAATGATTAATGACCCCTAATTCTCTTCTAATCATACAAAACCTATCTTCTTGAAGAGGTTTGGTCAATATATCAGCAAGTTGCATTTCAGTGCACACAAATTCAAGCATAGTATCATTATTTTCAACATGATCTCTAATGAAATGGTGTCTAATTTCAAAGTACTTACTTCTACAGTACTAAATAGGATTTTTAGTTAAATTTATAGCACTTGTATTATCACATCTTCTGGGTGTCTTAATTAATTTGATTTCAAAATCTTTAAGTTGTTGCTTAATCTACAAGATTTGAGCACAATAACTTCCAGCTGTAATATGTTCAGCCTCGGCTGTAGATAGTGCAATCGAAGTTTATTTCTTGCAAAGCATGAGATTAAGTTAACTCCAAGAAATTAACAAGTTCTACTAGTACTTTTTCTATCTAATTTACACCCAACAAAGTCAGCATCAGAATAGCCAATTAAATCAATTAAAGAATCTCTAGAATACCACATACCAATATCAATAGTATTAGATAAATATCTAAGAATGGCTTAACAGTCATTAAATGAGATTCTTTAGGAGCAGACTGATATCTAGCACACATGCAATCACTAAACATGATATATGGTCTACTAGCAGTCAAGTACAGTAAAGAACCAATGATACCCTTATATAATTTTTGATTAACACTTTTACCACATTCTTCTTTATCAAGTTTACAAGAATGGCTCATAGGTGTATCTATTGGCTTGGTTGTCTCCATCCCAATCTTCTTTAAGATTTTTCTTGTATACTTAGCTTGGTTGATGAAGATCCCTTCTTTAGTTTAAATGATTTGAAGTCCAAGGAAGAAGTTTAGTTCATCCATCATACTCATCTTGAACTCTCCCTGCATAAGCTTGACAAATTCTTGATAAAGTAATTCATTAGTAGCACCGAAAATAATATCATCAACATAAATTTGTACTGCTAGTAGATCATCATTTTTCTTTTTCAGAAATAAGATAGTATCAACATGACCTCTAGAGAAATCATTTTCAATCAAAAATTTACTAAATCTTTCATACTATGCATGGGGTGCTTGTTTTAAACCATAAAGTGCTTTGTGCAATTTGAAAATATAATCAGGATGTGCATGATTTTCAAATCTATGTGGTTGTTCAATAAAAACTTCTTCAACTATATAACCATTTAAAAATATACTTTTAACATCCATTTGAAAAAGTTTGAAATTCATAAAACATGCAAATACTAAAAGTAATCAAATAGCTTCTAGTCTGGCTACTGGAGTAAAGGTTTCATCAAAATCAATTCTTCTTCTTGATTATAACCCTTAGCTACCAGTCTAGCCTTGTTTCTTGTTACTACACCATTTTCATCTAATTTATTCCTATACACCTATTTTGTACCAATAATTGAAATATTAGATAGTATTTTTATTAGTGTCTAAATTTTGTTTCTTTCAAATTAATTTAATTCTTCTTGCATAGCAATTATCTAATTAGGATCTTTTTTAGCTTCTTCAATATATTTAGGTTCAATTTGAGAAACAAAAGCAATATAATCACATTCATTTCTAATAGATGATCTAGTTCTTACTGAAGGTGAAAAATACCATGCATACAATATGCAAAAGCAAGGCAAAAAAGGATGCATTTTAAAATAATTTTAAAATATGCACAGCGGAAGGCTTGGTAGATCGATCTAAACGATCTACCAATCTATCCACAACAGGATCTAGTATAATAAAACAGCATGCAATATAAACATCAAAACAAGAGAAGAGCAAGGATATAAAAGTACCTTACTGTTATACCTTTGATGGATGTAGTGGTGGTACTCCAAGGATGATGCTCTTGAGCCACACACGTGTCTGGCCTCTACAGGTAATCTACACCTGGGCTCGACTCTGATCAACTCCCTCGGCGTGCTAGCTCCTGGGGATCTTTTGGGCTGATCTTCTTCTTCCTGGAAGATGAGGAGGAGAGGTGGAACCTTTCCTAATTAGCTCTCTTCCCGAGGCCTAGCTTGAGTGCTAGGAGTCCACGCACCTAATGTCCAAGTCCTCACAACCCTTTTCTTCCCTCTCAAAACCTTAGCAGTAATGAGATTTAAAGACAAATAATTAAAAACTTCTTGATGGGGGATGAATTTGATGAAATGAGTGTGTGGGGATGTGATCTACTTACCTAGCAACAATATATCAGTATTTGAGCTCCAAATATGGTCGAATTCATGGGTGGAAGGGATGAAGAAATTCGAGCTAGAGACTAGGTGAGCAGAAAATCTGATACCCTTGTGCAAGCTTCCTTTCAAAAAAAATTAAAAGATAGGATCTAAGGACATAGAATCCCTCAACTAGGCTAAGCAACCTTTAATGACCTTGGATCTAAGGATCAGAGGTTTTCTTCCCAACAATGAAGAGAAATTAAGCTCAAGTGGAAGGGTAACACTCACACTCAAAAAATTGAAGGCTAGAGGCAAGATCTCTACTCCCTTCTTGGATTCACCATTGGAGCTTGGATCCTTGGCATAGAGCCTTCATCTTTGTCTTCAAATCACCAAGAAGAACCTGCAAAGAGTCAAGGTGAGATCGAAATTCAAAGAAATTGAGGGGAAAATGAAGGAATTAATAAGAGAAGTGAAGAGAATTGCTAGAATTTTTGAGCAGCACTTTCTCCTCTTCTTGGACTATTTGGATCTTGTGTAGAAGAACTTGGAAATGGAACTATGGCACTCCAAAACTCAAAGCACTCACTCCAATTTATGATCAAACTCAACACTCCAAAAAAATCAAAGAAAGCACTCAAACTTCTAGGAAGAACTCAAGAGAACTAGGCAAGATGGAAGAGAACTCAAACAAGGAACTTTCATTCATTCAAATTACTTCATGCTTACAAAAGGGGGGGCCTTGGTCCCTATTTATAAGCCAACGCCAGCTCCTTTGGGTGGCAAGAACTTAGATTAGGGAACCAACTAACCTATGCTTAGTTGGTGGCTAATTACAAGATTAGTTTTTCTAGAAACTAATCCTAACAACTAATCCTAACAAGAGAATTCTAGAAACTCCATGTGGCATGATTTCCTTGCAACACTTGGCTTTATCTCATCCTTCCACATGGTCTTTAAAATTTGGTCTCCAACTAGGCTTTCATGGTAGAGAATTTCTTCAAGGCTTGGTCGGCCCATGGGCTTGGAGAAGGGGTCTTCAATTTGCTTCATAAAATTGGGATCTTCAAGAGATGCTTCATGATTTTATGGGAACCTGAAAAAAAGAAATGGGACTACAACCAAAGATCATTAGTTTGTAATTTCTTCCTCTTGCCAATGTCCTCATTAATTCTTTAACCTAGCAGCCCTAAAATAACACTTATTTATAGAGGCAGCCAAGAGAGGGAGAAAGAGGAAGGAGTGATTGGGGGAGAAGGTCAAGGAGCATACCAAATTGACTCAAACCATATTAAGAAGGAATGACAATCATTCCATGAAAGTTTGAAGCCAAAACAGCTTGAATTCAAAATTCAAACCATGTCAAAACCTTCCAAAAATGTTCCAGAAATGCTATTCAGGGATTTATGGTCAAGCAGAGACGAGTCGACTCGAGCAGGTTCAGGTCGGCTTGTCCAGGATACAAAATAGTCAGACTATTCATTCGAGTCAGCTCGAGCAGGGGTCAAGTTGGCTCGACCAGAACATAAACGAGTCGACTCGAGTAGGGATCGAGTATGCTCATCCAAAAAGTCTTCCAGAAATTCTTCTTGTCACAGCCAAGTGTTGATCCCTCAAGTATCGATACATGGTCAATCACATTGACCACCAGTGATAGCAAACGATTCTTAATCATCGATCAGCCTTAAGATCAGAAAAAAAAACCCTATGATGTGTGACCCCATAGGTTCGAACAATAAGTCGATAGCAATAGAACACTTCCAGTACCAATCAAAGTCCTCATCTAGCAATGATACCTAATGTCCGGATATGTCGAAGATGTAGAGCACCTCTCTAGAATCTCTAGCATATGGTTATCGCATAATTCATCCCTTTGACCTCATAATGCTCATGATGACCTAGGATTTGATTGCCAATCTAATTTGGTTTATCCAGATCGTGTCTCAACTTTACAAGTTCTGTGACTCCTAACAAGAACTACCCTGGCCAAGGATTTGCTAAATTGATACATAATGAGCCATTCACTCCAAACTATTTGGAGGGGTCAATTCCATCTTGATCCATCACCGCTCCATAAGTACTTGACTGCACCTAGAAATCTTTCATCACTGGATTAAAAATCCAGGTAGTCCGACACCAAAGTACAGTGAGTTGCTTGCAAGCTACTATGGTGATCTTAGGTTTGAGGGATACATATACCTATATCCCTTCATGAGCAATCCTTTGGTAGAAGGGAGCTCCATAGATGGTCACGTTCAGTGAGATGTCATACATTTCACTTATATGTCACACCAGTATCTCCACACTCCTTGGTTAAGAGGACAACCAACAAATATGACATATAACCTACACTTGATACATTGTCGTCCTATAACAATGTATTATTTGATTGTGAACCAGTTTAAAAATTACTTGATATTGTTGGAATTCTTCAGGAACAGGAAAGTATGTTGCATAAAATCATGCATCAAAACCTAACCAGCAGAAGCAGATATAAAAACGATTTTATATCTAATCATGCAAATCATAAATAAATCTAATTTATTTATCATAAATTTCAACATGCTGAATAATATGATAAAAATATTAGATCTGAAATAAAAATTATTTTAAGCATAAAATACTTACATGGATCACTATTCGGGCATGCTCTGAAAAGCGTGCAGATCCGCTACTAAAAAGCTGGGATTCTGTTGGAGCCGTGTAATTGTCCAACCTCTACTGGTATCCACACGAAGCTCTCACAACCGAGTCGTAGAGGGCACCGGACTGCTAGATCCTTGCAGCCCTCTCCTCTTTCTGCAAATCACCCGCTTTAAAAACTGTGCCAATCTGAATCCGAACCGGCTTTCGATTTCTATCTTGCAATCTTAAATCTGCAAGATCTTGGACCCTTTTTTCTCTTCTTTCTTTTATGTAGAAGACCTCTCAACACTCTTGAAGATCTCAAGAAAGAAATAAACTAGAAGGAAGAAGATTACTATGCGCCAGGAGAGAGACTCTCAGCAGAAAAGATGCCCAAGAGAGATGATGCCCAAAATAATTCACGCCAAAAGAGAAGTATTAAGTTCAGCCAACCCCTTTCCCTTTTATTTTTCTCACGATAAAACTCTCCAAGTCCTCCACGCCAAAACATCGGTGTTTCAATTTCAACCGGTTGAAAATTAAGAGTGGAAGAGAAGGACTCTTCCCTCTCTTAATTTCCTTCATGCCAATCATATTAGCGCCCACCTATTCACGCCCCATCCTTCATTTGTTGCACAAAATAAATGGGAGCCCACTTTGGCATGTAGAGGGAAGGGGAGACAAAGAAAGAGAGTCCCAGTCATACTGGACTCTAGGTCTTGTCCAAATATAATGATTTTACAATCAAACTGAGGCCGTTTTAAAATCCGATCGAACCATTTCGAAGCGGACATTGATCCGAATCAATTAGGATTAATTAATCGAGTCTAACTCAATTAAATTAAATCTAATTTAAATAATTAATAATTAATTCATAATCAATTAATTGTAACATTTATAATTAGGTCAAATATTAATTGTAACAGTTACAATTATGTCCAAATTGATTTGCTGATTGGTTACTTGAGCTCCTAATGTATATGACCCCTCAGGTCCTATCCTGTCTGGTAATGAGACATGCTATAATCTCCATTATACATCATCCAAACTCCTTTCAATGGATTGAAACAATTTCAACTCAACCCTAATCAAGATCATCGATCCAATAATGATCCGATGGGCTCTCACAATCCACTAGTGACATCTAGCAGTATGTAGTAGCATCCTAGCAGAATAAGATTGGAATCCCTAGGTGTAGTTACCATATGATTCGGTTCCTCTGTCAAAAATCTCAACATGATGTTGGTTACGAATACTTGTCAAACTCATCAGTCATATGCTTAACTTAATCAACTCAAGTTCAATTATGATACTAATGAAAATACCTTTTTATTATCACCCTGCTATGGCCATAGACTTCTGGACTTGGTCTCATTAAGCTGCATATGATTATACCTTACTGCTAAGGCTGATAGATCCCTACAAGTAAATACCCTATTCCTACAATAAACTTACTGCAGCCAACAAACACCGCAAGATCCCGTATGGATAGGAACCATGTGATTGTGCTGTCAAACTACAGCAACCTTATTGTAAGTAGCCGAGACATCTAGGTCAAGGAACTATTTACACAACTACAGCATCAGGAAGTTATCGACGAGTAAGTAGTCATCCGTATAACTTCCTATACTTGATTACGCTTAGTACCGTTGATCTCTATCAACTACCTGCATTCTCACTCCAGTGTCACCACACTGTAGGTCAGAGATTTATCTACTCAGAAAGAAGTGATCTGTGCACCGATTTTAATAGATCATCACCGTCCTCATGATATTCCAACAATCGAGAGCCTTTAGGAGTTAATCTATAAAGACACATGCCTTAGATTCTCAAATCTTGAGAATATGTGTCATTGTCCATTAACTCCATGGATGATTCATAGACACAACAATATGAATGAAATTAATACCCTTTTAATTAATAAGAAAAATTAAGTATAAAGTTCATGCCCTAAAATTAAAATATATCAAGCCAACATGATTTTCAGGGCATACATCTAACAGATATATCCTCTCTATATCAAATAATATAGTTCTAAGGACTCCATCATACAAGAGTTCGTTTCAGAAGAATGCAAATATGATGAACAGTCCAAAAGAATAACTTTTATTTATTAAAAAATATATACAGTTACAAGATAGTACAACCGTCTACAACCTAGACGATTAGCTTTAGGATACAATTCTCAACACTTACCTTCTCAATGGATCACCTAAGATCAATTTCTTAGGATGTCCATGAGCATACCTCCATCTTTAGGTAGATCTTTGTACTTCGGTGAGGATCTTGTGGCTCTTCTCCATCCTTCTTGTTCTAATCTCCTTCATTTTCATAAAAGGGGATCATCCAAAGTTAACTTCTTTAGTCCTTCAACACCTGCACATTCATTAGAAGTATCATTTTTTCTAGAGGATTTGTTAGTAGACTCTTTAAATGCTGCATGCACTGATTCTTCTACTAGCAGTGTTCTTTTATTAAAAACTCTGTATGTCTTGCTTGATATAAAGTATCCTAAGAAGATACATTCATCATACTTGGCATCAAATTTGTTAAATTATCTTTTCCATTATTTAAAACAAAGCATCGGCAACCAAAAACTCAAAAATGCTTTAAAGTATGTTTTCTTTCTTTTCAAAGTTTATAGGGTGTTTTTTTTAAAATATGTCGAATTAAAACATGATTTAAAATATAACAAGCTATATTAACTACTTCAGCTCAAAAATATCTTGGAAGATCATTTTCAGAAAGCATTGTGCATGCCATTTCTTTTAAAGTACAATTTTTTCTTTCTACCACTCAATTTTGTTGAGATATCCTAGATACAAAAAAATTATGATCAATTATTTTTTCATTATAAAAATTTTCAAAATATTGATTTTCAAATTCAATATCATGGTTGCTACGAATACAAATAACTAAAGTACCTTTTTCATTTGAAACTTTTTGATAAAACTTCAAAAAAGCTAAAACGATTCATCTTTATGAGCCAAAAATAAAACCCATGTAAATCGAGAAAAATCATCCACTATAACTAATCCATATCTCTTGCCTCCTAGGCTTGCTGTCCTAGTTGGTCCAAATATATCTATATGAGTAGCTCTAATGGCCTAGAAGTTGAAACAAAACCTTTTGGTTTGAAAGATGTTTTTGCTTGTTTTCCAAATTGACATGCTTTACATATTTTATCTTTTTCAAAACTAAGTTTTGGTAAATCTCTTACTAAATCCTTTTTGCATAATTTTGAAAGAAGATGCATGCTTGCATGACCTAATATACGATGCCAAAGCCAACTAGTCTCATAAATAATGGAATTCATAATAACTAGGCAT
This sequence comes from Areca catechu, assembly GCA_021397845.1. Classification (NCBI taxonomy): domain Eukaryota; kingdom Viridiplantae; phylum Streptophyta; class Magnoliopsida; order Arecales; family Arecaceae; genus Areca; species Areca catechu. Next base: position 179,303,723 of record CM038052.1, read on the forward strand.
TCACCGTCATATAAAAGTAAATTGTCTAGATCAACAAGATAAATATTGCCATGCCTATTTCTAATGAATTTTACTCCATTACATTCAGGACTAGCTACCATGCAAATAGATGATTCAAAAGCAATTTTAAAACCTTTGTCACAAAACTGGCTAATACTAAGCAAATTATGTTTCAATCCTTCAACTAATAAAACATTATCTATAAATGTAGAAGGAAAGATATACACTTTACCGATACTAATAATTTTTCCTTTACCGTTATCTCCAAAAATTATACTCCCTCCATTCAGTGCCTCAAGAGAGGTGAATTGTTTCACATCTCCTATCATATGTCTTGAGCAACCACTGTCGAGATACCATAATCTTTTCTTTTCTTTGGTTGCAAGACACACCTCATCTTCTTGAACCATGAAGCAAAGATTGGTGACTTCGGTTTGTTCTTCTTCTAAACTGGAGTCCTCACTGTCACTCAAAGTTGCCATCATTGCTTTTTTCTAAATCTTCTCTTGGACTTCTTTAAGAGAGGACAATCAAACTTATAATGTTTGGGCTTCTTGCATTCGAAGCAAATTGGTTGTTCCTTCTCCTCTTTTTCTTTTTTTTCCCTTTTTTTTGGTTAGTTGAGGCTTCTTCTTGTAGGGAAACTTCTTTCTTCTCATGAGCTTTTTGAACTTTCTTGCAATGAGAGTCTCTTCATCCTCATTTTCTATTTCTTCATATTTTTCACTTGAAGACTCTTCTTGTGTTATAGACTTGAAAGCTATAGTCTTCTTCTTTTTATCCATGTCCATTGCCTTTTACTTCAGGTTCAACTCATAAGTCATGAGTGAACCAATAGTTGCTCCAATAAAAGTTTCTCAACATCTTTGACTTCTTGAATTGCCGTCACTTTATGATCCCAAGATGTTGGCAATGACCTGAGAATTTTATTTACAAGGTTAGCATTAGTCATAGTATTTCCAAGACTTCTCATGTCATTTATAATATTTGAAAATCTAGTATGCATATCAGTAATAGATTCATTAGGTTCCATTCCAAACATCTCATAAGTATGTACGAGCATATTAACTTTAGTATTTTTTACTTAATCGATACCCTCATGAGTAACTTCAAGTGTGTTCCATATTTTTTTAGCAGAGATGCATGTAGAAATTCTATTGAATTCACTAGGATCCAATGCATAATATAGTAGATTCATTGCTTTTGCATTAATCTCGGATTGTTTAATGTCATTCTCATCCCAATCCTCTTCAAGTTTTAGGATGGAAATGCCATTAACAATGACTGAGAGAATATGAGGACCTTTATCCATAACTTTTTATAAATTGTAATCAATTGAATGCATATAGGTTCTCATGCGTGTTTTCCAATACATGTAATTTGTGCCATTAAAGTAAGGAGGTATATTTGAGGCTTGTCCCTCAACTACACTAGAACCAAGTGGGGCTGCCATAGATCTTTACTCAAGATAGTTAGACCTATAAACTGAGAACGTGGCTCTGATACCACTTGTTGCCCAGTAAGCAACCCAGGAGGGGGGGTAAATTAGGTTTTAGGATCTTTTACAAGTATGTGCCAATTCAAAACAATTAAGGTGCTAGTGAATTGCAAGTGCTTGTGAGTTATTCAAGAGTATGTAGTGGAAATAGATAAGCAAATACAAAGTAAACAAGAATTAATAAAGAGAAAGCAAGCAACACAAACACAACAATATATAGTGGTTCGATGTACTCCAAAGCGCCTACATCCACTTTCCAAGGTCCACTTGAGAATTCACTATAATCACTCTTGATTACAGCTGATTAGTTTTCCGGGCTCACTAATCAAAATCCAACTTGTTTTCACTGGAAATGCAAGTCAAAATCTCTTTGTTTTACGGGCTAACCAAAAATCTCTAGTTAGTTTTGTAACTTAGGCTGACCAACAACCTTCTTGATTTTTACAAGGCTAACCAAAAATCTCTTTGATTTTCACAAAACTAACCAAAAACCTTTATTGGTTTTAACACACAGGCTCACCAATAAACCTCAACAAAAAATTTAAGAGAATGTATGAAATACAAGAAAGCTTTTAAATAAAAGTAAATATTTCTTTGAAGCTCTTTAAAGATGCTTGTCTTCAAGTTGTTGAAGCCTTAAATGATGCTTGAGTGGTTGGACTTGATTGCTCTTGAATGCTTTGAATGCTTGAAAGCTTCACTTCACTTGAAAGTAGTTGCTCTCAATAAATATTGGAGTGAATGCACTTAACTTCTTATTTTTCTTTATTTTTCTTGAGTTTAACTCACTTTAAATACCTTTCCAAGCTTCAAATGGTAGTTTATGATCGTTGGAGAGGTGAAACTAGCCGTTGGGGGCGAAAAGGATAAGTTCTGCATTTTAAAACTTTAGCCGTTACTGTTTATCAGAACTTCAAGTGTCGATACTTCATGCATGAGTTGACACTTGGGTCGACACTTGGATTCCATGAGTCGATACTTAGTTCAAAAAATATCCCTTGAAGCTCTCTAGAAATCTCAAATGAGTCGATACTTCATCTGGTGAGTCGACACTTGGCCTCTATGAGTCGACACTTGAGGGAAGTCTTGAAATTCAGCATGTTCTATATAATATTTGTCTCAGGCCTTGAGTCAGTCCTTGAGTCGACACATGAGTCAACACTTGAGCTCCATGAGTCGACACTTTGACTGTGCCATCTGAAACATCTTTTACATATCAGTTCAAACTTCTATGAGTCGACACTTCACATCCATGAGTCGACACTTGCTGAAACTTTCTGAAATTCAATTGAAACTCTATTGAATCTTCTTCAACTTTCAAACTTAAGTCCTTCCAAGTCATTCTTATGTACGTAAGTCCATTTAACTTTACAATTTCATCCATAAGGAGACTTCTTCGACTATTTTGATAAGCAATCATCAACTAACTTGATGAATACCTTTTTCTGATAAAACACACTTTAACAAATATTTAGTATTCAAATATATTTATGTATTTTGTTAATCATCAAAATCAATACAGGAGTCAACACTATCAATCTTGATCAATGGCTTCACATGAACCAAGGTAATAGGTTTCTTCATATTTTAGAACCGATATTGAATTTTTTTACTTCAACATTAAAACTTCATCAAATATCACATCTCTTCTGAGCTCCACCTTCTAAATAACTGGATTCCAAAGTCTGTAGCCTTTCATACCAACCTTATATCCCAATAGATATAAGGTCTAGACTTTGCATCAAGCTTAATCGTCTGATCCTCCTATAACAATACATATGTAGGATAATTAAATATATGAATATCAAAATAATCAACTGGCTTACCATATCAAATCTCCTATGACATCTTGAATTCAAGTAATGTCGAAGAAGACCAATTTACCAAGAAGCATGCAATGTTTACTGCTTCAACCCAAAGTTATTTTGGAAGATCTGAAATCTCATGCAACAAGCTCTTTCAAGTAGTGTCCTATTCATTCTTTTAGCTACCTTGTTTTGTTGGGCCTTGTGAATGATAGTGAAGTGACGAGCTATACTTTTTTTCTGACAGTAATTCATAAACTCTTTGGAGGTGTATTTCCCAACATTGTTAGTGCAAAGAACCTTTATTTGCTTGCTTATTTGGTTTTCAACTTCAGCTTTCTAGCACTTGAACTTTTTAAATACATCTGACTTATGCTTCAAGAAATAAATACAAACCTTCTTAGAGAAGTCATCAATAAAAATGACAAAGTACCTATCTCCTCCAATAGAAGTGATTAGTGCTGCTTCCCAGATATCTGAATGAATATACTTAAGGACCTATGTACTCCTTATAGTTGAGGTGATAAACTTTACCTGCATTACTTACCAAGAATACATGTTTTACAGAAATTAAGTTTGCAAGATTTAATACCCTTAAGTAAATTTTTATTATGCAATTATAATATCTCTCTTAGACTCATATAACCAAGCCTGGTATGCCACAACAATATAGCATCATTAGAAGAAGAAGTTGACCGGTAACAATTTTTTTAATCAACCTGTATGAAGAGCCTATCTTTTCTCCTTTCATCAATATTAAGGCATCATGTTTTATTTTTAATATGCCATTAGCATTAGCAAAAGTGTATCCATTTGCATCTAAGGTACCAAGAGAGATAAGATTATTTCTCAAATCAGGAACATGCATAATATCGATCAAAGTCCTTACTACTCCATCAAATATCTTAATTTTGCTGTTCCTATCCCAATAGTTCTGCATCCGATATTGTTATCTATAAGAACTCTATCCCCATCATGAGATACATAAGAAACAAACCAATCTCTATATGGGCACATATAATAAGAACAACCAGTATCAAGAATTTAGGTATCTGAACAATTCATACCTGAGAAGATGGTCAACACATTTCTATCCTTTTCAGACTCGATTACAACTCTAGCCTCATCAATGTTCTATTTTTTCTTGGACTTTAATTTGGGACAACTCATCTTTCAATGACCTTCTTGCTTACTATGCACTTATCATTTCGTCCTCTTGACTTAAATCTGAAATAATTCTTTTTGCTATATTTTTCTTTTTGACATATTCTTTCATGACCCGAATTCTTTGCTATTAAACTATCACTTGCATCAAATTTGTGCCTAGCCTTATTTGACAATAAAGTTGTCTTGACCTCCTTCATCTTCAAAATATCTTTGCCATGTAAGATGGTGGTCACCAAATAATCATAGAACTTGAATAAAGATAAGAGAAGAATAATAGCCTAATTTTCTTTCTCCATTTTTATCCCCAAACTATGAAGCTACGAAATCAATTTATTGAACACATTTAAATGCTCCTAAAGATTACATCTTCGGACGAGCATAAGCTATATAGTTATTTTTTAAAAATATAATTTATTTATAAATGATTTTGACATATAAAGATCATCCAATTTCTTTCATAAATCAGAGATAGTTTTGCAATCTTCAACATTATACATTACATTATCTACCAAACAAAGTATAATAGTGCTGGAAGCTTTTAGATCAAGCTCTGACCATTCATCTGTATAAGTAATATCTGATTTTTTTTAGAAATAAGAGCTTTGTGAAAGTTTTGCTAAATCAGGACTACTTTTACCCTCTTCTTTCATAAGTTAAAATTTATTTTGCCACAAATTTATCAACTTCAAATTTTATTGATATCTTGAATACACACACCAATCAACTTAGCAAAAATATATAAAAAAGTCGACTCTGATACTAGATGTTGCAAAATCAAATCTAGTAAAAAGATTGAATAAAAATATGTATATCTAAACTTATTATGCATTAAGATCAATTGATAATAATAAAATAATAATTATAGTAAAATAGATAAATCATAGAAAAACAACAGGATTTATGTGGTTCAGCTATAGCTTACATCCACGAGGTATACAACTTCACTATAAAAGAAAAATTATCAATATAAGAGATTACACCTCTCAAATCCTTTATATCAGTCTCTTAAATAAAGAGTACAAAATAATTTTTTTTAAAAAAATTACTCACAAAATTTTTCGGAGCTAGCGCTACTACTACTATTACAAATCTCAAAGCCGAATCTTATATACAAAATCCAAAATTTTAAAGGCCCTAATGATTTTTATAAAAGAGTCAAAAAAAAAAAAAACTCTCGTCGCACACGTACCACAACTCCCATGCAGTTCTGCTGCAGTTTTCTTGCGAAAGAGTTTTGGGTCGCACGGTAGCTATCTTTTTTTTTTTTTTTGATGAAACAAAAGGAGAGAGGGGGATAAATCCCAGTATAGTTATATATCCCCTTCGAGCCCCAACCTTGTCAACTATGTTCGATTCGAGCTGTAAGTTTACGCGTGCTCTTCCCATCACTAATGAGTACGTCAGCCTGACATCACTAAGATGCCAAAGTAGTGCGCTCTCTCACCACCTCGGGTCCCAACCTCGTCGACTATGTTCGATTCGAGCTGAGTAGTGCGCTCTCTCACCACCTCGGGTCCCAACCTCGTCGACTATGTTCGATTCGAGCTGTAAGTTTACGCGTGCTTTCCCCATCACTAATGAGTACGTCAGTCTGACATCACTAAGATGCCGAAGTAGTGCGCTCTCTCACCATCTCGATCACGTGCTCCAGGAAATTTCTGGATTTAATCGAATCAACCCATAGGGATCATGTCTCGAACCCGTGACCAATGGGAGACGAGTTTAAGCCTCTACCAATCGGGCTACCATCTTAGCAGTAATCATGCAAGTTTAGCGTAAGCGGTAGCTATATACGCGTATCATCGAGCACCATGCATGGATCAGAGTCCAAGGCTGAGACGTCAACGATAGATCCTTTTATGTAACTTGGTATGGAATGAAGGCTCCACCAATGGCAACTGCAACCAATGCTGGAATATCTGCCATGTCATGGAGGCTCAAATGAAAATAATTTAGGTGGATCATATGGGTACTGAATATAAACATGTTGCTACCTTCTGGTTTCATAAATTTGTAATACCAAAAGCTAAACTCTGACTGGCTAAAAAAATTTGAAACATTATTGTTGCATTTGCTTCCACTTATATATGGTTACGGCCCTCCATAAGGAGTCAACATTTACACAAGAATTCAAGAATTCAGCATACTCAAGAAATCACTCTCAGCTCATGATTCTCTAATGCTATAAAAACCTCATAATTCTTAATCATAATTGTCCCAAAACCACCGTGAGAAATGAATCGGTGATCGATCAATATTACATCGATGGATTATCATCAAAGAAATGCCATGAACTCGCATAAGGAATAGATCTCGATTAGACAGAGCTTACCATTAAATGACTTGGCATTGGCAATGAGGCTTGCACCTCCATGGATTAGAAAGCCTGTTGGGGTGGGCTTGCGCATGTATTTTAGGGTCGCATAGAAAGACTAGGCTAAGATTTAGCAGCCGCATGCAGCTTTTGAACCAAGTTTACTAGCATTTTCATTGAAAACCCTAATCTAACATATTTACTTAACTATATTATTATAAGGAGATCTTCTAGGAATAGACTTCGTCCTCTATTTAAATTCACTTTTATATTAATTATCAGTTTATAATCCAAAGTTTCTATTACAATTTGTATCATTATTTGATCATTAAATTTTTTCTCCTCTCTCCTTTCTCATTTCTTGTCCCCTTCAAGCTACATGCATTGCACCTGGCACCATGGGACATGCACATAGATCTGTTAATGGGCCACGTGGGCTGCGTGGCCCACTCAAGACTGAATTCTTTTAGGCAGGCTTGGACGACCGAAACTTTAAGGCCGGCAAGCCGAGCTAGCTTGAAAAAGAAGTCCAGTTGTTGAAGGGTTCGAGAGTATCTTTAATGCGAAAGAATTCATTGATCTTCTTTAAGAGCAAAGATTATAAAATTAATATCATGTTTTAAAAGCTATGCCAAACGTGATTCAACGATTGGCAGGCTTAAACATGGAAATTAAAGTGCTGTCTATAACTTTTTTAATCTTAAATTTTTTAATGGTCGAGATTTTGTTGAGATGGGACAGATTTAGAATCCTAGAATCACTTCCGTTCCAACTTCCAAGTCAAGCTCTTCATTTAATTTCATGGTGCACGGCAAAAAAAAAAAAAAAATTTCCGGTGAATCCAGGCGTGTAAGTAACGCTACTCGAGACTTCTGGAACTCTCTCCCATCCGCCCTCTTCATCCAATGCGGTCCACTTTTTTTTTTTTTTTTGAAAAAAATAAGCCTTTTCCGCGTGGCCTGGTGCGTTACCTTTATTTTATATCCCCGGACTGCGCTCCCAGCATACAAACTTCCATGCGGCCACACCAAACAAACCCCATCACGTCCACCCACTTCGACGTCGCTCCCTCTTTGTCACGTCCCGCCCATCACAACGCTCCAGACCAACGGGCCAGATGACTTTCTGCAGACAAAGCCGACGAACGATTCAGAGCTCGCATAGAAACTGATGTAGGTATCTCACGGAGGCCTTGCGCCTTTCGAGAACTTCCTCCTGCGGACCTCCCATAGAAAACTGTAGCGCTGACCGATGGTCCACAGGCCGTGCCAGGCCGTTACCGTCACAGAATCGGCCGTTTTCTCGCTCTGTCAGTTATCGCCCGATTTTTTTCGCCGAAAAAACGCTACAAACGAGGCGGACTAGTTACCGTAGCCGGACTTTTTCGGGACCGTCAATTTACCGTAATCTCCGTCAAATAGGCCGTCAGTTTTTACGGCCACCGAGTCCAGATTCCGCTCCGGGAGACACTGGGACCGCACGCTCCTCGTTGGCCGTTATCTGCGGCGATAATACAACTATTTTATTATTAAATAAAAATATTATACGGAATTCACCCAAATGGTACACGATGCCTGTGAAGAGGACAGGCTAAAAAGCTTCCTTATTTTTTTTCCCTCCTTAGCCAAGTCAAGTGCCCTTGGTTGTCCCACGAAACATCACGGAGAAAAGTTATTAAAGATAAAAATAAATATTTTTACCAAAAAAGATAAAAAAAATTATTATAGTTGTTTCTTTTGGAAAAATGGTAAATAATGAGTAAATAGTGATAAGCAATCATCGGGGACTGTGTTTTTTCTTGTCTCCTTCGAGGGTTTTCTTTTTTTGAGTTGATCGAGTGGTCAAATTAACGGTCCACATGTACCAGGTCGCAGTCTGGATCCAAATCAAATCGGATCCCTAATGGTGATCCTTGAAGGATCTGATTGGATCTTCCAATGGACCACCGCACTAAAATATAGGCATGCAGGTCCGGTCACCCCGGTAGAGTCCATGAGAGAGTTTTTTTTTTTTTTTTTAAAAAAAAAAATTATTTTTTAAAAAATATATCTTCGCAGATTACGGCCCTTCTCAAATTAATTTTCAAATTAACGTTACTCTGTCAAGAGAGAAGACTTCGATAGCTAGATCAAGTGGCCACTTGAATTAAAGCAGTAGCCCGTTATTTCATTTTAAAAAATAAAAAAATAATTAAATTTATTGATTGAATTTATAATTTTAAAATAATCTTGATAATTTTTAAAAAAATTAAAATTATGGATTAAACCCATAAGTTTATCTCCATTCAATTTTTTTCTCTTCTCTTCTTCTCCGGTTTCCTATTGATATCCTCACGATCAGTGTGCCTAAACTTGCTGCCCTTGCTGTGGTACCCCGGGTTGGCATACTTAAATGCACTTACCCCCCTCCACACCCACCTCTTCTTCTCCTTCTCCTGTTCGCACCCCCTTTCCACCCATCTTCTCCGATTCAATCCCGGATGGTCGTGTGCCTTCCCTCTCTTCTCTTTCTTTAGTATGCCACCCTCCCATCTTTCTTAAGAATGGCAACGGGTCGGATTTGAATCGGGTCATCCAAAATCTATACTCATCATGCTAAAAAATTCTTTGTTCCATATCTGTCTCGGATCGGGTATAAAAAAAATCACATTTAGATCGGATCGGATCAGGTATCCCGGTCTCATAAAACCTAGTTTACTTAAAACCTAAATGGATCGGATCGAGTCGGGTCATGTCGGATATATCCGCCACATTTCAATTTACTTAAATATTTTATAAACATGGCTTTTTTATATATAAATGAATCGGGTTTAGGTCGGGGCGTACTACTATCCATACCCGATCCGAATCAGAGTCGAATTTTTTTATATAACCCATATCTGTTTAAAAATTTAGAGTGTCGGGTTTTACCCGTCCCATTAGGATAGGGTTGGATCGGGTCGAGTATCCACTAGGTCGGCAAAAATTGCCATCCCTAACCTCTCTATCTTCTTCGGTTCAACCTCTTTTTTGGTTCAATTGTTTCCCTCTTCTTTTTTTCTTCTTTCTTCTTTATTTTTTCCTTCATTTTCTTTATTTCTTTATTTCTTTATTTAAATTTTTATTTTTTTATTCTTCTTCTTCTTCTTCAATTTTTTCTTCTTCGATCCCTTCTTTCCCAACTCTCTCTACCCCTTTTTAAATTCAAGTTATTTATTTAATATATTATTTAAATATCAAATAAATAAAATATATTATTAATTATTATATCTAATAAATAATTTTAATAAATTGATAAAAATTATCAATATTTGTTATTTTTAAAATTTTATATATTTAAAAGGTATCACCTTCCAAACTCGAGTTTCCTACGGCTATGCCATGTGACAGGTGTAGTTGGCATGGTAGCATGTAGCTTCGTAGCAAGTAAAGGTGATAGAGTATGAAGCAATAGTGGTCGTTGCAACTTCTGGAGATGGCACATTCACTCAAACACTCGCAATGCACCCCCACTCCCATATACGATGCTGGCTGCACTCGCCTTCTGCACACATGCATCCACCCACTAGCATGGATGCCACTTTATTTGACTTCGATAAAATAAATAAAATTATCTTTTAATAATTTATTTATTTTATATATATTATTTTTCTCCATAATCAAATAGCAAAAAAATGATGATTGATAACATGATGGAGAACTTAGCATCCACCACATTAAAAAAGGAAAAAAAAAGTAATTTAAATATAGACCACAACATCCTGTTATTAAAAATAAAAGAAAGTAGAAAAGACAGTCAAGCAAGAAAGCATAGCATCCATTTGCTTGAGACTTCAATCTCACCTTAATAACGTGAGATTGCTTTGCTTCCCATCATTTTCATAGCCACCATCATAAGCCTCGCTACATCGACGGATGCCATATACCATGAAAGCATACACTATTATGGACCATAGATCATGTAATGGATGTTAAGTTTTTTATCATGTCATCAATTATCATTTTTTATTTTTTTGCTACTTGATCATGGAGAAAAAATAATTTACATAAAATAAATAAAATATTAAAATATTTATTTTATTAGAGTCAGTGGAGTGGTATCCATGAGAGCAAGCAAATGTATGCACAAGGTAGACGAGTTTGGTTGGCTTCGTGTATGGGAGCAAGGGTGCATGGTGAGTGCTTGAGTGGATAATATCATTTTTAGATGTTGCATCGGTTGCTACTACTTTATACCCTACCACGTCCACGTGCCATGGAGCCATGCCTATGCAGCCGCCCATCACGTGGCACAGTCCATAAAAATGGCCAATTAATAATATATTTTATTTATTTGATATTTAAATAATAAATTAAAATAAAAAAAATAAAAAAAAGGAGAGAGAGATAGAGAGATAGGAAAGAAGGGATCGAAGAAGAAGGAAAAAATAGGCAAAAATTGAATTGAAGAATAATAAAATTGAAGAAGAAAAAACCGAAAAAAAATATAAAAACAAAAAATTGAAGAAAAAGTTTTAAAAAATGAAATAACAAAGAAGAAGAAGAAGAAGATAAAAAAATAAAAAAATTAATAAGGAAAAAAATTAAATGGAAGAAGGGTGTGTTGAACCGAATAAGAAGATGGAAAGTGAGAGGGATGGATGGTGAAACAAAGAAGGAGAAGATGGGGGAGGCATGCTGTTATTTTGGGGGGGGGTTTGAACCGAAGAAGAAGACGGACAGGGAGGGGGGGAACAAAAGAAGGAGAAGAGTGGGAGGGGGTAGCGCATTTAGGTGCGCCAACTAGGATGGGGGTGGTGCTGTTGGTGGGGGCAGTGTATTCTGGTGCACCGCCTGGGGGGGCCACCAGCACGAGAGAGAGGGGTGTAGGCGGGGAATCAAAGAAGAAAAGAAAAAAATATTTGAATGGAGATGGAACTGCGGGTTCCATCCATAATTTTTTTTATTGAAATTATTGATATCATTTTAAAATTATGGGTTCAACCCATAATTTCAATTTTAATATTTTTAATTATTTTTTATGGAATGAAATAATGGGCTTTAGCTTAAAATTATAGATTGAATCCATAATTTCAAGTGACTACTTTAGGAATGATCCGGCCATTGAAATTATATGTTAAACCCATAATTTCAATCATGATATCCCTCATAGCAAAGCAACAGTAATTTGAGAATTAATTTAAAAGGACTCGTAATCTAGAAAATAATTTACAAAAATAATATTTTTTAAAAAAACTCATTTATGAGAAGTATATTTTCAGGTGTCTGCCATCTCAATCTTCGATGTATTCTTTGCTATGCTATTCCAAAGTGTATGGTTCCTTTCAAGGTAGCAAAAGAATTCGTAGACATCTCTCTCGAACAATGCTGCTGCAAAGTATCATATTTTTATGAAATAAGAAAATATTTATTGAGAAAATATGGATACTAAAATAAAATAGAAATGAATAACTCCTATTTTATTTGATTGGTGGGGGCAATTTTTATTTTGACTCTAACAAAAGATAAGAGCATTCCAATTTTTTCAAATTCAATATCTTTTAATATCCTACTTTATTCTGATTTTGATTTTAATCATAAATCAAGTACATTAAAAGATATGGTTATTTTAATTTCTATTTTAATTCATTCTAATTCCATTTATATTTCTGATCACCAACCAAACACCCTGAAATCTATACCAGCATGCGAAAGCTATGCACACAATGTAGAACTTTTGGGATCATTTATATGTACATCCTACAAACCCCTCTCAACAAGAATTAGAAAAGCTATTAAAAGATTAAACAGCAACCAACTATGGTCCTCTTTTATATGCAACCACGCATGGTACCTACCATTCCAAGACATGTTGAAGAATGTTCTTGCATAGAGTCTCTTGTGTTCAAAGCATTTGATGACAATTATTGTGGGCATGATGCATCTCCTAGATTTTGTCACATAGTGGTCATATGTTACCATGATGCAACCTATTGGTCTTGAGTGATCCCAATAATCCTTGATCCAATGAGGAAGAACATTACTCAAGAATGTCTACCAAGCATATCTATAATTAATAATATCATGAATTCTCAAGTGGATAGCTAAACTATTGCCCCCTAAGTCCTCTGCAGCCATGTACTTCAAGATAGCTTACCAAATCCAAATCAAGCTTCTCTTCTACATAATTCCATATATCAACTACTTTTTCATCGTTATCTATGTCCGGTGGCTAATAAGCTTTGTCATCTCTTTGTCCCACCCAATCTCACAAATTGTTTGTTTGTTTGTTTTTTTTTTTTTTTTTTTAAATAAAATATATAAATATATATATATATATATATATATATTTAAATAACCAATGCCGGTGCGCTGCCTTCGGTCACATTGAAAGCAAAAACGCACCCACCCTCTGAATTGACCTAGAGACCATCACAAGTCTGGACTGAAGTTTCCCTTTTATTTCGACCCCACACAAGTCTAAAGTTAATGCACATCTCTTTTTAAAAAGCGTGGTTTCCGTACGGTTTCATGACATGGAAGCTAGCAGGCAACGATGAAAGGAATCAGTTCTCTTTAAAAGTCTTTGTAATCTTTACACATCATTTGACTAGGTTAACCTGCAAGCCATCACAGATTCCACATTTGCCACCCACCCAAAAAAATCTACCACCATACATAAGCTGAGAGCTAAAAAAGTCCTGCACAACATTAATGAGGGCAACTTTCGTGCCGTTCTACGATGCTAACTAAACCACCTAATCCTCTTTCTTTTCTTATATACCTAACTTATTATTCTTCTAGGTTATTTCCCAAAACACCAGTTACTGGCTCGGCCAACCTTTGTTCTGCTTGTTTTTTTTTTTTTTTTTTTGTAGCAATGGCTTATTTTTTACTTGATTAAAAATCCCATGCAGGACTACGTAACGAGCTTGGCTTTGGCAATTTTCGTTCTGTTCTGCAAATATCTGCCTGGTGGAGACCCCACACGATGAAACCGAGTCCCTTTGGCTTATCTTGAAAGCACTTGGAACGCATCGCCGAGGCTTCCACTTGTACATTGACCTTTTCTTATGTATCATATCATAACTCTTGCCATTCCAAGATTGCGAGCAGGAGCCCTCCTCGTAAGTGCAGCCCTCCCACTTTCTGCCATCCATGGCCTGCGAGTTTGAAAAATACAGCTAATTTCCAGGTCTGTAAATCTGTCACTCTTTTTTTTTAAAAAAAAAAAAAATAAAAATATAACTCATTTCTAGGTCCCGGAGGATAAATTTATTCGCCGGATAATGTTCGATACAAGATATTAATATAGATGTTGTTCGTCGGATAACTCATTTTTTCATGGATGATTCGAAAAAATTTCTAGATTTAATCGAGTTATCCACGGAATCATGTCTCGAATCTATAATTGATCGATAAAAGAGCCACCATCTTTACGGTTATTTTTTTTAAAAAAAAAAAAATTAATGAAAGGGTTCATGGAAATATTAGCCTGACATGGTGGTTACTCTCGTGTTATCGGAACAATTGATGCATGAGGCAGGGCTCCCACACCATTTGTTTAATCATTCTTTTGTTTTTGCCATGTTATTCGTTGTCCGATCATAGTTTGGCAGGTAAAAAGCTGTACTTTATTTAGAGCGACACGGATGAAAGAAAAAGAAACACCATAGTCCTGTATTGGGTGTGGTTCTTTGTTGTTATGCATACTATTAGAGTATATCCTATTAATAGTCCATGCTTATATGGAACATTGCAGCATATATTTAAATTGTATTTATAGTACTTATAATGGCATTAAAATGGAGCATGGCAGAATCTATATGGATATGTATTTAAATTTTATATCAGCTTGTAGTTCTTAAATACTTGCATAAATTCAAGAAATTAAATAATATTTTTTGGTTAATTTTTTTGATAAAATTTTAAATTGTTAATTACAATATATCTCAATGGGGAAACCAATATTTGGATTCTCAAAGATAAGCTTTTGTGCTTGTAAAATAAATTAACAATTATCAATTTAATAATGATGATACTTAAATATACTCATTTTGAAAGAATTCTAAATTATGTTTCGGACTTTCGAAGTCTACTTTGTTAGGATGATGTTTGCATGCAACTGCAATGCTTTCTTTTATTAATTGCACTTGCTTTATGGTGAAGAGATTTTAAGGTGCATTTGGTCTACGATGGAAATCAAATCAAAACTATAATTTATTGGAATGGAAATTAGACTGGCCATATTTCTTGGTATGTTTACTTCACGATTAACATCGAAATCAAAATCAAAATAATATTTGAATACCAAATAAGAATCAGCATCATGTTTTAGGATATTGAAGTATTGCCATTCTTTCATAGAATTGGAATTGTAATAGAATTCTTTTAACCAAATGATTAAAATGAAAATTACTTATTTCCGTTCTAGATCTAATTCTCCGATCAAATATGCCCTCAAAGAACAGCACACATCTCCTAAATTTTAATCTCCTGACTATTAAATTTTCCTATATTTCGATGAACATAGTAGGGATCAATGCCGATATATGCTTGGTTGAGTATGACTTAACTATCAAGGATATGTTTGGTCGGGGATAATTTAGTATGGAAAAACAAATTCCATGCCAAATTACTATGTTTGATATAAAAATGGAGGAGAGAGATGGCAAAAAAAATGATATATTTCATGCTTATTTTTTTGAGAGAAAAGATAAAATAAATACCATGGAGATTAGTATTTTATAAATTTTTAAGTGATGGTAATGCATAACAAAAATATCTCCAATAAAATTCATTTATGATTATTAAATTTGTTTTGATATTTTTCCATATTCAGTAAATAAAGGGCTTTTACAAAATAATTAAAATATAAATGGTATCATACAGAAGATTATATAATTATAATCATTATATAAAAACTAATTAAACGTGATAATACTATTTTAGTATTGAAAAAATATTTTTTTGTTAACATGCATATTTATAAACTTGATTATATTTCTATATAAGATTATCTCCAACCGAACATAATAATCCTTTTTTAGTATCATTTTTTGAATTTTTTTTTCTACCAATCAAATATAATGAAAGTTATTTTTTTCACAATCATTTTTCTAGATAAATGATTCTTAAAAATTATCAAATTATCTCATAATTTAACATACTCCAATCAAATGGGCCATAAATAGATAGGGCATAATTTTTCGTCACTTGCTAATCTCTACTTGCCAACCTTTCTTATTTAATGGTTCCTCTAAATTTGCACCTTTATATTTATATGTCTAAAAAATTATCAAATTATCTCATAATTTAACATACTCCGATCAAATGGGCCCTAAATAGATATGGTATAATTTTTTTGTCACATGCTAATCTCTACTTGCCAACCTTTCTTATTTTAATGGGTCCTCTAAATTTACACCTTTATATTTATATGTCTTAACATGAAAATCTTGATTTCTCATCAAAGTCATGGGTCCCAGAAAACAATCTCTGAATTTAATCGAGTCAGAATCATGTCTCAAATTCATGATTGATTGGATATGAGGCAAGCCCTTTCTCAACCGAGCTACCACCTTAGCCGCCAAAATTTATCCCTTCGAAAATCATAGTTCGCACTATTTTGAAGTATTACCCATAAAATTTACTAGAGAAATATATTTGTACAATCTCCTAGATAACCATATTATATGTCCGATCAAATCAATATCATAAGGACCGAGCATTTATTATTTGAAGCACATCCTTTTAATAACTTCCATGCAACCATCTCTCTAATGGCATCATTGCATGATGCACATTAAAAAAAAAAAAAAACTAATCTCATTGAAAAAAAATGCCATGCTTCCATTTAATCTCGATCTTTGTATTTATTTATTATTTTTTTATAAACAAAGAAACGACCATGGCAAGTGAGATCTATCAATCGTTTATTTAATTAGTTCTACTAAGATCGGCTTCCAATACCAATAATCTCCCAAACTGCCTCAACCAATTCTCCTTCTCCGATCGTCAAAATCCCAAGCAGGACATTATCGACCCGAGTTGCTACAATCCAATTGAATCCCATCTTTCCAATGCCGATCACATGGACATGATTAAAAGGGTTCCAACACAATCAGGAGAAGTCATTGGCCATTTGCTTAAAAAGTTTGATTCTCGCCTAAAACATGGTAGCGATAAGATAAGAATGTCAAAAAAAAAAAAAAAAAAAAAAAAAAAAAAAAAAAAAAAAAAAAAACCCCAAAGTGCTCCACTGATCACCCTTCCATGGTGGCCGCTCCATTTCTAGCATATGGAACCAATCCCGCAGGTAGCCGGTCTCTCCAACCCCCTTTCTACGTTCACTTTTATCTTATTTCAACGGTTCTTATCGTACACGTGTCGGAGTCCCAGTGGTCTCGTAAGGTGCGAACTAATAGCTTTTCGCCAGCTCGTTGTACGGATGCGTGGTCATTTAGCGAAAAATGAAACAAACAAATTTACCCAAAAAAAAAAAAAAAAAAAGGAAAAAAAACTAACGTTCGTATTTCCGATAGAGGGCACGGCTGGGGGAGGCGGTTCACGGCCGGAGGGGATATGACACATGAGCGGAGTGGGTCCACCACGTCTCCCTTCTAGTTAGCACCGTGGACCCGCATTCGTCCGATGTGGTGATCCGTCCATCCGCAACTCGACGCCTTCCCGTCAGTTCCGTCGTACCTCGCGGAGACTTTCCCGTCCACTCTCTCCCAAAAACCAGCGGTCTGATTGGTGGACCATCTAGACCGGGACTCATCCATGGTCCCAACTCCAATCCAGTCACCACCGTCCGTCCATTCACCAACGATCTAAACGATCGTCAGGTGAGTAAACCCCGGGTTCGGACTGTATCTTTCGCACGATCGAATGGTCGATCTTCTTTTACAATAACAGCCGTTGGATTACATAAAAAGTATTTTAAAAATACGTAAACAAATATTGCGTTACTTTGACAATAGTGCTTCTGCTTCGAGAGCTGGCGCGGTTGCTGTCGCGAAACAAAAGAACAACCGTTCTCTCGCGCCCGAAAGATAAAACCCGAACCCGTGAACCCCTCGCTGGTCCCAAATCATAAGCCCGCATAGAAACCTCTATGGACTCGTCAATGGACCGTCGCGGCTGCTCAGCTCTGGCGCTGTCTAATTCTAAGTAAAATGTTACAAGCCTGTTCATAGATAGCCACGTGGCCATCTGAGCCGTGCATTGCCAGCGTGTTTTTTTTTTTTTTTTTTCCGCTGGTGTCAACGCGTTATTTAGAAATAGCGGTTCCTGCCACAGCGGATCAGGTCGGAAGACATGGCGGCGAGGGACAGCTCGCAGGTGGCCACATGGGTCGCCACCTGGCGTCAGCTCGGACCGGCAGCCGAACCGACCCTGCGGTCGGGCAGCGCAGGGCCGGGGTTTGTCGGGTTGCGGAACGCCCAAGCGCCTTTTTAAATGCCGGGGTCTGCCCCGAAATGACGCGACGGGCGTGTGTTCTCTCGGAAGGGCGACTGCCTGTGGAGTCGGTTCTCTCTTTTTGACCCTCTCCGCCTTTTTTTTGCTCTCCAGTCTCCACCTAATTAGCTTGGTGCTCTGTCGGATCGGAGGAGAGAGAGAGTGTGCGGTTGCGAGGAGGTTTTCGCGTGGAAGAAGCGGTTTCTTACATCCAGCATCCGGTTTTCCGACTAAGGTATGGCGGGTTTCTCACGCTCCTTCGCTCATCTTTTAGGGTTCATCGGATTCTTGGAGATCGGTTTCATTTTTTTTCCCCTCCCATTTTTAGCTTTTTTTTTTTTTCTCGATGTAGCATCTGTTCGATTTTTCATTCTTTTTCGAAACTTTTTCTGAAGAATATGTTAGTTTATAAATGCATATTATAGGTTTGATTAATTTTGTCTTGATTTTTGCCATCTTTTCCCTTGCTTATGATCTGGGGAAGGGATGGGGGTGGAGAGTGAGATCGAGCTTGTTTCGCTTTCTCGTAGCTCTAGCGGTGAGATTTGATGGGTGGTGTTTGTCTTGGCATTTGTAGTGTTTTTTCCCCCCTCTTTCTGTTTGAGTACGATCGGGTGCTTTGCTTTGTTTTCGAGATGTAAGTAATGGTAGCTACGGGTTTGGGGTTTTGTTTCTTTTTCCAGTGACTGTATATCATCGACTTTTTTTTTTTTGCCGCTTGATTTTTTTTCTCCCGGTGGTTTGGAGGATTTAAGTGTATGTACGCTGTTGTCCTCCAAAGGCTTTTTGATGTCCTTTGTCCTTTTGGGCTGAGGTTTTGGATGTATCTGTTCTTCTTTCCCCTCTCTCTAAACAGATTGTAATCTGTTAACAAAGAGGTGTTCCGTTAGTTATCTCGGTTTAGGAAAATTTTCCCTTGTCGTTGATTTGTTTTCCTGGGGTTCACCTGTGATTTGGTCATGGATAGATCAGTTTAGAGAACGATGTAGCTTTTTCTGTTTTGGAGTTGCTAATTTTTAGCTGTTTTACTGTTCTATTTCCTGTTTTCTTTTTGCATATAAGCTACCTTGTTAAGACTCACATTTCGCTGATCATTTCTTCAAGTTTTGGTTGTTTTCCCTTACAAATTACAGTTTGATCTATATGAATTTTACTACATTTTGATGCATGTAGATTCTGTTTCAATGTATTTTTTTTACCAAGTTTATTTTTGCTTACAGGACATGAATTATATTTTATTAGGAAGATGTATTATTTCGGCAGGACCGATTATGATAGTTTTTGGTTTATTGGCCTATTGTTGAAGCATCATGATTTTTGTTCTATTGTTCTAGTGGAGCCCTCCCGTCTTCATGGGGAAAAAAGAAGTGATATTCTCTCTATTATGTTTTGTTTTGGACATTAAAATTTCCTAAATTTGATTGTATATAGGCATTATAAAAATTAGGGCATTTTTGTGGGAATCTTTATTGTTGGCAAAATGTATTACTTCAGCTGTTTAATAACTAGTTATTGATGGTTGTGGAATCTCTGTGGTTGCTTTCGTGTTTTGTGGCTTATGTCCTGTGTGTTTGGTAGAGCCATCCCAAGTGGATTACCGATGAGAGAGCAAATGCCTTCTTTGGATTACTTCTGGTATTAGACTGCACCAATGTCTCCATCTTTGCTGTGTTTGAATGAATTGTGGATGTTTTTAAAAACTTCTCTGCTAACCCCATCCAATAAATTTTTTTCTCCGGGACGGCTGTTGTACACTGTGAAATTCTGCAGTTAAATCTTGCGTTGATGTATCAGATGGGTTATTTTGGAAATACTCTATGTTATTATCAGTCGTATTTATTGTCTACTGTTCTGTTTCATTTTATGTATGTTGACTCTGGTCATCTACTTGTGCATCAAAACTTTTGCAGACTCTTGCATGTAACCCTAGTTTTTTAGATATTTGCATTGTTTTAGTTGCTTTTTGAGAATCATTTGGTAATGGTTTTGAAGACATCTTCGTTGTTTCCGAAGTGTGTGATTTTATTTGATCCATTCTTTTTGGATTGTTGGGAAAGAAGTTTATCTTCTCCATATTTTTTTCACATCTGAAAAAAATTAGTCCATTCGTGTTTAGTTAAGTGTGTGCCCAGGAATGTTCATGAACTTTCTGGGGCTACCTGCTGGAATAGATAGCAACTATGCTTGGTAAGGATTCTATTCTGGAGACTTTTTAACTTAGCATTGTCTTCCATTGTTTGTATCTGTTGGGCACCTTTACACAAACTTGCTATAGATAGACTCCATTAGGTTATTTCATCTAGAAGTGAAACAATCAGGGATAATTGCCTATGTGCTCATGACGGCTCAACACAAGATTGATAAAGGTGTCTGTTCATCAGATAGGGCTTTTCTTTTTCAATTTTTTTTTTTTTCAATTTCAACTATTTAGTGTAGCTTATTGTACTATATTACAGCTGCTGGATAGGGCTTCTTTTGTTTTCCAATTTTTGCCCCTGTTAACATGGGCTATTGTAGTAGATTTTGTTGTGTTGCTGTCAGTTTTTTTTCAAGGTTCATATGCATGTCTATATGTATGTTCATACTTTGTTCTATTGTAGTTGCCAACATGGTGAGGAAGAGAAGAACTGAACTTCCGGTTCTGGCGAGAGCTCACAATCTGCAGAGTCTAGCAGCAGTGGTGGGCGAGGTGGGGCACCAGCGCCCAGCTGAAAGGGCTCCAACTCAGCAGCAACAAGGAGGACAGGTTTGGGGTCCAGCACCTCAACAGCCCATGCAAGGAGGTTCGGGCAGAGCATACAATCAGACGAGGTGGTGGAGCACAGCCTCGTGGTGGAATGGCAGCACGGCAGCAAGGTACCCCAGGTCCGAATACCAGGGCCGTGGTGGGGCCATTGCTAGAGGTGGCATGTCACTCTCAGCAGTATGGTGGGCGCAGGGGGGTGGAAGCATGGCTAGTGGACGTGGGTTGGCCCTTCTGCAGGTCCATCAAGACCACCACACACCCGAGCTGCACCAAGCAATGCAAGCTCCATATCAAGCTGCCCAGGCATCCTCATCACAGGCGAGTTCATCAAGGCAGCCAGATATGCCTGCTGCTCAGCTGACTCAACAGTTCCAACAGCTCTCTGTTCAGGGTGAAGCTTCACTCAGTCAGGCAGATCAACCTTTGGTTCCACCGGTGTCATCAAGCAAGTCTCTGAGGTTTCCACTGCGCCCTGGAAAGGTAGCTTTGGTGACAGATGCATTGTAAAGGCAAATCATTTCTTTGCTGAGCTACCCGACAAGGATCTTCATCAGTATGATGTGTGTTTGCCCATAAAATAACATGTAATTCCATTATGGTTTTTATGCATTTGTTTCTCCCATTTACTTGTAATTTTTGTCACATTCAATCAGGTCTCGATCAAACCAGAAGTTACCTCGCGTGGTGTGAACCGTGCTGTCATGGAACAGCTAGTCAGACACTATAAGGAGTCTTATTTAGGAGGCCGCCTTCCCAGCCTATGATGGCAGGAAGAGCCTTGTTTTCCCTACAAATTACAGTTTGATCTATATGAATTTTACTACATTTTGATGCATGTAGATTCTGTTTCAATGTATTTTTTTTACCAAGTTTATTTTGCTTACAGGACATGAATTTATTTATTAGGAAGATGTATTATTTCGGCAGGACCGGATTATGATAGTTTTGGAGTTATTGGCCTATTGTTGAAGCATCATGATTTTTGTTCTATTGTTCTAGTGGAGCCCTCCGTCTTCATTGGGGAAAAAAGAAGTGATTATTCTCTCTATTATGTTTTGGTTTTGGACATTAAAATTTCCTAAATTTGATTGTATAGGCATTATAAAAATTAGGGCATTTTTGTGGGAATCTTTATTGTTGGCAAAATGTATTACTTCAGCTGTTTAATAACTAGTTATTGATGGTTGTGGAATCTCTGTGGTTGCTTTCGTGTTTTGTGGCTTATGTCCTGTGGTTTGGTAGAGCCATCCCAAGTGGATTACCGATGAGAAGAGCAAATGCCTTCTTTGGATTACTTCTGGTATTAGACTGCACCAATGTCTCCATCTTTGCTGTGTTTGAATGAATTGTGGATGTTTTTAAAACTTTCTTACTAACCTCATCCAATAAATTTTTTTCTCCGGGACGGCTGTTGTACACTGTGAAATTCTGCAGTTAAATCTTGCGTTTGATGTATCAGATGGGTTATTTTGGAAATACTCTATGTTATTATCGGTCGTATTTATTGTCTACTGTTCTGTTTCATTTTATGTATGTTGACTCTGGTCATCTACTTGTGCATCAAAACTTTTGCAGACTCTTGCATGTAACCCTAGATTTTTTTAGATATTTGCATTTGTTTTAGTTGCTTTTTGAGAATCATTTGGTAATGGTTTTGAAGCATCTTCGTTGTTTCCGAAGTGTGTGATTTTATTTGATCCATTCTTTTTGGATTGTTGGGAAAGAAGTGTTATCTTCTCCATATTTTTTTTCACATCTGAAAAAAATTAGTCCATTTGTGTTTTAGTTAAGTGTGTGCCCAGGAATGTTCATGAACTTTCTGGGGCTACCTGCTGGAATAGATAGCAATTATGCTTGGTAAGGATTCTATTCTGGAGACTTTTTAACTTAGCATTGTCTTCCATTGTTTGTATCTGTTGGGCACCTTTACACAAACTTGCTATAGATAGACTCCATTAGGTTATTTCATCTAGGAAGTGAAACAATCAGGGATAATTGCCTATGTCCTCATGACGGCTCAACACAAGATTGATAAAGGTGTCTGTTCATCAGATAGGGCTTTTCTTTTTCAATTTTTTTTTTTTTTCAATTTTCAACTATTTAGTGTAGCTTATTGTACTATATTACAGCTGCTGGATAGGGCTTCTTTTGTTTCCAATTTTTGCACCTGTTTAACATGGGCTATTGTAGTAGATTTTGGTTGTTTTGCTGTCAGTTTTTTTTCAAGGTTCATATGCATGTCTATATGTATGTTCATACTTTGTTCTATTGTAGTTGCCAACATGGTGAGGAAGAGAAGAACTGAACTTCCCGGTTCTGGCGAGAGCTCACAATCTGCAGAGTCTAGCAGCAGTGGTGGGCGAGGTGGGCACCAGCGCCCAGCTGAAAGGGCTCCAACTCAGCAGCAACAAGGAGGACAGGTTTGGGGTCCAGCACCTCAACAGCCCATGCAAGGAGGTCGTGGCAGAGCATACAATCAGGGACGAGGTGGTGGAGCACAGCCTCGTGGTGGAATGGCAGCACGGCAGCAAGGTGCCCCAGTGTCCAAATACCAGGGCCGTGGTGGGCCATTTGCTAGAGGTGGCATGTCACCTCAGCAGCATTATGGTGGGCGCAGGGGAGGTGGAAGCATGGCTAGTGGACGTGGGGTTGGCCCTTCTGCAGGTCCATCAAGACCACCAGCACCCGAGCTGCACCAAGCAATGCAAGCTCCATATCAAGCTGCCCAGGCATCCTCATCACAGGCGAGTTCATCAAGGCAGCCAGATATGCCCGCTGCTCAGCTGACTCAACAGTTCCAACAGCTCTCTGTTCAGGGTGAAGCTTCACTCAGTCAGGCAGATCAACCTTTGGTTCCACCGGTGTCATCAAGCAAGTCTCTGAGGTTTCCACTGCGCCCTGGGAAAGGTAGCTTTGGTGACAGATGCATTGTAAAGGCAAATCATTTCTTTGCTGAGCTACCCGACAAGGATCTTCATCAGTATGATGTGTGTTTGCCCATAAAATAACATGTAATTCCATTATGGTTTTTATGCATTTGTTTCTCCCATTTACTTGTAATTTTTGTCACATTCAATCAGGTCTCGATCAAACCAGAAGTTACCTCGCGTGGTGTGAACCGTGCTGTCATGGAACAGCTAGTCAGACACTATAAGGAGTCTTATTTAGGAGGCCGCCTTCCAGCCTATGATGGCAGGAAGAGCCTTTATACAGCTGGTCCACTGCCATTTACCTCGAGAGAATTTCAAATTACTTTAATAGATGAGGATGATGGTTCAGGCACTGAAAGGTCTTTTGTTTGGAGCACTATTATATCATTTGAAGATATATATATTTCTAATTTCATGGTGTGGCTGACTAAATAATTAAATGTAATTCTATGCTTCAGGCGACAGAGGCCTTTAATGTGGTTATCAAATTAGCTGCACGTGCAGATCTTCATCACCTTGGATTGTTTTTAGCTGGGGGGCAAGCTGATGCTCCCAAGAAGCTCTTCAAGTGCTTGATATTGTGTTGCGTGAGTTGCCTACTGCCAGGTAACTTCCATATGCCTGATGTCCCATATATTGCTGTTCTTTTATCTGCTGAGTGTTGAAAATAATGACATGCATTTTGGTGCTTTGCAGATACTCACCTATTGGTCGGTCATTCTATTCACCTGATTTAGGGAAAAGGCAGCCACTGGTGAAGGATTGGAGAGCTGGCGTGGTTTTTACCAGAGCATTCGCCCTACTCAAATGGGCTTGTCACTAAATATTGGTATTAGCACTTTTCTATTAGTATATGTGCCTTAATGCTTTTGAGATGCAAACATGTGGTTTGACAATCCAACTGAACTGTACTTTAGAACTTAAATACAAAGTAAAACTTTCTTTTGAGCTGTAAAATAATATTGATGCTCAAAAGATAATCTCATATTTTGGAAAAAAAATTGCAACATCATAGAGTGCATTTACTGGGTTGGTCATATCAAGTGAGGAAGCATGACATGCATACCTGGTAGGTTTCATTCAGTTGTATGTCATCAATTAGAAGGGACCCTTTGTATGAGGTTTACCTGTCGGGGATTGCATCCATGAACTCCTGCAATATATGTTGTAGCATGATGTGTCTTTACATTCTTATAGTTATTTGCCTTTTCAATGGTTTTAGCCAATTTTTAGGGGATCACTCATAAATACAATAAAAAAAACTTGCTATATAATTTCACTTTGGATGAACTGTTACTAGTTTGCCCATCCCAAACAACTAAAATATGAAGGATAGAATGAGTACTTACAATTCATATGAAATTGCCTCTAGTTCAAATGATATATTGTTATTTTATGACCAATAAAAATTGCTTTCTTATGCATGTCATGTACCTTTCTATTATGGCCATCCCGTCCTCTTCCCCATGTTAGTTGAAATTTTTTACTTTTCGTACACACCTTTTCCAAAATCCCGAATGTTAACCCGTTTCACGTGAACTGCAATGCTTTAGACCTTATCAGCCTTATGAATTTGCATGCATTTTTGTATAGCACAAGGAAAGCAACACACTATGTTCAATAAGCTTCCAAGAAAAAGCAGAAGGCATAGTATGCAGCATGCACTGTTTCTCCACATTGCACCTGTAGGCTTTGCTTTGAGGGTGCATGCTTAATTCCTACTTTGAACTTGAAGGCATCATGGATCTTTTTATGGAGGGTTATTTGTATGAGAGAGTTGTGTTTGTATGTGTATGATGCTTTCTCAATAATAAAAAGTCTGATAGTGCAGAAATTTTATGTTCAATAGGCTTCTAAGGAAAAGCAGAATGAATATCATGCAATACACTCCAAAAAGCATGCATTATTTTCACTCTGTGGATGCGTGTTTTCCATTAAGTTCAACCCGTCACTTCTTGTTATGGGGAGTTATTTGTATTTTATCAATATATATAGCATGTTTCCTTAAGAATAAATTATATAGTGTATATGAATATATTTCTTGAAACAACATTGTCATCGTGAATTCTTTTTTTTCACTCCTCTAATTAACTCCTTTTCAGATATGTCATCTACTGCATTTATTGAACCACTGCCTGTCATTGACTTTATCGCCCAGCTTTTAAATTGGGATGTTCAAGCTAGACCACTGTCTGATGCTGACCGCGTGAAGGTCATTTTCTGATTCTTATGAGAATTTACCAAACCTGCTTATTTTGATATTCAGGTTTAGGCTGAATTGCTTTTGCCCTGTTTTAGACAAAAATTGGACTAATTTTATCCTATTTTTGCTATTAATCATTCAACTTAAATGGATTTTAATTAAATCAATGGTTAAGAGGAGATGATATTATCATTAAAAAAAGGAGTAAGTGGTTCTGGTACCATGTTATGGTGTTATGTTATAATCTTACTGTTCTCTGTTATATATGCATGTGTATACCAGATCAAGAAGGCTCTAAGAGGAGTGAAGGTTGAGGTCACACATCGGGGAAATATGCGCAGAAAATATCGCATATCTGGTTTAACATCACAGGCAACTAGGGAACTAACGTATGGAATTGCTTTCTTATCGTGTACTATTACAGTTGTTGTTTTCTTTTGGCGTCTTTACTGCTGCTATTAATTTTCTGACACTACTAGATTGCTAACATGAGATTCCTTTGTTCTAATTATCTGTTGTTGAAATGTTGAAACAACAGCTTTCCAGTGGATGAAAGAGGTACTATGAAGTCTGTTGTGCAGTATTTTCAAGAGACATATGGTTTTACCATCCAACACACCAATTTGCCTTGCTTGCAAGTCGGTAACCAGCAGAGGCCAAACTATCTGCCCATGGAGGTAAGTTTTTATATGCTTTTGTAGCATATGAAGAAGACGCTTTTTTCATATTGTTTATATGTTTTGTAGCATATGAAGAAGACGCTTTTTTCATATTGTTTCTTAGGTGCTGTGTGGTGTTGCTCTCATTTTTTTTGTGCTCTAGAATTTGAAAAATGCAAATTTCATTTCTATTTTTTGAAAAAATTTTAAAAGTACAAACATGTTTCGTGTAATTAGTTTTTTTTTAAAAAATGAATATGGTAATGGCGGCAGTAACAGTAGAGTGGAGATGATGGAGGAGTTGGTGGTGCAAGCTACAGCAGTATGGCGGTGGCAGCAACAATGGTTGTGGTGGTGCGGTGGAGATTATGAAGGTGATGGTGGTGTGGAGGCAGCAGGTCAGGTGGTAGCTGTATTGGTGATGGTTAAGTGTAGACTATGGTGCGCAGATGGTGACAATGGCTACTGTGGTGTGGTGGCGGTTGTGGGTGATATGGTGGCCAAAGACAATGACAATTACAGTAGTGGTGGCTGCGGTGCTAGAGATTTTGTTGTTGTTCTTGGTGTGGTAAAAACAACGGTTTTTTCATTTCTAAAGAAAATTAAAGCCAGAATTTCTAGCTATTATTTATTCAAGAAATAATGAAAATGATTTTAAAATAGGAAATAAAAACAATAATACCAAAATATATTTTTGTCTTGGTTTCTGTAATTTTATTTGTAAAAGTAAAAACAAGAAATAAAAAATGATGCCAATTGGCCCCTTTGCTTGTGATTATTTATTTTACAAAAACAATTTCAATGTCTTTGGCAAAGACTTCATGCTGATCTTTTTCTTTATGTTCTTTTTTGGGTGATGATTTAGGTCTGTAAGATAGTGGAAGGTCAGAGATATTCAAAGAGGTTGAATGATAAGCAAATAACTGCTCTTTTGAAGGTTACATGTCAACGTCCTCGTGAGCGCGAGCTTGATATTATCCAGGTGATGCATTTGGCTTAATTTCATCAATCACCTCCAAAAGGCTCTCTCTAGTTTATCTTTGATGGTAGAACTGCCTTTGTTTATTTCTGAGCATAGCAATAGTCCAGGAAACATGGATACTTCAAAATCAAATGCTCTCTTTTTATCGGACATAAATCAAATATCAATTCTTGGGTGCTTCTTGGATACGTGTTTGATACTAGTTAAGTACCCTCTTTTACAAAATTAAAAAGAAAAACCATGGATTCTTCTTGAACGCACTTGAGATACTTACTTGATGCCATCAAACCGGAGGGAGAAGTGTTTTCTTTCTTTTTCTGACGTAATCTTTTAAGGATCAATGGCCCATTATGGTGTCTATGATTTCATCTGTAAAATATATAGCATGGATTATTGTTGAATTTGAATGATGACTAAATGATGAGCTTGTAAAAAAAAATGATCCTGCTGTATGTAGATAGCCTATCATGCAGTGTGTATATATACGTGCTTGCACGTTTGTGTAGCCATCCATGTACTAGGGCTGATCATGGGTTGTCAGTCCCATCGTTCCTGTGGCTTAAAATGTGACGGGCTTGGACACTAAAAATAGGCATGTGGGACAGGCTAGGGCAAAAAACAGGCCCGATCTGAAAATTGGTATGGGCCTGGGAAAATGAAAACTGGCCTGGCCCACCTCGACTTGGTTGAGATAATTATATGTATATATATTATTAAAGATATATATTTAATTGTTGATTATATTGATAATTAATATTATGATAATAAAATCTTATACTATATGTTAATGAATATATAATATCGGATCTATTGGGTGGGCCTAGTATTGACCTGTCAGGATTGGCTTGACAAAAGAGGCCTGATGTTTGGGCCGGGCCGAGCCTAGGCATAAACATCGAGCTTAATTTTTTTGATTAGGGCCTGGCCCAATCTGGACCTGCCCAACATTTGATCAGCTATAGTATGAACAAAATATGTATGTGTTGACAAGAAATTCTGTCCACCATCCTTGATGAAGAGAAAGCACATCACAAATTTTATGATGAAAATGCCCTCGCCACTTTTAGGAAGTCATAATTTAACACAAGATGTCATAATTTTACTAAAATGATGACATCCTATATTCATGATGTCATAATTTGACACAAGATGGTATAATTTTAAACAAAATAAGGATTTCAGATTTTTAATACAAAAATGCCCCTCATGTAGTTCTTTTGGATTTTTTAAAAGAAAATTATGGCATCTTAAGGTCAAATTATGACATCCTTAAAGGACAGATATCTATTCTCAGGATGGCATAATTTGGTCCTGGAATATCATAAATTTTCTTTAAAAAGTTATAATAGCTATTAAAGGGACATTTTTGTCATTGAAAATTTTTAATGAAAAGTTGGGTAAAAGTTTTAATGACGAAAATGCCTCACATCTTTTTGAAAAGATAGACATCCTGTTCTAGTATGTCATAATTTGTTTATAGGATGTCATAATTTTTCTTTATGATGTCATAAAAACTATAGAAGGGGAGGGTATTATCATCATTGAAAATTTCAAACGAAAAAGTTGGACAAAATTTTCAATGATGAAAATGGCCTTTTTTTTGAAAAGACATCTTGTTCCAATATGTCATAATTTGGTCATGGGATAGCATAATTTTCTATCAGGAAGTCATAAAAATCACATAAAGGGGGTATTTCCATTATTTAAAAATTGACAAAATTTTTAATGATAAAAATGCCCCTTTTTCTTGAAAAGATAGATATCCTATCCTAGGATGTCATGAAATATTATAATTTTGCCTCAGGAAGTCATAAAATATAAAAGGGGAGAGGCATTTTTGTCATTGAAAATTGTCATGCCTTTTTGTTGGAAATTTTCAATGACAAAAATGCCCAACATCTTTTTGAAAGATGTCATAATTTGTCGGGATGTTATAATTTTCATTCAAGAAGTCACAAAAATAATAGAAGGGGAGGGCATTTTTGTTATTAAAATTTGAAAAAGCTAAGGGGCATTTTTGTCCAAAAAAATTATAAAAGCAAAAGCCGAGCTGCATGAAATGCTCGTAGTGGTGGAAACTATTGCAGCTTCGTGAATTGTGCTTATGTGCTATAATGAGAGGTAAAGTGATTTTTTTTCTCCAGAAACGGCGGACAAAATTTCTCATTTGTTGACATCCTAGCCATATAATATCATTTTTTTTTCATGACTTGCCATATTAATGTATCTATTATTAAGGTTTGTCGTATCGTAGCATACCAAACCAAATGATATGGGGGATATAGTACCGGTTTGGCCTTGTACCATTTGGTTCGGTACTGGTACGCAGTATAGGTGGCATCTTGAGACTCAGTATTGTTGGATTTCTCCGAGGAACAGTATATTGTAATCAATCAGGCTTGCATCAAAAGCCTGATGCAGCGGAAGTAGATATAAAAACTATTTTATATCTAGAAATACAATTTATAAATAAATATAATTTATTTATCATAAATTTCTAACATGCTAAAATCTATGACATAGCGGAAGTAGATATAAAAACTATTTTATATCTAGAAATGCAATTTATAAATAAATTTAATTTATTCATCATAAATTCCTAGCATGCTGAAATATATGAGAAAAATAACATATTTGAAAATAAAATTATTTTAAGCATAAAATATTTACTGGATTGCTATCCTGGCCTGCTCTGAAAACGTGCGGATATGCTATTGAAATCGGGATTCTACCAGAGTTGCGCAATCGCCCGGCCTCTGTTGGTATCTATGAAGAGCTCTCGTAACCGAGTCGTAGAGAGCACCGGATCGTTAGATCCTTGCAGCCCTCTCATCTTTCAGCAAATCAGCTACTTTTAAAATTGTGCCGATCCGTAACTGGACCGGCTTCTGGTTTCTATCTTGCAAATCAAACTATGCAAGATCTTTGGATCTCTTATTATCTTTTCCTCTTATGAAGAACTCTCCTTATTCTTGAACCTCTCACAAGGAAGAAGAAATAAACTAGAAGGGAGAGAACAACTCGGCACCCAGGAGAGAGACTAACTATTTACCGTAATTCCTTTTTTATTTTTCCATGCAAAAACACCGGTATTTGATTTTATCCGATTGGAAATTAAGAGTGGAAGAGGACTCTTCCCTCTCTTAATTTATTCACGCCAAACTCTTTGCCCTTTGGTTTTCACGCCCACTTTGTTTTGTCGCACAAAATAAATGGGACCCACCCTTTGCAACGGGAGGGGAGACAAGGAGAGAGTCCCAGTCCAACTGGACTCTAGGTCATGGTCCAAATTAAGTGATTTGACAGTCAAATCGAAGCCAATTTTAAATCCGATCGAATCATTTCGAAAAGGACATTGACCCAACTCAATTATGATAATTAACTGAGTCTAACTCAATTAAATTAAATTAATTAAATAACAATTAATCGATAATTAATTAATTGTAATAATTAGGTCAAATATTAATTGTAACATTTACAATTAGGTCCAAATATACTAAAATTGTCAATTTTAGTAACATTTTGATTTGCTGATTGGTTATTTAAGTTTCTAATGTGTGTGACCTCTCAGGTCTTATCCTGTATGGTAATGAGACATGCTATAATTTTCATTATACATCATCGAAACTCCTTTTGATGGACTGAAACAATTTCAGCTCAACCCTAATCAGGATCATCGATCCAAAATGATCTTAATGGGCTCTCACAATCCACTAGTGACACCTAGCAGTATGTAGTGGCAATCTAGCATAATAAGATTGGAACCCCTAGGTGTTATTACCATGTGATTTCGTTCCTCTATCAAAAATTCCGACATGATGTTGGTTATGGATACTCATCAAATTCATCAGTCATATGCTTAACTTAATTGATTCAAGTCCAATTGTGATACTAATGAAAATACCTTTTCATTATCATCATGCTATGGCCATAGACTTCTGTACTTGGTCTCATTAAGCTGCATAGGATTATACCTTACTACTAAAGTTGATAGATCTCTACAAGTGAACATCCTACTTCTACAATAAACTTACTGCAGCCAATGAACATCGCAAGGTCCCGTATGGATTGGAACCATGTGATTGTGCTGTCAAACTACAGCAACCTTATTGTGAGTAGTTGAGACACTTTAGGTCAAAGAACTAGTCACATGACTAACAGCCTCAGGAAGTTATTGATGAGTAGTCATCCGTATAACTTTCTGTACTTGGTCATGCTCAGTACTGTTAATCTCTATTAACTACCTACACTCTCACTCCAGTGTCACCACTGTATAAGTCAGAGACTCATCTATTCAGAAAGGGAAGTGATATGTGCACCGATTTTAAACGATCAATCATCGCCTTCGTGATATTCCTCGGAAGCATTTAGGAGTTAATCTATAAAGATACATGTCTCAGATTCTTAACTCTTGAGAATACGTGTTATTGTCCATTAACTCCATGGACGATTCATAGACACATCAATATGAATGAAACTAATGCTCTTTTATTAATAAGAAAAATTAAGTACAATGTTCATGTCCTAAAAATTATAATGTGTCAAGCCAACTTGGCTTTCAGGGCATACATCTAACATGTATGTCAAACCAGCCTTGTGCTGACACAGTCACAGGTTGACATTGATGCAAAGTATGGTATTGAGATGGTGAACCTTGATTTGTATCATGTGGTACCCATAACTCATCCGTATCCATGATTCATGTCATAGTATCTTTCAGATTTAGTTTGTAAATAAACTTGCTTTTAGATTAATTTTTTGATTCATGTCATAGTATCTTTCAGATTTTAGTTTGTAAATAAACTTGCTTTTAGATTAATTTTTGGGCTTTACGTATTGGGTATTTCACATTGCCATGTGGCCGTATTATTTATTGATTTCCACTTTAAATGCAATTTGGCTGGTATTATCTAGGCCTTATAATGATCATAATATGCACACTGTATCCGATTGATACGGAATACAGAATGTGGTATTTTTTTTTTCTTTCTATTACTCGTGTTTTCCTCCAAATGCTAATGTCAACCTGGAATAGAGGAACCGAGGGTATTCTTTCATTTGTTTACGTTGTTTAAACCGATTTGGTACTCAAGCCGATCTGACCATGCACGACCAATGTGGTCATCGCTGACTTTGGGAGGATGAATGTCGTCTATTGTTGACTTCGGGACGATGGGAGGATGTTTAAAAGACTTTTCTTTTCTTTTCATTCTGTTCACCATATTTGGTCGCGTCGGTCCACCACCTCTTGCCACAATGGCAGATCACCATTTCTGATCTCCTCGGAAGTAATTTCTTCATAATTTTTTTTCCTTTTCTGACTTGTCCCTCTGTTCCTCTTCTTTTCTTATTTTTTTTCTTCATTTCTCCACGGTAGATCCTAATCCTAAGTCTAACGATGACAACATTTCCTCTAAAAACTTTCTCCTTTTTTTTCTTTTGTTTCCTCATCCTCTTCACTGTACCATCTTCTGCAATCCTAATCCTAACCTAGCTCTCCATCCTAAATTTAACCTAACTGTAGGCCAAACCCATGCTAAACCCGAATGCTTTCCTTATAACCTACAAACTCAATAACCCACAAATGAAAATTTATTTATCCTTTCTTTCAATTTGCTGACCCTAACCCAAAATCCACTTACCCAGATCCTGGCATTGGATTCACTGGTGGTATAGCTACCACCCTCCATCCGATCCTTAACATCCTTCTCTTCCTTTATTTCGCCACACCACCTTTCTCTCTTCGTTTTTAATCCCAAACGGAGATGAAAAACTGCTGCATCCATAGCAGCAGCCCTCTTCAATCACCTTTTCACATGATGTCTTTTATGCACTTTTACCTCACATCTTTTCACTCTTTTTCTCTCTCTTCCTATTTAAATGGAGTTGGAAGGCTACTGCATCCATGGCAATACCCTTCCTAAATGACCCTCTTATATGATGCCTCTCATGTTGTTTATTAGATTTTTTTTTTTTCAGATGCACTATTAATGTTTGCGGATATAATTTTTTTCTCTATCTCCTTCATCTCATGACCTACTTGCATGTGCAGATTGTTATTTTAATCCTTTATAATTTGTCTAATAGTAGCATGGTATCCATATATGATGCAAACCATAATTGAAAATGAGGATATTTCTTAGTCATAACAGTATTTTTTTTTCTAAAAGCAGAGTGGGAGAAGTCTCCATCTTAAGAAATAGAGAGTTCAGGGGAGACCAGCATAGCTATCCCCTCTGGATGAGACCATAAGGGCTCCCACTCTGTCGGGAAATGTTTGATACGACAATAAAGGTTGCTTAGCCATTCCCCATTAAACGGTGAGTACGTCATCCTAGTCCTACCTAAGCATCAGGAGGACTATTCGGGTCCAGAAGTCCAAGTTCCAGTCAATCCCACACCCACACCCATGTCCCAAGAATTAAATTGGAATTTATTAGAGTTCCCAAGAATTAAGCTGGAATTTATTAGAGTTAATCGCAGTATCATGTCTCGAACCTTGGACGTGTGGAGTATAGGACAACGGCCCGTTCCACTTGAGCTACCACTTAGGTAGGTGGTAATATTGAGGCTTCTTGCTTACTCTCTACTCTACTATTATACTCTCTCCCTTCCTATTTTTTCTTAGCCTCCTTCTTCCTCATTGCGGACAACAAAAAAAACCAATACACTGCCATGGAGGATGGATGGCAAGATTATCCGTCTACTTTGTACCAATGCAAAGGGATGGCATTGGTATGCAAGTTTGGAACTCCTTCAAAAGTGAATTTATTATAAGTGGATAAGTTGATGTTTTATTATTTTTATGGATTTTTTGAAGTTTTCATAATAGTTTATATATAATTTTAATGCAGTGGCATATAGGTCAAAGCCTCTCGTTCATTTGTTTACATTTTGAAAACTAATTCCGTAGTCAAGCTGAACAGACTAAGCATGAAGAATGCGGTCATTGCTGATTGGGAGGATGTAGTATTAGGATTTGATGTAAATGAAAGCATATCGCATAAAGGGGTAAACTTGTTGTTCCATGGGCTATATTATGTTCCGTCTTAATAATTGTTGTCATAATAAACAAAATAATTAATGAACATATATACTTGAGTAATATTTTCTGTCTATACCAGTATTTTTTTAGATGTCATATTTCTTGTCTTGAAATTTGATATGATGATAACATATAAGTGATTTTGACTTGCTTTAGATGCATAACTCATAGCTTTTGGAGCATCATTTAAATATGTAGTTATGGCAATTAAATTGCATTATTAAATGTGCTTACAAGCCAACCTGTCTTAACCTATACCTGCTTAGCCAGCCAGCTTCACCATGGACTTGACCCATCTAATTTGATTCATTGGATTTGTAAGCTGAGTATCCGTGAATGTTTTCAACCTGCAAGTTGGTTGGTCTAGGTTTGGATCAAAACTTCTCAAGTGGATGTAGCGGCTTTCTATCTCTGTTTGAAATTAGGAATGAAGAGAGAAAGGATATGTGGTGAAAGAGAGGTAGATAAGGATGTTAAAGTTTGGATGGAAGGTGTATACAACGCCAGTGAATCTGATGCTAGGTTGCTGACTTGGGAGGAAAAAGGGTTAATGAGTAAATGTAGATGGGTTTGGGTTAGTGAGCTGATAGATCTAATTAAAAGGATAATTGGGTTTTGGTTTGTGGGTTATTAGGAAGGGGTTTCTGGGTTTAACATGGATTTGGGCTAGGGTTAGGTTAGATTTAGGGTGGAGGGTTAGGTTAGGGTTAGGGTTGTAGAAGATGGTGTGGTGAAGAAGATGAGGACGAAAACAAGGAAAAAAAAAGGAGAAAAATTTAGAGAAAGGTTGTCGGCGTTAGGGTTAGGATCTGCCGAGGAGAAAATGAAGAAGAAAAAGAGGGAAGAACAGGAACCAAGGATGAAGTCGGAAAAGGGAAAATAATTTAGAAAGAGGTTACCTTGAAGGAGATCAGAAATGGTGACCTGCCATGGGGGGGCTTCGCAAGAAGTGGTGGACTGGCGCGGCCAAATATGGTGAATGCAATGTAAAGAAAAGAAAAGAAAAAATGTTTAGGTTGAAGGAAATAGAGAAACAAAGAGAAGAAAACAAATCTTAAAACAATTACCTTGGCGGCATAGCTTACACTATTGACAGTGAGAGACATGGGTGAGAGGCGGTGGAGCGGTGTGGTTGGATGTGGTGGTGGAGAGGGTGTTGGAGTTAGGGATGGTAGGTGAAGGAGGATGAGAAGAGAGAGGGGTGTAAGGGACTTGCGAGCCATTGGGCCGAGAGCGGTGGAAGAGAATGAGGGGATGGATCAGTGAAGAAAAGAGGGAGAAAAGGGTTTGGGAAGAGGAAGTAGCCGACGGTGGGAGGAGGGTAGGAGAAGGTGAGG
This sequence comes from Areca catechu, assembly GCA_021397845.1. NCBI lineage: Eukaryota > Viridiplantae > Streptophyta > Magnoliopsida > Arecales > Arecaceae > Areca > Areca catechu. The sequence continues at coordinate 179,339,829 of CM038052.1, forward strand.
GCATTATTAAATAGGGTTTTAAAGGTAAGCGGGTGCACAGAGACTGGTATGGGAACATTTACATAAAAGGTTTTAGGTAAGGTTACATCTACGAACATGATCAAGCACTGCTTCATCAATTTCCTTGCTAGTGTCTAATTTGTTCTAAAATTTAAAGTACACATTGAGACATGTGAGGCTTAACTAAACAGAGAAGAAACATAATGAAAAGAGGGAACTAAAATTATTAGAAATATCTACAATTTGATTTTTGATACTCAAAGGAAACCTCTGCTCATCAGATATTGCAATAACTAGGAGTGGCAATGGGTTTGCTTGCCTTGTGTTTAGGTCAGGCCAATGCCTTATATTGTCCGCGGGGTCCTAACCCAACCCAAGTTAACTAGGCTTAGCCAAAGATCTAACAAGCTCATTAGCCTAAGTCTCGGGCTCATTTAAATTTGGGTTTTTATTATTTAGGCACCCAAAAATGAACAAGTTTTGAATGTTCATTTTGCACATTGTTGAGGCTACTTTAAATTGTACCTTGGGCATTTATTAAGAACTGCCTATTAATTTCTTATGACAAGTAACAACTACCTAATAGCAACATATTTCAAATGGTTCATATTATCCAATATGCTTAAATTTTTTTGGTTATACATCTACTTTATACCCAAGTGCCCAGCTAAAGGCTTCAAATGTCCTGACTTGACCACTTGAGAGGCTTTGATCCAAACCCGAACTAATTTGCTAGCTGGTCGGGGACATTTACGCATACTCAACTTGCAAATGTAATGGGTTAGGTTAGATGGGTTGGGTTCATGATGAATTTTGTTAGCTAAATAGGTTCAGGTTGAGATAGGTTAGCTTACAAGTGTATTTAACAATACAATTTAACTACAATAAGTATAGGTTAGGTGATGCTCCGAGAGTTGACACTTATTTATCTAACACAGGAGCAAAAATCAGTTGTGTCATTATCATATCTAATTTCAAGACAAGAAATATGGTATCTAAAAAATACCGGTGTAGGCGAAAAATATTGCTCAAGTTTTTATGTTCATTAATTATTTTGGTTACTGTGGCAAGGTATATTAAGATGGAATATGATATAGCCCATCGAACATCAACTTATCCTCTCAATGTGATATGCTTTAATTTAAATCTAATCCTAATGCTACATTCTCTCTTCAGTGATGAATGCGTTCATCCTTACATTTATCCTCCAATGACAACATTCCTTGTGGTTAGCCAGTTTAGTTTGAGTACGGAATTGTTTCCGCAGCATAAACAAATGAACGAGAGGTTTTGGCTATCACTACATTTAAATAAAATGTAAACTATTATGAAAACTTCAAAAAAATCATAAAAACAATGAAAAACCAATTACCCATTTATAATAATTCCTTTTTGAAGGGATTTCATACTTGAATGCCAATGCCCATTCCTTTGTATTGGTACAAGACAAATACATAATCTTGCCATTGTCCATGGCAGTGTATTGGTTGTTGTCTTTGTTGTCCTCCATGAGAAAGGAAGAGGCTTGAAAAAAATGGAAAGAGGGATACTATGCTTTTATCAAAAAAAAGTTATAAAGAATTAAAATAACAGTCTGTACATGCAAAACAGTTCATGAGACAGAAGATGGAGGACAAATTGTCCACAAATATTGATATAGTGCATCAAAAAATTTGGGTTAGTGAGCCGATGGATTTGGGTAAAGCGGTTTCAAGTTTGGGTTAGCGGCCAAAGGAGGATAAGTGGGGTTTTGGGTTATTGGGGATTGGTGTGGGTATATAGTGAAAGGGTTTGGGTTTAGCATGGATTTGGGCTAGGGTTTGGTTAGATTTAGGATGGAGGGTTAAGCTTGGGTTAGGGATAGGGTTGTAGAAGATGGTACAATGAAAAAGATGGGGAGGAAAACAGGAAAAAAAGGTAGAAAAACTTAAAGGAATGGTTGTCAGCATTAGGGTTATGATCTGCCGTAGAGAAAGTGATAAAAAAAAAAATATGGGAAGAAGAGGAACCGAGGGTGAAGTTGAGAAAGGGAAAAAAAATTGGAAAGAGTTTATCTCATAGGAGATCGGGAATGGTGATTTGCCATGGAGGGCTTGGCAAGAGGTGGTGGACTGGTGCGGCCAAATACAGTGAATGGAATGAAAAGAAAAGAAAAAAAAGGTTTAGGGCGAAGGAAATAGAGAAACAAAGAGAAGATAACAAATTTTAAAATAGTTACCCTGGTGGCATGGCTTACACCCTTATGGTGAGTGATGTGTGAGAGGCAGTGGAGTGGGGTGGTTTGGTGGTTGTGGAGAGTGTGTTGGAGTTAGGGATGGTAGGGGGAAGGAAGAGAAGAGATGTGATAGGGGTGGAGAAAGGATTTATGAGGGGTTTGGTGAATGAAAGGGAGAAAGAGGGTTGGGGAAGAACTAGCTGATGCTAAGAGGTGCATCAGGGACTGGCGAGCCATCAGGCTGAGAGCGGTGGAAGAGAATGAGAGGTGGGGATGTATTAATGAAGAAAAGATGGAGAAATGGTTTGGGAAGAGGAAGTAGCCAGTGGTGGGAGGAGGGTAGGAGAAGTGGATGGGATCATTAGTTAGGGTTTAAAGGGAAGTGGGCCCATAGAGACTAGTGTGGGGACATTTAGGTGAAAGCTTTGAGGATAAAGTACATCTGTGAACACAAACAATCATTGCTCCAATTCCCCTGCCAGTGTCTAATTGGTTCTAAGACTTAAAAATATACATTGAGACATCGCATGCTTAGCTAAACAGAGGACTGACATAATGAAAATGAGAACTAAAATTATTAGAAATAACTACAATTTGATTTTTGATACTCGGAGAGAACCTGTGCTCATCAGAAATTGTAATAACTAGGAGCGGCAATGGGTTTGCTTGCCTTGTGTTCAGGTCAGGCCAATGCCCTGTATCGTCCGTAGGGGTCCAACCCAACTTAAGTCAACTAGGCTTAGCCAAAGACCAAACAAGCTGATTAGCCTAGGTCTCGAGCACATTTAATTTTGGGCTTTTATCTTTTTAGGCACCCAAAAATGAACAAGTTTTGAATGTTCATTTTGTTTTTAGCTGCTTTAAACTTGGGCATTCATTAAGAGCTGCCTGCTAATTTCTCGTGACAAGTAACAACTGCCTAATAGTAGCATATTTCAAATGGTTCATATTATTCAATATGCTTAAATTTTTTGGTTATACATCTACCTTATTTCCAAGTGCCCAGCTAAAGGCCTCAATTGTCCTGACCTGATCCAAATCTGAACCAACATGCTTACAGGTTGGGGACATTTATGCATACTCAACCTGCAAATCCAATGGGTCAGGTTAGATGGGTGGGTCTATGGTGAATCCTGTGGCTAATTGGGTCGGGGTTGCGACATGTTGGCTTATGAGCTCATTAAATAATGGCAATTTAACTGCAATAACTATAGGTTAGGTGATGCCCTAAAAGCTGTGAGTTATTCATCTAAAGCACCAGCAGAAATCGCTAATGTATCACCATCACATCAAATCTCAAGACAAGAATTATGAATCTAAAAATATTTTTTTGGTTACCGATGCTGGCAGAACATATTAATCGGGCATGTATGTTCATTAAAATGACAATACTCATAGCGGTCACTTATGAACTGACCATCTATTTCTAATTTATATGAAAAATAATGGGACATCGAGAAGAAGGCACTCCATCCATAATGACAAATAGATAAGTAAATGCACGAATAAAGCTAAATCATCCTCAAAAGTATGTACATGTTAGATTCAACAGAAGGGGATGTGGACAATGTAATGGTCTTTTTCGTACTATTTGGGCATCCATGTGCATGAGCAAGGCAACCATCACCTAAGTTGTTGTAGGAGTTAGCATCAGCAAATGAGGAATATTCATAGTCATACGAACATTGATTCAACCAGACAACTGAGGATACAAAAACTTAATGAAACGAACATGATAGAAGAGTGGATGGCAAATTGATTTGGTTGGTAGAAATTAGTAGACAAGAAATGAAGCTTGGGTTGAGGTGATTCCTTATCGCTACCATGATTACATAGATATTGCATAAGCCACCTGCATGGTACCATCCTTACATGACGAATTGACCTATATACATTGCACCTACATTGTCCACCAGTATTATAAATCTTTCCTTAGGGGGGAAAGTATTATGGAGAATATTGAACCTGATCTGATTTCGTATCCGAATCTATACGGATATGGATAGAAATTTGAGCATCCGACTAATAGCCGTTATTTATATCTATATCCGTAAAAAAATGGATATGGATATGGATAGACAACCAACCAATCCATATCCGAATACCCGATTTTACTTGTAATTCTATTTAATTTTATATAGTACTCATTATTTTTTTAAAAAAACTATATAAGCATATTGATATTCTATTAACTTGATTTATTCTTCATTTAATAATATCTTTGATTCCATAGTTATAAAGTTTAATTATCCTATATATATCCATTTTATATTCGTATTTTCAGTATCCGATTTGTATCCATATCCTTTTAAAACAAATATGGATATGAATTTTAATATCTATTAATACGTATTCGCATTTGTATTCGTCAAATAAAATAATATGATATGGATATACTAGTATCCGATCCGATTTCAGTCCTAGCTTTCCCAGTCCGAGATGAATTTGCAATCTACTAAATAAATGCATAACCAGCCATATCTATCTAAGGACCATGTGCCTATTGGCTTGTGAACTTGGAGCTAGCCATGATTGGGGTGGCAATCGGGTCGTGTATGTACGGGTCAGGTCAGATTCGGGTTGAGTCAGAAAAGTCTCAACCTAAACCTGACCTGTTTATTAAATGTGTTATAATTTAAAACCTGAACCTGACCCATTTAATAAATAGGTAACTCGACTCGATCCGTTTAACCTGTTTATTAAATAGGTAACCTGCAAACCCGACTCGATTCGACTTGTTTAACCCGTTTAATAAATAAATAACATATTAATACAACCCGACTCGACTCAACCCATTAACTTGTTTAATATATGGATAAACTGTTAACTTGACCCAACTTGATCTAACCCATTTAACCTGTTTAAAATAAAAAGTAGAAGCAACACATGAAATAGCAGGAAAAGATAGGGGGAGAAGCCGGAAGGAGAGGCTGCTGATGGGAGGTGCTCGCCGTGTACCACCTTGAGATGGGGGCGAGAGAAGCTCGAAGGAGAGGGGATCGGAGGGATGCACACGTTGTGAGGGGGGGAGAAGCTCGAAGGAGAGGGGGCTGGGGGGAGATGCACGCCGTGCACGGTGCACCACGTGAGATCGGGTTGGGAGAAGCCAAAGGGAGGGGGTCGGGGGGAGGTGCATGCCGCGTACCGCTATGAAATGAGGACGGGAGAAGCTCAAAGGAGGGGGCGGGGGGAGGTGCATGCCGCGTACCGCTATGAAATTGAGGACGGGAGAAGCTCAAAGGAGGGGGTCGGGGGGGGGGGGGTTGGTGCATGCCGTACACTATTGTGAGATCGGGGGTGGGAGAAGCCCGAAGGAGGGGTCGGGAAAGGCGCACGCGAGCATTGTCATAAGATCGGGGATGGGGAAAGCTCAGAAGCTCGAAGGAGAGGGGACCAGGTGGAGGCGAGCTGTTGTGAGATTGAGGGGAGCTGGGGAGATGCACACTAAAGGGGCAAAGGGCAAAGCAAACCGCAAAGGTGCAAGTCCTAGTTTTTCCACCTCCAGAAGTGATGTGGGATAAAGCTCTGATACCAGAAATGATGGGGGACTAACTAGATGTTAGGATGATGCAGGTGATTTTCAGGGTTTTAAATTAGGTTGAGGATTTCCGAAGACAAGAGAGTAATTCTAGAGATTCAATAATAATAAGAACTATCAAGCAAGCAAGTAGTCCCTAAGCAATGATAAAGAGAGGATCCCGGGATTGAGAAACCATGTAGGACTTAGCTCTTAGATCAATACCTACTTAGGAGTCAGGGGGCAAACCTCAAAGATCTGAAGCGCCCGATGCCGAGGTCACTCACTCTGGCGGATGCGGCCTGGATGATCGAGCCGTCAACCCTGCGGATGCGCCGCCTGGCTATCCGAAGATCTCGATGGCAAGGGCAACCGATTTCGTACTCGTGTCATTTGGAGGACCTGTGAGCATTCAAAGAAGGGTTAGGTTTCAATCGGAAGAAAGCAATAGAAGGAAAGAGAGTTGTGGTGATGGCGGAGTTCTTGACTCGAAGTTGGAGGATGGAGTTGCGTAAGTGATGGTAACTTGAGGCCTCACACCTCTCGACGCCCGAAGGCGAAGGCGCTCCCTCACGGAGATCGACGTTCCTAGTGAACAAAGGCAACTAAAGAGAAATTGGATCTCAAGAAACTTGGTTTTTCATTCATCAAAGATTAACCTTACAAGGGAGGGGGTAAGGTCCTTTATATAGGCACCTTAGATTCTTTCAAAATTTGAATGAAAAAATACATTTCTTCTCTTGCTAAGGCACCAAAAAAAATTAAAAAAATCTGAAATTCAAACTCCTTGGCCGACCAAAGCTTCTGGATTTTGGCATGGCATGATAATGGGCTTGGAAGAAGGAATTTGGCCCTTGGATTTGGAAAGTTGACTTTCAATATTGGGAAGAAGGCATGATGCAAGGCTTGTCTCCCTCTTTCCTTGGTTGCTCACCCTTCTTTGGAAAGAAGCTTGATATGAGGCTTGGAGCAAGGCCTTTGTCTTCAACCTTTCCTTGGTTGCTCACCCTTCTTTGGAAAGAAGCTTGATATGAGGCTTGGAACAAGGCCTTTGTCTTCAACCTTTCTCTGGTTGCCCATGACTCCTTTAGTAAGTGGCTTGATGGAGGGAGGAAAGGAGGAGAATATTTGATGTCTCCATTTGGCATCAAGAAAATCTCACTTGTGCTGCCCACATGTTGGATGAGGTGGCGCCACATGGGATGATGAAGTGGCACCTCATGGGGTGGTGAAGTGGTGCCCTAGGTTGACATGTTGACCTTCAAGGCTTAGCCCAAAGTAGTTGAGCTGGACTCAGACCACTCCGGCTTGGACCCAGACTTGGACTAAACTCAATATAGGAGTGGACTCAATACAGGACACTTGATCCAATTGGTCAATATACAGGACTAAACAAAAATAATTGATACTGAATTCATAATTAAAAATTACAATGCATAGGCTTGAAGCCTTATTACAGGACCCAAAAATTGAAATTCTAATCAAAGGTTGGTGCCCACACCAAGAAGTCTTTCAATGGAGAAGTCGAGAAGACCGAAAATGAAGAGATGGTTAAACAATGCATCAGCACTGCTACTATGGCTAGGCCCAAAGCTCAGTGGCTGTAGCAATTTATAATGGGCCAATGGCTTATAAAAGCTTTATTAAATAGGTTAACAACCCAACTCGATCTGTTTAGACCCGTATATTAAACGGGTTAAACAGATTAAACAGGTCAAGGACCTGAAACCTGAACCCGATCCATATATTAAATAGGTTAAACAGGTTGACCCGTTTATGATCTGAACTCGTTTAGGCTTAACCCAAACCGGTTTATGGTGGGTCAAATGCGGGTCGGGTTGGCGGGTTGGGTCAAGTTTTGCCACCCTAGCCATGATGACTCACACTTTGATGCACCTGTCCAAGCTACTTTCCACGATCTAATTTGGAATGTACTTAGATACTAGTGGATGCTCAAAAAAAAAAAGGACAGGAGAAGCTCCCAATCAACACTTTTAAAGAGAGGCATGGCCATGACATGGCAGGATCCAGGTGCTCCCGCTACGATCTCGCGAGCAGGCCAGCTTCAAGCCAAAGTGGCATTCTCTCTCCCAGGCCCAATGCAAAGCTGCATTCTCTCCCTCCCAGGCCCAGCAGCTTGGCTGTCTGTTATATGGGTTATCCAACCCGATTCGACCTATATATAAATAGGTTAAATAGATTGGTTTTTTTGAAACCTGAACTTGACCTGAATATTTAGATAGGTTAAATAGGTCGACCTGTTTGTGATCTGAACCCATTTAATCCAAATCCAAACCTTTCTTTGTTAATAAAATTGGGTGGCCACTTAGCCTCCCTGGTTCTCAAAAAAAAAAAAAAAAAAAAAAAAAAAAAAAAAAAAAAAAAAGGGAATATTGAAGAGCCAAAAACTTTCATGTACTTGTGTAATTTGTGCATACCAAATCCCATATTCGCTCACAAACTTTCAAGACACTGACTTGCATTCACGTTCTCATTTCTAAAATACAACACAAAAGGAAAATATTCATTTTTATCTTTTGTTAGGAGAAAATTATTCACTTACCATGCCATATTTGACATTCTCGTCATCAACATACAGTACTTTTCACAATGTTTCACAATCTCGTGGAAGTGGACATTTCATCTATCATCTGCCTGCTTTCTGCAGTTTCAGTCATCCCCAAATATAAAAATACAGCGACAAAAGAAAAATATTCACTTACTATACCTTATTTGACACTTTCATTATCAACAATATCCAATCTTTTTACAGCATTTCGCAATCTCTTCGAGGAACAGACATTTCATTTATCATCTGCCTACCTTTATGCAGCTTTAGAGCTGCAACATACACTCCAGGGAAGAAACAGCTATATGCACATATGTATCACAAACTGCACGAAAATGTTTTCCTTCATAATTTTTTTATGGTGTATGCAGCCTAGTGTATGTGAAAGTACTCAGCATCCCATGAAAAGTCTTTCGACATTTTGTCCTTAATCCTCGAAGTCCTGCAGGTGGATCACTCTTCTGCAGATACAAGCAAAAGTACATACGCCCATATGATGTAACGGTACGGAGAAAATGGCACAGGTTCATGAACAAACAATTGTCTAGTTTTGTCACGACCCGAATCCAGATCAAGGATCGGCTAGGCCGCACAATCCTAGATATCTTCTAGAGATCATGCCAGGCCTAACTTTCAAATCTACAACCAAACAATAGTAAGAAACAACTTTCCATAAGATTAACAGAATATAAAATACAGATAAAATATAAACTCAGGGATTAACACCTAAATCCTAGCTCCTCACTGACTGGTTCCAAAACCCAAATGATCTTCGATATCTAAAACAAAAATATAAGAAAACATGGGGAGCTACACAGGCTCAGTAAGTATCAACACCTTCAATATACATACACCAATATGCATCTAATAAACAAGCATAATACATCATAAAACAAGATGTCAACAATATAATAATAATAACCACGACCTGATGCAAATACGTACACTTAATGCGACCGACATAGACACGACACGACTAGGATGGCCAACCATTTACTTAACTCTCCTAGTCCCTCAGACTATGGCCACGATCGGCCCATGGCTCGCCCCGAAAGAGACTAGATCCTGTGTCACATACCGCTCAACAGTCATGTGCCAGCAATAGCCCTGCTGGAGGCCCAAAAGGAAAACTAGCTCCGAGTATCATACGAGAAACATGCATCCTCTGCATGTGCCTGCCACGCATGGCTAAAATAAGGCAACTAGCTCCTGTGTCACATACCGCTCAACGGTCATGTGCCAGCAATAGCCCTGCTGGAGGCCCAAAAGGAGACTAGGTTCTCGTATGATCATAGTCAGACTAGGAGCACACACACCGTCACAATGCACTCACACCAACGCAATGCATCCACATCAACACGATGCACGCAATCCAATGCAATCCCATAATGTACCCACACCAACACAATGTACTCACGCCAACACAGCACCCACACCAGCATGATGCACGCAATCCAATGCAATCCCATAATGTACCCACACCAAGACAATATACTCACGCAACACGCACCCACACCAGCATGATGCATGCAATCCAATGCAATCCTATAATGTACCCACACCAATACAATGTACTCACACCAACACAGCACCCACACCAGCATGATGCACGCAATCCAATGCAATCAAATGCAGATATATTACATATATCTACTAAGTTATAAATTATATATATGGCATACATATCAGAGGTCAAGATAACTTACTCAAGAGCATCTACCAACAACGTGCAGTTCAATTCCTAGATCCGATCTTCCAGAGACAACGACGATCCTGAATCACAAATTAAAAAGAAATTATATATAAACTAAATTTTCTTGGAACAACCTTGCCCAACAGATCTTTTCCCCTTCTTCCCCTTTATTTAATATTATTAATATAATCATTATTATTATTTATTTATTTATTTATTTATTTCAATGGGGTTTTTTTTTTTTTTTTTTTTTACTGGACCGGCCCAACCAAGAAGTAGACCTAGCCCAACAGGGCATGGCTCAACCAAGTCTGGCCCAACGAGGCCCGGTCCAGCCAAGCCCAGCCCAGCCCGGCCCGGCCCAGCCAAGCCCGGCCCGGCCCAGCCAAGCCCAGCCAAGCCCGCCCAAAACAGGCTTGGCCCAGCCAAGCTTGATCAAACCGAGCCCCCCGTCCCCCTTCGGCCAGGCATTCGCCCGACCCCATGAGAGAAGCAGGGAGGATCGACGGCGATCCTCCCGTCCGACCGTCATGGTGCTCATGCCGGAGAAGGAAGGGAGTCCGGCGACCCTTACGGTGGCCGTCCGACCGACAGCGGCGAGCACCGAGCCGGAGACTGTCGCCTGCAACAGTCCCTCACGGCCGACCAAATCCATCTCTCCCTCCACTCTCCCCCCCCCCCAAGCAAGCGATGGGACGGTGGCAATCCCCGCGATCGGCCGCCCAAAGACGGTTGCCGGAGAGGAGTCCGGCGGTGGCTTCCTCACTGCGGCCACAGTCCAAGGTTTCAACGGAGAGGAAAATCAACCGGATTCCCCTCCATCGAGCCGCACGGACACTCACTGCCCATACCAGGGAGAGGACTTACGGCGAGGGCGACTCCGATCGCACGACCTCCGGCGAGGGGCGTTCCGGCGGGGCAGGGGGTACTCGAAGGATCCGTCGACGCTCCACCCACAGGGAGGGTTTTCCCGGATCAACAGAGGCTCCCCATGCCCCTAAAACCCGAGGAAGGACCTTATCTCCCCACCTCCGGCGGCGTCGACGAGCCTCTCCGATTCCCGCCGGGAAATCCAAACTCCCGAACCAGGAAAATTTGAACTGAAGTCGGCGGCCCTTGCCGACTTCAGTCCAAAATCAGCCCATTAAGAACTGGGCTTCACAAGTTTGGAGTCCGCCCACCTGTGGCATTAGGATTTGATAGCAACTATAAGCCTGTGCTAGTAACTATTAATCAGGTCCTTTAAAAGTCTAGTTTCTGATCTGATGCTTGTGAATGAAAGCAGGCCTATTTCAGTTGGAAATACAATTTCATTCTGCTAGTTGATGGTAAAACAACATCAAGAGAGAGAAATAACCATACTGAACAAAGAACCATACCTAGTTAATGACATTAGGATCATGTGTATTCTTTCTGGCTGTCCCATGGGTCCTGCACTTCTATCGCTTTATCGGGTCGGCAACATGGGGAAACCTTCGGCGCATGGAAGTGTGATGGTATGACATCATGCACACATCTCAAAGTCAACAGTGTATTACACCATGTGTTGGCTGTGCCGTGCTACAAATGTATGTGGAGTGACTAAAATCATTTCTGCATGATTTGGATTAATTGAGTGGTGGCTGAGCCTAGGCATAAACATCGAGCCTAATTTTTTTGCTCGGGGCCCAGCCCAACATTTAATCAGCTCTAGTATGAACAAAATATATATTTGTTGACATATCCTAGCCATATCATATCATACTGTTTTTCATGATTTGCCATGTTAATGTATCTATATCAAGGTTTGCCATATTGTACTATACCATACCAGATGGAACGAGGCATACCATATTGGTTTGGCTCTGTTCCATCTGGTTTGCTACTGGTATGCAGTATAGATGGCATACTGAGACTCAGAATGCCGAACCAGTCCCGTACTGACATAGTCACAGGTTAGCATTGAAACAAAGTCTGGTATTGAGACAGCGGTCCTTCATTTGTATCATGTGGTACCCATAACTTATCCATATCCATGATTCATGTCATAGTATCTTTCAGATTTTAGTTTGTAAATAAACTTGCTTTTAGATTAATTTTTATCTTTTGAGCTTTATATATCGGTTATTTCACATTGCCATGTTGCTGTATTATTTATTGATTTCCACTTTAAAAGCAACTTGGTTGGTGATATCTAGACCTTCTAATGATCATAATATTTACACTGTATCCCATTGATACGGGATACAGAATGTGGTACTGGCTTCTTTCCTCCTAGGACTTGTGTTTTCCTCAAAATGCTAATGTCAACCTGGAATAGAATAATTTTAAGAAAAACCATCATCTTAAAACCTCTCTTTTACCCACAGACAGTCGACACAATGCTTACCATGAAGACCCTTATGCGAAGGAATTTGGCATCAAGATCAGTGAGAAACTTGCATCCGTCGAAGCACGGGTTTTACCTGCCCCCCGGTGAGTACAACAAATAAGTTAGTTTCTTTCTGGAATAACTTTTTTGACAATGCCATAATGGCTTTCTTTTTGATAACTTCCATCTTTTATTGATTCCATTTTGTTTGCTCTGCAGCTAAAATACCACGACACTGGTAGAGAGAGAGTTTGCTTGCCCAAAATTGGCCAGTGGAATATGATGAATAAGGTATTGCATACAAACATGTCACTTTGTTGAAATGGTTTTATCACGTGGCAATCATGACTGCTGTTCTTTTGATGGTTGACACATTTTTATTGATGACCTTAGCAACTAGCATTTTCATCTACATTTCCCATCTGTTATCAATCAGAACCAAGAGCTGCCATGGAACTTTAATGCTTGTGCCATAGCCATGTCTTCTGTCATGAACAAATACAACATGCATGCTACCATATCTATAATACATGATTTTTTTATTGGACTGTCTTTGGCCTTACAATCCTATTTTAATTCAGAAAATGGTGAATGGTGGGAGAGTGCAAAATTGGATATGTATTAGTTTTGCTCGTAACGTGCAAGAAAGTGTTGCTCGTGGATTCTGTCATGAGCTTGCTCAGATGTGCCAGACATCTGGGATGGTATGTGCCTATGGTTTTCCTTTTCTTGTTTGACTCCACATACTCTACATACCTTTAATCAGTTGCCTATCTCCAATATCATGTAAATGATATTCTATATTGATACTGTCATTTGAACTTCATGCAGGATTTTTCTATAGAACCTGTCCTTCCTCCATTAAGTGCACGGCCTGATCAAGTGGAAAGAATTCTAAAAGGACGCTATCATGATGCAATGAGCAGAGTCCAGCCCCGCAGTAGAGAACTTGATCTGCTTATTGTAATATTGCCTGACAATAATGGTTCTCTATATGGTATCCATCCCACCCTGCCCATCTTTTTGTATTGATTCGAATGCACCTGTTTGTTTGTGAACTTCGATATTTTAATTACCATGGTCCATGAAACAATCTTTGAATTGGTTTTCAGATTATCAATTTATTATTGTGACATTATTTCTGGCTGCTGCTTTGCCTCCATGTCAGGTGATCTAAAGCGAATATGCGAGACTGAGCTTGGATTAGTGTCTCAATGTTGTTTGGCCAAGCATGTTACAAGTAAGAAGAGTAAACAACAGTACCTGGCAAATGTTGCTCTCAAGATAAATGTAAAGGTGTGTGTTCTCAAGCACTTTTTTTTCCTTGTTTTTTCTCAATCTTTTGCAATATTGACAAGAATGTTTTGATGAAAGGTTGGGGGTAGGAACACTGTCCTTATTGATGCCTTGCATAGGCGAATACCTTTGGTTAGTGACAGGCCTACCATTATATTTGGTGCTGATGTGACACATCCTCATCCTGGGGAGGACTCCAGTCCCTCTATTGCAGCTGTAAGATGATCCATCTTCATATAGAAGACACGTAAAACCTATTTTTGTTTAAAATATGTATTGGACATACGACTAGATGTACTCATCATATTACTCTTTGTTATGCTGTAGGTTGTAGCTTCTCAAGATTGGCCGGAAGTAACAAAGTATGCTGGATTAGTTTCTGCTCAGGCCCATCGTCAAGAGTTGATTCAAGATTTGTTTTAAGTCTGGCAAGATCCTCAACGTGGAACTGTCACTGGTGGCATGATAAAGTATGAATTAGTTGTGTTGACTTAACATCATTTTCTTTGTCACATGGGATTGGTTTATTGTATCTGTTTTATCCTGAAGTTCAAGGGAACTCATATAACGCCATTAATGTGTAGGGAGCTTCTTATTTCTTTTAAGAGGGCTACTGGCCAAAAGCCACAGCGAATTATATTTTACAGGTACGATCTTTAGAAGATTTTCCTTGATGCTTTTTTTGTCATGCTGAATTACTGATGGTGCTTTCTTTTGCAGGGATGGGGTAAGTGAAGGGCAGTTTTATCAAGTTTTACTACATGAGCTCGATGCAATTCGGAAGGTATCGTGTTTGGACATAGCTTTCATCATCAGATCTTTATCCCAATATCGTCCATTCAATTGGTTGTTTAATGCGATTCTTTCCTTTTTTAAATTTTTTGTCTCAGGCATGTGCCTCTCTGGAACCGAACTATCAGCCACCAGTAACTTTTGTGGTGGTCCAAAAACGCCACCACACGAGGCTGTTCGCAAATAACCATCATGATCACCAATCAGTGATAGGAGTGGAAATATACTACCTGGTCAGTCGAAGTTACCGGTGATCTGGTTATAAATGATATCCATATATTTTCCAAAGACCATTTTGTTTTGCTTAGGTGCTTTTATTTTTGTTTAGTTATAAATTCAATGTTGATGTGATTGTCATTCTTATTAATACAGGTACTGTTGTTGATTCTAAGATCTGCCACCCAACCGAGTTTGATTTTACTTGTGCAGTCATGCTGGCATTCAAGTATACCTTCTCTCATCGTCGCAGTTGTTCCTTCTTGTTTGTGTTCATGTTTTCATGTATTTTCGTCCTCTTATTGATGTGAGATGTTAAGCATATATATGATGTTATTTGTGAAGGGTACAAGCCGCCCTGCTCATTATCATGTCTTATGGGATGAAAACAATTTCAGTGCCGATGCTCTGCAAACTCTTACGAACAACCTTTGCTACACGTAAATCTTCACCTTTCCTCTTGTTTTCTCTTTCCATGCTGGCAACTCAAAATCTATTTGACTAAATTATGGATTGTTTCTGCAGCTATGCGAGGTGCACTCGCTCTGTATCTATTGGTAAGTAGCTAGTTTCCACTCCTTGTTTTATTCTTTCTGGGAATAATTATAAAGCCTCTCATTGCTGATGTTTGGTATGCCTTTCCTTGACAGTGCCGCCTGCATACTATGCTCATCTGGCTGCCTTCAGGGCCCGCTTTTATATGGAACCAGAGACATCGGACAGTGGTTCTTTGGCAAGTGGAGCTGCAGCTGGTCGTGGGCCACCTGGTAGTGGGCCACGCAGTACTCGGGTCCCTGGTAGTATATCTGTTAGACCTCTTCCCGCGCTAAAAGAAAATGTCAAGAGAGTTATGTTTTATTGCTGAGCCACTGGTAGCCTTCTGTTTGTAGTATCTCGTTGAATTTTATGGTCCTTCAAGTAAGATGTTAACTTTGGTGACATAACGCTTAATTCAGGGTCGAGAACTCTTGTTGAATTTTTTGGTCATTGTGTGAGATGTGACTAGGTGACATTAATGCTTAATGCATATTGAGAGTCTGTTATGTAAATAGTGTGTAAATATGTACTTGATATTCTGCTACATCCGATGTAATGGGTGTGCTTTTGAGAATCAACCAGGACAGGTTTATGACAGTTGCCGTGGGCTTTTTATCCTATTTGCTTTTTTTTGATTTGGTGCTTATAAACGTGGGGCCTGAAAGACACTTTTGAACTGATGTCGGTTTGATCTCATTCTGTTGAACGTTAGATTTTTTTTTTTAATTATTTTTTTTTGTCCTAGCGATGAAATATCGTGTCTGGTTCATGGGACCGGTTCTGTTTCTCAACCTTGTGCTATGTTCCTCCATATAAACGTGTTGATGGTGCTTCTTTGAGATGGCATCGGTATGGTATTTTGGATCTGGATCTTACTGTTATATATTATCATGGTATTATCATGGTATTGTAATTTTTTTTTGATTGTAATTAATTTAATTTAATTTTTTATTTTATTAAAATTGGATGATTTTATGATTCTAGATGTATAATGAGTTCAATGTTATGCATTATTATTTGAACTAAAAGTATTTCATGTAAGTTGATATGGGTGGGATGGTAGAGTATAGATCTGGATTCGATTGATCTATGATGATTGATCCATGATGGAAGGGTCTGTTAGGATTTACTTATAAATAATAGGTTAGGTTTTTTTTCACTCATTATTATTATATTATATTTTGTGAGTTTTGTTTTCATGGTTTGTTTCATCGATGAGGAGGAAGATTAGAGAGAAGGATTCTATCTTCGATGTTCTTGTGAGCATCATTTTTAGGTTTGGGATTATGATAAATATAGGTATTGTATAAATATTGATTATGTGATAAAAATTATGAAATTAAATTTAAATATTTATGTTTTAATTTTTATCCATGATTCATGGGGATTAATGAAATTTTTTTATCTTTGGTACCGGAGAATTAGTTGTTGTGATGAGATGGAAGATTGGAAGATTAGAATCATTATTCTTTTATGATTTAGATCTATTTTATGTATTGTTTTAATTAATAATCAATTTTTTTTGGAATTATTAAATTATCTCATAAGAATGGTTTCTTTTTCTTCCTTTTCATCGATGATCACTGGTTGTGAATATCTTTTCTTGATCGGGCGGTGCCACCAAATTCCTCCCTGTGGCAGTAATAATTTTGGTCGGTGGTGATTGGTCATGATCTGGCCTGGATTTCTAGAACAAAAAAAAAAAAAAAAAAAAAAAAAAAAAGAAAAAATAGAACTCAAAAAATCCTTCGGGGAGAATTTGTTTGGGTTGCTGGCATCGACGAGCGGCGATCGGTCAACCAGAACCAGTCATGGTGATCGGTAATCCCAAAATCACCTTTGGTGGATTCAGATCATAAAAAATAAAAGGGGGTATGGAAGAGGTCCGGCGACCATGAGCGACTGCGATCTCCTCTCTCGGTCGGTCTCAGTGACTGGTCAACCCCTCGGCAGCGATGATCGGGCATCTAGAATGATCTTGATGATCGGTGAACCCAGATCTCTATCGATGGATCGAGATTAAAATAAATAAATAAATAAAAATACCTGAGGGAAGAAATTTGTTGGTTGGGAGATAGCCGTCGTCATTTTGGATGGGATGGAGACCACTTGGTGACAATGGAGGTGGTGTTTTTGGCTCCTCTGCCACCCATGCAGGTGGGCCTTTTTTTAACCCTTTTAGTGGTCGGTGATAGGTGAACCCAGATCTCTATCAATGGATCGAGATTAAAATAAATAAATAAATAAAAAACCTGAGGGGAGAAAATTGTTGGTTGGGAGAAAGCCGTCATCATTTTGGATGGGATGGAGACCACTTGGTGACAATGGAGGTGGTGTTTTGGCTCCTCTGCCACCCATGCAGATGGGCCTTTTTTTAACCCTTTTAGTGGTCGGTGATAGGGTCATTGGCCGCCGGTGGTTGGTTCGGCCGGTGGCTCTCCATGAGGGGAGATTCTAAGCTCTTTGACTCCATTAATGGAGTTTTGGAGAGGATCGAAAAAAGGAAGAAAGATGAGTTAATTGGATTTTGGGTTATTGGGTTTTAACCCATTTAAATCCGAACCCATTAATGAATTTAACCCAATTATGAAATTGGTCGAACCCATCATATTAGTCAGTTTTAATTTTGGGTTAAGAAAAAATTTTACAAGTTGGCCCCTATAAATTAATAATTACATATGGATCTCTAAATAAATTACAGATAGGCCCCTAAAGGTTTGAAAATTATAAATGGATCCTAAAAAAATTTAAATTTAAGTTCCTATTTTTTTTTGAAAATATATTTTACATAAAAGTTCCTATATTTTTTTGTAACTTATGGGTTTGGTCCCATATCATTTATTTTTGATTAAAATTGCTGAAAGTTACTTTTTTTACATCTAATTTGAGCGATTTTTGGACTGTTGGACTCATAATATTTAAAAAAACATTTTGATAGAGTTCTTTATGTTTGTTGAAATATTTTAATAATTAAAAAAATATTTATAAGTAACTCTACTCACTATTATATAATCAAGTGTATTTTCGTGTAGCTCCAAAGAATCCAGAGCACTCTATGAATTTTGAATAGCTGAGTTATTGAAGACTAATTATTCATCTTTATTATATTTTGGAGTTACATATTGATGTCTCTATTACTGTTGATCCAAATTAACTGTAATTTATTGTTACACTTATTATATACTATAATTCTTGTCCAAATGTGTTTTATAGTTGTATAGTAAGTATTATCGATAGAATGATAGTTAGAATATATTATTATGTTATGATATGATCAGTGAAGTGCATGTTTGAGTATCTCATTTGGACTGATCTTTATGTTATATATGTCGTTAAAGTATGTCATTTTGTATTTGTTTAGGCATTTATCTTCCCTGTATGAATAATTTTATAGGTTGACATAAATATTATCACCAATGTGGTTTGTTTATGTTGTCTATGAGTTTTCATTATGAGAGGTTTCTGGTTATTGTATACAACTGCCTACCTAAAGGGGGTTGTTATATGTTTTAACTAGAAGAGGTTACATGAGGCATTACATTACAATGGTGCTCTGGATTTCATTCATCTATCTACCCAAAGGGGATAGGTTCATGATTGTTAGGGGATTTCATTTGCTCGTGGCTCATGTGAAGAGTACTTATATATTGCATGTTCTGCCTAAAGGAAATATATGATATTGTATTTGAACTCTTGTATATCATTTATGTAAATGCCCATTAACAAGTATTTTGCATTCCTTCCATCTTTGATTATATAGTCATTATTGTTAAAAATAATAATGTTGTTATTGAGATTTTGATCGGGTCAAAATCTCAAAGGTAGAGGTATATTGGACTTAGAAAATTTGTTTGTCCAAAGGAGACAGATTTTCGAATGCCTTGTATCCTTATTGTGTTAACCTTTGTTTTCTTTGTAAAGAGATATATATTAGGCTTAAAAAAATTAGTTTATCCTAAGGAGACATACTTTCAAAATTTTGTACTCTCATTAAATTGACTTCATTATTAGAGCTTAGAAGTATGTCATATTTTTTGCCTATGAAAGGGTTTTGTGATGATGCACATGATAATTATATTTAAAGCCCTAATTTATTATTTATTGTTTGTACTTCAAATATGTTGCATAATATATGATCTTGATTTGTTGTTTATATATCTTATGCCACCTTAGAGGTCAAGATTTGATAATCCCTGATTGGAAGGTTTGTGAATTTTGATAATAGTGACCACCAAAGTGGCCTCTTTATTGAGATTTACAAAATCCTTTTGTAAGCTATTTAGAAGGGATTGTATAGCATTATATGTTCGAGAGAGTTTTCTTATATGGATCATTTTCTTTTAAAAAAAGTTTTATAGTATTAGACCAAGGTCTCTCACAAAATAATGCTTATAAAGATTTTTTGAAATATATCGTGTATATTTCTCTATTGATTAATTGCATAAAGATTGTTTAGCAATTAGTATATTTTTATTCAATAGAGTTAATGTTCCTATTATGATGACTCTGACTGAAATAAAATATGAAAACTAAAATTATGCTAGCATTAAGTTTGATGGATTATAGATATTATATTATATAATGATCTTCTATCTTGGTTGTCTTATAAGAGTACTTTGAAATAAAGCTACCTATAAAAGTGATAAAAGATGAATCATTTTATTTAAAATATATTATATAATTGATTCCATTTTTGATGTTGTATTTAAGAATTGTGATATAATATAATTTTGATTTCATTTGTGAAAGATATATAGAGTCATATAAAAGAAAGTCTGGATAGCTGATGGATAGATAAATTATTATGATATAGATGGTATGGCGGTATTAGGATCTATATCTTGAAACTAGAGAGTATTGCACCTAAAATTAGTATTATAAGATTTCTATCTTAATACATTGGTTATTCATCATATTTAGTTTTTTTGCTGTGTAGTTTAATGAACTTAAAATCATATATATGAAATTATTAATAATTATATCCTATTTTATCTCAGAAGATTTGATATTTTTGAAAAAGGATAGGGATATTGATAAGGTATATCAGTCACATTCTAAGATCCCATACATAATAAATAAATAGTATTATTAAAATATTGTATAAGTATGGAATATTTGTTTATACATCATGCCTGAAATTTTTAAATAAATTAATGTAATTGAGAGGCAAAGCATACTCTGAAAGACATGGTATGAAGTATGATGAGTAGGTGCAATTTATCATGATTTCTCTAATATAAGATCTAAATAACTGTCATCTTTATTTTAAATAAATTCTTGGTAAAATGGTATGTAAGATACTTTTGAGTCGAAGGTTAGTAGGAAGCCCAATATTATTCATTTTGTATTTGGAGCTGTCCTGCAACACTTAATCTTTGATAATCCATTAGCGAATAAATTTTGATTATATAATAATATATTATTTATTTTGATATTTAGATAATTCTAAATGAATATAAATTTTAATTTTTTAATAGAGGTATAAAGAATATTGAGTCAAATCATGCTATATTTGTAGATTCTAGTTTGCATAATGTAGATGCTCATATATTAGAAATATAATATTAAAATAATAAGTTATTACTCTTATTTTTTTATTTATATAAATATTATATTTTATCCTATTGGAGGATAGTGGAAGAATAATATTAAATATTTAAACTAATGATAATACCTCATTACTAGTTGATGTAGCACTAGTAAAGAAATTATGTGATAAGAAATGGAAACATGTCATTTTTTATGATAATTTGATTTTTTAATTTGTGAATGGATGGAGGGTTTATTTCAAAGAATTGGCAAATGCATAAAATAGAATCTAGTGGCATTTTTGGATATACAGAACAAAGTTCGTGGCATATTGCAAAGTCACAATTCATATTACTTTTATTATAAAATTTTATCTAGATCTTTTAATTATTGATTCTATCTTAAAATTAGTTAAAATTTATTAGAATAATAGGCAGCTATATTCTTTAATGAAATAATAAAAGATTTCATTATCTTTATCTATATAAAGAAATAATTTTTTATAGTCAGAGATTTTAATTAAAGAAATATATTTTATATAATATACAAAGTCAATGTTTGTTGATCCCGTAATCAAATAATTAAGATCCATAGTTTTCAAAAAACATATAAAAAATATGGATATTTTTAAAATCTTTTAATTTTCTAGATTAGTGGGAATTTGATGTATTTATATATATTGACTTGATTGACAAAATCTTATTTGTCATTACTGGATTTATCCAAGGATATATAAGTATCGAGTATATATGAATAAAGTTCATGTTGGTTGATCCTCTGATCAAAGATTTGAAGCCGTATGCTTGATAAAGTATGTTGAAAATATGGCCATATTGAATTCTTTTTGTTGGCTTTTTGGTTAGTGGGAGTGAATTTATATTTGTGATCTTTTTTTTAAAATTATTTCATTTGATATTTCTATCATGTGATGTATATATATTATTGACATGATAATTAATGAATTGTATTCCTATATATCCTTTGAGCAATCCTAATGAGCCTTCTCGTTCGATCGGTCCCGGCGGCATCGCTTCGGTGATAACCGGGAGGACCTCTCGATAATCCAGGAAGCCTTCGGCATCCTGGACTCCATCCGGCTCTTGGTCCCAAGACTGGGAACGGGTCACCTCCAGTGGCCCGGGCCGGATCACCCTCTACGAGGAACCCCTCGCAGGGGGTCTTCGCTTCCCTTTTCACCCTTTTTTCCTCTCCGTGCTTAGTAACTACCGCCTCATCCTGGCTCAGTTGGTTCCGAATGCGATTAGGACCATCTTTTGTTTTATTGTCTTCTGTCACTTCCACAGGACTGTAGCCCATTTTTTCTTGTTCAGGGCTTTCTTCATCCTGAAACGTCACCCGACCGAGGATGGGTGGTGGTTTATCTCTCATCACCGAAGGACATTAAATTTGAACTCTTCTCTTCTATCAAAGGATGGAAGATAGTATTTCTTCACCTCCGTTGAAGGGGTTGACTAGGTCTGGAGTGATCTGGACCGAACTCGAATCGGAACTCAAGGTCGAAGCGGCTAATCGAGAGATTTACGACAGCTCATCGCTAACCAAATCCCTTCCCTCAAGGTTCTGCTATCGGAGCAAAACTTGTTCAAAGCCAGGGCTAGCCCAATCCGAGAGTTGGATGAGTTTGGCATAAACATTCATTTCTTCTTCTTCTGCGGGTCTGTTCGAGCTCGAGGCTGACCTTGCTTCTTTCTTTCTTGTAGGCATGAAGTTCTCGATGGAGCAACTTGTCCAGTCCTCCCAGAAGAGGGGTGCACTAGCGGGAGCTCGGGAGTCCCCACCGAAAAGGCCCCGAAATGAGCCCAGCTTGAGGCCAGGCCTGTTGCAGCCTTCGGCATGGGCAGAAGAATGGCCAAACCGACCCTCGAATAACCAAGGCAACAGATTCTGCCTCCGGTCTAGGAGTCCAGCATGATCGTGCTGGCTCGGCCCGTCGCTGTTGTCGTTGCCACGCCCCCACCTCCTGAAGTCATCAAGGTGGAAGCAGGAGGAGAGGAGGGGAGGGAGCCACCATCGACGGTGCCGTCTGGTGTGGCAGCGAGCTCCAACAGGGGTTTAGAGACATCTTCGGCCACTTTTGAGGGCACGGCGGTGGCCTCGTTGAGGAAGAAGACCAACTCCCGAAGGGCGCCCGTTGAGGTGGCGCCAAACTCGTCGGTGATCCAGGATCGATCCATGGCCGAGCATATGATGGACTTTGCCATCCAATCACGCGACCGACAAGAAAGGTGGGTAAGGCCTTTGCTGGATGCCATTCTCGGCACCTTCCCCCATCTCTTTACAGTAGGGTCCCTTGCCTTTTTCCTCCTCATTCTTCATTCATCATCATTCATTTTTTTATTTTTCTTTCTCTCTCTTTTTTTTTGCATGGCTGACGTCTTCTTAGATGCAGCTTGGGATGTACCTCCTGCTTATCCATGATTATTGCTCCCATTGGGCCAAAATGGAGAAGTTGAAGGAGCAGGAGATGGCATTGCTGGCAGCCGAGATCAGAGAGAAGACCAATAGGGCCCAGGAAGTAGAGGACAAAAATAGAAAATTGAAGGCTAAGGTGGCAAGCGCTGAGAGGCACATCAAGGACCTCGAGGCATCCTTGGCCCGGGAGAGGGACGGGTCAAGCATCGGGCCGAGGAGCTTAAGGCCGGAGTAGCATGGATGGAAGAGCTACAGGTCGAAGTGGCCCGGGAGGCGGAACAGGCTCAGGCTCTCTTAGCTCAGCTGAAGGCAATGCAGGCACGGGCTACCGCCACTGAAGAGAAGGCCGCAGGGGCGGTGGCCTTGATGGAGACTGTGTTGGATCGACGCCCCTAACCATTCTTATAAAAGGAATGTTCCTATTATAAGAGACATGTTTATCTCTCTTAAACCGGCAGTGCAGCAACCAGGGTGCTCGAGCCGACACCCGCACGAGCACCGCAGCACCAAACCCAGGGTACTAACTCACGAGCCGGCTCGCTGAGGCTAGCACATAGGTAACGTCAAGAGGAGCTAACTGGACCAAACCCACCTAGCTGGCATGCACGTTGCATGGACCCAGACCTCTATGAGGCATGAGCTGGCACCAGCCAACAATCCTCCCCCCAGAGAAACGACTATGTTTTTCCCCTGTGGAGACTCGAACCCGAGAACTCGGCTTTGATACCAATTGTTGGATCGACGCCCCTAACCATTCTTACAAAAGGAACGTCCCTATTATAAGAGGCAGGTTTATCTCTCTTAAATCGGCAGCGCAGCAACCAGGGCGCTCGAGTCGACCCCTGCACGAGCACCGCAGCACCAAACCCAGGGTACTAACCCACGAGCCGACCCGCTGAGGCTAGCACACAGTACCCGTCAAGAGGAGCTGACTGGACCAGACCCACCTAGCTGGCATCCACGTTGCATGGACCTAGACCTCTATGAGGCGTGAGCTGGCACCAGCCAACGATCCTCCCCCCAGAGAAACGACTGTGTTTTTTCCCCTGCGGAGACTCGAACCCGAGACCTCGGCTATGATACCAATTGTTGGATCGACGCCCCTAACCATTCTTACAAAAGGAACGTCCCTATTATAAGAGGCAAGTTTATCTCTCTTAAACCGGCAGCGCAGCAACCAGGGCGCTCGAGCCGACCCCTGCACGAGCACCGCAGCACCAAACCCAGGGTACTAACCCACGAGCCGTCCCGCTGAGGCTAGCACACAGGTACCTGTCAAGAGGAGCTGACTGGACCAGACCCACCTAGCTGGCATCTGCGTTGCATGGACCCAGACCTCTACGAGGCATGAGCTGGCACCAGCCAACAGACTGCGAAGAAGGAGGTAGTCGAGGCAATACCAAACTTCAAGGCCTCGATGTAATACATTGATGAGGTTCAGGAGATGGCCACGGACTTGTTCCTCAAAGGCTACGAGTTCTGCCAGTCCAGGGTAGCATAGCTCTTTCCAGAGTTGAGCTTGGAGGTGCTTGCCTTCTAGCCATTTCGTGCAAGGACCCGATTGAGGCCACGACTGAAGTGGAGGAGGAGCGTACGGTGGTCATCGAAGCGGCTTTGTCGGCGGAGGTCTGAGAGGATGTTGTCCCACCTCAGCGCTATCCCGGGAAGGAGCGATAGAGTAGGAACTTTTTCTTTTTGCTTCTTTGTAGATCGCTCGTCCTGTCGGGGGTCCTGGGATAGTGTAATTTTTCTTAACTTTGAATGAAATATCCTTTCCTTTAACTGAGCTCACAGAATTCTCCATCTGTTTTCCTTTGTATTCTTGACTACTTCAACAACCTCTCTTCCTTCTTCCTTCTTCTTTGTTTTTGTTTGTTTGTTTGTTTGTTTTTTTTTGACCGCCCATGTACAGATTCTTGTTGCGATGCCTTACCTCAAGGTACCAAGTCTTTCGGCTCTTTCTAGCAGAGCTTCATGTACAGAGGGCGGTTAGGAAGAAAGATCTTTCTAGCAGAGCTTCTGGAGTTTTCCGACTTGAGATGCGGGGCTTCTGGAGTTTCCCGGCTTGAGGTGCGGGGCTTCAGGAGTTTCCTGGCTTGAGGTGCGGGGCTTCAGGAGTTTCCGGCTTGAGGTGCGGGGCTTCAGTAGTTTTCCGGTTTTGAGGTGCGGGGCTTCAGGAGTTTCCTGGCTTGAGGTGCGGGGCTTCAGGAGTTTCCCGGCTTGAGGTGCGGGGCTTCAGTAGTTTTCCGGTTTTGAGGTGCGGGGCTTCTGAAGTTTCCCGGCTTAATCTGTCGGACCTGGGGTCGGGCAACAATATTTCTACAAGGCAAAGATAGTTTGTACCAAAAGGAATTCTCTTATTGATGGGAGGAAGCCTTACATCATTGGTAGTATATCCTCAAATTGTTGGTATTCCAAGTTCGTGTGAACCGGGCGCCATCGAGATCGGCAAGGTAGTAAGCTCCATGGGGGAGAGCCTCGATCACCTTGTAGGGGCCTTCCCAGTTCGGGAAGAGTTTGCTGCACACCCGAGGTTGAGAGGCTTCAGCTCGCCGCAGCACCAAATCGTCCGAGCGAAAGATCTTTGGTCTTACCCGTTTATTGTAGTACCGGGCTACTCGCTGTCGGTAAGCCGCCATCCGGAGTCGAGCCTTGTCTCTCGTTTCCTTAAGGAGGTCTAAGTTGTGTAGAAGGTGGGCCAGGTTTTCGGCTTCATCATATTACTCCACTCGCAGCATGGGCACACGAAGTTCGATTGGGACTATGGCTTCGGTGCCGAAGACGAGGTTGAAAGATGTCTCATCCATGGCCGTTTGGGGCATTGTGTGGTAGGCCCAAAGGACACTGGGAAGTTCTTCTACCCACCTACCCTTGGCCTTGTCCAACCTGGTTTGGAGTCCCTGGAGGATGGTCCGATTGGTCACCTCGACCTCTTCATTGGTCTGAGGGTGAGCCATCGAGGTGAAGCGGTGATGGATATCGAGGCCGGCGTAGAACTCCTCGAACTCTCGATTGTCAAACTGTCATCCGTTATCGATGATGATGGTGTGGAGGAGTCCGAAGCGGCAGATGATAGACTTCCTGAAAAATTGGCTGACCTTGGCATCAGTGATCCATGCTAGCGGCTTTGCCTCCACCCATTTAGTGAAGTAGTCAATGGCCACTATTAGGAACTTGTACTGTCCGGACGTGGAAAAAAATGGACCAAGGATGTCCATCCCCCACTAGGCGAATGGCCAGGGGGCAGAGAGCTAGGGAGTGGTGCCACCGGTTTGCGCTGTATGCAGGCATGGTGCTAGCAGCGATCGTACTTCCTCATGAAGTCAGCATCATCCTCCCTCATCATAGTCTTCCAGTAATATCCCTGATGGAGAGCCTTGTATGCTAGCATCCTACCCCCCACGAGATTTCCGCAGAGGCCTTCGTGTATCTCCTAGAGCATAAAGGCCGCCTCCGTGGGTCTCAGGCACTTCAGGAGTGGATAAGAGTAGGACCTGCGATAGAGTTACCCATCCATCAAGATGAAGCACGTAGCCTTCTTCTTGACGAGGCCAGCCTCCGCGCGGTCTTCCGGCAGGATGCCGTCGATGATGTACCTGATGTATTTGTCTATCCAGCTAGGCTCCGGGGTGACATGCTAGACCTCCCCGGGAGCCTCATAACTTGGAACTTCTAAGTATTTGATGTGGGCGCACTCCAGTGATGAGTCTGGTAAGGTCGCGAGCCTTGAGAGGGCGTCGGTGCGAGCGTTCTCTCCATGAGTGATGGGGAACTAATATGCATGCAATTTTTTTTGTATGTTTTACATGTTGAGTTAGGTGATTAATGCCCAAATTTCAGATCAAATTATTTGTAGGAAATTTTGTATGAATTTTTGAAGATCAGCATGCAGATTAGGACCTAGAAAAGTAGCAAAGAAGGACCGCCGGGGCTGAGAAGCCTTGGTTAGGGCAAGTTCTCCTATAATAAAACTATTGGAGGTAGAGGGGTGTACCTGACAACGTCTGTGAAGATCGCAGCGAAGGGGTCTCTCGTTCCTCGACGGATGCGGCCTGGAAAATCGAGCCAAAGACCCGCGGATACCCGGCTTTCTGCTCGGTGATCCGATTGAGGCTTGGCTGGAGTCGTTGGATTCGTAGGAACTCGGGGACCTGCAAACGACCTGTCAGGGGTTAGAAAGCTCACAAAGGAACAAGAAAACAAAGTAAAAACAGCAAGGGAAGGCTTCTTTTGGAGTGGGCGTCCAGGGATCTGAGAGGCTTGTTGGCAGCAGGAAGATGATTGCAACACTAGGAAGAAAAACTCTCACAAACCCCTTTATGCACACAGCAGGGTATCACATCACTCAATAGAAGAACTCAAGGTTTTCATTCATCAAAAAATTCTCCTCATACAAGAGGCTAGGGTCCCTTAAATAGACCCTTAACCTTGGGCTCCAAGTAAGGGTACATAAGTCTTTACATAAGAATCCTTTTCCCTCTCAAACCCTAGCTAGAAAATAAGAAAATATTAGGTAGAAAAATCCCTAAAAATTCTCTTGACTTGGTCAACACTCCAAGGACGCCTAGGGGGGCGTGTTGGGCTTCTAGGAGCAGCAAGGGGCCGGCCCAAAGGGGCCCAGGTGCATGGGTTTGGGCCTCTGGAAGCTGGGGTGGCCTGGTAGCCAGGTAGCAGGAATATTCCCTGGTATCTTGCTTCTTAGGGGCTTGGGCTTGGCACCTGGGCTTGATTTCTTTGGGCTAGGATGTAGATGGACCTCTAAAATCATGGATGCCTTGGTATATGAATATATTTTGGCATCTGGAAGGGAATCTGGGCATCTGGAGGGCATCTGCAAGAAATCAGGGTTTTCTGAATTTTCCTCCTGGGGTCTTCAAATCTTCAAGCTGGGTTGGACTTGGGCTATACTTCCATGTCTTCAATCTAGTTGGCCTTGGTCTTCACTTGTATGATATAGTCTTGAGTCTTCAGTATGCTTGGACAGGACTCAAAAAAATAAAATTAGCTCAACATGAGCTGACTAGCATTGGACTGAACTAGCTCAACATGAGCTGACTAGTACAGAACTGAAATAACAACTAAAAATACTCAAATAAAAACTAAAATAGACTCAGATGAGCTAAGCTCTTATTATAGATGGACTCATAAATTATTGATCAATTTACAGAGGGTTGAAAAAGCCTCTGTCTTATTCTGGTGCCTCAGGTGTCCCCACCAATTCTCCCGGGGTGGGAGGAACTCGACCCTGTCGAGTGAAGGTCAGACTGGCTCACATATCTCTCGAGAAGGTCTGGGTTGAGGCGTTGCAAGTCCTCTCGAGAAATCCATGAATCGTCCGACTCTGGCCGGCCTTGCCATCGGACCAGGAAGCATTGATAGTCATGGCCCTGGGTCGTGATGGCTTGATTGTTCAGGATACGTTCGATCCGTTCTCCTCTCTCAGGCCAAATTTGTTTGTGGACACTCTAGGTTAGGGTCACTCACAATGAAAAGGAATAGGTCCAAAGGCCTCACTAGGTTGCGCTGCCGGTTCCCTATACTCAACCAGGTCTGTAATATTGAAGGTAGAACTAATGCCCAAATCCGAAGGCAAGTCTAACACCTAGGCATTTGATCCAACCTTCTCTATCACTTTAAAAGGTCCGGCTCTGCGAGCATGAAGCTTCTTTTAGGCCTAAGCCTAACCAAGATAAAATCCACTACATCAAATTTTTGATCCATCTTCGGGAATTAGCCAGTTGTTTTAACATTAGTGCGGGTGGTGAACATGCTAGGCACATGCAGACTCCTAACAAGATGATGCAAAGGAATCAAACCTACACCTAGCAGACTCGACTAAAGAGGTTTATTAGGTCTTAACTACCACTTGGGCATGGGGGCATGAGTCGTGGTTGATGGATGACATGCAGAAGAAAATTTGCTAGTAACTCCTAATAAGTGCCAGAGGGTCTGCCAAAATAGGTAGCAAATGGGATGGGCTCTATGGATCCTTGCAACCTAGTAACCTCAACAAAATGTAACCTAATAGTTCTAGACACATGAGAAAACTCAGGAAAGGGTAGAAAATAGGAAGTGGGTTCAGAATTACTCTGGTAGGGTGGAGAAAAAGGTTCTGGGTTAGTTGGATAAAGTAGAATCAAAGAAGGCATGTCAGGGACTAATCCTAGACTAATGAGGTTAACCTTATGGGGTTGCGATATATCTACGGGGTTTGTATAATGGAAGGATGGGTTATTAATCTCAGGAAAGAGGTCCTTAATGGGAACTATAGGAGGAAACTCATCCTGAGGGTACTGATTCAAAGAGATCAGGTCCTTAATAAATTCTTCTGGTTCTTGTATTTTAGGACTAGACTCTATAATTTGGCTCTCCTCTATGGTTTCCTCAGGTAAGGCTCTAGTAGCAGTACCTAGGTTCTCTTCCTCTATTTGTTCTTCCATTATAGTTTTAGGTTGGATATGGTCAAGGTCAACTAGCTCTGGGTTGGTTTCTACCTGGGTATCTACTGGGTCAGCTAATTCTAGGTCTACTAAAGGTGTCTCCTCTTCTCCCTCATACTCATCCACTAGGCTCACATCAGCTTCATACACTTCTGCGTTAATGTAAGCCTTGTCAATCTCAGGAATGGTTGGAGAAGGTCGGCTAGGGAAAATTGGCTAGGTCCAGGTTTCTGATTATGGACACTAATCCTAGTAGGTTCAGGTTGCCTAAGGGGTAGTGGCTCACTACTGGATTCGTATTTAGGGATACTAATCCTATGGGGTTCAAGTTGACTAGGGGAAGCATGACTAGTACTAGGTTGATACTTAGGGGTTATGGGTTCTCTAGGCTCATAGGACAAGGGTGCAGATCTATGGGTCATGGGATTATAGGATCTGGGGTCATAGCATTTTGGGTCAGCTCTATGATCAGGTTCTAAGGATGGATCATGGTATGGGGTCCTCCTAAGGTTGGGCTCCCTATATGGGTCAGGATATTGGGTCCTCCTAGGGTTGGACTCCCTATATGGGTCAGAATACTGGGTTCTCCTAGGGTTGGACTCCCTATATGGGTCAGAATATTGGGTTCTCCAAGGGTTGGACTCCCTATATGGGTCAGAATATTGGGTGTTGGGTCTACTAGGCTTATAGGGCGTGGGTGCATAGGATTTATGATCATGGGATCTAGAGTCATAGGATCTAGGTTCATAGGTTCTAGGTTCATAGGATTTGGAGTCATAAGATCTATAGGTTGTGGGTATACTAGGCTTAGAGGATGTGGGTAAATAGGATCTATCTTCCTGGTCTACAAAATCCTGATTGGGTCTTTTAGGACTAACCTTAGGGATTGGGTCATGACGATAGGCTCTCCTAGGTTCAGCCTCAAGGTATGGATCAGGGATTGGGGTCCTCCTAAGTTGAGGGGAATTAGGATTTGGCTCAGACCGTGACCCATGGTTTTTTTCTGGGGTTCCTACCCGGACTTTTAACTGATCAAACCTATTGGAAAGATGGTCAATTCTATCATTAGTTTGAATACGAGACTGAGTTAACTGGGTCATCTGGGTAGCCATCTGGGCCATTTGATCAGCTAGGGCTTTTATTTGAGCTTGTAAATTTTTCATGGGTTCAGACATTTGTAAAGGAGGTGGGTGATATGAAACTCCTGATCTAGTGCTCATGCAAGACTCGATCAGACCGACTATAGCTGACTAGACCTAAAGTCCAAACTAGATGCTCAATCAGGGTGGCAAACTAGCCTATAGTAATCCTGTACTCAGCCAGGCAGGTGTAAGGGGAGTGTTAGGTCCCTGATTGCCAATCCTAGACACCAATCAGAGATTGGCCAGGTAGGCGGACCAGCACACAAGCCCTTCGGGATTGAATCCCTAAACCACCGTTCTAGACACTGAGCACAAGGCACACACAGGTTAACTTGACACAGTGATCTAACACTAGCCCGGACCCGACCAGTTGGTGTCCCTAGCCCACTAGGGCAAATTAAGTCTAATTAATTTTAGGTTAAGGCTTGGGACTGAATGCAAGGGATGTGGTTTTGGGCTAAGGAGAGGTGATCAAATCCTCCCCCCATCTGATATAGCAAGAGTGCCCTTAAAAGTAAATTATGCAATGATGGCAGGCAGATGAGGATGCAAATTAGGGTTTAGATATTTTTTTTGGTATTTTTGGAGAATATGTATTTTTTTTTTGGTATTTTTTAAATAGAAGAAAACTTGCAAATCATGGCCTAATATACTGAAAATATACTAAAATTAAGAAATATGCAAAAACTCCTAAACAAAACCCTAAAACTTTCAAACTTGTCTTGCTAAAAAAAACAGAGCTAAAAATTTGCAGGCCCTATTTCGGCTTTCAGAAAATTCACAGGACATAATAAAATCTTGAAAAATTTTTAAAATTACTGTAAATTATGATAAATCCAGGAAAATAAATTTCAGAATTTTTGGAGTTTTTAACATGAAGAAATAATTAAAATAAAAGAGTATATACGGACTGAAAAATTGCAGAAAACAAGCCCTAATCTAAGCTCTGATACCAAATGATGGGGAACTAATATGCATGCAATTTTTTTGTATGTTTTACATGTTGAGTTAGGTGATTAATGCCCAAATTTCAGATCAAAATTATTTGTAGGGAATTTTGTATGAATTCTTGAAGATCAGCATGCAGATTAGGACCTAGAAAAGTAGCAAAGAAGGACCGCCGGGGCTGAGAAGCCTCGGTTAGGGCAAGTTCTCCTACAATAAAACTACTGGAGGTAGAGGGGTGTACCTGACAATGTCTGTGAAGATCGCAGCGAAGGGGTCTCTCGTTCCTCGACGGATGCGGCCTGGAAAACCGAGCCAAAGACCCGCGGATACCCGGCTTTCTGCTCGGTGATCCGATTGAGGCTTGGCTGGAGTCGTTGGATTCTTAGGAACTCGGGGACCTGCAAACGACCTGTCAGGGGTTAGAAAGCTCACAAAGGAACAAGAAAACAAAGTAAAAACAGCAAGGGAAGGCTTCTTTTGGAGTGGGCGTCCAGGGATCTGAGAGGCTTGTTGGCAGCAGGAAGATGATTGCAACACTAGGAAGAAAAACTCTCACAAACCCCTTTATGCACACAGCAGGGTATCACACCACTCAATAGAAGAACTCAAGGTTTTCATTCATCAAAAAATTCTCCTCATACAAGAGGCTAGGGTCCCTTAAATAGATCCTTAACCTTGGGCTCCAAGTAAGGGTACATAAGTCTTTACATAAGAATCCTTTTCCCTCTCAAACCCTAGTTAGAAAATAAGGAAATATTAGGTAGAAAAATCCCTAAAACTCTCTTGACTTGGTCAACACTCCAAGGATGCCTAGGGGGCGTGTTGGGCTTCTAGGAGCAGCAAGGGGCCAGCCCAAAGGGGCCCGGGTGCATGGGTTTGGGCCTCTGGAAGCTGGGGTGGCCTGGTAGCCAGGTAGCAGGAATATTCCCTGGTATCTTGCTTCTTAGGGGCTTGGGCTTGGCACCTGGGCTTGATTTCTTTGGGCTAGGATGTAGATGGACCTCTAAAATCATGGATGCCTTGGTATATGAATATATTTTGGCATCTGGAAGGGAATCTGGGCATCTGGAGGGCATCTGCAAGAAATCAGGGTTTTCTGAATTTTCCTCCTGGGGTCTTCAAATCTTCAAGCTGGGTTGGACTTGGGCTATACTTCCATGTCTTCAATCTAGTTGGACTTGGTCTTCACTTGTATGATATAGTCTTGAGTCTTCAGTATGCTTGGACAGGACTCAAAAAAATAAAATTAGCTCAACATGAGCTGACTAGCATTGGACTGAACTAGCTCAACATGAGCTGACTAGTACAGAACTGAAATAACAACTAAAAATACTCAAATAAAAACTAAAATAGACTCAGATGAGCTAAGCTCTTATTATAGATGGACTCATAAATTATTGATCAATTTACAGAGGGTTGAAAAAGCCTCTGTCTTATTCTGGTGCCTCAGGTGTCCCCACCAATGAGGGATGTGGGAGATGCTGAAGCACCGAAAGCCCGCCGTGCTCAAGTGCACCTGTTCCAAGTACTTCATCATTTGAGGATCTCTTGCTTCGAATTTTCCTGAGACCTATCCAGCCACTAGCTGGGAGTCGGTAAAGACCTTCTGGTTGGGCATACCCAGTTTGCGGGAGACCCTCAGTCCTGCGAGGAGTGCCTCATTCTCCGCCTGGTTGTTGGTTGCTGCAAACCAGAATCGGAGAGCGCACTCAGTCACAACCCCATCGCCATTGGTAAGGATGAGGCCTGCTCCACTCCCTCCCGAGTTGGATGCGCCGTCTACGTGGAGGACCTAGACCTCCTCCTCGATTTCGGGCTTCGTCTGGCACTCCGGAGTGGTCTCTTCCAGCTCCTCGTCCATGCCCGTGTACTCGACCAGAAAGTTAGCCAACACCTCGGCCTTTTGAGATGGTCTCATCGGTACGCGATGTTGAACTCGCTAAGTGTTAGAGCCCACTTGGCCAAATGCCTGAAATTATCGAGGCGGCTGAGTATGGCCCTTAATGGTTAGTCCGTCAAGACCACAATCGGATGTTCTTGGAAGTATGGCCTGAGTCGCTAAGCAGACAATATAAGGACAAAAATTAACTTCTCGAAGCGGGTGTACCTGATCTCCGCATCTCAGAAGAGTTTGTTGGCATAATACACCAGTTTCTGAGCTCCATCCTCGTTTGTACGGACAAGGACCGATCCGCATCTCGGAAGAGTTTGTTGGCATAATACACCAGTTTCTGAGCTCCATCCTCGTTTGTACGGACAAGGACCGAACTAACGGCTCCTGGGGTGATCGCCAGGTACAACAAGAGTTCATCTCCATCTTTCGACCTAGAGAGTAGCGATGGTGATGTCAAGAACTTCTTCAGCTCCTTAAAAGCTTCCCTGCACTCTTTTGTCTAGGTGAAGTCATGCACTTTGCGTAGCGCCTTGAAGAAAGGTAAGCAACGGTCAGCAGATCGCGAGATGAATCAGCTCAGGATGGCGATCCAGCCTGTGAGGTGCTGGACCTGCTTCTTCGAGGTGGGGTGCTCCATGTCGACAATCACCTGAACCTTCTCAGGGTTGGCTTCTATTCCCCTCTGGATGACCATGAATCCCAGGAACTTCCCTGCCACCATGCCGAAAGTGCACTTCGTCAGATTCAGCTTCATCTGGTGCAGGCGAAGGTTTTGGAAGGCCACCGCCAAGTCGGCGATGTGGTCTGACCCCGACTTGCTCATGATGAGCATGGCATCCACATATACATGCATGTTTTGGCCGATCTGATCCTTGAAGACTCGATTGACCAGCCATTGGTATATGGTGCCAGCATTCTTTAGGCCGAAAGGCATCATCCGGTAGCAGTACATCCCCCGATCTATGATGAAGGTAGTGTGCTTCTCATCCTCGGATGTATCTGGAGAACGCATCCATAAAAGAGAGTAAGCGGTGCCCCGAGGTGGCGTCTACTAGTTGGTCGATCTTTGGCAATGGAAAACTTTCTTGGGGTAGGCTCGGTTGAGTTCGGTGTAGTCCATGCAAATCCTCCACTTTCTGTTGTTCTTCTTGACCATGACCATGTCTCCAGCCATCTAGGATGCTGTACTTCGCAAACAAAGCTGGCTACGAGGAGCTTCTCCACCTCTTCGTTGATCACTCGTTACCTCTCCGGGATGAAGCATCTCTTCTTCTGCAGGACAGGGTGGTACTTCAGATTGATGCTCAACTTGTGGGTGATGATGTCGAGAGGAATCCCAGGCATGTCTACCACTGTCTAGGCAAACACGTCCGCATTCGCCTGGAGGAAACCCAGTAAGTTGGTCTGTTCCTCTTCTTGCAGCTGGGCCCCAATCTGTACCATCTTCGTTGGGTCTGCTCCGAGCGGATATGTCAACAGGTGCTCAACTAGGCTACCTCTGGGATCCTACGCCCTTTGGTCAGGGTCGTCGATGCTGGGGTCCTCCTCAGAACCTCCGGCCCCTAGAACAGCTTGAAGACAGTGTTGAATCGATTGAGGTGCCCCCCT
The DNA here is from genome assembly GCA_021397845.1 of Areca catechu. NCBI lineage: Eukaryota > Viridiplantae > Streptophyta > Magnoliopsida > Arecales > Arecaceae > Areca > Areca catechu. The sequence continues at coordinate 179,375,008 of CM038052.1, forward strand.
CATTTCCTCTACGCCATAAGGAGTGAGAAACTGTACCAATAGCTACCTGGTGGAGATGACCGCGTCGAGCAAATTGAGCTCGGGGTGGCCAAGGATACATTGTAGGCCGAAGGGAGCCTAACAACCATGAAGGTCATCATGACAGTGTTCTGCCGAGGTGGTGACTCGGCGATAACGGGGAGAGTGATCTCCCCTTCAAATCCCATGGAGTCTCCAGTAAAACTGACAAGGGGAGTGTGCACAGGCTTCAATTGAGTAGAGGATAGGTTCATCCTCGAGAAAGCATCGTAAAAAAGGATATCAGTCAAACTTCCACTATCGACCATAATCCGCTTTACAGGATGCCTGGCAATCGTCATCTCGACAACTACGACATCGTTATTTATATTTTGATTCCCAGATCCCTCCTCCCTCATAAAGGGGAGTACATTTTTTGACCTCACCCCCTCTCGGGCCCTCTTGGTAGCGCGCTCTATTTCCCAACATATCATACTAACAGGCTTCTCAGTGAGTCGGTTGTTGACTACAGGGCAGGGGGAAGAGCAGCAAGCACCTGAGGTTTTGCTGGGATTTTTTCTCCGATAAATTTTTTGAGGTAGCCCCTTCTTATCAGGTCTTCAATTTTTCTCTTGAGATGGCGGCACTCCTCGATGTCATGGCCGTGGTCGCGATGGAACTGGCAATACTTCATCTTATCATGACCGTTGGATGGCCTCAGCGGAGGAGGGCGGCGCAAGTAACGCTCGCCCTTAATCTCCATAAGGATCTTTGACCTCGTGGCTAGAAGAGATGTGTATCTTTCTTCTGGGATGGGGCTGCTCTTCAGCTTCAACCCTGGATGGAAGTTCAAGGTGGTCAGTCCGGGCTTTTGCATCCTGGATGTCCCTCCTAGAGGTTACTTTTTCAGTGGCTTCCTGTCCAGCTCCCTCCTCGGTGCGGATGTACTTATGAACGTGAAGGAGGAGGTCGGAGTACATCTTTGGCGGCTTTGTCTAGGGAGTAGGTAAGACAGGAGGTTCTGAGTCCTCTCTTCAATGCTAGCATGGCGACTGGTTCATCCAAGTTATAGATCTCCAGTGTGGCAACTTTGAAGCGGGTCACATAGTCTCGCAAGGATTCATGGTCCTGTTGCCTAATGGGGAAGAGGCGTCCACCTCTCATGGCACCTTCTAGCAGCCGTCAAAGTGGGCCATAAACTTTCTTTTCAGCTATGCAAAGGAGTTGATGCTTTTAGGCTCGAGATGGGTAAACCAGACTCGAGCTGCCTTTTGGAGAGTGGCTGGAAAGGTGATGCAGAAGAAGGTGTCGGTCATCCCTTGGACTCTCATGAGAGCCTTGTAGTTCTCAAGGTGGTTTAGAGGGTCGGTGGTCCCGTCATAGGGATCTACCTGCGACATGCAGAATGGACTTGGGATCGGCTCCTCTTGGATTTCTCGGGAGAAAGGGGGACGGGCGACATGACCCGCAGGCTCACGGGAGGAGCCCTGCAAGTTTGCAAACTGGTGGGATAGCTTCGCCAGCTTGCGCTCCTGTTCTTCTAGGTGCCTTTCAGCCATGCACTTGATGGCCTAGTTAGTGGAGACTTCTGCTGAGGCCAACGGAGGAGGTGAAGATGACAACTGAGGGGGGTCGCGATGGGAGGCCTTGCTTTGATGGCCTCGGCGGTGCTTAGCAGCGGCCTGCTCGAGGGCTGGAGTTTGGCTCTCCCGGTTGACTGACCTGGTCCACTATCTCTTTGTCGGTGTCCGATGTTTTCCCCGGGGGTCTGTTGTGGTCCGTGGTAGCGATGGCCTTCATTGAAAGGAATGTAGGCTATCGCGGGGTATGGCGGCTTGGGCCACAGGGGTCCTTGGCTATTGGTGGGTGGTCAGGGATCGGTGTTGATGCTGCAACTGCCGCACCGCCGCAATTAGAACCTGTATTTGTTGGACGAGCATGGCCAACTGGACATCCGCCAGAGGCGGTTGTGGCGGAGCGAGGGGCTCCCTCTCTGGATTGTGCGGGCCCCCGTGAGAAGGGGAGTCTATTGCTCGACTGGTGGAAACCTCTCGTGCTCATGTCATCACCATGTTTCGGGTGGAGTTGCATGTGTGGGGATTGTCCTGGATCAGACTAGGTCCTGTCCCCCTTACCTGGTGCGCCAATCTATTGCCGCCTAAACCACCGTGGCCTGTAGCTTGTGGACGACCTTGGATGCTGACCTTGTCGCTCGGGAACCAGCTTACATGCCCGTACCTGCAAAAAAGAGGAGATCCAGGCTAGGGATCCTGGTGGGGGCACTCCGACGATCAAGTTAGTGGCGATCTAGGAGAACATATCCTCCCTTATGGGCCCCTTTGGTCGGACTCCACGCTTGGAGGAGGAGATTTTACTTTAGAAAGAAAGAGTAGAGTGAGGGTGGCAGTGGTGGAGGAGAGCTCGAGCGGTGATGGCTGTATCCGTTGAGACCTTTTCGACGGGTGCTCCGATAGTCTCAGAATGCTCTTCTCCTTGCTTGCTCTCCCATTTTCTTTTCTTTGCTTGCTTACCTTCTTTGAAGACCTTCTGAACCTTCTTTTAGTCTATGGACCCTTCCAGCGACCTACTCGGTTTTTTTTCCATCTGCAGGTGCCAACGTCCGGCAACGCTCCATATCGTGCACCCAGGTGCCTTTCTCATCCGTGAAATGGAGTTATGTCGCTGGCTCTGACCTTCCCCCTGGTCGCTCCACTTTGAAAAATTTGGTAAGGCATCGATCGGGGAGTAGCCGCCCCTCTGATTTGAATCTTCTGGGATGATTTCCTCTTTCAGGTGGTGTAAATGATCGGTTGGGAAGTGCAGTGCCTTGGCCAGGGCACCTTTTCCTATCCGGTGTAAGTAGCGACGGGAGTAATCATGTCATCTTGGGGGGTGCCCTTCCATGATCCTTGGGCGGCGGTCCGTTGCCTAAGGGAGGTGGCACCGTCCCCTTCCTCCTGCTTCTGAATCCACCGAAGCACCGTGGTCTTTGGCCACGGGGACGGCTTCCGACTGCTGGACCTTCCATCGGAAGAGAGCTTGGTCTGACGTGGCAACTTCTGCTAATATGGCATCCAGCTGGACCTGACAGGCACTCCACATCAGCGATCCTGCCCCATCAGATGGTATATATATTTAATTTACTTTGATTATAAGATATCTCCTTTGGTTATGTACCTGTTGTGCTGTCTCGTTATTGAGTATGTGAGATAGAATGGCTTGTTGTTTGATGCCATTAAAATTTCTCTTGCTTATTTTATTTTTCTAAGCATGTTGAAGAGAAATTGAAGAACTGATAATGTAAAATACTATGTTTATTTTTGATCACCTTGATGCTATTTTGTTGCTACACTATCATACCAAGACTCATGTCGATAGTATTTATGATGCTAGTAACCATGTATAAATCTTGTATCGATAAATGGTACAATGATCCCATGATTCGGCATCATGGATATTATTGGACCGAGTCATTTGTAGGTACTGTTTATGAATCATATGATGGTTACATTTTATTTTTAACTTGAAAGTTATTTTTAAAATAAAATATTTTTAAAATTATAATTAATGTAGTTCAAGTGGAAGAATGTAAGAATTTTTCGTAATTTGGGCTAACATTAATTGGAATTTTTATTTTATTAAAACTGAATTGATTTTGTGGTCTATGTTGATAGATGTATGATGAGCCTAACGTTATGTAATCATTGTTTGGGTTAGGAGCACATCATATTGGTTGGTGTGGTTGAGACGGCATAGTGTAGGTATTGGCCCAACTGGCATGTGATGGAAGGGCTTGTTAGGATTTGCTTATAAATTATAGGCTAGATTTCCCCTCCACTCCTCATTATTATTATATCATATTCTGCGTGAGTTTTGTTTTCATGGCTCGCGCTATCGATGAACCGTCTATCCTGAGAAAGACCGGAGAGAAGGACTCTGCTTTCGATATTCATATGAGCATCGCTTCCGGATCTGGGATTATGACGAATACCGGTATGCATTAATATTGATTATTTGATAAAAATTATGAAACTATATCTAAACATTTGTGTTCTAATCTTTTGTCCATGATCCACGAGGATCAATGAAATCTTTTCTACATATATCTCATTCGGTCGTAGATGTTTCAAATCCAAATAAACACATTATAAGTTGATATAGACACAATCGTTCAACCATAAAACAATCCACTCGTGGCACGCATCTTGTTTCTACTCCGTTTGAGAAGCACTCCTGGTTGCTCTCCGGGTGGGTGCTTTCGGCATGAGGGCGTCTGTGATGGCCCTGAGAGCATGCGGGATGCAGCGATTAGCCGGAAACAATCTATAATATTTCATTATCTATTATAAAATAAAGCAAGATTAAAAAAAAAGCAGGAAGTAATTAGAAATCCTAATATTATCTCACCTTTGCAAGCGTGATCGAGTGCGTCTGTATAAATACCAAGAAGGAGTTGTTAGTTACTGTTTCGCTCGAGTATCTCTTGTAAAATTCTAAGCGAGGAAACTTGCCTTTGTGCTGGCCGTCCAAGAGGTTTTGCTTCAGCCTGTGGCGTGGCTAGCTGTTGTGCTTGTTCGCTCGCTAAGAGAACTGTTTTGGCCTATCCAGAGGAAAGAATCGCATTGATGATATATAATGACAACAATCTTCCGGTTCATTTGTTTCTTATTTGTATCTTGAACTCACCAAATTTCTGAACTGGAGGCTGTAGAGCAGCTGGATATATCTTCGTTTGGCTTGCTTCTCATCCTTGTTCAATTGCCTCCAGAAGCCATAGACTGATCCCATGTTCAATACCTTGGTTGCATATATCTTCCAAGTGTAGCTGCCACCTCATATGTTTTTTGTCGATCAGTACATGATCACCGAAATATTGTTCTCATCTAGTCATCTTGCTGATTGATATTACCATTCATATATTCGTTGGAGGCCGGCTGTTGACACCTTATTCCAGCAAGTGCTGTCCTCCTGGCATTTCTGAAAGAAATCTGCAATCTTGTTGCTAGATTCCTCTCCATTGTTGGGATCAATATGGAATCCAGAAACTCCATCAACAATAATCTCTGCTGGTCCTCCTTGGTTTGTAGCGAAGGTCGGCAGGCCGCAGTTCATCGCCTCTATGACTGTAAGCCCAAATGCTTCATACAAAGCAGGCTGAAACAAAGGAAGTCTGCATATAATTTTCTTTTCCATAGATTAATTTACATGATGATACAACGTATGCGAATTACTAATTATACCTGAATAAAAGCTCCCCTAGTATCAGCAATGCAGCGGTATAGCTCACCATTTCGGACCCGATCATTCTGTGCCTTTATCCATCTTATCTGACCTGTCAATTGGTGTGTCTCAATCAGTGAATGCATCTTCTTGATCTCGTTGATCTCTTCCCTGTCCTTAGATTTCGAGGGATCGAAGAAGCCTCCGACCACAACAAGGTTCACCAGGTCCCTCAGCCTCTTATTCTTCCCATACCATTCAACTAGCCCGGTGATGTTCTTGACCGTGTCAAGCCTTGCCATCGAGAAGATGATTGGCTTATTTTTGTCTGCGAGATGTCCTCTATTTCCAGCTCATAAAGTTAGTAACATGGAGAACAGAATCTTACTTTCAGGAGAAAAAAAAATAAAAATTGAATTCATGTCTAGAGGAATCACTTCTTCTCTTCCAAAAAGTTTATACGTCGATTTTTAGACTTACATGTGTTCATCATTGTCTACTCTGTTATACAGCAGCTCTTCGATGGCAGGATGAAACGAAGTCAGGCGTTTCTGCTTTTGTGTGAAGGGAAAGTAGAGTGATTGATCGGCTCCAGGGGAAGCTATGTTAAACTTAGGATCAAAGACGTTGATGCCCGAGACAAACCGACATAGCCCTGGAAGCGTAAATGCATTGTGGCTCTCGTACTGTCCAGGCCTATCCTTGCTGCATCATGAAAAGCTTCACAAATGCTTATAATTTGAACAAAGGTTACGTTTGATAGACGGTAATCTATCCAGAATACCGATAATTTTAAGTTAGGCCCACTAGATAACTATGTTTGATATTTTGAAAAAGTGATAATCTATCTTGTAGTAATAATCCGGATTATCTATCATGCGATAATCTAGATTACCTGACTATACTTATTATTTTTTTTACAAAATTATCCCATCCCTTCCGCTTTGGTAAAAACGAAACCGTCCCCTCCTCTCTTTCCTCTGGGTGCTCGCTATAGGCGATAGCCCTTTTCCTTTTTCTTCCTCATCGTCCTCCAGGCACTTTCTTGATAAATTTGACGGATATTTTGAAAATTTGATATTAGATTACTGGTAATCTATTTATCATACCAAACATATTAATCAATCCTACTGATAGATTACCTGTGCATACTAAAGACGGTAATCAGCATTACTGGTAATCTATCCGGTGATAATCTACGTTGCAAGTAATCTAGATTATCATCGAGAATTTCCTGGCGATCCACCGAACACAACCAAAGAAGGAAAACTGATTTATTGCATACTTACGTTCCAGCAATTTCTTGGTATGTACTGGTTATGACGAAATCGGCAGTATTCATCGAAATGATGTCAGCCGTGAATTGGCATGAGAAGTGATACTTTCCTTCCAATTCCTTCCACTTGACGTCAGAATCTTCATACTTGGTCTTTTCAAGAGCATGGGCAACCGTTCCCTGGTTTGTCGAGACATATCCAGATCCGTAACAATCTTTCGAGGCAGAATAAAAGAAACATTCTACACTATGAGATATCCTTTCCTTCTATATTAAATCGAGAACTTTGCTCTGATGTTGCATGGAGAAAAAGATATATGATTGCATCATTACTGGTACCTGTGTTACTCCAAGTTTTGATGCCATGAGAGATGCCACCAAATTTCCATCAGTATAATTCCCAATGATCAGGTCTGGTTTCCCTTCTAAGTGGTCAAGAATTTTGGCAGTAGCATCCTGAGGAATGACAAGTTTGCTACTCATTCCAGAAACACATTCAGTTCAAGGAAGCTATGGAGTCGAGCATAGAAATAAGTTGAAATTACATGCCTGAGCATATCTCTCGAGGTAAGGATAGATATCGAAACGAGAAACCCAGTGCTGCAAAACTCCATCTTTCGTCTTAAACGGCACCCGAAGGATGTGGGAATGCTTGGTATCGAGAATTGGCTCGAGTTCCTGGTTGCATTTGGTTCCCCGGGCTTCTGGTATTAGCCTGGTTACCTGCAGTCACCTCCATTGGTTGCTTTCCCTTCCCACATCATCATGATTCTATAATTTTCAGTTGGATGAATCTTATTAAAATTTTTATCTTCTTACCACCAGAATTTGAGGTTTTACACTCAATCCTTGCTGCTGGATTCTGAGGAGCAATTCCTCTTCAAAGGCTTTAACTTGATCCAGGATGTAAACAACCTGCAACGAAAAAAGTAACTTCAGGAGCCTTCCAAATTTTCTATTTCACTTCCTTCGACCGTGGATGGAATTCTATACCTGCCCACCGGTATCAGGCAAGCCGAGAACATCAGCTTGTCCAAAATAGCCATGGGGGGAGAAGATCACAATGTTAAAGATGGTTGAAACTCTACCGAAAAATTTCTCCATATTCACAGGATCTGGTGCTTGAAGAAGCTCAGATAGACAGTGCAGGGTCTCCTTAACATTTTCGGCAGTATCGCCCCATCCTTTCTCGAATCCCCAATCCTGAAATCTGATTGAACATAAAAAGCATGTCAAGAGAGTGCAAATTCTAACCTTCCTTCCCCACCTTCCAAGCCTTCTCCAGGATAAAAATAACAGAGCGACCTTTGTTCAAACTTTTGGAATGGGGTGTTTTTGGGAAGTCGTCCAACAAATACTTCAGCCACGATCAGAGCTGTCTGGAGTTTGCTCACGGTGTCCAGGGTGCTATTAATCATTAATTTCTGTGGAGTCAATAGAAATTAATTGTAAGCAAGCAGACCTTTAATTTACTTAATTGTCATAAGTTGGTATATATATATATATTTTTTTCTTTTTTGCTTTAAAATTCTCACTTCTCCGCGGTGTTCGAGCGCGAGCAAGTAGTCCAACAACGACTTCATGCGATCCGACTTCTCGTTCAGTTTGGATGACAAGAACTTGCATACGAACCGCGCGCCATTACCAATAGATGATGGTAAGTTGAGGCAAGGCATCTTTAGATCGAAGGCTCCGAAATCCACTTCTAGAGCATTCTCATCATTTGCCCTGCAATTTCCATGAATTATATAACATTGCGAGCCTTCTAAGGATCAAACTTACAAACACGTTTCAATCTGCTGATGATTAGGAGTCATATACCATTGCTCATCATAAAATATTTCTTTGGACTTCAAGTATTCCGAAGGGGTGATTGATTCGACTGTTAGATCCTCTGAATGCACCTTGACATACTCCCATATTCCAGGATTGGTCCTGACCGAAAATGCTACAAATGGAGGAAGCACAACGGCTTCCTGCCATCATGACAACAATTGAATTTACTATGTTCAGAGACAAAAATTCACAGGATTGCAGCAGAGAATAAAGTGAATTGGAAACCTGTGTGCAACAAATGATGAAACCCCAAGAGCCTTCCATGAGCCTGTCCTTCTCGATCTTATCGTCCACCGACGACTCCAACTCTTCCATCAGTTCCTTGTTCTTCATAATTCTCGGACCCTTCGAGACATACCTAATTTCTCAATTGGGTGATGAACACATCCCCGAGAGTTGATATATGATGCAGGTGTATCAAAACAAAGTAGAAGATTATTTGATGAATGGATGGAGAGCAAATTCTCACCTAGAAAAGCATCGCCTTATTATGTACCGGCTCTGCCTCAAAGCTTCAGGCATGCTGTCGGCTATGCTATCTGATCTCTTGAAGCTAGCAGAAGGAGCAGCCATTTCATCAATTTTGGTGCAATCCGAAGTATTCGGGTAGATTCAAGCTCGAGAGCCTACAAAGCAATCTACGTTCTAGCTTGCATGGAGTGCTCATGGTTGCAATTTATAGCAAATTGTTGCAATTGTATTGACTTGGATTTCAAACATGAATTCCTTTTACTTCTCCCGAAGGAAGTCAGAATATAAGATTTGCTTGCTGGAAATGAGGCGAGAAAGAAGCTGAAACCGGAGGACAAAGAACATTCCTCGGAGAAGTGATCCCAAAGCAAGATGGAGGCAAGAAAGGCATTCACCACAAGCTAGGAGATTCCTACTAGAAAAAGAAAATTGTTTTTTTTTGTTTTTTTTTTTGATTGCGGAGGACTTGGGGATTTTTAATATTTTTTCTTTATTTTATGTTGTTTGTGAATTGTGACTCCTATATATATATAATATATATCTATATTATTCGAGCAGTTACCCCATTAGCTTTTTGACCGTTGCCTCTTTTAACTTTTAAAAAGAGACCAACACCACTAAGAAAAGGAAAAAAGGAGAATAAGTTTGCCGTGCTTGATCAGATTCAGATTACTTAAAGTTGGAACATGGCGGAATGCCTCGCCGGTAGGAATAAGAGTGAATTAAATGACATTCGTCTGATTTTATTTTCACATATGAACAATTTGAATATGGATAAATATTTAAGTGTCTCACTAATTAGTATCGTATCTATATGGATATGGATGTAAATAGATAACCATCCAATCTATATCTAAATATTAGAACTTATTTATAATCCTATTTCATTTTATATAATACTTATATTTTTTTTAAAAAATAAATGTTTATATTAATATACTATTTATTTATCTACCTAGTAATATTTTTGATTATATAATTATAAAATTTAATCATATAACTTATATCCATATTTTCGATATCCAATTTATATTTATATTTATTTAAAAATAAATATATATAATCATTTAATTTAATATTTATATTTATATTTATTTCCAATCTTGGACGTCAGGGAGCCACTAAAGGCGGGATGAGGCTTGGGAGACCACGAGTGAGCTTGTCTGAGCTCCATGATGAGAGTGGTGAGATCAAAATTACATCTATAACTGTCACGCCCCGAATCCAATACCGGAAACGGCTACGTGACCGGCCGCACAAACCCTAGGTTTTACCCTAGAGATTATGCAAGGCCTAGGTACACAACAATTCAAATGTATCCAAAGTAAATGAATATTGTATAAACAAATCATTAACAATGTATAGTTCATAATTAACTCGAGATCATAAAATGGTCCACTGACTCAAACGTCAGTAACCGGACAAACTAACTATATATCTCAACAAACATGATGCTCCGTCTCACGCCCAGCCCAGATCCTCCTTAAGTTTCCTGAGTCTCTGAAAGAAAACAGATGGTAGGGAGTGAGCTACATAGCCCAGTAAGGGTTCCAAAATAATCACCAATAATAATTTACATGTATATGAAAGCAGTAAACATTACCATGACGAAATCAACAATTCCGATTTCATGTTTAACAAAACTTTGGAAACTTTTTTTTTTTTCTTCTTATAGAATTTCCAATTATTTAATCATTATCTTTAGGGTTCTGGACTAACTACGGTCACACTCCAGCCTGTGACTGGCACACTATTGTCACACTCCAGCCTGTGACGGGCACACTGTTGTCACACTTCAGCCTGTGACGGGCACACTGTTGTCACACTCCAGCCTGTGACGGCACACAAATTGTCACACTCCAGCCTGTGACAGGCACACTGTTGTCACACTCCAGCCTGTGACGGGCACACAAATTGTCACACTCCAGCCTGTGACGGGCACACTAAGAAACCACGGTACCGCCGTGGCATGGCTAGTCCAAACACCAGTTCCCTTAACACTTTATCATTTCTCTTCACATAATCGAATCATGTCACTTTCCAGCGATCGCTATCACGATCAATACATTTCAAGATCACATGGCAAATACAACAATACTAACAACAAACTTGAGCCGTAACTCGGAAATCAAATCATGCTACCCGAAAACCACTACGCATGAAAAATATTTAATTATGCTCGAAACAAATCAGATCATGTAAAATATATTAATAAATACGGTGATTATGTTAGAATTCCGTACCAATCAGCTATTCACGCTTGTACTAATCCGAACCCGAAATCGGTGCCACGTCTTCCCGTTCAGAAGACTGATTCTCTACATAGATAAATAAATTTTAAATTAAAACTAAATTCTTAATTTTTTTTTTCATGAATATCTAAAAAATTCCTGATTTTCTCTCTCTTCCTTCCTTCTCTCTCCTCTTTCTCTCTCTTCCTTCTCTCTCATCTTTCTCTCTCCTCCTTCTCTCTCCTCCTTCTCTCTCCTTCTCTCTCCTCTTTCTCTCTCCTCTTTCTCTCTCCTCCTATCTTATTCATATATATATATTTTTTTATTCATATTATTAATATTATATTTTTATTATATATATTTTTTAACTAATATTTTTTTTTCTCTGGCCGTACATAACCTTTTTTTTTTTTTTCCTTTTCTTTTTTTTTCTTTTCTTTTCTTTTCTTTTCTTTTTTTTCTTTTCTTTTCTTTTCTTTTCTTTTTTTTTTTTTCCTTCTTCCTTTCTCTTTTCTTTTCTTCTCCCGAACACCCTGTTTGTTTGTTTGTTTTTTTTTTTTTTCTTCTTCCCTCAGCCGATTCTTCTTCGGCCGACCACCATCTCAACCCCCCCACCTGCCGGCAACCACATCGTGGTTGTCGCAGGGCCCTCCCGGACCAGGCGAAGGCGGCGACGACGGCGGCGGCGGCGGCTGCAGCGGCGACTTCCCAAACCAAACCGAACCCAAAATTTCATCCAAACATTAACAAAAACTCACAAAAAATTGCAAATAATAAAAAAAACCTTACCGGCGGCGTTGAGGAAGCTTCCGGTGTTCGTCGGAGAGGGAGAGAGAGCGGGATCGTGGTTCTAGAAGCGGCGGTGAGGGGTTTAAAACGAAAAAAACAACGAGATCCCCTCGCCGTTAAAAACCCTACCACCCGTCCCAAACCCTTACGGGTCTTCCACCGAACTCCTCCCTTGCCTCTCACGACTCCTCCCTCCGAGTCCTCCGGCGAAAAATCCGGCGAAGTCCCCCCTGTTCCGTCTCCTCTGTTTCTTTATTTTTTTTTCACAGTTTGGGTTGAAGTCGGCCGGGTCTGCCGACTTCAGCCCAGGACCCGTGTTTACATTCTCCCCCCGTTAAAATAAATTTCATCCTCGAAATTTACATACCTGGTATTTCGAAAAGCTGTGGATATTTTGTTCGCATTTCTGTTTCAAGTTCCCATGTAGCTTCTCTTTCACTGTGATTGCTCCATTGCACCTTCACATAGGGTATGATTCGGTGTCTCAATTCTTGTTCCTTACTGTCAACAATTCGTAAAGGCACCTCCTCATAGGTCAAATCCTCTTGAAGTTGCAATGGCTCATAATCTATTGCATGATTAGGATCAGGAATGTATTTTCGTAACATAGATACGTGAAACACATTGTGCACTCCAGATATAACTGGTGGCAGAGCTAATCGGTAGGCCACCTCACCAACCTTATCCAAAATCTCAAATGGTCCCACAAATCTCGGGCTCAACTTTCCTCGTACACCAAATCTCATCACACCCTTTGTGGGAGACACTTTCAAAAAGACATGATCACCAACATTGAATTCCAGCTCTCTTCGTCTCTTATCAGCATAACTTTTCTGTCGGCTCTGAGCAGTACGCAAACGTTCTCTGATCATTTGTACCTTTTCCACTGTTTGTTGTACTATTTCTGGACCCAACAATTTTCTTTCTCCCACATCATCCCAGCAGATAGGAGATCTACACTTCCTACCATATAAAGCCTCAAAAGGCGCCATTTAATGCTAGCTTGAAAACTATTATTGTAAGCAAATTCTATTAACGATAGATGACAGTCCCAAGCACCACCCAAGTCCATAACACAAGCTCTCAACATGTCTTCCAGAATCTGGATGGTTCGCTCAGACTGTCCATCAGTTTGGGGATGAAAAGCTGTACTAAAATTTAATTTGGTCCCCAATGCTTTATGAAGACTCTTCCAAAATTGTGAAACAAACCTACTGTCTCGATCTGATACTATAGAAATTGGAATCCCATGTAGTCTCACAATTTGTTCTATATACAAATTTGCTAATTTTTCCAGAGAGAGTCCGATACGAAAAGATAAGAAATGAGCTGACTTCGTTAGTCGATCCACAATCACCCATATCGCATTATTTCCTTTAGGAGTTTTGGGTAACCCTGTCACAAAGTCCATAGTAATGTGCTCCCATTTCCACTGAGGAATCGCAAGAGACTGCAATGGCCCAGCAGGTCTTTGATGCTCAGCTTTTACCTGTTGACACACCAAACATTGAGCCACATACTGAGCTATATCTTTCTTCATACCAGACCACCAAAAGTTTTCACGTAGATCTCGATACATTTTTGTACTACCCGGATGCATCGTATATACTGAACTATGTGCTTCTTCCATAATTTCTTTCTTCAATTCTGGAAGTTTAGGAACACATAATCTGTTACCAAATCTTAAGGTACCATCCTCATATATAGTAAATTCTGATTGTACACCAGACTCAACTGTCTCTTTAATTTTCTGAAGCTCTAAATCTTCCTTCTGAGCTGATTTAATTTTGTCAATTAGGATAGGTTGTACCATAATATTTGCTAATTGCATCCCAGAATTATGAATTCGTACCTCTATTCCTGATCTTTCCAGATCCATTAAGATGTGCTTTTGATTAGTAATTAAGGTTGCCAACTTACTCGGGGTTTTCCTGCTCAGGGCATCTGCTACAACATTTGCCTTTCCTGGATGGTAGCTGATAGTCAGATCATAATCCTTTAATAGTTCCAGCCATCTTCTCTGTCTCAAATTCAATTCCTTCTGAGTAAATATATATTTTAAACTTTTATGATCTGTAAAGATTTCACAACGACTACCATACAGGTAATGTCTCCATATCTTTAAAGCAAATACTACAGCTGCTAACTCTAAGTCATGAGTGGGATAATTTGATTCATATGATTTCAGCTATCTAGAAGCATAGGCTATCACTTTTCCATTTTGCATTAGCACACAACCGAGACCCTTTCGGGATGCATCACTATATATGCAAAACTCCCCTGTCTCTGCAGGAACAGTCAATACTGGGGCAGTGATTAACCGTTTCTTCAATTCTTGAAAACTCTGCTCACAATCATCTGTCCATTCAAATTTTGTTCGTTTCTGGGTCAGGCGAGTTAAGGGTATAGCAATAAGAGAAAATCCTTCAATAAACCTTCGATAATATCCTGCCAATCCCAGAAAACTACGAACTTCGGACACATTAGTGGGTCTCTCCCACTCTACCACTGCTTTCACTTTCTTTGGATCCACAGAAATACCATCCTTTGATATAACATGGCCAAGGAAAGAAATTCTGTCCAACCAAAAGTCACATTTTTTTAGCTTGGCAAATAATTTCTTCTCCTTGAGTATTTGTAATACTATCTTTAAGTGCTCCTCATGTGCTTGTAGACTTTTTGAATATATCAGTATATCATCAATGAATACTACTACAAATTGATCCAGATATGGTCTAAACACTCGGTTCATGAGATCCATGAAAACTGCAGGTGCATTTGTCAGACCAAAAGGTAAAACCAAAAATTCATAGTGTCCATATCTGGTTCTAAAAGCTGTCTTTGATACATCCTCTATCTTAATCTTCAATTGATGATAACCAGAACGAAGATCAATTTTTGAGAATACTTGTGCCCCCTGTAATTGATCAAATAGATCATCAATCCTTGGTAAGGGATATTTGTTCCTTATAGTCACTTTGTTCAATTCTCGATAATCAATGCAAAGCCGAAAACTTCCATCTTTCTTCTTTACAAATAAGACTGGAGCACCCCAGGGAGACACGCTAGGTCTGATAAATCCTTTATCCAACAGTTCTTGCAATTGCTCCTTAAGTTCTTTTAATTCTGCCGGAGCCATTCTATAAGGAGCTTTGGAGATGGCACCTGTACCTGGTATAAGATCGATAGAGAACTCAATCTCTCTATCAGGAGGTAATCCTGGCAGATCATCGGGAAAGACCTCCGGAAATTCTTTCACAACAGGTATGTCTTCCAACTTAAGATACTGCTGTTGAGTATCTATCACCGTTGCCAGAAATCCTTCACAACCTTGTCTGAGGAGTCGCTTGGCAATAAAAGCCGAAATTATCCTCCTCATAAGAGTTAACTTGTTTCCCTTAAAACAGAACTCTGACTGATCAGGAATTTGAAATTTTACAATTTTCTCAAAACAATTGATGGAAGCATGGTTTGCTGTCAGCCAATCCATTCCAAGGATTATATCGAAGTCTTTCATATCCATGACTATCAAATCGGTTTCCATTGTTCTACCTTCGATATTCAATCTACATTTCTTGCAGATTTGATTAACCACAAAAACATCCCCACTAGGAGTGGAAATACAGAGTTCAAATTCTAAAGATGTCGGGGTTAACTCATTATTCTCCCTAACCAATCTAACAGATACGAAAGAGTGTGTAGCACCAGTATCAAAAAGAACATAAACATTACTGGAAAATAATTTGATCATACCTGTCACTACAGAATTTGAAGCATTAGCATCCTGCTGGGTGAGTGAATAAACCCGTCCCTGAGTTACTGTTTTATGTTGCCCTTCAAATTGCTGTTTTCCACGAGGTAACTGATGCTGTGACCCCTGACCAGATGGACATACAACTGCCTTATGTCCCGGTTTACCACAGTTATGGCACTTCCACTCATCTGGCCACGTACAATCCCGCTTATAATGAGAACCACCACACTTAAAGCACTTGACATCATTCTTTGGTTGGGTCTTGTCATCTGAAGGAACATTGTCAAGCTTCCTGGATTTTGCATTGGTACCCTTAAAGAATTGGCTTTGACTCCCTCTTGATCCAGATCTCTTCTTTAATGCTTTTTCCCTTTCAGCTTGAGCCACATCCAATCCCCTTTCAATAATTAATGCTTTATTAACAACCTCTTTATAAGTTGGTAGCTCAAATGCAATCACTTGATGTTGAATCCGACTTCTAAGTCCATTTTCAAATTTCCTGGCCCGGATTCCTTCATCAGCTAAAAGTGATGGAGCGTATCTCGACAATTCCTCAAACTTTGAGGCATACTGAGAAACAGTTAAAGTACCCTGCTCCAAGCGATCAAATTCTCGAAATTTTTGTACCCGAACACTTTGAGGAAAATATCTCTCATAGAAAACCTTTCTAAAATCTGTCCAGGTAAAAGGTGTATCATTTGGTCCTTGTTTTCCGAGCTCCAGTTCCCACCAAGCAGCTGCCTCATCTTGCAATAAAAAGATAGCGAATGTAACTTTTTCCTCTTCTGGACACCGCAAGGCTTGGAAAACTTTCTCAATAGCTTTAAGCCATCCCTCTGCCTCCATGGGATCAGAAGTCCCCTTGAATGCCGGTGGCGCATACTTCTTGAAATCTATTAATGTAATTGGCCGTTCCTGAGGAATTCTGACTTCTGGCTGTTGTCGTTGTAAAAATAATTGTTGCATAAATTGCTGCTGTTGCTGTTGGGCTTCCATAAATCTTAGTGTATCAGCTCTTGCAGTAGCTTGCTGCTGCACTAAAATTTGTAATAGCTGAGGAAGACCCATCTGGTCCCCAGGCTGAACTCCAGATCTACCCGGTGTTCCTGTTTCAGCAGTTCCAGTCTCCGGGGTGTTATCCAAAGGATTGGGCACTGGCTCATGATGATGCTCCTCATTACCAGTGTTGTCCACCAGATTCGGCATTGGGTCCTGTGGACGTTCCTCATTATCAGATAAGGCTCCAGCATTCTCATGCTGCTCAATAGGATCCCAAGCATTTGCTCCATCTGCAAATCTTGTGGGCCTCCTAACACGTCCACGTCCACTACCACACGCCATGGAAAACCTACACCAATGTTGTCAGTAAACAACTAACACTCAGATGGTCAAAACAATCATGACATAATATCTACCCCACATATGGATCAACCCACACTCTCTCTCGTTGAGCTTTTATCCTAAGATCCTAGAACCTGGTTTGCTCTGATACCACTCTGTCACGCCCGAATCCAATACCGGAAACGGCTACGTGACCGGCCGCACAAACCCTAGGTTTTACCCTAGAGATTATGCAAGGCCTAGGTACACAACAATTCAAATGTATCCAAAGTAAATGAATATTGTATAAACAAATCATTAACAATGTATAGTTCATAATTAACTCGAGATCATAAAATGGTCCACTGACTCAAACGTCAGTAACCGGACAAACTAACTATATATCTCAACAAACATGATGCTCCGTCTCACGCCCAGCCCAGATCCTCCTTAAGTTTCCTGAGTCTCTGAAAGAAAACAGATGGTAGGGAGTGAGCTACATAGCCCAGTAAGGGTTCCAAAATAATCACCAATAATAATTTACATGTATATGAAAGCAGTAAACATTACCATGACGAAATCAACAATTCCGATTTCATGTTTAACAAAACTTTGGAAACTTTTTTTTTTTTCTTCTCATAGAATTTCCAATTATTTAATCATTATCTTTAGGGTTCTGGACTAACCACGGTCACACTCCAGCCTGTGACTGGCACACTATTGTCACACTCCAGCCTGTGACGGGCACACTGTTGTCACACTTCAGCCTGTGACGGGCACACTGTTGTCACACTCCAGCCTGTGATGGCACACAAATTGTCACACTCCAGCCTGTGACGGGCACACTGTTGTCACACTCCAGCCTGTGACGGGCACACAAATTGTCACACTCCAGCCTGTGACGGGCACACTGAGAAACCACGGTACCGCCGTGGCATGGCTAGTCCAAACACCAGTTCCCTTAACACTTTATCATTTCTCTTCACATAATCGAATCATGTCACTTTCCAGCGATCGCTATCACGATCAATACATTTCAAGATCACATGGCAAATACAACAATACTAACAACAAACTTGAGCCGTAACCCGGAAATCAAATCATGCTACCCGAAAACCACTATGCATGAAAAATATTTAATTATGCTCGAAACAAATCAGATCATGTAAAATATATTAATAAATACGGTGATTATGTTAGAATTCCTTACCAATCAGCTATTCACGCTTGTACTAATCCGAACCCGAAATCGGTGCGACGTCTTCCCGCTCAGAAGACTGATTCTCTACATAGATAAATAAATTTTAAATTAAAATTAAATTCTTAATTTTTTTTTTTCATGAATATCTAAAAAATTCCTGATTTTCTCTCTCTTCCTTCCTTCTCTCTCCTCTTTCTCTCTCTTCCTTCTCTCTCATCCTTCTCTCTCCTCTTTCTCTCTCCTCCTTCTCTCTCCTCCTTCTCTCTCCTCTTTCTCTCTCCTCCTATCTTATTCATATATATATATATATATATATTTTATTCATATTATTATTATTATATTTTTATTATATATATATTTTAACTAATATTTTTTTTTCTCTGGCCGTACATAACCTTTTTTTTTTTTTTTCCTTTTCTTTTTTTTTCTTTTCTTTTTTTCTTTTCTTTTCTTTTCTTTTTTTTTTTTTTTTTCTTCTTCCTTTCTCTTTTCTTTTCTTCTCCCAAACACCCTGTTTGTTTGTTTGTTTTTTTTTTTTTCTTCTTCCCTCAGCCGATTCTTCTTCGGCCAACCACCATCTCACCCCCCCCCCCACCTACCGGCAACCACATCGTGGTTGTCGCAGGGCCCTCCCGGACCAGGCGAAGGCGGCGACGACGGCGGCGGCGGCGACGGCGGCTGCAGCGGCGACTTCCCAAACCAAACCGAACCCAAAATTTCATCCAAACATTAACAAAAACTCACAAAAAAATTGCAAATAATAAAAAAAACCTTACCGACGGCGTTGAGGAAGCTTCCGGTGTTCGTCGGAGAGGGAGAGAGAGCGGGATCGTGGTTCTAGAAGCGGCGGTGAGGGGTTTAAAATGAAAAAAACAACGAGATCCCCTCGCCGTTAAAAACCCTACCACCCGTCCCAAACCCTTACGGGTCTTCCACCGAACTCCTCCCTTGCCTCTCACGACTCCTCCCTTCGAGTCCTCCGGCGAAAAATCCGGCGAAGTCCCCCCTGTTCCGTCTCCTCTGTTTCTTTATTTTTTTTCACAGTTTGGGTTGAAGTCGGCCGGGTCTGCCGACTTCAGCCCAGGACCCGTGTTTACAATTACAATCGGCCTTTTCTTGATTCAGTTGTTTGACCGTTCTTGGATGTGCATAAAGATTTGTGAATGCGAATCTCGAGATGCTAACTTTACAAACATCGGGTGGAATGCATGATTTTAATGCATTTTTGTTTTAAAATTATAATAAAACAATAGCATCATGGATATGTGTGGACAAATAATAAAATTCGAGAAAAATCTGTACTCAAGAAAAAAAAGAAAATTTACATATGAGATCAGCCTCGGGGAGCAACCTCGGGATGTGAAAGAAAAATTAGAATATCTAGGACTGAAACTAGATTAGATTTGGATTGGATATCAGTGTATCCATTATTCATATTTATTTTGTTTGATGAATACATATAAGGATACAGATATTAATTGGATATAAAAATTCATATCCATATTTATTTTAATTAGATATGTGTACAAATCGAATATTAGAAATACGGATACAGATATGGATATAACTTGAATAATTGAATTGTATAACTATAGAATCAAAGATATTACAAAGTTAAGGGCAAATCAAGTTAATATTATGTTAATATGCTTACAATTTTTTTTTACAGTTAATAAGTGCTATATAAAATTAAACAGGATTACAAGTATAATCGAATATTCGAATTTGGATCGGATAGTTGTCTACCCACATCTATATCTATTTTTTTAATGTATATAGATACGGATATGGATATTAGTTAGATGCTCAAATTTCTATCCATATTCAGATAGTTTTGCATATGAAATTGGATCAAATCGGATATTATCTATACTACTTTCATCCCTAAAGTAGTGCACCTGCGATTCAGCATGGACCTTGTGCATGGATGCGCCTATAAAGTCTTTATGCTGAAGGAGAAAGTTGCACAGTAATATACGTGTAGGAGTCTGCATAAGATGTATAGTTAGTGCACCAATGTAGGCACATAAAATATATATGCGAACGTAAATCTATATAATTTTTAATATGCCGGCTTCTACACTTGAGGCTTACATGAGGGCCAAGAAGGCCTAAATGATTGGGGAGGGAAACTCTGAGGGAATGGTTGGTGTCCATGTGTATCGTAAACTTGGTCTCCGGTCCGAATCTTTCTGGGGCTGCCAGATCTCTGGTGAGCTCCTTCGCTCTTGTCGCCATCCTGGAGAGATAAAAATGAAGGATTAAGTTGGTAGTTGACTTTGATTAAATGCTTAATAGAAATAACTTCAGGGAGTTTCGATGGTCTCAGGATCGATATGGTGTGAACCATGACAAGGTTGAGAGGTGTTCTCCTGGAAGACGAGGTTGATGCTTTCTCGAGAGTCGGTGGTGATGTTGCTATAAGAAAATGTATCATAAAGTCAATTATCTGACTTAGAGATGGTTGAGCTCATTATAATTTTATATGAATCATTAATAAATAAAAATTATTTTTGATTGTTTATCATATTTTGTGTATCTTTGTTTGAACTCTTTCACGATAAAGTCCTTAGAACTATTTTTATTCAACAAAGGAGGATTTGTCATATAGTTCTTAAATCTGTTCATGATAAAATAATACGTTGTTACCTATGGCAATAATATTTATTGAGAATAGATCATTGTATGCCATATGGGTTGGTTGACCTCATAACAAAGGAGTGTGGAGATACTGGTATGGTATACAGGTGAGTGTAAGAGTACATTTATTGTATGTGATAAACTCAGTAGAGTACCCTGCTATCAAGAGTATTTCTTAGAAGGTTATGGATATAAGTACCCATTCGACCTGAGATCACCACGATGACTTGCAAGTAACTTACCGTACTTTAGCACTAGACTATCTAAATTTCTAATTTAATGATGAAAAGTTTTTGGGTGCAGTCAAGTATTTGTTAAGTCGGTGTGTGAGTCAAGAAGGGATTGACCACTCCAAAATATTAAAGAAGATACTTTTCTGTATTTCAATTTAGAAAATCTTGACCAAGATAATCTTTGTGAGGAGTCACGGGATTTATTAGGTTGAGATACATCTAGATATACTATCTAAGAGTTGACAGTTAACTTGGAAGTCATCTTTAGTATGAGATCAAAGGGATGAATTATACGATAACCATATACCTAGATTTTTGAATATTGCTTTGCAATCATTCGACCTATCTAGATGTTGGATACAATTGCTAGATGATCACATCATTTAGTTCAGAAATTGATTTCTGGATTACTGACTTAATATTCAAACCTATGGGATCATACACATTAGAAGTTTCTGGCCGATCATGATGACTGATTAATAATTAAGAATCATTCAAGGATAAAATTACCAATTTGATTGACAATTAACCTAATATAAATATTATAAATAAATAAATAAATAATAATTAATTAATTATAGGAGGATTAGTTAGTAATTAGATTGCTAATTGGTTCAATTTAATTGAGCAAAGAGGTTTAGCACAAGTCTAATTGAATTTGGTTTAATTAGGTTTCACGCGATTAGGTTATACGATGACCTAATCATTAAAAAAATTTAATTCTGATTTGATTCAGACTTGAACTTAATTAATTCTTGATTTAATTAAGATTTAATTAAGTTAATTAGGATCTAATTAGATTAGGTTTAGTTATTTAAATTGATCAAATTGAATTTAATTTAATGGAACTTAACTCAAATTGAATTGGAAACCTATTTCAACTTTAGAGCCACCTAGAATTTCCCTAAAAAGTCTCCATGCCTAAACTCAATTTTTGTGTGAAAAATCCCATGCCTACTCCTCTTTCATGCCTTCTCTCATTCCTATTTGGATTAGGATGGGCTGGTTTAAATCTGGTTTAAATCTAATTTGATTTTGAATTAAATCTAATTGGAAAAAGCCTTTTAAGCATTGCTAATCCTTCGAATAGGATTGGTGTGAAACAAGAGAGGACGTGGGTCTTGTTCCTAGTCCTTTTTTATTTCAAACTCCTAATCCCAATCTTGTTTCTATGCATCTTGTCGCCAATTTGGATTGGGTTTTTTTAAGGGTTTGCACATATAGTAGAGAGGCTTTACCATGGGATTTTAGATTGAGAAATCATGGAAAAAAATTTTGGGGAGAAAGGTTTAGCGTGAAACTTCTTGGGGCATGGGATCTAGGCTCTAAGGTTATAAGGAAAGAAAGAAAAAAATAAAATTAAGAGAGAATTTCCTTTCTTCTTTTTCTTCTTCACCACTTTTCCTCCTAGTTCTCTACTTCTTCTTGGATGGTACAAGAAGTTCAAAGAAGAAGTTAAATCAGCTATCCGAAGGCCTTAACACAGAGCTAGCACTCTAAGGAGACTGATCATGTTCGAGACTTTGTGTGGACTTGCTGTAGAGACTGGATATCTTGTATGGCTACGAGGTAACCTGAAGACCCTTTACCACGTGCTATTAGCAGTGATGATCAGCGACCCATGATCATGTATGAGATTCAATCTTATAATAAAAAGTAGATTTAATCTATAGCATGTATTGACAAGATCAATGCATACTGATTCTATTTTTTGTATTGCATATCATGTCTAGATCCTAGGTAGGGATTTTTAGAATTATTCTTATGCATGTATTAAGATTAAAAGTAGTTTTAATCTAATTATGCTTTCACTATAAATTTAAAAAATAAATTGAATATATGCATGAAACCTTACCCGATTTTAAATAGCTGCCATAATGTATGCAAAATCTATTACATTGGAAGAAAAGCAATTCTTAAAAAGGCCTTTTCTGATACTAAATAGCAACAGTGCAAGGCATTCTGATGCTTTATGAAGCGTCGTCTATATAAGCATGGTGAGAAAACCTCTGACAATTTTAAAAAGCATCATTAGATAATATGTCGATGCTTTAAAGCATTGGCTTAAAAAATATATCAATGATTTAAAGCATTGGTATCGATAAAGCTTGGCACGGTATATGCCGACACTTTTAAAATACGTCGGCCATTTGCAACACAGAAAAGCATTGAGAAAGACTAGTTTAGGGACTTAGATTTGCTGACGCTTTAAAGTGTTGGCTTTAGTTCGATGCTTAAAAGCATCATTATTGGTTTGTGTAATATTGGGCTTGTGCTGAAGTCGGCGGGCCCAGCCGACTTCAACCCAAACCAGTGAAAAAAAAAAAAAAGGGATGAGCGGTGGCAGAGCTGAAGCAGGGGAGGTTTCTTCTCCCTTATCCAGCCGGAAAGCTCGCCGGTAAAGATTGAGGAGGGCTCGTGAGGGGAGAGGGAACTTATCGGTGATGAGTTCGTGTCCCAAATGGCGAGGGAACTCGTCGTTGTTTGTCTTTAAATCCTCCCTCACCGCTGCCAACTGAGCCCCATCGGGTGCCATCCACGACGTCTCCCTCTTCTCCGGCGAGCGACGGAGAGCTATCTGACACTGGTAAGCTTAATTCTCTTACTTCCTATGTATTTAAGGGGGGGATATATTCGATTTTGGTTGATTTTGGAGCCGAGATCCATGGGTGGCTTTGCCACCGCTGTTCGCCCGTCTACTGAGTTCGTCTTCCCGGAGATCTTCTTCCTGGGTCATTGGTAGCCGGGGGGGAAAGCCGGTTAGGCTGAGATGAGGAGCAGTAGGGGGGGTATTTGGGAAGAAGAGAGGAGAAGAAAGAAAGGAAGAAAAAGAAGAAAGAAAAAAAAAGGGGGGGTTCTGTACGATTCAGGAAAAAAAAAAAAAAAAATAAAATAAAAGAAGAGGGCCTTTGTTCCATGGAAAAAAAATGAAGAGAGAGAAGGAAGAGAGAGAAAGAGGAGAGAGAAAGAGGAAAGAGAAAGAGGAGAGAGAATGAAGAGAGAGAGAATCAAAGGATTTTCTCAGGATTTATGAAAATTAGGAATTTAGATTTTAATAAAAATTATTTATTAATGTAGGGAATTAGTCTTCTGAGCAGAAAGGTGTCGCGTAAAATTTGGGTACGGACTAGTTCAGGTAGATTCTTGAGAGATAAGGATTCTGGACCTAATCACCAGTATATATTTATATATGTTTATTTCGACTTGATTTGATCCGGGCATATGAGCATCAACATACATGACTAGATTTGCATAGAATAGTTGATATTTATGTGTTGGATAGCATGATTTTTGATGTTACTAGATATGTTCTGATATACCATGTATTATCAATGATGTGTTATTTATGTGGGTTGGACCATGAATGATGTATTATTTGTGTGGGTTGGACCATGATACAGTTATTGGAAAGCTATGAATGTTATGATTGCTATGAGATGATGTGGATGGATAAAGTGATAACGGTGTGTGGACTAGCCATGGATCTGAAGTTGTCGGAGCCACGGGCTTCGTACGAATAATAGCCGGCCATGGGCGTTTAAAACATGGGACAATCAGAGTCACGGGCTTTGTACGTGAGCTAGCCTGGCCACGGGCTTAGAATACATGGTTGATAGTGTGGTTGCCAGTCATGGGCGTCGCATGACAATGGCTAGTCCAGTACCCTAAAGAAGAAGGAAAACTAATGAAAATATATAAAGAAAATATAATATTATGAAAGTTTTTGATATACTTGATATGTGATTGGTATTGGTTGCGTGACCAAAAATTTATTGTTTTCCCATTATACTACTGTGATATTGCTGCTTTCAGTTTTTATATTAATACTGGTGTGATTGTGAAGGAACCTTACTGGGCTGTATAGCTCACTCCCTATTTTCTATTTTTTTTCAGAGACTCAGGATACATAGCGAGGATTGGGCTGGGCGAGACAGAGCTTCATTAATGTTGAGTCAGTTAGTTAGTTAGAGTTAGTTTCGGTTACTGATGCTTGTTGAGAATCAGTAGACTAATTAGTGGATTGATTTAATAAATGGATTGTTTAATTGTTAATCAATTGTTTATATAATACTAGTTTTAATTTTGATGTGTTTGACTCTTGTGTACCTAGGCCTTGCATGATCTCTAGGATAAAACCTAGGGTTTGTGTGGCCGGTCACGTAGCCAATTCCGGTGCTGGATTTGGGGCATGACAGAGTGGTATCAGAGCAAACCAGGTTCTAGGATCTTAGGATATAAGTTCATCGAGAGAGTGTGGGTTGATTCATAGGTGGGGTAGATAGTGTGACATTTTTGATCATCTAAGTGTTAGTTGTGTATTAATAATGATTGGTGAGGATTTCCATGGCGCGTGGTAGTGGACGTGGACGTGCTAGGAGGCCCACAAGATTTGCGGATGGATCAAATGCTTGGGATCCTATAGAGCAGCACGAGGATACTAGGGTTCTATCTGGTGATGAGGAACATCCACAGGAACCAATGCCCAATCCCATGGACAACACTAGTGATGGGGAACATCCACAGGAACCGGCACCCAATCCTTTGGACAACATCTTGGAGATGGGACTGCAGAAACAGGAACACCGGGAGGATCTGGAGTTCAGCTTGGGGACCAAGTGGGTCTTCCTCAACTATTGCAATATTTAGTGCAGCAACAAGCTACTGCAAGAGCTGATACACTGAGATTAATAGAAGCACAACAGCAACAGTAACAGTTCATGCAGCAGCTATTATTATAGTAGCAACAGCCAGAAGTTAGGATTCCACAAGAATGACCAATCACTTTGATAGAGTTTAAGAAGTATGCGCCACTGGTATTCAAGAAAACATCTGATCCCATAGAGGCAGAGGGTTGGTTAAAGGCCGTAGAAAAAGTATTCCAAGCCTTGCAGTGTCCGGAAGGGGAAAAGGTTACTGTTGCTACATTCTTGTTACAAGATGAGGCAGCTGCTTGGTGGGAGTTGGAGCTTGGGAAGCAGGGACCAAACAATGCACCTTTTACCTCGGCAGATTTCAGAAAGGTTTTCTATGAGAGGTACTTTCCTCAAAGTATTCGGGTACAAAAATTTTGAGAATTTGATCGCTTGGAGCAGGTAACTTAACCATTTCTCTGTATGCTACAAAATTTGAAGAATTGTCGAGATATGCTCCATCACTGTTAGTAGATGAAGGGATTCGGGCCAGGAAATCTGAAAATGGACTTAGAGGTTGGATTCAGCAACAGGTAATTGCCTTCGAGCTATCAACCTATAAGGAGGTCGTCAACAAGGCACTGATTATAGAAAGGGGATTGGATGTGGCTCAAGTTGAAAGATAAAAAGCTTTAAAGAAAAGATCCAGATCAGGAGGATTTCAGGACCAACCTAATGAAAACATCAGTGCAAAGACATGGAAGCCCGATAATGCTGCTCTAGGTGACGAGACTCAACAAAAGGAGGAGATCCAGTGTTACAGGTGTGGTGTGCCGCATCTTAAGCGAAACTGTACTTGGCCAGGAGGGAAGTGCTATAACTACGAAAGGAAGGGTCACAAGGCGATTATGTGCTATAAGCAAAAGGGATCACTGTATCGACCACCTCAAGGAAGACAGCAACCAGGAGGAGGGCAGCAGAACCCGAGCACCCAAGGATGGGTGTATGCACTCATACAGCAAGATGCCAACGCATCCAATTCAGTAGTGACAGGTATAAGTAGGTTATGACCATTTGGGACGGTAATACAAGTGATTAAAATTATAATGACATGATGATTATTAGAATATGACAAGAATAGTGTTAGAACTTAGATGATTTGGAACTATGATATAAGTGATTTTGATAAATGTGAGTAATATCGGAATTCAAGTCAGGATTGTTCGAAACTGGACATTTATGATTTGGAAATCACTTGGTAGTTATTAAGACATAATATGGACTCAGCTTATGACCACTTGGAGCTATGATATTAGTGATTAGGATATGATTTGGATGCCAAAAATTTGACCTGGATTATAAATGAAAAAGATCAAGTTTTGAATAAGACTTGGAAAGTAAGTACTTTAAGGGATAGACTAATGGAGAGTTTAAGAGTGATACGACGGTTGGCTACTTTCAAGGGTTAATCTCAAACAAGCTAATTTCGAGGACGAAATTTTTTTAACGGGGAGAGAATGTAATATTAGGCTTGGGCTGAAGTCGGTAGGCCCATCCGACTTCAACCCAAACCAGTGAAAAAAAAAAATGGGATGAGTGGTGGCAGAGCCGAAGTAGGAGAGGTTTCTTCTCCCTTATCCAGCCGGAAAGCTCGCCGGTAAAGATGGAGGAGGGGTTGTGAGGGGAGAGGGAACTTGTCGGTGATGAGTTTGTGCCCCAAACGGTGAGGGAGCTCGTCGTTGTTTGTCTTTAAATCCTCCCTCACCGCTGCCAACCGAGCCCCATCGGGTGCCATCCACGACGTCTCCCTCTTCTCCGGCGAGCGACGGAGAGCTTTCCAACACTGGTAAGCTTAATTCTCTTACTTCCTATGTATTTAAGGGGGGGATATATTCGGTTTTGGTTGATTTTAGAGCCGAGATCCATGGGTGGCTTCGTCACCACTGTCCGCCCGTCTGCCAAGTTCGTCTTCCTGGAGACCCTCTTCCTGGGTCGTTGGTAGCCGGGGGGGAAAGCTGGTTAGGCTGAGATGAGTAGCAGTAGGGGGGTATTCGGGAAGAAGAGAGGAGAAGAAAGAAAGGAAGAAAAAGAAGAAAGAAAAAAAAGGGGGGGGGTTCTTTACGATTCAGGAAAAAAAAAAAAAAAGAAAAGAAGAGGGCCTCTGTTTCGTGGAAAAAGAAATGAAGAGAGAGAGGAAGAGAGAGAAAGAGGAGAGAGAAAGAGGAGAGAGAAAGAGGAGAGAGAAAGAGGAGAGAGAAAGAGGAGAGAGAATGAAAAGAGAGAATCAAAGGATTTTCTCGGGATTCGTGAAAATTAGGAATTTATATTTTAATAAAAAATATTTTTAATGTAGGGAATCAGTCTTCTAAGCAGAAAGGTGTCGTGCAAAATTTGGGTACAGACTAGTTCAGGTAGATTCTTGAGAGGAAAGGATCTCTGGACCTAATCACTAGTATATATATATATATATATTTATTTCGACATGATTTGATCCGGGCATATGGGCATCAGCATACATGACTAGATTTGCATGGAATAGTTGATATTTATGTGTTGGATAACATGATTTTTGATGTTACTAGATATGTTCTGATATACCATGTGCTATAAATGATGTGTTATTTATGTGGGTTGGACCATGAATGATGTATTATTTGTGTGGGTTGGACCATGATACAGTTATTGGAAAGCTATGAATGTTATGATTGCTATGAGATGATGTGGATGGATAAAGTGATAACGGTGTTTGGACTAGCCATGGATCTGAAGTTATCGGAGCCACGAGCTTCGTACGAAGAATAGCTGGCCATGGGCGTTTAAAACATAGGACAGCTAGAGTCACGGGCTTCGTACGTGAGCTAGCCTGGCCACGGGCTTAGAATACATGGTTGATAGTGTGGTTGCCAGTCATGGGCGTCGCATGATAATGGCTAGTCCAGTACCCTAAAGAAGAAAGAAAACTAATGAAAACATATAAAGGAAATATAATATTATGAAGGTTTTTGATATACTTGATATGTGATTGGTTTTGGTTGCGTGACCAAAAATTTATCATTTTCCCATTATACTACTGTGATATTGCTACTTTCAGTTTTTATATTAATACTGGTATGATTGTGAAGGAACCTTACTGGGCTGTATAGCTCACTCTCTATTTTCTATTTTTTTCAAAGACTCAGGATACAT
Source organism: Areca catechu (assembly GCA_021397845.1). NCBI lineage: Eukaryota > Viridiplantae > Streptophyta > Magnoliopsida > Arecales > Arecaceae > Areca > Areca catechu. The sequence goes on from CM038052.1 coordinate 179,403,793, forward strand.
AGCGAGGATTGGGCTGGGCGTGAGATGGAGCTTCATTAATGTTGAGTTAGTTAGTTAGTTAGAGTTAGTTTCGGTTATTGATGCTTATTGTGAATCAGTAGACCAATTAGTGGTATTGATTTAATAAATGGATTGTTTAATTGTTAATCAATTCTTTATATAATACTAGTTTTAATTTTGATGTGTTTGATTCTTGTGTACCTAGATCTTGCATGATCTCTAGGATAAAATCTAAGATTTGTGCGGCCGGTCACGTAGCCAATTCCGGTGCTGGATTTAGGATGTGACAGTTTGATTAATGATGCTTAAAAGTATTGTTAATAAGATGAATGATGATGCTTAAAAGCATCTACAAACTTATTTTTTTAAAAAATAAATACATATTTTTAAATAAAAAATATGTACAAATTTTTATCATGTTAAATAATAAAATATGTATAATTGCCATCACTCATAATAAAACCTAGCATGAATAGAAATTCCATATAATAATATAAAAGTTATATATATATATAAAGATAAATAGTTGACAATAGTTCATTATACCACAAAGTTCTACAAAATAAAAAATATATAAAAAATGAGGCTAAAATAAATATTATGAATGTTAATCATGTGTAGAATGATGGTCGTCACCCTCTCCATAAGTGCCTGATATGCTGGGAGCCTACAAGAAATATATAGGAAGCTTGAGTTGTGAATCCATATATCATAATACATTCTAAATTATTAATTTAATACAAATATATATATATACATAATAATATATGTGTTTACTTGAGATGGGGCATACATCTATAACATAGATATAAACTGCTCAAGGTGCTCCCTCATAACCTGCATCTCTACTCTATTTGTGGCATGACTCTACCGCATCTTCTCTATCTTCACCTCAAGTTTGTAAACGCGTGCATCTTAAGCACCGTCTCTATCATCCTGAGTATATCTACTCATGATAGATAATAGAATGATGGAGACTCTAACTTTATAATCTCTTACTCGACCATAGTGCTCTGGTCCTATCAACTTTGTAAACACCTCGATCTCGATGAGATTGCTCTGAATAGATGCTATGGATTCATTGACATGCTTTGCAATAAAAGATGTAGCCTTCTCTTGTATTTATTTAGGAAACAAAAGTTATATCTTAATGGCTAATAAAATTAAACTAAAATCATTGTACAAAATAGATTATAATAAATTAATATATATATCTCTTGACTTATCTTGGACAAAAGTGCCATCATGGTTTGTATGAATCATCCGGTAAAACTCTACTTTACCAAGTTCCCTCTCATGCTCATCTATCTATAGAAAAAAATATAATTTTAAACAAATACTTCTCATAATTTCAAAAAAAATGTATAAGTATCATAATACATGCATGGTATATGATACACAATATTAATTTCATTAAAAAGTATGAGTATTTTAATATAAAAAGTATAAGTTTGTAGTATAAGGAACATACGAACTCTTATCTAACTTATGCATAACTCTTAGATCCCAATATATGAGGACCATACTGAGCTATTCGTACAGCTCTACCAATATATAAATATGTTTGCAAAATAAAGTAAATAACTTATTATGTCCCGTGAGAAAAGCATATATGTATAATGTATAATATAAATCAAATATTCTAATAAAGTTATTTAAGAGAAAGTAATACAACCCATGCCCTCTCAAGAACCAGTAATGAACTAGCTCTATTCACTGATGAGGGGGTACATCAAGAGGACAAGTATGAGCAATCTCCTCCTCTGTCATACCTGCTCTCTTGTAGTCTCTTTTTAAGTGTGCTTTATATTCTTTTCATTTGTAGTTGAAAGACTTCAATACGAAGTCATGACTGGATGAAGGGGGTACAAACTTGCTATACAAACAAAATAAATATTAAATCAAATAAATAATAGAAGTAGTTAACAATTTAAAATAATATGAGATTCAATTTTTTATCTATATAAGTTGTTGGAGTTTAACTTTATATATTGGTAGCATGTCATTCCATTTCGAATAGTTTAGGAGACATAGCTAAGGCCTTCGCGCAACTGTCCCAAAATATGAAGTCAATAAGCTTGCAGCTTTTTAACTGGTTGCCCTAATTGGTTGTACTCCACTAGAATCCTCTTACCCTCATGCATCTACCATACATCTAGTACCACTATGGATCCATGTATGGGCCTCACTCTCCTAGATCCATACACAAAATACATAAAACCTCCAAAAATAATGAGTAATGAAATTTTGCCAAATCAAATAAAAGAAAAATTATCCTAAATCAGTAGCTCATCATCTACCTGATCGATGGAAAGATCATGTTACCTCGAAGATCACAGAATAGTCTCAGGCTGCTCCATGGAAGAAGGACCAGCCTTAGACTACTTCATTGAAAAAGAAGTATCGACCTCTATCTGTGAATGTTGAAACTGCACACTAATATATCATCATGTGCATGGCATAATGTCACCTAGAATTTACCTAAATAAAAGTCAAAATTGATTAACATAAATAATAATTTAACATAATTATTAATATAAATTGTATACAACATAAATATTTATTATCAATAATAATCAAGCAGTAGTATCTTCTTCAAACTCCATCCTAACCAAGGGCACTGAAGCATTTATATCATTAGTTGGCACAAACTTGTATGACATAGATTGCATATAAGTAACATTATTGACTCCTGTATTGATTTTGATGATTAACAAAATACTTAAGTATATTTGAGTACTAACCAATTATTAAAGTATATTTTATCAGAAAAAAGGTACTCATCAAGTTGGTTGAATTGCTTGTCAAATAGTTGAAGAAGTCTTCTTATGGATGAAAACTTAAAGATAAATGGACTTAAGAACATAAGAATGACTTGAAAAGACTTAAGTTTTAAATTTGAAGAAGATTCAACAGAGTTTCAATTAAATTTCAAAAAGTTTCAGCCAAGTATCGACTCTTGGAAGTGAAGTGTCGACTCACAGAAGCTTGAAATGATATGCAAAAGAAGTTTCAGATGGCACGCTCGAAGTATCGACTCGTGAAGCTCAAGTGTCGACTCATAGTGTCGACTCAATGCTTGAGACAAAAATTATATAGAACATGCTTAATTTCAAGACTTCTCTCAAGTGTCAACTCATGGAGGCCAAGTGTCGACCACCAGAAGAAGTGTCGACTCACCTGAGATTTTTAGAGAGCTTCAAGAAATATTTTTTAAACTAAGTGTCAACTCATGGAATCCAAGTGTCGACTCATGGAATTCAAGTGTTGACACCTGAAGTTCTGATGAACAGTAACGGCTAATTTTTTAAAACACAGAACTTATCCTTTTTGTCCTCAATGGCTAGTTCACCTCTCCAACAGTCATAAACTACTATTTGAAGCTTGGAAAGGTATTTAAAGTGGATTAAACTCAAGAGGGAATATAGAGAATGAGAAGTTAAGTGCATTCACTCCAATATTCATTAAAAGCAACTACTTTCAAGTGAAGTGAAGCCTTCAAGCATTCAAAGCATTCAAGAGCATTCAAGTCCAACCATTCAAGCTTCATTTAATGTTTCAACAACTTGAAGACAAGCATCTTCAAAGAGCTTCAAAGAGATATTTGCTTTTATTTGAAAGCTTTCTTGTATTTCATACATTCTATTTGAATTCTTTGTTGACGTTTGTTGGTAAGCCTGTGTATTAAAACCAACAAAGGTTTTTGGTTAGCCTTGTGAAAACCAAGGAGGTTGTTGGTGAGCCTAAGTTACAAACCAACTAGGTTCTTGGTTAGCCTGTAAAACTAAAGGGATTTTGACTTGTGTTCCTGGTAAAAATAAGTTGGATTTTAATCGGTTGTAATCAAGAGTGATTATAGTGAATTTCCACGTGAAACTTGGAGAGTGGATGTAGGTGCCTTGGCGTGCACCGAATCACTATATATTGTTGTGTTTATATTGCTTGCTCTCTCTTTATTTACTCTTGTTTACTTTGCATTTGCTTATCTATTTCTGCTGCATACTCTTGAATAACACACAAGCACTTGGAATTCATTAGCACCTTAATTGTTTTGAATTGACACATACTTGCAAAAATTTTTAAAACCCAATTCACCCCCTCTCATGGGTTACTTACTAGGCAACAATTATCATCGTTATCATCTAGCTACTTTCTCATATCATATAAGTCACTAGGTTTCATGTTGATAATAATAATCCAATCTTTATCTTTTGTATCTTATACAAAAAATACTTGACGAGCTTGAGATGAAAAAATAAATGGGTCATTCTTTAATAAGATACCAGTATGTATCAACTTTAAAAAATTTACAATTGTAAATCCATTTGTATTATATTTCAAATCCCTAGATGAGTTTATATCTATCCAACATATCTAAATAATACTACTTTAAACATTTTATAATAATCTAATTTATAAATATCTTTAAGGACATCATAATAGATTTTTCTATGCACTTCTATCATGATAATGCTATTCTATATTTTTCTAAATTTCTCATAATCTTTAGTGTGAAATTTAAAACCATTAATTATGAAACCATTATATCTATTTACAATTTTGTTAGGTCATCAAGCTAGGGTTATTAATTTAACTGAATAATTTATCTCCATCATTATTGATACCTGAAAAATAATATGAAGTGTTGATGAGCTATTTGATGTTAAATATGTATCTAAATCAATGTACCCCTTAGATATATGTTAAACCTGATTAATAAGCAATGTAGAAAATAACTCGACCAACCATCATTGCTTAATCCTTGAATTATGATGAATTCTATGATCAACTTGTTATTGAGACATTAAAAATTTACTACATAAAATATAAATATTTTATTTAGAATATTATATAAGATATGATATTTAAACTTGTCATGTCTTAAATATACTAACTTGTGATAGCCAGATATTATGTTACTATAAAAAAATATATAACAATATGCTTGACTATACCCACCACTCCTCAAGTACTTGACTATATCCAGAAACCTTCCATCACTAGATTAGAAATCCAGGTAGCCTGGCACCATAGTATAGTGAGTTGCTTGCAAGTTGCCATGGTGACCTCAGGTCTGAGGGACACATATATCCATATCCCTTCGCGAGCAACCTGATGCGGAAAAAAAAAGGATGAGGATGATGATGCTAGCACGGATGATGCAAAGGTGGTTATATCTTGTTTTCTTTTAGGGTTTTATCTTGATTCCTGAAGACAAACAAAGGGACAAACATAGGATAAATTGTAACAACGAAACCAATGCTAGCAGGTAGAATCTCTAGAGAGTAGGGATGGAGAACAGGACCCCGGGATTGAGAAACCCCGGTAGGACTAGCTCGCCAAACAATAGCTTACCTGGGAGAAATAGGCACGAACCTCCACGCTTGTCGCACCCGATGACGAGATCGCTCTCACTTGGCGGATGCGGCCTGGATGCCCGAGCAGTCGGTACCCGCGATGGCGCCAGCCTCCAGGTTACGTGATCGTGAAGGTGAAGTGAACCATCTCCGATGCCCGTTGTACCTGGAAAGACCTGAAACAAATCCGTGACAGAATCAATGGAGAGTTGAGGAGTAGTGAAGTAGAAGTAGGGTTAGGGTTAGGGAAGGTTTCAAGCCCGGTGCCTGGAGGGATCCGAAGTCGAAAGGATAGCTTGGGGCCTCGCACCCCGCGACGTCCCGGAGGACGAAGGAATGTGGCCTCTCACCACGCAACGCCCTCAGGCGAAAGAATATGGCCTCTCACCACGCGACGCCCTCAAGCGAAGGAATGTGGCCTCTCACCACGCGACGTCCCGGAGGATGAAGGAAGCTCTCACTCAACCTAGCCTAAGAGACAAGGATTGAAGAAGAGGATGGAACATACAAGCTTTCTTTCATTAATCATCAATAATCCTTTACAAGAGGGGTTTGGGTCCTTTAAATAGGCACCCAAGAGCACTTTGAAATTTAAACTACCCCATTACACTTGGCACCCAAAATTTGGAGGACTTCTTTGGTCGACCAGCTTGGATTGGAATGAATCTTGGCTTGGAGTGGGGCGTTGCACCTTGACTTCCCTCTTTGGGTTGCTTGGTTATGGTAGAAGGCGTGAATGGAGGCTTGATGTCTTCACCATGCCTTTCTTGCTTAACTTCATTATGGAAGGAGGCTTGAGTGGAGGCATGCATCAAGGGATCATGCCTTTCTTGCTTAACTTCTTTATGGAAGGAGTCTTGAATGGAGGCATGCATCAAGGGATTTGAAACTTCTTTCCATGACCGCCCATCCTAGATTGGAAGAGAGCTTGAAGAGGGGAGGGGAAGGGGGCATGGATCAAGTGAGTGGTCCCCTTTCTTGGACACCCAAAACAAACCACATGTCATCACCTCAGTGCGCCACATAAACATATAAGGTGGGCCCTGAGCTGACTGGGCTTCCTTCCAGGTTTGGCTCCAAAAAGACATAAAATTGAGACCCAGACTTACAAAGGACTCAAACTGAGACTCAGACTGAGACTCGACTCGATACATGACTCAGCTTGACCTAATGGGTCAGACATAACTCAAAACAAAAAGGAATAGGTTTGAGGCTTATGGCCTTATTACAGGACTCGATAAAAATAGAATCCTAATCTGAGATCCACAGAGGGTTGAGGAGCCTCTGTCGGATCCTGGTGCCCACACCAGTTCTCTCGGGGTGGGAGGAACTTGACCCCGTCGAGTAAGGGACAGACTAGCTTTGGTACCTCTCCAAGATGTCGGGGTCGATGCGTTGCAAGTCTTCCCGGGTGATCCAAGAGTCATCAGATTCGGGTCGACCTTGCCATCGGACCAAGTAACGTTGGTAGCCTTTGCCCCGGGTGGTGATTGCTTGGTCATCCAGGACACGCTTGATCCGCTCTCCTCTCTCAGGCATATTTAGAGGTGGACACTCAGGTTCAAGTTCACTCTCAAAAGAAAAATCAGGCCCAAATGGCTCGCTAGGTATTTGTGCAGGCTCCCTATACTCGACCAGGTCAGAGATATTGAAAGTCGAGCTAATTCCATAGTCCGGGGGTAACTCTAGCACATAGGCATTGGGGCCCATTCTCCTAATTACTCTAAAGGGACCCGCTCCACGAGCATGTAGCTTCTTAACGGTTCCCGGAGGAAACCGTTCAGGCCTGAGCCTAATCATTACAAAATCTTCTATGTTAAATTCTTTATTTCGCTTTCGGGAATCAGCCAGCTTTATATATGATTAAATTATTTTTCATAGGCGTGTCCCTAGTATGCAATGCAAGTGATCATGCAGATTCTGAGACTCAAGTAGATACGAAAGCAAACTAAACTAGGTATTCCTAGTGGAAGGAATTTATTGGAGTCCTAGGGCCTAAACCTACTAGACCATTGGTTCTCTAGGCTTGACCCTAGTCTGAAAGATACAAGAAAATTCACAGTGGGTCCCTAACAAATTCCATAAGGTGTGCCAGAAGTAGATGGCAAAAGGGGTGGGCTCTACGGAGTCATGCATTTTGGTGATTTCAACAAAAAGTAACCCCATGGCTCTAGAAATGTGAGAAGGCTCAGGGAAGGATAGAAAATAAGGAGGAGGCTCAAAGACTGGTTCAAGGTTTAGGCTACTGACCTTAATGTATGAATGAAGGTCTAAAGGTGTGCTCATCTTAACCTCATGGTCAGTACTAGGAGGATCGATAGGTGCAAGTCCTCGGGTAGGCGGGATGCTCCTAGATAGTGGAGGGCTTGGGAAGGTCTTCGGAACATTCATCTTGAGAATCTATACCTTCATCTACTTCGTTTGATCCTGGCTTGGTCAGTTCTGCTTCAAGGTCTATAGTGGATTCAGGATCATTATCATTTGGGTCCTTGCTAAGTTCTGGGGTATCCTTAATGATTCCATCAGGTGGGAGCTGATCAATTAAATTATCAAGCGATACCTCCTCACATTCTTCTTCTTCTTCTTCATATTCATTAATCAAGCTTATGTCAGGCTCATATATGATTTCCTCAAACTCACAGAAGGGTTCTAATATTTTCTTCTTTGATTCCTCAATGGGTTTGGGTTCAGTTTCAATCGGTTCATCTATAAGTAAGGCAGGGGCGGTGCACTGACTGGCAAGATGCTCAGGTTTATGACACCTATAGTTGTTACCTTGGGGATCGGGTCTCCTCTGGACTTCAATAGCCTTACCCTTGTCCTCTCTACTGTATTGGTGTCGATTTAGACTGGGACGACTAGGACTGGGTTGGGCTAGGCTTGGTCGACTGGGGTCAGATCGATTCGGGCTTGGTCGACTTGGGTAAGCCTGGCTATAACCTTGGGTGGATCCGGGGATGTGGCTTTGGTTCCTAAAAGGCTCAGGTCTTCTGTAGACGAGAGCTCTCTGGAAACGCTCACGGAGCCTAGCGGCTTCCTCTATGGGACCTAGTCTGGCCTCTACTTGATCACATCTATTAGCAAACTGGTTGCTTAATTGAGTCATGGCTTGGGTTAGGGCTTCAATCTGAGTTAGAATTTGGTCCATGGCTTCGGTAGGGGGTGGAGAAGGTGGGTGAAAAGAGGTTCCTGATCTAGTGCACACGCAAACACACAGAATGGTACTATAGTGTGCTAGACCTAGGAGATCTCACCAAATGAAAAGTCAAGAAGACGAACCTGGTAGTAGTAACTTGGCACCTGGTCAGGTAAGCGTAAGGTTAGTGGAGGTTCCTCTTTGCTTGCCTAGACACCAATCTTGCAATTGGCCAGGTAAGCAAACCAACCCACTCCCCTTCGGGACCTAGTCCCTGAACCGCTTGCCTAGACACCAGCTACACAAGCACACACTTCCAAGCAATCTAGCTTGGCCCGACACTTGGGTTGACCCGATTTCATGGGTGTCCCTAGCTCACTAGAGCATATTTACGTCTAATTTATTTTAGTTAATGGCTAGGGTTCGAAATGCCGGGTGGTGGTTTTTGGGCTAGGGACAGGTTATGAACTCCTGACTCTATGTTAACTTGTCGCCCTTAAGTGTTTTATGAACAATGTATGCACACAAATATCCAAGAAAATGACTTAATATTTTATTATTATTATTATTATTATTATTATTATTATTTTTGTGTCTTTCAGATGTATGGATGCTAAGCAAAATGTAAAAATCTAAACATGAACTAAATACATGAACTAACTAAATGAGACAAGAAAGAGATGCTTGCTGAAACTGCAGGCCTGAGATTTTTTCAAGTGGTTTTTCGGCTTGTAGAATTTCTACAGGATGAAATAAAATCTTAGAAAATAACAAAAAAAATCCTATAAATGCAATAGATCCAGCAAAAGAAAAATGAAACAAAACAGAGATTCCTACAAAAAGAAAAAATTAAAATAGTAGACTAATTACAAACTAGACAGAATGCAGAAACTAAATGCAAGAGCACTAGTCCTAGCCTAGGCTCTGATACCAAGAATGATGCGGAAAAAAAAAGGATGAGGATGATGATGCTAGCATGGATGATGCAAAGGTGGTTATATCTTGTTTTCTTTTAGGGTTTTATCTTGATTCCCGAAGACGAACAAAGGGGCAAACATAGGATAAATTGTAACAACGAAACCAATGCCAGCAGGTAGAATCTCTAGAGAGTAGGGATGGAGAATAGGACCCTGGGATTGAAAAACCCTGGTAGGACTAGCTCGCCAAACAATACCTTACCTGGGAGAAATAGGCACGAACCTCCACGCTTGTCGCACCCGATGATGAGATCGCTCTCACTTGGCGGATGCGGCCTGGATGCCCGAGCAGTCGGTACCCGCAATGGTGCCAGCCTCCAGGTTACGTGATCATGAAGGTGAAGTGAACCGTCTCCGATGCCCGTGGTACCTGGAAAGACCTGAAACAAATCCGCGACAGAATCAATGGAGAGTTGAGGAGTAGTGAAGTAGAAGTAGGGTTAGGGTTAGGGAAGGTTTCGAGCCCGGCGCTTGGAGGGATCCGAAGTCAGAAGGATAGCTTGGGGCCTCGCACCCCGCAACGTCCTGGAGGATGAAGGAATGTGGCCTCTCACCACGCGATGCCCTCAGGCGAAGGAATGTGGCCTCTCACCATGCGACGCCCTCAGGCGAAGGAATGTGGCCTCTCACCACGCGACGTCCCGGAGGACAAAGGAAGCTCTCACTCAACCTAGCCTAAGAGACAAGGATTGAAGAAGAGGATGGAACACACAAGCTTTCTTTCATTAATCATCAATAATCCTTTACAAGAGGGGTTTGGGTCCTTTAAATAGGCACCCAAGAGCACTTTGAAATTTAAACTACCCCATTACACTTGGCGCCCAAAATTTGGAGGACTTCTTTGGCCGACCAGCTTGGATTGGCATGAATCTTGGCTTAGAGTGGGGCGTTGCACCTTGACTTCCCTCTTTGGGTTGCTTGGTTTTGGTAGAAGGCTTGAATGGAGGCTTGATGTCTTCACCATGCCTTTCTTGCTTAACTTCATTATGGAAGGAGGCTTGAGTGGAGGCATGCATCAAGGGATCATGCCTTTCTTGCTTAACTTCTTTATGGAAGGAGTCTTGAGTGGAGGCATGCATCAAGGGATTTGAAACTTCTTTCCATGACCGCCCATCCTAGATTGGAAGAGAGCTTGAAGAGGGGAGGGGAAGGGGGCATGGATCAAGTGAGTGGTCCCCTTTCTTGGGCGCCCAAAACAAACCACATGTCATCACCTCAGTGCACCACATAAACAGATAAGGTGGGCCCTGAGCTGACTGGGCTTCCTTCCAGGTTTGGCTCCAAAAAGATACAAAATTGAGACCCGGACTTACAAAGGACTCATACTGAGACTCATACTGAGACTCAGACTGAGACTCGACTCGATACAGGACTCAGCTTGACCTGATGGGTCAGACATAACTCAAAACAAAAAGGAATAGGTTTGAGGCTTATGGCCTTATTACAGGACTCGATAAAAATAGAATCCTAATCTGAGATCCACAGAGGGTTGAGGAGCCTCTGTCGGATCCTGGTACCCACACCACAACCCTTTGACAGAAGGGAGCTCTTCAGATGGTCATGTTCAGTTAAATGTCACACATTTCACTTGCATGTCACACCACTGTTATCACACTCCTTGGTTAAGAGAACAACCAACAAATGTGACATACAACAACCTACACTTGATACATCCTCGTCCTATAACAATGTATCATTTAGTTGTGAACCAGTTTAAGAATTACTTAATATATCCTCTCTATATCAAACAATGTAGTTCTAAGGACTCCATCATACAAGAGTTCATTTCAGAAAATGTAAATATAATGAACAGCCAAAAATAACTTTTATTTATTAAAGAATTTATAAATAAAATATAAGATAGCACAACCATCTACAGCCTAGATGATTGGCTTTGGGACATAATTCCCAATACCTGGAGGTTCCTCTTGTCATTATATAAGAATTGATTAAGCCAGACCAGGTTTGGAGCCTTGGTTGGGTGCCTCTCCCAGAGTATCTCCTATGGAAGGGGTATAAGCTCTTTAGAGCCTCGTTGGACAAGGTTTGAGGTTCCCGAGAGAAGGTCTTCTTACAGGGGGTGTAGCTAGTATGCTACAGAGCCTGCCCCCTTGGTGGGACGATCCCCTGCGAAAGGTTTAATGGGCATGCCATAGGATTTGGAGCCATGATTGAGTGCTTCCATAGATTTGGGGCCACGGTTGAGTGCCATAGGATCAGGGGGTGCAGATGGTGCAATACAGGGCCCAGAGCTTTGGCAGAGCATTCCTCTTATGAGAGGTGTAGATGGCATGCTACGAAACTTGAAGCCCTGGTGGAGCACCCATCTTGTAGGAGACACAAGTGGCGTACTATAGGGCCTGGAGCTTTGATGGAGTACTCGCTTTGCAGGAGATGCAGGCAACGTGCTACAGGGCTTGGAGTCTTGGTGGGGTACTCGCCTTGTAGGAGATGCAGGCGGCATGCTACAGGGCCTGGAGCCTTGATGGGGCACTCGTCTTACAAGAGAATCATGGTTAGTCCGATGGAGATGCTGATGCCGTGCTCAAGTGTCACCATCTAGGGCTCCCTCGTGTCTATCCTTCGGGAGTCACGTTTTGCCTGCCACCACTCCTCCTACTATGGTCAGGGGAATGTCTTCCTGCCTCTGGAGACTTGGTTTAGCCATGAGCTCGACTGGCCCGAAGCTCTCGTCGACTAGGAGCTCACCCTGGATGGGAACTCGACCTTGGTTGGGAGCTTACCCTGGACGGGAGCTTGACCTCGGTTGGGAGCTCACCTCGGATGGGAGCTCGACCTTAACTGGGAGCTTGACTTCAGACGGGAGCTCGACCTTGGCTGGGAGCTCACCTTGGATGGGCCAGGTGGCGCTCTCCACTACCTCGTCGGCCAGCTGTGTATGACATGGGTGCCATGTCAGTGGCTTGCCACATTATAGCCTTCATTATAAAATTTTATTTCTTTGATACATCAAAGTATGTATACTATCGGATCATAAAAATTTTAGCTCATCAACAAGAGGTCTTAGATATACATCAATATTTCTACCAGGATGTCGTAGTCCAGGAATGACTAATGTAAGAAATATGTTATATTTTTTTATGCACATCCTAGGTGACAGATTGTGTAGAATAATAAAAACTAGCCAACATAAATAAGGAGCCGCTATATGATTGAATTGGATAAACCACTACAAGAAAATGGAATATTAGTATGATAATTAACGATGGCTTGTTAGAGATATATAACGATAGTAAAAATGATGGCAAAAAATGCCCTCACTAATACTATTAGTGATGGCATCAGCGATGATAAAGACAGTCACTAATAATTTTTAAAATTTAAAAATTAATTTTTTAAAAAAGATTATTAGTGACTCAATTATAACTATTATCGATGACACACTCACCATTGCTAATAATATATTGCATCCCAAGAAATTTTATTATGGAGAAAAAAGTATTAGCAATGAAGCTCTTATCTTTAACGATGATAAAAAGTCATCACTAATAAATTCATGGATATTAAGGCATTATCAGCAAAGCTTATTAACGATGATACTTTACCATTGATAATATGTTATTATGTATGTTGACCCCTGAAGTGATTTTGATGATAACAAAATATTGGAGCATACATTTGGTTATCTAACAACTCTTCAAATGATTGACAAGTTTTGTAGGACAACTACATTGACACACTTTTTAATCCCTACAATCTTTAATGTTTTGTGTTGAGTTGTAAAGTATTTAGAATCTTGTAAAGAAGAACCCTACAAAAATTTTCTATTAAAATCAAGTTTAAGGGTTACTTCTAGTAGTCCTTCTTGCTTCAAGTTTTCTTGAATTTATTGTAAGTAGTTCTTGAAGAGATCTTTAAAGCATGGGACAAGTGTTCTGGAAGTTTGAAGTTGATCTGGCTGAAGAACCACCTTCGAGCCGACTGGAAGGACAACCCAGCCGACTCTGGCACCGGCACTGAAGACAAGTTCTCAGGCACATAGATTCCAGCCGACTGGAATTCAGCCCAGCCGACTCGTCCAGAGTGAGGTATTTTCTCAACTGTAGAAGCTAGCCGACTGGCACTCAGCCCAGTCGACCCGAACTTCATCCGAGCTGACTCGAAGTTTGTCCAAGCCGACTGGAATGACGGGGTCACCTCCAACGGCTAGTTCCAGTTCTCAATTTTTGAATTCCAAAAGTGCTCCAACGGTAACCTGTCACCTCCCAACGGTCTACAACATTCAAAATCAAGGGAAGGTAGCTGAAGTCTCTATAAATAAGGTATGAGAACATCCTTGAAGAGGCTGATGAATTATTGAGCATTTATTGAACACTTATTGAAGTGAAGAGAGAGAGAGAGCACTAGATCTTTAAAGTCTGTCTTCAAGTCTGCAACAACTCTTACCAGAAGCTTGAAGCACCTTTTTGAGGAAAGCAAGGAAGCCATTGAAGTGCATTGAAGAGTATTCAGTGGATCTTCACTCGAGCTGCATTGGCAACCACCCAGACAATAGAGTTTGTCTTTATTGTTGCTTTTTTTTTCCTATCATTTAGAATATCTGGGTTATTGGTGAGCCCGGTTGTAAAAACCAAATAGATTTCTTTGGTGAGCCCGGTTTCAAAAATCAAAGTGTAGTGGTTGGGATTGTGAGCTTGTAAAACAATTCGACTGTATTCCGGTTTAGGGGATATAGTGGAAATCCCGAGTGGTGAACTTGGGTAGTGGACGTAGGAGTTGGGTTGCTCCGAACCACTATAAACCTGCTTTGTTTGTGTTGTGTTTGTTTTATCTTTTAGCTTCTGCATTCTTACTCTGAGTAACACAGCACCTAACCACTAAAAGGAATTACTTGTGCACTTACTTGCGAAAATTTTGTAATTCCCAATTCACCCCCTCTTGCGACTAAGCCACCTGGGCAACAATGTATAGCATCAATGATAGCAAAGGTGGTTGCTAATAATTTTAATTTTTAAAATTACTTTTGGAAAAGATTATTGGCGATGTAATTATAACTATTAGCGATGGTAAATATTCCATCACTAATAATAATCACATCCCAAAAAATTTTATTATGGAGAAAAAGAATTAGCGACAATGTTTTTATCTTTAGCAATAGCACATAGCCATCACTAATAATGTCATGAAAATCAAGGCATTACTAATAAATATTATTAGAGACGGCATTTTGCCATCGGTAAATGTTATTACTGATAGGAAAAAAATAGCGATGGCAGAAATCACTAATAATTTTCTTTAAACCCCCTGCCCAATTTTTCCTCATTCCCTGCTTGGCTCTTCATTTTTCGTTGCCCCCCGCCCCTTCCTGCTTGGCTCTTCATATTCCCTCACCCCCCTCTCACCTCCAGGTGACTCTCCTTCCTGCTCCCATCGATGACTATACCATCGGTGCTTATGTTGCAGCCAAGCTCCCACGACCCCTTCCGGTGCCTCTCGATCCCACTCCCACCATTGCATGTATCACAGCCAAGCTCCCATGTCCCCTCTGGTGCCTATATCGCTGCCCCTCCTTGCTCCTATCGGTGCTTATGCTGCTATGGAGCTCCCTCGGTGCCTCTCATTCTCACTCCTACTAGTGCCTGTATTGCCACCGAGCTCCCATGCCTCCCTCGGTGCCTGTACTGTCACCTTTCCTTCCCCCTCTCACCAATGCTTGTATTGTCCCGCCGAGATTCCCCCTCTCCATCGGGTGCATCTTCTTCCTTTAGGTTTCCTTCCTACATGCCATCGACTGCCGAGATTCTCCTCCCCATCGGTGCCTCTCCTTCCCCAGGTGCCATCATTCATGCCTCCTTCCCCCATGTGCTTCAGTATCCCCTGTCACTAGATCTATGCTTCAGTACCCCCTGCTGCCATATTCGTGTTCCAGTTTTTCTGCACCGCTAGTTTTATCCATCATCTGTGGGGCTTGTGATGATTATTAATGATGATGATGGCGATGATAATAGAGCCATCATTAGAAATTTAACTTATATTTAATTAATTAATCAATTATTTATTTAGTTAAGTAGTTAATTAATTAATTAATTAGTTAGTTAAGTAATTATTCATTAATTAATTAATTTTTAATTAATTAATTAATTAATTTGTTAGTTATTTAGTTAATTAATAAATTATTAAAGAATTAGTTATATATTTATTTAATTTGTTAATTTATTAATAATTAATTAATTAGTTATTTATTTAATCAATTAGATGTTTATTAATTAATTATTTAATTAAGTGTACATGGATGCGTGTCTTGTATTCGTGCCACCCTTGTATTTCAGGGCATTCAGGAAGCCTTCCTAAATTGTACGAGGGGTCCTGCCATTACTGGCGAGGTATAGAGTTTTGGAGTTATTTCTAAAGCTCTTAGAAAAATTATTTATTTGTTATTCATCTATATTTGACTGTCGTCATCCTTTGTATTATTATATTTTAATGTATATGAACTGTTATTATTTATGAATTAATATTTTATAATATTATCATATTTTAATATATATGAACTATTGTTATTAATAAATTCATGTTTTATAATTATGTATTAATTTAACTAAATTGATTAGGTATTGATTTTTACAAAATTTGTATTATATAGAACCGTAGACCCATCAATTGATTAATGTATATGTTCTGTGGCATCCATATATTTATATATTTTTATGTAGGTGAAAGAATTATATACATTGATCAATTAATTATCCAGTTAGGACAGTTTAGAAATTATAAATAATTCTATAGATAATTATAGTAATCAAATAATATATTAAGGATTCGATAAAAATTTTAGACAATATTTTTTTTTGATTCTCCTCGCACATCTTTAGTCATGTAAGGAGAACTAAGAAGAAATACTGTCAAAATTTCTAGTCGGTCTCTATTATATAACATTTAATTACTGTAATTGACTTATAAAATTAATACAATTACTGAATGAGATAGGATCTATCTTTACCTATTAGTTAATTATAGGATGCATTAAATGATACAAGAAGATTACTGGGATACTAAGTTCGTATCTCATTATTAAAGATAAAATTAGGAGAATGAGAATGATCAGAGGTGACATTTCAGATACGAGATATACGAGCTTTGATGCCTAGATGGAGGCCATCATTGAGAGGTGCTTAGACTTCGAAGTGTTATCCAAGAAAAGAGAGATGGGGCTTTAAAGAAGAGTACCTAAGCAAGAACATAATCTTTATGATAGAGAGGCATATGAATGTTTCGCTAGAGGTGAAGCAAAGGGAGTCATAGGTCTAGAAGTTAATCGCAAGTAGGGAGTATTATTCATTGGCCTCTTTAGATATTTGGTATCTTTCAATTTTTTTATCTAATTTTTCTTCCACTTGTTCCTCCTCTTTTTCTTCTTTCTAGTTGTCCCTTTCTTGGATAGAAAAGATTTAACCAAGAAGAAGAAGAATAGAAGGAAGGGGGAGAAGATGAAGAAAAGGATGAATAATCAGATGAAGAATATGAAAGGTACCAAACATTTGAAAATGTTGATGAGTAGTGCTCCTTGCTTGTGATAAATTTTGGATCTTTGATTTTCTATGCTTACCTCTTACAAAGTATCCTTGTACCTCTTTGTTGTGAAGATTTTGCTCTTGCTTAAGTATTCTTCTTTGAAGCTTCAACTTTTTTTTCTTGGACTTCACTTCTAAGTCTAAATACCTCTTAGCAATGATTTCCATCTAGACATCCAAGCTCTTATGTCTCGCATCTGGAATGTCATCTCCGGTCATTCTCATTTTTTTGAGTTTTATCTTTAGTAATAGAATACGTACTCAATATTCTCACAACCTTTTCATATCATTTTATTTCTTGTATTACAATTAATTATTTTAAATACTTGTTAAGTATTTTTTCTTATATTTGTATATGCAAAATTCTTAGATAGTGTGTCATGGACTATAGTTAGATGGATCGTTGAGTAGTAGATGGAATGATTTTTGCTGAATATAAGGAAGGTGTCAAGTACTTCTATGATTATACTTTTGAAAATGCAGTACTCTTATTTCAAGGACATGCTTATTATCCTTGTAATAGATGTATCAATAGAGAAATGCATGATAGGGATATAATAACTATTCATATATATATCATAAATTAATGCCAAACTACAAGTATTGGTACCTGCATGGGGAGACATGGGAGATAGTTGCAAGGGTTAGAGTTAGGAGATAGGGACATAGATAGAATGGTAGACATGGTTATGGATACAGTTGATCCTGAATTTGATTAGGATATGGAGGGCAATCTAGAAGCTAACAGCGATGATTTCTATCATATATTAAAAGATGTTGATGAACCATTATGGCTAGGATATGAAACATATATAATATTATCAGCTATGTCATAGTTATTGAGTTTGAAGGCAGAGTTAAATATGATGGTCAATTATTATGATAGGATGATAGCAATAATAAAGAACATGCTACCGAAGGAGGAGAAGCTTATTGGAGACTTTTATATTTCAAAGAAAATGATGAAAGGGTTAGGCATGGATAAGAGAAAATAGATGCATGCATGCATGTCATAATTATTGCATATTTTCTACAATGAGAATCAAGTGAAGAGTTCATGTGACGTATGTGGTTAAAGCCAATTTAAGTTGAGGCAAGAAGGTAGAATCAGAATGATATACCATATAAAGTTTTTCGATACCTTCTTCTAACTCCTAGGCTTTGGGGACTTGTCTAAGAGTACTGTGAGATAGATAAGATGTCACAAAGAAGGAATTCACAAGCATCTGATAAGATATGTCATCCATCGAACAGTGAGACATGGAAGAAATTTGATACTTGCCATTCTTTATTTACTCAGGAATCATGCAATGTTCAACTAGCTTTATCTATGGATGGGTTTATATTGTTCACTCATGTAGTGACCCCTTATTCATGTTGGCCAGTCTTTATTACTATATACAATCTATCACCTGGGATGTGCATGAATGAGCATAATATCTTTCTTACACTAGTCATTCCTGAATCATGATATTCTGGTACAAATATTGATGTATATTTGAGGCTTCTTATTAATGAGTTAAAGTTTTAATGGTCCAATAGCGTATGTACTTATGATACATCAAAGAAGCAGAATTTTGTAGTGAAGACTATACTGATATGGAATATTAGTAATTTTCTTGCTTATGCGATGCTATCAAGATGGAGTACTTATGAAAAGCTAGTATTTTCATATCGCATGGAGAATAAAAAAATATTTTAGCTTGAGCATGGTCATAAGCCCTACTGGTCTGATTGTCATCATCAATTTATTTCCAAGCACATCATCCATTTTGAAAGTAGCAGGGTAATTTCATGAGGAATAAGATAGAGAAAGATCATGCACCCCAGTGCTTTAGTGGTATGGAAGTCTTTTAGAAGGTATCCCAAGTTGATGAAGTCCAGTTTGACATTCTGTTTGACAAATAGAAATCTCGGGATTTTAGTAGAACTCATAATTTGGTGAAGCACAACTTCTTCTAAGAGTTGCCATATTCGTCATAATCTTCATGTCATGCACATTGAAAAGAATGTATTCGATAAAATTTTTTATACTATTATGGATGTCAAGGGCAAGACAAAGGATAATCCCAAGGCTCAAGCATATATGCATAATATATGTAGGCATCCTCTGTTAGAACTGGTTGAGATGTCACTTAAAAATTTTTGAAGTTGAAAGCATCTTATACCTTAACAAGAGAGTAGTTGAAGGACGTATATGAATGGTACAAAAATCTTAAATTCATAGATGGTTATGCCAGTAACCTAGCTTGATGCATCAATATTAAAGATTGCAGGTTTCGTGGACAAAAGAGCCATAACTGTCATGCCTCCATGAAATGATTATTACTATTAGCTTGGCATGATCTCCTTCACAACTCTATATGAAGTTCTTTGACTGAGTTTAATCTTTTCTTCTGAGACATTTATGCTACCGAATTATCTACGAACTATATCTCCAGTCTTGAGGCTAGCAGTATAGAGATCATATAAAAGTTAGAGAAGATATTTTTTCTTAGCTTCTTTGACTCCATGGAGCACCTCATGATTCATCTGGCATATAAATCTAGGATAGGGGGACCAGGGGACCAGGACAGTACAAGTGGATGTGTCCATGTGAAAGATATATGTACAGCTGAAGAAAAAAGTTAAAAATAAGGTCAGAATCGAAGGTTCTGTTATGGAGGCTTACATAATAAAAGAAATTTTAAATTTTAGTTACACTACTTTAATTCCAAAGTGCAGACAAAGTTGACTCAAGTTGACCGAAATAATGATAGTGGTGGTGAGGGATCAGTGTGAGAGATCTTAATATTTATCTATCTCGCTCATGAATTTGGTCACGAGGTTTGCTAGATTTTAACAGATACTAAATTTTAATAGGTTCATACATATTGTTTGCTAAACTATGATGAGATTGATCCATACATTGAGTAAGCATCCATCACATTCCAAACTTTTTAATCAATTATTATGATATATTAATTTTATATATGTTTAGGGATTTGATTGAATGCTCTGATAGGATAACCCAAAAATAAATGAGTAAGAAATTTTTGCAGGATGCTCACAAAACTTTGCACATTGGTTCCATCAACTGGCAAGCATCCATTGACATTTCATCTATTTTAATTTTTTTCAATTTATTCTTTTATACTATGCAGGCTATAAAAGGGGAGACTTTATTCCTAAAAAGTTAAAACCATTAGCTTACATGCCAGTAAAATATATGACATGTTGTAATGGCTATAACGTTAATAATTTTAAATTTTATATCCATGAATATGGATATCATAAGAGCATAATGAACAACGGTCTATATATAAAGGGCAGCTGATGGGAAGGGTCGGAGAGTGACTACTATAGAATTCTCGAACAAGTGATCAAGTTGACCTACATTGAAGATAATAGTATCATTCTATTTTAGTGTCAATAGTTTGATAATAACAATGGTATGAAAGTTGATCCACGATACATACTTATTGAAATTAAATATGGATCAAAAATATATATCGATGAGTCATTTATGCTAACTCAATAAGCTACTAAAGTATATTATACTCCTTTTCTATCAAGAGAGAAAGGAAAGATTGGTAGGCTATATGCAAGATTAAATTTTGAGCTATTCATTATGAGCTTGAAGAAGAAAAGAAGAGCCTTATTTATTAGAATACTTTCAGGAGGATAAAACATTAGGAGTTCAGCAGTCCTACATCGATATAGAGTTGGATGCTCTAGGAATTCTCCTATATGATGGCCAGCATGAGGAGATAGATCATATTGAGTTTATTTTAAGGGATAATCCTATCCAAGAAGGGAAAGGAGAGGAAGAAGAAGAAATGGAAGAGGAGGATGAAGATGATGAAATGGAAGAAAAGGATGAATCAAAAGAAGAATCCAAAGGATATCAAATTTCTGAAGAGACTGATGGGTAGTGCTAAGTATATAATCCTTGAATCATTTTAAAGACTTATCTTCCATCATTTTAAATTTTATGTTGCTATCCATAATTATATAATTAATTAGATGAATCTGTTAATTTTTATTTTCAGAGATTATATATCATGTCTTCTAGAAGTCGGATGAGTACTAGTTGAGGAGAGAGCTCTAGAGGACAGAGCTCTCAAGAAGAGAGTGATTAATCATGCTAGCATCTTATATGGTGATGCACCACTCACATCACACAGTAAACTAAAAAATTTAAATATTTTTATATTATTTTTTATATTATTTAATATAATATTCTTTATATTAGATATTTTTTAATCAGGTTTGGATAAAATAGGATCACCAGTGATCCCATAGTTATAGGCAGCAACGACCAGCTCATCTCAGACTCAGTATCATGGTCGAGGACCCACTCGGCTTATAACATTTCTGACTCCATCGGAGGATAGACAGCTAATCTACATTCAAAGCTACTTATAAGTACTACATCTTTATATTAAAATATTTAAAATTTAATCTTTATAAAGTTAACATATATTATTGAATTTGTAAATTATAGTTCATTCCGAGAGCCTGGAGTTTCTCAGGTGGTTACCAGAATCATTTATCGACTGATGCTAGGACTGGTGAATGAGTTCTCTAGTTGGTCATTGGGAGCTCATGATATGGCATAGCAAATATTCCTGGTAAGTCAAATATATATAATTTGAAAATTCAAGAAATGATTGTATTTTATTTATTTAATACAAGCTTGCTTCTACTTCTAGGAGTACACCTATTTGATATTGTTGGCTTTGGCTCCTTAGTTTTGATGATTAACAAAAGGTTGAGTATATGTTTGGACTAATGTTTCATTTCAAATAAAGTTTCAGGCCTTAGGTTATTCAAAAAGAGTATCAAGAGTACAATGATGAAACCAAGCTTGCTTGATTTGGAAAAGAGCTCTTCTACCTTAAACAAGATCAAATTTCTCATATTGGACCTTCATATTAATAAGTAATTGACAAAAGAAATAAAGGCCTAAAGAAACTCAAGCATGGCACGCACCTCTCCAGAGTTTCAGAAAATTTCAGACCAGAGGTCGACCTCCAGAGGTCGACCTCCAGAGGTCGACCTCCAGAGGTCGACCTCCAGAGGTCGACCTCCAGAGGTCGACCTCCAGAGGTCGACCTCCAGAGGTCAACACCTTGCCAAAGGTCGACCACCAGAGGTCGACTCATGAAGAAAAGAAAAGTTCAGCAAGGCCGGCATGGCAAAATTTCAGTGGCACATTTCAAAGGTCACCACCTGAGGTCGACACCTGTCCAGAGGTCGACTCATCACCTGAGAATTCAAACTGGGTAGAACTATAGTTTTCTAGATTTTTGCCTAAGATAAACTGGAGGTCGACTCATGAGGTCGACACTTGACCCAGAGGTCGACTCATGAGGTCGACTCATGGTATAACGGCTAGTTTTTCTGAATTTTTGATTTGATTTCTAACGGCCATAAACGGTCATATTTTTGATTCTAACAGTCTTGTGGAGTTGTTTCAGCTTGAATGAAGTATTTAACCTCCACCTAACTTCAAAAAAGAAAAGGAGACAAAGTGAAAAAGAAGAGAGTAAAAGTACAAAGCTTTCAATCAATCCTAAGCCAAAAAGAGAGAAAATCCAATAGATTCCTTAGCCAAAAGCTTTCCATTTTTGAGGAATCCAGCTTTCAAGTCTTTGGCATTTAGAGAGGTCCAAGATTCCAAGAGGAAGACTTGAAGAGTCTCCAACAAGAGCTACATCGAATTGTTTTTTACTCAAAAAGGAGTTTGTCTTGTTTTTATTCATTGTATTCATACTCTATTTGTGCTAGCCTAGTTTCAAGAAAATTTGAAACTAGTGTGAGGTTTGTTGGTGAGCCAATTGATAAAACCAACTAGGGTTGCTTGTAAGCCCGAAGCCAAAACAAGTGTGTAAGGTTTGTTGGTGAGCCTAGGTAACAAAACCAACTTAGGTTTTGACTTGTGAGCCTTGTAAAACAAGTCGGCTGTAATCTAGAGAAGATTATAGTGCAAATTTCCAAGTGGAGCTTAGGGAGTGGATGTAGGTGCTAGGTGTACCGAACCACTATACGTTTTGTGTGTTTGCATTGCTTTACTCTCTATTGCTCTTTAATTATTGTTATCTTTCATTACTTCCGTTGCATAATTACTTGAGCACTATCACTCTTCACATTTGAAATTGATAGCACATATATTGCTTTAATTTTTTAAAAAAGATCCAATTCACCCCCCTCTTGGGCACCATATCTGGGCAACAAGTGGTATCAGAGCACCGGTACTCTCTTGTAGGTCCAACGATCTTGAGTGAAAGATCATGGCCGCCCCAATTGGAATGGGTGTAGTTGAAGGTCAAGCATCAAATCGCCCTCCTTTCTTTAATGGCATAAACTACACATACTGGAAAACTCATATGCGTATTTATTTACAAGCTGTAGATTATAATATATGGAGAGTAATTACTAAAGGGCCTCATCAGCCCACTCACTTGGTTAATGGCATTATCATCCCAAAATCTGAAGAAGAATGGGATGACAATGACATCAAACAAGCTGAGTTAAATGCAAAGGCGATGAATTTGCTATTCTGTGCACTTGACCCAAGTGAATTTAACAGAATATCAAATTATATTTCTGCCAAAGAAATTTGGGATACACTTGAGGTTACCCATGAGGGTACATACCAAGTGAAGACCACAAAGGTGAACATGCTCATTCATACGTATGAGATGTTCAGGATGGAACCAACTGAAAGTATTAGTGAGATGTATACTAGATTTACCAATATAGTAAATGGTACGAGGAGTTTGGGAAAGATTATATCTAATGGTGAACTTGTTAACAAACTTCTCAGGTCTCTTCCGGCTTCATGGGATGCAAAAGTAACGGCCATAGAAGAAGCCAAGGATGTCAATACTCTACCTCTTGAGCAGCTTCTTGGATCATTGATGACTTATGAGCTTTCACTAAAACAGAAGACAGTGGACAATGACAAGAAAAAGAAAGCCATAGCCTTCAAGTCCACTACAAAGGAAGAGTCAAGTGATGAATCAGAAGAAGAAGCTGATGATGATGAGACAGCCCTCATTACAAGGAAATTCAGAAGATTCATGAGAAAGAAGAAGGGCTTCTACAAGAAAAGGCCATAAAAAGGTGATTACAATAAAGATAAAGAGAAAGAAAAAGAAAGGGATCCACCCATCTGCTTCGAGTGCAAGAAGCCTGGACATTATAAAATGGATTGCCCTTTGCTTAAAAAAGAGTGAAGGATGTTGAGAAAGAAAGTCCATGATGGCTACCTGGAGTGAGAGTGAGGACTCCAGCAGTGATGAAGAGCAGCAGGAAGTCGCCAACCTGTGTTTCATGGCCAATGAAGATGATGAGGTAAATTCTGAACTTGAAAATGAATTTACTTTTAATAAACTACATGATGCTTTTGATGATTTAGTTATGGAATATGAAAAACTAAAACTGAAAAATAAGAAATTAAGAAAGCTAAATCAAGAGCTTACCAAAAATTCAGATAAGTTTTCAACTGAAATTGAAGATTTAATTCAAGAAAACAAGAAATTAACTGAATATGTAAAGACCTTGAAAAATGATAAGGACAATCTTATAAAAGAAAAGGATTCTTTGAAAAATAATAGAAGTTTTGAAACTAATGAGAAAATTGAAAAACAAAACAAAGAACTGTTGCTTCAAAACAAGAATTACAAAGAAGAGTTAGAAAAAGTGAAACCTTTTGTAGAAAAGTTTACTTATAGTTCAGAAAAATTAAGTATGCTTTTAAACAGTCAACATGCAGTTTTTAACAAAGCTGGACTTGGATTTAAGTCACAGAATTAGCAAAAACTTTTCAAAAACTTTTTCATACCTGCATCTTCTAATATTACCTGCTATGCATGTGGTAAGTTAGGATACAAATCATATATTTGTAATAGAAGAAAATCAAGTACCTTTGGAAAGATTTGGGTTCCAAAAGGAACCAATTTGTCTAACCCTAAAGGACCCAAGATGACTTGGGTACCTAAAGTTTCAACTTGATCAATTTTTGCAGGTGTGTCTTGCAACCAAAAATAAAAGAAGAATGTGGTATCTGGACAGTGGTTGCTCAAGGCACATGACTGGGGATGTGAGGCAATTCTCATCACTAGTAGCTATAAATGGTGGAAATGCTATTTTTGGTGATAATGGAAAAGGTAAAATCGTCGGAATTGGTAAAATCCATATCACCCCTAATGCTTATGTAGATAATGTATTATTTGTTGATGGCTTGAAGCATAATCTTTTCAGCATTAGTCAGTTTTGTGATAAGGGTTTTAAAGTAATTTTTGAATTATCTTTGTGCATGGTGTCTAGTCTAGATGTCAATGGCATCAAGTTCACTGGTCATAGGCATGGAAACATTTACATGGTTGATCTTGATGATCTAGCCATGGAAAGTGGTCAATCCCTAGTGGCTAGGGAAGCCAAGGCAAGTGAAACTAGTTGGCTTTGGCATCGCAGGCTAGGGCATCTAGTATGCATTTGATTTCAAAATTAAACAAAAAGAATCTTGTAAAAGAATTGCCAAAACTCACATTCGAAAAAGATAAGATTTGTGTTGCATATCAATTTGGAAAACAAACTAAATATACTTTCAAACCTAAAGGAGTAGTATCTACTACTAGAACCATTGAATTATTGCATATGGACCTCTTTGGACCAACCAGAACAACTAGTTTGGGAGGTAAGAAATATGGGCTAGTAATTGTAGATGATTACTCACGATTTACTTGGGTAATGTTTTTAGCTCATAAAGATGAAACGTTTTCAGCTTTTGTTAAATTTCATAAAAGGGTTTCAAACGAAAAAGATCTCACTATTGTTTCTTTGCGTAGTGATCATGGAACTGAATTTGACAATCATGATTTTGAAGTTTTTTATAATGATAATGGCATTAGTCATAATTTTTCTGCACCTAGGACACCTCAACAAAATGGGATGGTAGAAAGAAAAAACAGGACTCTTGAAGAAATGACACGCACAATGCTTTGCGAAAACGATTTACCTAGATATTTTTGGACAGAAGCCATTAATACTTCCTGTTACATTTTAAATCGTGTTTTAATTCAACCTATTTTGAAGAAAATACCATATGAGCTTTGGAAAAATCGAAAACCTAATCTTAAATATTTTCGTGTATTTGGTTGCCGCTGTTTCATATTAAACAATGGCAAAGACAATATCAGTAAATTTGATGCCAAGTTAGATGAGGGTATCTTCTTAGGATACTCTACTTCTAGCAAGGCATACAGGGTCTTCAACAGAAGAACTTTTAGTTGAAGAATCAATTCATGTAGTATTTGATGAAACTAACGAAAAATCTTCTAGAAAAGAAGATTCTATTGATGATGAAACAGGTACAAAGAAGCTTGAACAATTGACAATCAATGAAGATGTGCCCAAAGGAGATGATGATCAAGAAAATGAAGATCAAATTCAAGAGATCAATGCAACTTCACCAAAACCTTTACCTAAAGAGTGGATGTATGTACACGGACACCCTAAAGGGCTAATTATTGGTGATCCGTCAAAGGAAGTAAGTACACACTCTTCTATCAGAAATGTTTGTGATTATTTAGCTTTTGTTTCTCAAATAGAGCCTAAGTCAATTGAAGAAGCTGAAAAAGATTGTAACTGGATTAATGCCATGCAAGATGAACTAAATCAATTTAAAAGAAATAGCGTTTGGACTTTAACTGAAAGACCCCCTAATATTTCTGTAATTGGCACAAAATGGGTTTTTAGAAATAAACTTGATGAACATGGTATTGTAACTAGAAACAAAGCTAGACTTGTTGCTAAAGGCTACAACCAGGAAGAAGGGATTGACTTTGATGAAACCTTTGCTCCTGTTGCTAGGCTGGAAGCAATTAGACTTTTACTTGCTTTTGCTTGTTTTATGGATTTCAAGTTATTTCAAATGGATGTTAAAAGTGCCTTTTTAAATGGATTTATTGAAGAGGAAGTTTATGTTGAACAACCTCCTGGTTTGAAAATCATGAATTTCCTAACCATGTCTTTAAATTGCATAAAGCATTGTATGGTTTAAAGCAAGCTCCTAGAGCTTGGTACGATAGATTAAGTTCATTTTTGATGAAGAATGATTTTTCTAGAGGTAATGTAGATAATACATTATTTTTGAAAAAGAAAAATGATGATCTCTTCGTAGTACAAATCTATGTAGATGATATTATTTTTGGTGCTACTAACGAATGTCTTTGTCAAGAGTTTGCAAAGTTAATGCAGAGTGAGTTCGAGATGAGCATGATGGGAGAACTCAACTTCTTCCTCGGACTCCAAATTAAGCAAACCAAAGAGGGGATCTTCATCAACCAAGCCAAGTATACAAGGAAAATATTGAAAAAGTTTGGGATGGAGACTACCAAACCAATAGGTACCCCTATGAGCTCTTCATGTAAATTAGACAAAGATGAATGTGGTAAATCAATAGACCAAAAATTATATAGAGGCATGATTGGTTCATTGCTATATCTAACTACCAGTAGATCAGATATAATATTTAGTGTTTGTATGTGTGCACGTTTTCAGTCTGCTCCTAAAGAATCACATCTCTTACCTGTAAAACATATATTTAGATACTTATCTGGGTCAATTGAAATTGGTCTTTGGTACTCTAGAGAGTCATCATATGAATTGATTGCTTATTCTGATGCTGATTTTGCTGGGTGTAAACTTGATCGTAAAAGTACTAGTGGAACATGTCAATTCATAGAAGTTAATTTGATTTAATGGAGCAGCAAGAAACAGAATTCGGTTGCTCTATCTACGACGAAGCCGAATATATAGCAGCCGGAAGCTGTTATGCTCAGATTCTATGGATCAAACAATAACTCGAGGACTTTGGCATCAAACTAACTAAGACACCCATAAGATGTGATAATACTAGTGCAATCAATTTAACGAAAAATCCTGTACAACATTCAAGAAGCAAACATATTGAAATAAGACATCACTTCATAAGAGATCACGTTCAAAACTCTAATATGTTGTTAGAATTTATTTGTACTGATTATCAATTGGCTGATATATTCACAAAACCATTGAATGAAGATAGATTTTGCATGATCAGAAGAGAATTGGGAGTCATTGACCCTTTTGCTTGAAACTCTTCAATTTCCTTCAAAATTCCTCAAAAATTATTTATAAATTCTCAAATATATTTAAAGCTTCTTTAAGAATTCATTCTAAATTTTATCATTTTTTTTTATTTTACCAAATTTTATTTTGACTAGTTTATTTTCGAAGGTCGACACTTAAAATTTCGGAGGTCGACACTTGGGGTTGACCCCTGAAATTTTTGAGAGGTCGACACTTGGTCGGAAAACCTTCTTTTAAAACCCGTCCGCGAGCCCTATTTCCTCCATTTCTTTTCTTTTTCTCCTTCGTGTGGTCCCCCTCCAATGTTCCTAAGCTCTGAATAGTGGATTTCCAACCCTCTCCCTCCTCTTTTTGGGTAATCTTCTCCTCCCCTCATGATTTCTCTTGGACCGAACCGGTTTTTACCGTGTTCCTCGTTTTTGGGCAACCATAGGTTTTTGCCTCTATTTACCCTCAATTATCGATTGATATTCGATTGAAAACACTCATTTCTTCCCTCCATTTCGTGCATTTCCTCTATTTGCTCTCTTTTTTTCAATTTCACAAACCCTCACTTACCTTTTCACGGTTCCTTCATTTGCTGAACCATGAATTCCTTTTCTCCTCTCCAAATTCTTGGTTCTTCTTTTTCTTAGCATTGCATTATCCTACTTCTCCCTAAATTACCCTCTTCCATCCATATGGGTCCAAGGAAGCAGTTGGCTGTAAGGAAAAGAAAAATGGAACAAGGCCAAGGTAGTACTGAGCGACGAAGAAAGGCCAGACATGAGCGTGAGCCGTCCCCAGAGGAACCTGCACCAGTGCCAGCCAGCTTAGTATGGAAGAGCATTGCGAGCGGGAGACGTGTGGATATACCCTTCTGGGATCAGCATCACTTTTTTATAGGAGATGTACTGAGAGATGCAGGTCTGGTTCACTTCTGCACGATGACTGAGAAATTCTATCCAGACCTCATCAGGGAGTTCTATGCATCCATGGCCACTGATGGCATTGGATGGTCTGCTACTGTTCGTGGGATCAAGATTTCAGTGACACCGGAGGTCATCAGTTGTGTTTGGAGGATTCCACTTCATGGCACAGCCGCCACTACTATCAGCGACCGAGAGCGCGCCTTCAGATGTATCTTAAAGCGCGAGGATGTTAGCGGTATTTCCATAGTAGCCGCTAACCAGCTATCATTGGAGATGAGAGTGCTGCATCATATCATCGCCCGCATCTTGATTCCAAAGAGCGGGAGGTTCGACTTTGTTACTGAGCGTGAGCTAGTATTGATGGTGTCCCTGAGACAGCGGACTCCCATCAACCTTCCCAGGATCATGCTTCAGCAGATGGGAGAGGCATCATCTCATAGGAGACTAGTTCAGCCATATGGCATGGGGCTGACACAGTTATTCAGGGAGTATGGAGTATCATTTGATGGTATACCCTTCAGTCAGTTGCAGCATACTGAAACATACGGAGAGAAATCCCTTCATAGGATGGGATTTCGACTGATTGGTGATCGTTGGGTGCGACGGGAGTCTGGCCAGGAGCCAGATGAGGAGGAGGAGATTCGAGCAGCTGAGGCAGGGCCTTCAGAGCCTACTGATCATGGTACACCTCCTCGTCCAGCAACAGAGTCAGAGACTGCGAAGCCTGAGCCATTCACGCCACCACCCTCATCAGCTCCAGCACCTTCTGCTACTGCTATACCATAGAGGACTATAGCGAGCACATCGGACTTTGAGCAGAGAGTGACCGATCACATTTCAGAGGTTCGGACAGAGATTGCTAGTGTACGACAGGAGCTACATGGTCTGCGGATCCACACAGACATGCGCATTGGAGCTCTCTCAGCTACTGTCGATGTAGGATTCCGACAGATACTCAGCTTACTGAGATTGGCATTGCCACCAGGGACTGTAGATCCGACAGTGCCTCCTCCACATCTGATGATGATGATGATGATGACTCCAGTGGCTACAGTGACAGTGATGGAGATCAGCCTGGAGCAGGTAGCTCTGATGTTCCACCTGCTGATCCGATTCCAGAGATTCCCCCTTCTGCTGATCCTCCTTCTACTGATCTTCCTAGTACTGATCCTCCAGCTACAGATGTGCCAGTAGATACTGAGATTACTGAGTCACTCTTTGAGTCTATTACAGGCATTCCAGATGATAGAGATGAGCATACAGAGACTGATGATCCCACTGCTTATGAGCTTGTCAGCAGGCACACTCCAGCTCAGTCTACTCAGCATACTGATCCACCTACTCCTACTACTACTATTTCTGTTAGGACACCTTCGGAGTCTTTTCCACGGACCTATAGATCTCGTAGGACTACCCCTAGGTCTGGTCCCTCTCTGAGGACTCGGAGTCTCACTCATAGGACTCCAAAATCCTCATCTAGGATCTCGGCTCCTATCTCTTTTGATGTACCTTCTGATGAGGAGTAGCCTCATAGATTTGCTTGATATATGATGTTTACTGAGGTACTAGTTTGCTTTGTATGTTCTGATGTATCAGTGTTTTGTGCTTACTATGTAAGCAATTTTGTAACTGAATACATTCATTTATATATTTATCTACATTGTGGTATTTTACTGTCTGATGCCAGCTCTTAGCATTTATCTTTTTAAACCCTCAAGTTACAATGTCTTTGCTATATCGAATGCACAAATTGAGGGGGAGCTCTTAGTCTTTTATGGAACATAATTTTCTTTAGTATATCTTTTACTACAAAGAATGCACTTTTGATTCTTGACAAAAAGGGGGAGTATAGTAAAGTATATATGGTTCTTATGACTCTTTCATAGAGTAGAGTAAAGCTTGTATGGTTTTTAACTTCTTGACTCATGAGAATGTTTTCACAAAAAAGGGAGAGTAGATGAAAAGTAAATTTTTATGATATACTCATATATGTGAGGTTTCTTTGAAAACTTTTTAATGCTATATTTTGCTTTTGGACTTAATTGCATATATACTCAAGGTTTTATCATCATCAAAAAGGGGAGATTGTTGGCTTTGGCTCAGTTTTGATGATTAATAAAAGGTTGAGAGTTTGGACTAATGTTTCATTTCAAGATAAAGTTTCAGGCCTTAGGTTATTCAAAAAGAGTATCAAGAGTACAATGATGAAACCAAGCTTGCTTGATTTGGAAAAGAGCTCTTCTACCTTAAACAAGATCAAATTTCTCATATTGGACCTTCATATTAAGAAATAATTGACAAAAGAAACAAAGGCCTAGAGAAACTCAAGCATGGCACGCACCTCTCCAGAGTTTCAGAAAATCTCAGACCAGAGGT
Organism: Areca catechu; assembly: GCA_021397845.1. Taxonomy (NCBI): domain Eukaryota; kingdom Viridiplantae; phylum Streptophyta; class Magnoliopsida; order Arecales; family Arecaceae; genus Areca; species Areca catechu. The sequence continues at coordinate 179,435,203 of CM038052.1, forward strand.
CGACCTCCAGAGGTCGACACCTTGCCAAAGATCGACCACCAGAGGTCGACTCATGAAGAAAAGAAAAGTTCAGCAAGGCCGGCACGGCAAAATCTCAGTGGCACGCTTCAAAGGTCACCACCTGAGGTTGACACCTATCCAGAGGTCGACACCAGAGGTCGACTCATTGCCTGAGAATTCAAACTGGGCAGAACTATAGTTTTCTGGATTTTTGCCTAAGATAAACTGGAGGTCGACTCATGAGGTCGATACTTGACCTAGAGGTCGACTCATGAGGTCGACTCATGGCATAACGGCTAGTTTTTCTGAACTTTTGATTTGATTTCTAACGGCCATAAACGGCCATATTTTTGATTCTAACGGTCTTGTGGAGTTATTTCAGCTTGAATGAAGTATTTAACCTCCACCTAACTTCAAAAAAGAAAAGGAGACAAAGTGAAAAAGAAGAGAGTAAAAGTACAAAGCTTTCAATCAATCCTAAGCCAAAAAGAGAGAAAATTCAAGAGATTCCTTAGCCAAAAGCTTTCCATTTTTGAGGAATCCAGCTTTCAAGTCTTTGACATTTAGAGAGGTCCAAGATTCCAAGAGGAAGACTTGAAGAGTCTCCAACAAGAGCTACATCGAATTGTTTTTTATTCAAAAAGGAGTTTGTCTTGTTTTTATTCATTGTATTCATACTCTATTTGTGCTAGCCTAGTTTCAAGGGAATTTGAAACTAGTGTGAGGTTTATTGGTGAGCCAATTGATAAAACCAACTAGGATTGCTTGTAAGCCCGAAGCCAAAACAAGTGTGTAAGGTTTGTTGGTGAGCCTAGGTAACAAAACCAACTTAGGTTTTGACTTGTGAGCCTTGTAAAATAAGTCGGCTGTAATCTAGAGAAGATTATAGTGAAAATCTCCAAGTGGAGCTTGGGGAGTGGATGTAGGTGCTAGGTGCACCGAACCATTATACGTTTTGTGTGTTTGCATTGCTTTACTCTCTATTGCTCTTTAATTGTTGTTATCTTTCATTGCTTCTGTTGCATAATTACTTGAGCACTATCACTCTTCATATTTGAAATTGATAGCACATATATTGCTTTAATTTTTAAAAAAAGATCCAATTCACCCCCCTCTTGGGCACCATATCTGGGCAACAGATATTCAGATTGAGGATGTTGGCAGCTTAATCTTCGAGGAGATAGCCACATGTAGGTTCCAGCATGGACCATACACTCTCAGGGAGAGGGCCACAGAGCGCTTCGATTTCTAGTCAGCATCGAGTTGGAGGACTTTCATGGATCACTTGATGCGGGTGGATGTATGGGAGGCTCTCTATGACTTGTAGAGTACGGAGTACTCTACTAGGTGGCAGATGGCATGGTAGAATCATACCATCTGGTAAGATCTAATCAAGCATACTGGCAGCTTTATTGGCATGCATGTGGTGGCCGACAGATAGGTAATAATTATATGCTTAATTATATTAATTTTATATTAAATTGATGATATATATTATAATTAATTTTTTTATTATTTATTTATTATAGACATGGAAGTTGGGTCATGTATCGAGATAGCTATAGCTGCGGGAGGCCACCTACTGGTCCAGGAGGACTGGTGATTATTTAGATGAGAGATCTCGACGTTTCATGATAAGAATTTAAATTTTAAGTATTAATTTTTATATATATTGATATATATATTAATTGGACTAATCAATTTGTAAATTATATAGTCGGAGTATGTGGAGTATGTCATGGCATGGTACGGTCAGGACCCATCCTCTTAGTCCCTTCTTGATCTCGAGGGATGGTCAAGATCGAAGGAGGGGTTAGTAGGAGTCGGGTCATAAGATTTGTTCACAGCTTTGACCCTTCGATAGCTCGATACTCTTTGTCATCCTCATCTTAGGCTTTAACGATCCAGCCATGGAGTGATACATACATCGAGGAGATTGTTAGTTGTGTTCTTATCCAATGACCTCAAAGCTTTCGGGACACCCTCCATGATATGGTCATTGAGCTTCTCCGGGACCCGCATATACATGATCAGCTGGTCTCATTATCATAGCCATCATAATAGGCAAGTCTGTTAATAAATTTCTTTACTTATTTTATTTTTTAAAATTAGAAACTTATTAATAATATTTTATATTTTTTGTTATAGGATGTTGGGATATTTAGTTCTCATCCACTAGCTGCTGGAGAGGACATGTAGGAGGAGGAGGACAATGACGTAGATCTTAAATGACCTATCATTTATTTTGATATTATGTATTTAATTTTTTTAGCAATGTAAATTTTAAAATTTATAATTTTTAATATAATATAATTAAATTTTTTATTTATAATTATATTTGTTAATTATCACTTTACATTTAATGTGATTTAAAAACTAAAATAAAATATAAAATTAAAATAAATTTATGATTATTATTTATTATTAAAATTAAAATAATTTTTAAAATAATAATAATTATTTTTAAAATTTTAAAAACTTATTAGTGATAACTTTGGTGATAGAAATTGCAATCACTAAAGATTTGTTATCGATGGTTGCCCTTTAAGTCACAACATTTTTCTAGACACTAATAATTTTTATGTTTAATTATTTTTTTTTAAAAAATAAAATATTATTAACGATGATATTTACCATTGCTTATAGCCATCGCTAATAAGGATGGTTTCCCTTTTAGTGACAACATTTTTCTAGACACTAATAATTTTTATGTTTAATTATTTCTTTAAAAAAATAAAATATTATTAACGACGGTATTTACCATCGCTTATAGCCATCGCTAATAATCCTTATTAGCGATGGCATGATTTTCTATCACTAATAGGGGCTTGTTGTGACAACGATTTATGCGATGACTAATTAGCGATGATGAGCTGTCACTAATAGTATTAGTGATGATAATCTAGCTATTAGTGATGATAGTTAGCCATTGCTAATAATCATTTTCTTTGCAGTGAACCGATCTGTACACAGACCTAGTCAGACATTTCATGATTCCCGAGCAAATAAAGGATGGCAAGTATCAAATTTCTTCCATGCCTCATTGTTCGATGGATGATACATCATATTGGTATACTTATTAATCCATTCTTTGTGCCATCCCATTTGCCTAGCAGTACTCTTAGATAAGTAGAGCTTCTGAAGCTGAGTGAGGGAAAGGTATCAAAAAAGCTTATATGGTATGTCTTTTTGATTTCTACCATCTTGCCTTGGCTTAAAAAATTGACTTTGATCGCATATGTTACATGAGCTCTTTAGTCAGTCATTGTAGAAAAGTATGCAATCATTGTGGTATGCATCTATCTTCTCGTATCTCATACCTAAGTCTTTCACCATTTTATTTGAAGCATAGAAGCTCCCAATAAGCTTCTCCTTCTTTAGTAGCTTCTTCTTTATTATTGCTACCATCTTATCATAACAATTGACTATCATATTAAACTCGACCTTCAAGTTTAATAACTCTGAAATAGCTAGTAGTATAATGTGTATTTCACATTCTGGTCATAGTCGTTCATCAATATCTTTCAATATACGATTGAAATCACCATTGTCAGCTTCTGGATTGTTCTTTATATCTTGGTCAAATTTAGGACCAGCTGCATCTATGATCATGTCAACCATTCTATCGCATCGCTATCTTGCTATTTCAAACCTTTGTAGCTGTCTTCCATGTCTTTCCTGCAGGTACCAATGCTTGTAATTTGGCATAAATCTACTTTTTATATAAATGGATAGTTATTGTATTCGTATCAAGCATTTCTCTATTGACACATTTGTTATAAGAATAACGAGCCCATATTTCAAATAAGAGTGCCACATTTCCAAAAGCATAATCATAGAAGTACTTGATACCCTCTTTATATTTAGCAGAAATCATCTCGTCGATTACTCGATGGTCTATCCAACTATGGTCAATGGAATACTATCTAAAGATTCTATATATCAAATACAAGGCAAAATGCTTATCAATTATTTTATCATTTAACATGGCAAGATAATTATTTAAAATGATTCAAGACAATGCAAGAAATAAAATGATATCAAAAGGAGTAACACAATGAGGCATCCTCTCAAATACTCTATCCTCTGGCCAATGAGGGTAGCAGTTACATAACTGGAGCACTGGCTATTTTCAACGCCTTCCATTTTAAGGTGAGCATCCATTATCATGCCTTGGCACCAAGACAGCTTAGGATCCTAGCTTGTGCTTTATATGCCAAAACCCAAATATTGTACATATAGGACACGCATCCATACATACATAATTAACTAATTTACTATTAAATATCTAATTAATTAAATAAATAACTAATTAATAATAAATTAATTAGTTAATTAATTACTTGCTTAAATAAATAACTAATTAAATAAATAAATAAACAACTAATTAATTAAATAATTAAAGAAATAAATAATATACATCTAATTAATTAAATAAATATTTAATTAATAAATAAATAAAAATAACTAATTATTAAATAATTACTTAATTAAATAGATAAATAGCTAATTAATTAAATAAATAACTAATTATTGAACAACTAATTAACTAACTAAATAATTTATTAATTAATTAAATATAAAAATATTTTTGATGATGGCTCTATTATCATTGTCATCACCGTTGCTAATACTCATCAACATAGGCAAGCTCCATAGATGGAATATTCAGCGATGCAAAAAGATTGAGGCACGGGATGGTAGCATGAAAGGAGGCACGGGAATGGTGGCACCAGCTTAAGAAATGGCTCGAAAATGGTAGCATCGGCTTGGAATGGTGACATGGGAATGTGGCCATAATGGTTGGACCATGGGAATTGACGGTCGGGAGGGGCAAAAAGGGAGCTCCGTAATAGTGGAGGGGGAACCCATGGAGAGAGGAAACTCGAGAGGAAGCTCAGCAGCCAGTGGCAGGGAGGAAACTTAGGGGGAGTTTGATGGCCTGCAGTAGGGAGGAAACCCGGGGGGTGGGGAAAGCTTGGCGGTCGGTGGCGGTGAGGAAACTCGGGGGCGGGGAAGCTTGGCGGCCGCCGGCGGGGAGGAAACCTGAGGGGTGGGGAAGCTCGGCGAACGGTGACGGGGAGGAAATCTGGAGGGCAGGGAAGCTCGATGGTCGGTGCAGGGAGGAAACCCAGGTGGCAGGAAAGGCACCAAGGGTGAGGGAAGTCGAAATGGCAGGAATGAGGAAAAATTGGGCGATCGATGGTATATAAGGAAAATTATTAGCGACGATAGCTTGCTATCGCTAATAATCAAAATGCCATTGATGATAATATATCAGTGATGGTAAAATTTTGCATCGATAATATTGGTCGGGAATGTCTAAATTTTTATTTTTACTATTAGCGACGGTAATTTACTATCGCTAAAAATCAAAATACCATCTCTAATAGTATTTTTTATAAATTAAAATTCTTAAGAATTTGAAATATTATTAGGGATGGTACATTGTTGTCTCCAATAATTTAGAATTCATTGCTGATAATATTTTTTAAAAAATAAAATTATTTGAAATTTTAAAAATTATTAGAGATAACATATGCCATCGCTAATAATAGTCAAATTCTCTTTACTAATAGTTTAAAATTTATCATTAATAATATTTTTATAAAAATACTTTTTAAAAAAAATTTAAAAATATTATCAATGATATATGCCATCGCTAATCGTCAAATTTCCAATGCTAATACTATTAGAGATGGTACTTTTACCATCTTTTTTGGTATCAGCATATACTATTATTCGCAATGGCTAAGTAGCTATCATTAATAACTTAGTGATAGTATTTTTTACCATCTTTTTTTGTATCATTATATATCATTATTCACGATGGCTAATTAGCCATCACTAATAGCTTAGCCATTGCTAATACTTTATGTTCTTGTAATGAATCTTAATGAAACCCTTGTCGTCGATATTGATTTGGGTGAAGAATAGCTATTTATTGCTTTAAGGCCAATATTTGCATACTATTATCTATATGTAATGTCACAGAAACTAATTGTGGCTGCTATTGGTTAAGGTATTGATGCTACATTTGCTTTGCATGATGATGTAAGAATGGAAAGGAATTTCAACCATAACTTTATTTCATGTTTAGCTTACAAGAAAGAAATGGAATCACATTTCTTTTGTTCTTGATTTTCACTTAAGTAGATCAATTGTGAGTCAACTTTAAATAAAGGAATTGGCCATTTTCGGTCTTATTAGAATTATATTTTTGGGGCATGTAACTTTATGGTGTAAAATAAGAATAAATGATCAGATTAGTATTTTTATTTAAAAAGAATTATTGAACTTGCTAGCTATTTATTACTTAAATAAAAATTGATATATAATTAATTCCATTTTATAATATAGAAATCAATACTATTAAACATTAGAACTTTCCTATGCATTCCTTTATTTTGTGCCTATACAATGGAATAGGTGCTAAGAAAATCATTAACCTAATCCCAATTGTTTAATAAACAAGTCAGAAACCATAACTCAAAGCCAACTTGTTTATTAAACAATTAACTTGATCTAAGCCGTGCAAATTCTCAGAGGCACATAAGCTCCTATTTTATCAAAACTTAAAGCAAAAATCCCTCTAATAAGCTTTTCAAATTTTTAGAGATATATAATAAGGTTGAAAAGAACATTATAAAATCTAATTTATAGCCTCTAACATCCTATTTTATCAAAAACTAAAGCAAAAATCCCTCTAATAAGCATTAGCCAGAACAACCAAAATACCAGGCTCCAAATCTTTTGCCCATCAAAGATGAAATCAAGAAACCAAAAATCTTGCAGCTCTAATTTCACATATAGGTTTATAGAATGACTAACAAACAAATCCAATCACCATGATTTGAGAGTATTCTTCAATGAAAAATAATAACCCACTTTTTGAGATTATGAGGAATCAATATGAGGCTTTACAAGTGAATAAACCTTCCTCTAAATAAGGTTTAGATAAATCGATATTTTTGGAGAACTTGCATCACACCAAGAATCAAAAAACCAAAAATATATTATACCAAATAGGGATTTCAGAATTATCTAGAAAATTGAGGATGAAGGACTTCGATTGGAATACAAAAAGGAAGATGACACATGTAGAAGGGAGGATTACCATCAGAGAAGGACGATTGGAAGAAAAAATAGATAGGAGAAGGCCGAGGATGGCTCCAATGATAAACATGGAGGATGGGAGATGAGAAAGATGAGAAGGAATTAGGGATGGAGGAGAGGAGTAGGTGGCGAGTGTGACAATGCTTTAAAGCCTCGTCAAATAATAATTCTCTAAAGCATCACCTTCTACCTCCATACAGTATATCTATACTTTAATGTATTGTTATTGGATAATGTTTGTAAAAAACATCGACATATCTTTATCTCCCGATGTTATATTTTTTGATGCTTAAAAATATTGTTATTTATCGATGCTTTTAAAAAATATCGATAGCTATGTGCTACTCTCCGACACTCCCTCCTAGCATTAAAAAAAAAAAATGATTGGCTTTTATCCTTTTCCCCCCGTAAGACCCAACTCTGGATTTCATCTATTGTTAGACTCCGAGACACGATGCAAGTTGTTGGTGTAAATCAAACTCGGACCACAACTATCATTATTTTGAGGTGTTGGGATTCTCGCAAAATCTACCAAGAGGATTATAATTGTTTTTTTTCTAAATTAACATTATTTGTTTTAGTAGTGAAGTGCTGACAAGAGTTTCTGGTCCCACCTAAAAGTATTCACGGACCATTCATATAGTATGGCTGGAGATCCAATGCTGGATGAGAGATTATGGCAATTTTAGACATCAAACAGAGGTATATTATGCAAAGGGTAAGAAAAAAAAAGAAGAAGAGCGTGCATGTTTAGTTGTATGGATGCAAGGAGTTTATATTATAATTATATCATCATCAAAATAAATAGGAACACAACAAAGCTCCAATTTAATAAGCTCCAATACATAATCTTATTTTATTTTTGAGAACCAATCCTTTTATTATATTAGCCGAATTCTCATATAAGGTTAGACCTTGGAACCAATGGCCTTGGAATGTCATTGGTTTGTTGCAGGTGTTCAAAAGTGAAAGCTCTCACTTTTTTGTTTTTCTTTTACTAGAATAGCAAGAAAGCTAAGCCAAGATTAGGTGAGGATAGGATTTGAACTCAGGTGACTAATATCAATATCCAGTGGCTATGCTAATCTAGCTAGACAGTACTCTACACTCACTTTTTTTTAAATCGATTCATCATCCACAACATCCTTTCCCCTTTCACATTTCATGCCAAACCACTTCAGGAAGTCAAGATGATGGCAATTGGATCGTTACTTTCAATGATGACCCACTTCAAACCTGCCACTTCCCTTACAAAAGATAAAAAATTTTCATTCCAATGACCCAGCCCAAACAATAGAAAATGTTGATGATCTACTTGTTAGCCCATTAATTTACATCACTATCGGATACCCTACCAAGATGGCCGAAGGTACTTGGCTTTTGTGCATGGAAGCACATTGATGCAAGGAATGGTCCTCCATTACCTGATAGCTACTCTTCCTACCATGGACCAAATTAACCTTTACATTGCAGCACTCATGGGGTCATGATGGTGCTCTCTTTGCATGTGATGTTGTGGCCCTATGAGTATATGAGTCAGAAGGATCCATGTGACACATTTGGAATGTCCTTCTAAACATAGGATTCACCTTTTAATCAAATCAATACCCTTGAAAGCGTGTCTAAATTCAATGTCGTACTCGATGACATGGCTCAGAACCATAAAGGCCAACAACATAGAGACAACACTAGAAACGAAGCCCATGTGCTTAATACAATAATAAACAAGATCAACAAAGATCTCTATCATCTTTGTATAATGGTATTAAATTCTTATTTTGGTTTTGTTATATTTAATGGTTCTAGAAATCCCCAGCAATACCTATCAAAAAATTAATGTTTGAGGAGTTTGTTTATACCCATGATGCAGAATTTTATGGGAACATGATCATAGTCTTTTTTATCGATAACTGTAATCTTAGATTCCTTGCAATTGGCTTCTTGAAGAAATTGAAAGAATAGTATCTTGAAAGTCAATCATATTTTTTATATAATAAAAGCTTTTCTATTAATTCTTTTGACTCATATATGATATTTTATAAATAAAGAGGTATTTTTGATTCATCATATGCTATGTCTTATGTTTATTATCTTAAGATTATGATGAACCCTATAGATTAGGGTAATTGATTTAGAGTTATGATGAAGTTCATAATAATTAGATCTAAGTTTCTATAAATTCTAATCTAAAATATTTTTAGTTGAAGGATTATTGAGTCAGGATCGATATTTTCAGAAAAACTAGCATATCCTATGTATGCTCAATGAAGAGAGTGGTTGGGCTCATGACACTTATGTAGGGAAACTAATATAAGAATTTAGGTGCTCATCTGGAAATAAGTCCATTAAATTGATTCATCATAAAAATATCTTGTGAAAGTCTTACTTATTTGTCAAAAGATGATTCTCTAAGTAAAAGTTATGCAAGTAGTTCTTAGACCTGAGATCACTATGAAACTTGTACATATGAATCCATATATTGGTTCATACTCATTCATGACTAAATCATATACGGGGTGTTCATGGATGTGGAGAATTATGTATAAAGATTGTGAGTATGTCAACAAGGAATTGATCACTCCTAGTAAGAGAAGAATTTATCCTATATAATCTTATCATATGATGACTCAGAGAGTCTTTGATCAAAGCAGGATAAAATCAGAAATGGATTCTAATCTTTTATCGGTTGAGTCTTCATTATTAGATTTAGGTTCGAATGAATAAAGTGTTAGCATTTGACAAGTTTCTATATCCATTACTTATTTGAGATAAAGGATAATCGAAGGATTGAATTACACAGTAACTTATCATTGAAGGGTATTTTAATAATTTCAAACAATTTTTTTATTTTCCGGATAGGCATGACACGTTGCTAGATGTCAATCATATCTTATAAATTTTCATGAATTAAATATTTTAATTCATGAGTCAATTTGAAAGATAGTCCAAATTAATAATTTGGGTTAGCTCAATTTCGATCTAATTCGATTATTTAGCTTCTAATTGAATTAGATCGACATAAATCTAGACCTACTGCTGGCTAAATGTGGAGCCTAAAGGGTCACATATACTAACAAATTGATCAAGAAAGTCAATTATATTTTTATTAGGATCATAGAATTTTAATTGGCTAGCAAATTGATATACTAGCATATGTTAGCTAGCCTAACTCCTAATCTAATTAGATTGGATTTAATTGCTCGCTAATTGGACTAACTAATTTAAGTTGGACTTGAATTAGATTAGGACATTAGTGGAGTAGCCAAATTGGCATCCTAGAGGTCTTATCCATGCCATTTAGCAAGAGTCCTAAGAAAATAGGACTCTTGTTGGCACCACTTATGGTGCGCTCAATATTGGCGTACAGAAGGACCAAGAGTCCTACAGGTGAATCACAATTTTTGGATAAGGTTAATCTCTTTCCATCTCTATTACATGCCTGTTTAGATATGATTTGACTGGTAAAAGTAGATTAATATGGGCGTTAATCCTTGATTAGGCATGAAGGGATGTAGATAGATGGACCAAGAGTCCTTCTATTAGTAAATCATCTTTTATCAGATAAGTCTGATTAATTAACATAGCTTTTGGGACTTTTGACAAAATCAACATCTCTTAATTTTGCGCCAAAATAATCTGGACTTTTGAAGAGATGGGAGGGAACGACTCTTGGCACAATGATTATTGAAATGCCATATGTTTACGGTTATTTCATTGCACCTTTCTTCCATTAGACTTTCTTTGTTTGAAGGGTCTTATCTGATATGTGAGATATCAATAATAGGCTAGGAAAGGATGTGTTTGCCACCTCCTCTCTTCCTATTTAAAGGTCTCAGTGAAAATATTGAAGCCATCCAAATATTATCTGAATAATCCTCTTCTTTTTCTTGTTAGGACAAGTCTTTTTGATTAAGGCAAGTAAGTCTTTTTGATTAAGATAAGTCCATCATTTTAAGACGAGCTTAGAAAGAGAATTAAGAAGGATAATAGGATTCTAAGAAAGGTTTTGGAGAGGTCTCGAGATATCCTTGAGTAGGGTATAGGCCCTAGTGAGGGAGAAAGGCTGCTAGAATAAGAAAGACTACCAGGAGAAGAATTTAGGCAAGTAATTTAAGATGGAGTGTTTTCTTGATCCAGTTCTTATATGGATCACCTCTAGTGTGTGCCTGTAAAAACTTAGGATATAAGTTTTATAGGTATTCCTTTAAATTTTTTATATATTGTTTCATTAATTAATTAGTCAGGAAGTTCTAGGTCTAGGATTTTGATTGACTAAGATTTTAACATTGAAAAAAAAGTTGAAATCTGATCTTCTATTGTGCAACTGTAATCGTGCGGGAATAAAATACAATTAGGTGTTCACAGAGACTTTGCCATATTCTATTCATAAAAAAACTGAAAGAAATCCATATGATCATGGAATAACTCCTCTCTATGTAGCAAGTTATATCCTGAAAAATGATTGTATTCTATCAAAAAAGGAAAAAAAACCGCATGATCATCTCTTCAATTGTAAACTTCACCAATAGCCACTCTCTTGACCAGCTGAATTCCAAATTTGCTGATGCAAAATTATGACATGTGGCCCACAATATTATCCAGTATCTATAAGCATCAATTGGATACTTTGAATGTGTTGTTGGTGTGCTAAGGTGGGCCTCATTGAAAGATTAGAGTGTCCTTAGTAACCATGTTTGAGTTGTATCTTTCGTTTAAAAAAAAGATTGATATTTTTTTATGACATTGACTATTGAAATACGCTTTACATAACTCTCAAAACATTTTGAACTCTTTTTTCCATCCACCTGCATATATTTTTTTTTTGCATGAAAGATGCAACCTAGATCACCACCAATCTATCTTCCACAGATAAACACGAGAGAGATATACTTCAGCACTAACAGCAGCTTAGAAGAACCTTAGGCAGAATAGCTTAATCGATTCTCTCTCTCTCTCTCTCTCTCTCTCTCTCTCTCTCTAATTTAAAAAAAAAAAAAAGAAAAGAAAAAGAGAGCTTAGAAACAATACATGCGATCATAGACCTTCACACAAACAAACTCATGCACTGTACCTCTACAATGTCACTGTTTTCACGTGGACTGAGAGATTCACATGCCTTCCTCATTTCCGGAACATTTAAAAAGTCCGAGGGTAGATGAAGTGAGTCCATCATTGATGGAACCATGAAGGTGATTTGAGTGAGTGAAACAGGTAGACTGAAGGACAACTCCTAATCAACTCCCAACTTTTTAACACCCAAACAAATAATGATTTGACCCCCCCCCCCCCCCCCAAGGCCAAACTTCAACGCTCAAAAAATACCGCACGGCAAACTGGTAGACTTATCCCTTCATCCACTGGTCCTCGTAGCTACATCCTTGTTCAGATATTGGAAATAGTGCTGTTTATTCTTGATAGCCCCGAGACAAAAAAAAAAAAAAAAAAAAAAGAAAAAAAAAAGAAAAGAAAAGATATTAACGCATAATTTAGCAACAACTACGACACCCAGGTCGGACCCTCCTGCCCAGATTCGGAGGACAGAAGAAGAAAGAGGACAAACGGACAGCAGGAAACGTTAAAAGCATACTATCCTGCGCCGCTCCACGGAACCGGCTCACTTTAGCAAGGTGGGACCCGGGTGGCGCTCGGCCGCAGCGGTCAATGGCGTCAAATTGCCGGCAGAGAATGTCAGCATGGAATTGTTTATTTATATATGCTTGTGCAATTTTCATGCGGTAGAGGTAGAATGTGTAGATATTAAATTATAGAGTCGAAACTTTAAAAACATTCTCCACGTAGAACGAAGGATAGATTTATTGCTACTGAAAGCCCCTCTTTATTCTCTCTCTTCTTCACTCCATTCCCAACCCAAGCACCACACGTGCATGCACTCATGCACTCATTTAACCTAATAACTCACCATTATCTTCATCGATCTCCCATGGCCTCCTCTCTCTCTCTAACCTCACACTAGGAATTGCTCACTTTTGTGTCTCTGTGTCTGCTAGAGAGAGAGAGAGGGGGAGGGGGACAAAAGCACAAGAGGATAATGGCAGTGAATAATTATACGGATCCATAGGTGTAGGGAGGTATCCTCATATATATTAGGCAGCGAAACAGGTGTACCAGCGTTGTCCGATGCATAGCAGCATTTAGTAATTTGAAGGAGAAACATACTTTTTATCAAGCAGCGACAGCATCATAAAGAAGGAGAAAGGAAGGAGAAAAAGATGAGAAAAGAAAGAAAGAAACAAAACCCTGTTTCCAGTTTAAAGACTACCTATAACCAGAGAGCTTTTAACTAAAGAAAGTAGAAGAAATGACAGATAAGACTTCTAGGAAACATACAGTTACCGGGATCCCGGCCGCTACACTAATTAAACAACCACCCTACGGTAACAACAACTTCCTCTACCAGTTTGACCAAGTTGAGTCACTTACCTACTAAGTACTCCTCCTTCTCACTGCCTCCCTTGGATCACTTTGTTACTGTCACAGATTTCCTCCGCCAAATGATCGAGTCGAGGAACCGGACTTCATTTCTGAATTCAACGAGCCTATGTCAATACCAAGATGCTGTTCCCTTGGAGATATCCCTCCCCCCATGCTTCTGACCATGCTGTTCACCCCAAGAAAGTCCCTGGTTAATCTATCGGACCCTCCGATGCCCCCTGGTGGCAGGTTGTGGTGCAGCTTGCCATCATCCATGGTGCACAAGCCTGGGTTGAAGCCACCAAACCCAGTCTGTTGTTCATGTCCACCACTAAATATTCCAGCGTTCCCATTGGCGAGGGAGTTCATAAGGTCTTGGAAATGGTTCTCATTCTCTACCTGAGACCTTGAGCTCTCTCCACCACCACCACCACCACTAAATGCGGCATGGAAACCAGCGGTTTTTGATCCACTAAAGAAAGAGCTGCCAAATCCTCTAAGCAAGGAGCCACCGCTGCCGCCACTGGTGGTCGCACCCATCTGGGCAGCCTTCTGAAGTAGTGCAGTTGCCGACATCTGAGGTATCGAAGACTCATTGTGCATTGAGGTGTTATACATAGAAGAGATGCCCGAGCCCATGGTATCACTCACGAGATTTCCGGAGAAGAGTGTCGTCGGTTCAGTACTTCCATTCCCATTGTTGAAGTGATCGGAGATGAGCAGATTGGTGTTTTGGTTGCCAGCGTTGTTGTTGTTGTTGTTCATGGTGCTCGTGCTGCCACCATTAGAGAAGAAGCTGAGATTGAAAAGATTGGCAGCGGTGGCAGCAGCCGAGGAGGAAGATGAGGCATTGTTGCTGTTGGCTTGGAGATCAGGGAGTTGCATCAAGCCATGGAAGGGCTTGCTTTGGAGCAATTGATGAGTGGATTGAGGGTCATCATTGAAGCCTTGGGTTGAGCCACCACCAAGAAAGAAGGGTGAGGAATGTGGGGGCTGAGGCTGACGGAAGGAGGAAGGATTAAGGTGATCAAATTGCGTTCCACCACCACTTCCTCCTAGGCGGAGGAGGTCGGCAGATGGGTGATTTGGGTCTTGTAAGGAAGACAATTGGGAATTAACTTGGGAGAGGCCCAAACTCATGCCGCTGTTCCCATATAGGTGGTTGCCAATGGTGCTCAGCCCCGTTGGGATCCTCGCGCTCTCTTGTGCTAATGCATCGCAGAAGGCTCTGTGAGTGATGAAACTATCACGCCTGCATTAGTTAAAATAAGCCGTAAGATATATAATTCAGCTGGTAATTTCCAATTCATCAATTAGAAAAGCACACCAGTAGAAGTACCATACTTTGATTAATAAATTTTCAGGCCAAGGTCATGAAGTCACTTGCACTATATATATATATATATATATATATATATATATATATATATATATATCCAAATGATAGGAAGAAATATGGATCTTCTTATCCCATCAAAAAGAAAGATTGATCTTCTTAGCAAGAAAGAGAGTAAAATAGCATCCATTTCAATACCTGATCTTCCCGTTTTTTCCCTTAAAGATTTTTGTTAAATATTAGAAAACCACATCCAAGAATATATAGATGCAAAGAAGACTAGGTTTAGAAACAGAGGCGAAATTTATGAATGCGCCAACCAGATCTCCAAGTTCCCCGAGATAGGAACTTGGATGGATGGGGAAAGCTGTCACCATTCACCAAGAAAATTAATATATATAGAAACAAGAGGTTTCAAGTTAGTCTACTTAATTCCTTCAAGAGGCCTTAGGAAAATGAGGAAGGGAGAGGAAATTCTCCTTGAAGTTGAAAAGGTCGGTCTATCTCAAAAGAAACCCAAATCCGGGACTGGCCCTTCAATATATTAATGCAAAGTGAGAAATTTTGCGAGAAACATGAAAACCAACCCTCATCTACTAGCCCTCATTCCTTCATTAAAATCCAAATGCCATGAACTCTTTCATCCATCCCAACGCAATATTTTAACCAAAACCATGAAAGCCACGAATCAGTAACCCCAATTGTGGGACCTCCATCAATGCCCAATGCCCATCAACATCATGTCTTCCAGCACAAGAAGCAAAATTGCAGCACCTCCCTTAGTCACCACTCCTTACACCTTGAGAGAAAATAATGAATGTATGCGAGTGAGTGAGTGAGAGAGAGAGAGAGAGAGTAGACGAGAAGGTTTCGAGGGAATGGGGACCTCCAATGCCCAAGGCCATGCCCACAACTATCCAACCCACAAGAGAACAAGATAAAACTTCGCCTAGATGTCACCACGTGAATAGGAGAGAGAAAGAGGAGGGCAAAAAGAGGCGTTGGTTTCAAGGGAGAAAGATTAGTGCCTTTTTTTGAAATCTCAATGACCATGGCAGTTCAGTTCCATAGACAATTCACGTGGGAGCAGTTCCCCGATGCAACCAGCTCTTCTCTCACTCCTGTCACCGGGGAATCCAGCCATAACAACCCTAACCCTAACCCTAACCCTAACACAAGAAAATCTAATCACCATGCCTACGAACAATCATGTCTGTCCGTCTGTCTGTCTGTCTGTCTGTGCGAGGGGAGCGCAGCTCAGTGTGCGCCACCATCATCATGATGACATGGATGAATGATGATGATGGTCCAAATTCGATGGTTGTGATGGATGGATGGATGGATGGATATATTGGTGTTCTCTACCTGGAGAAGAGGGTGCCGCAGTCACAGCGGTACTCCCGGGTGCCGCAGGTCTTGGAGTGGGCCTTCCAGTCCGACTGCACGGCATAGCGCTTGGAGCACTTGTCGCACTTCCACTTCTTCTCTCCGTGCTTGCGGCAGAAATGCTTCTTGATGCCGGTGAGGTCGCCGAGGGCACGAGATGGGTCATGGTGGACGCAGGTCGGCTCCGGGCAGAGGTACACCCGGCGACGCTGCTCCTTGGGGTTCTTCTGCCGCAGCTTCCATGGCAGGTTGTGCCCGCGGCGGTGCAACTGCAGGTTCTGCTCCCGCTGGAACCCTTTGTTGCAAACCTCGCAGATGAATCGATTTGTTGCCATGAGTGTCTTGGGTGACAGTGCTATCACCTCAGCATCTGGATCTGTAGCCATATATGATAGAAATTAATTAAGACTGGTGATCGATGCCTATTTCATTCCATGTTAAAAAAAAAAAAAAAATTTCCTACAAAGATGATGAAATGATTGGTGAGAAAAGTTTGACATATCATGCACAAAAGGATACGGATCATTGCTCTTTCCGATGTGCCGATTAAAAAGAATGAAGAACAAATAAATAAAAATTAGATCGATCCATTGAGCTTGAAGCTTGATGCCATGGCGGCCTTTTTTTTTTTTTTTTGTCCTTGGAGGATAAGGAAAACATGGAAGAAAGGAAATGGAAAGGAGACCATTAATTCGAACATTTCATAACTAACACTCCACAGATATCCAATCCATTAGACAAGTGAATTGGTTTAAAGGTACAGAAAAACTATGTATCTATTCACAGAATTAAGAGTTTTAAGAGGGAAAAATCAGAGCTAGGGTTTGAAGGACGAAGGAGGAATTAAAGGGGAAGTGGAAGTATGCAAAGGAGCGAGGGTGTGGATACTTGCTTGGATTTCCCGGGAGATTCCTCTTCTTCTTTTGTGGAGCTGGTGGCTGAGAGGCGGCAGGTGCCGAGGAGCCCGGAGTGGACGACGATAGCTGCTGCTGTTGCTGCTGAATAGGATGCTGTTGGTTGTGGTGTTCGTCCTCCCTGATTCCAAAGAAGGGAGCCGACGACGAGGCTGCTGCCATCTCTTAGACCAAAGCAGCAAAACAACACCGCCCTTTTCAAACCTTGATGCTGTTCTTGACCCTGGACTCTTCCTCGCTACTTACTGTTGATTTTTTCGGTTTCTGGCAAGGATCACTGACCAGCCCAAATCAGAGCCACAAAAAAGAAAAAAAAGAAAAGAAAAATCCTCACCACACAACAAAGAACCATGAGCTCCCTTTTGTTCCATGTATGCATCCATCTGCCCACCCTTTCCACCTCTCCCTACTCTAAATCTTGAATACTAAAAAAAAAAAAACAAAGAGAGGAAGAGAAAAATACCCCAAGTCTTAGTCCATATGGTGTGGTCTGCGGATCTGTATACTTAACAGACAGCCCTAACCAAAAGCCTCCAAACTCTACTTCCTGACTCTTCCTCCCTCTACAAAAGAACAAAGAGAGAGTTTCACTCAAAACAAGTAAAAGGTGAGAGAGAGAGTGAGAGAACAAAACAAAGTAAGAAAGGAAAAAAAAAAAAAAGATAAACAATACAAACCAATCCAAAAGACCTCCTCGTTTCCCCTCCTCCCCTCTTTGTTCTTCCAGTTCTCCCTTCTAAAGGGATCAGGGAGAGAGAACTAAGAGGTTGCTATCAGATTTCTTTCCGCTGCTCGTCATACTTTTCCTTCTTCCATTCTTCCCTATGACCGATTTTCTTTTTTGTGCTCCCCTGTTTTTCCCTTCTTCTCCCTATTCCTCCCTTTTGCACCACAAAAAAGAATTCCCACAAAAATCTTGGTAAATTGAGAGAGAGAGAGAGAGAGAGAGAGAGAGAGAGAGAGAGAGAGAGAGAGTGAGGGAGGTGCTGTTGATGGAGGCTCACGCAGGCAAGGGTGTCGTTATGTGGAGAGGGGTGGGCCCCATCTGGCTGTAGACCTTACCCTCTCCCACCTCCTTCTCTTGTTTCGTGTCTCCTCCCTGGAAGGTGAGGACAAAAGGATGCAGCCCATTCCCACCCACTTTTCTCCACCTGGTAAAAAGATTCACACTCCCCCTGTGCTGCTACAAGAGTAATAAGTAACAAAAAGTGATTACCTGAAAATAAAAAGTAACAATAAATTGATTTGAATTGGATGGGGATGGGTGTATGGAAGGGGAACTCTTACCCCTCTCAATGTTTCTGCACTATTCTCCTTAATTGTTCCTCTTCCTCTCCTGAATATAGATGCTCAAGGTCATTAACAAATATTGTTTTTTAATCTTTTCTTTATTTGGCTGCCACAGGTGAAAATAGATTTCAGATTCTCCGAATTATTTCCTATTATCTACTTTAATCAAATTCAGCTATCCATCATCCATTTAGATGGTTCTACTTATCAATGATATGTGATTCGATATAATTAGGTGGTTTCGAAAAATTCCTAATTTATTTATGTATTAATTATTTAATTAATTTGTTACTTATTTATTGATAATATGGTGGGAATGATGTCACCAAGTTTTGAATGCTAACCAACTGAGCTAAGGCCGGTTAGAAAATTTTTATTTATTTTTGTTTTTATCTTGTATAATTAGTGATCATTTAATGGTGGGATCCACCTAAATACATTGGATGATGCTCGATGAATCTTATTCATGCACTTGAAGTAAAGAGGATTTAATCTTAATAGACCATTTGAGTAGCCTTGATATTTATGCTTTAGCAATTATAAGCCTATAAATGTAGCTGCATGTAGCTCAAACTAAGGATCGATGCATCCTAACCTAATTTAATTTTTTGGTATTGGTAGGTTGCAACTCGTGCACTGCATGTAGCTTGATCTGATGGAGGGGTGCAACTCAAGCTTGGCTTGCCAAAGCTTTTCTTGCGGCCAAAACGAACACATGACATGTTAATTACATGCTCTTAAAAGATATCATCCTCCTCTCTGCTCAATCCCCAAGCATTTGATGCACATTGCTCCTTTCTTATTATTATGTTCAAGGCAAAAATTTATTTATTTATCATTCAAAAAGATACCCTTAATTTATTTGCAATACAATTAAATGTCCTGCTAGTAAATTTGGAATACTGCAGGAGTGCAAGTGCATGTTGTCATAATTAATTAGTTAAACTAATCTTATTATCTATATAGCCAAAATGATCATGGTTGTTTATTAAATCATAAAAAACATAGCATTCCCCTATCAATAAATGATGCAAGTAACACTAAAGGAAAGGGATGGTTTTTATTAGATTCTATATATATTTCATGATATATAAGAAGCAATCTTTACATTAGCCCAGAAGAAACATGAAATCATGAATTATGCATGCTTCTTAATGGTACAATATCAAACCTAAAAATGTTTAATGTCAATAATGATTTAGTAATGTCTTCTAATTAGTGCATGTTGAATTAACCCATGACTATGCAAAAGGCATCAATAGCAATTGAGACAAGGTAATTATTGGTATAAGCTTAATTAGTCTTAATTAGGGTTAAGAAAAACAATGAAGATAAAACTACAAACATGATCAAGATGGATCACTAGATCTATATTGTAGGCTATTCTGGTTGCTTGGGTAGATATGAATGATATTTTGGAGCAAGATCCATCACATCAAGGACTTCATTGTGAACCACAACTTTCGAAGATCAAAATTTTCTTATTTGGTGTCCTTTATTAATGTGCCAAGTTCTAAAATGAAGCTATCGGCAAAAACTACAAGGAGGAATTTCTCAAGGAATTTGTGACATCTTGTTGAAACGAAATTTTGATGACTTTGAAAAATCGAAATGGGCCAATCAAAATAAAAGTTTAATTTCTTTTTGGATGGAAATTTGATCGGATATATTTTACAGTTTGGGAGGAATTGGATGCACAACAAACAACAAAATTTAAATAAAAGTCGAGCTCATCTAGCTACCAAAAAAAAGCTTCTTATTATCATTTCTACTAATCATGATTATTTAAGAAAGCTGTAACCTTTTTTTAAGTAGAAGACGAATACGATTTGAACTCTAAAAGATCGGCTCACTAATATAAATAGAGGATATGTCCAACAATTTTATTTGTTTTAATGAAAATATAGGACTTAGAACCCAGATTTCGAAAATTCTTATTTCTCTTTCTTCTTTTTTGTTTCGAGATTTTTGTCCCCCATGGATCATATCATCTTGTGCATGATTAACAAAAGTTCCCTCTTTTAAGTTAACAGGTTTTGAATACACCCTAACATCCAAAGCACTGCTTAAGTGAAAAGGGTTGATGCTGCTATTTCACATAGATTAATTAGTGAGACCACGAGTACGTAGGACATGGATATCGGTATGAAGTACGTTGACTAGTTTTCTTGGTAATAAATGATGCAATCACCAGCCCAGGAGAATATAATGAGATAAATAGATGTAACGTGCGTGACTGGAACTTGACTGCGGGGTATATATAGTCATGTACGTGTGTCAATGCGAATTTAAAGAATAAAGCCAAGGCAGCCAAAAAATCAAAAGACATTAGGACTTTTCTTTGAACAAAAAGGAAAAAGGCCAATAGTTGAAGTGAAATTAATAAGGAATTAATGGATAACCTGCATGCCGCTTTGGGTTCTTAGAGAGTATATATGACACGGAAAATGAATGTACCAAAAAAAATCTAAAACTTATCTTAAAACTCTCTTAATAAAAGGTAAGTAAAACTATTTTACCAAAAAAAAAAAAAAAGGATAAGTAAATAACTATCATCTTACAAATGAGGACCACCAAGCCATGCAACATGTGATGACATCTCCATAAAAAAGAGTGTAGTTGCTTTCACAAATTTCATCATCATCATTCATACATAATACATACATACATACATATAAAACATTTTCTGTACTATTGAGAAAGGGTGCATTTCCATGAATTTTCTTTAAATGTTTATTAGGTTAAGACGATGGTATCTTAATTGTATAAGCAAGAATGTCAAAAAATGAAGATAAAAAAAAAAAAAAAAAAAAAAAAAAAAAAAAAAAAAAAAAAAAAAAAAATCATCTGTTACCATTGAGGACCACTGAGGCAGCACCTGATTTTTTTTTTTTTTCAAAATGAGGGAATTCTCAGAGTTTTTTTAAAAGAATTTTCAGAGTTATTTTCACAAATTTCATCAACACATTTGTATAGCATTTTCCTTCATCAAATAAGGGTGCACTTCCATGAATTTTCTTGAAATATATATTAATTAGGTTATGACAATGATATTAATTATAATTTTTTATAAGCAGGCCTTTCAAAACATGGGAGAAGATGAGATACACCCATCTCTGGTCCCAATATCAAAACATTTGCTGACAGAGAAATACCACCCGACCTTAAAAAAAAAAGGCAAAAGACATTCCTGTGGGTCTCTCCTTTCTTGGGACTGCAAGGCATAAGCTTTCATGATCAATATATTCCTTTGTAACCTAGTGACCTGGCCTTCCTGGAAGCAATAACAGCTTTTATTACAAACTTTTGTCCTAATATTCCCAGTTTGGTGGCTTTTCAATGTAATGGCTCTTATGCCATGCATGGTGTAATATTCTTACCTTGACAATATATCCAGACACGATAAGCTTAGGTGTGAACAGGTCTATGATCTTCATTTAGGACAAGGGTCTAAAAAAGTCATGCTTGGGTTGGGCAAGACCTGTCTTCCCTATATCTAATGCTACCAACCAAAGTAGAGATGTCAATAAGCTGAGGTCTAGCATATATATATAAACAAAAATTTCAATAGGCTTTGATCGATTGACCACGCACGCTCACAACAAAAAATTTAGGCCCATTGTTTGGACCATTTGATACCCTTAATTAGAACCTAGTCAAGTCTGACCAAATTTAACAGGCCTTGATGTAACAAAAGGGTGGATTTTCCAAACTTCACATTAAAAAAAATAGGGTTACATTGGCATATGACTAATTCTCTAGTTGCATCAATCATATTTCCATCCTAATGGAGTCCAAGTCGGAGATGTATATACGCTTTACCAAACCCATTTTCATGCATAAAATAGTGATTTAAGCTTAACTAAAACTCTCTCCTCTCTTTTAATTTGATTGTAATTCTTGGGTCCAGAAGTCGAGCTCCAAATTAATTTGGGTCCTGCTTGTACCGATACAACTTAAACTGTGACCCCAGTCAATAATGAAAATGACCTTATTCTAGGTTACGCATCTTGTCTGCTTCCTTCACTTTCTAAAATGTCTATCTCATTTTTTTTTCTATTCATCATTAGTTATGCTTGGCTAATCACGGAGTTAAAATATGTTAAAAATTAGGACATTAATTTCCATCCCATACTTTTCAAGCCTTACTAAATTTGGTGGACTTGGACTTCAGGGATTAATTAAAAGAAATTTTTGAGCTCCGAGCCTGGACCCTTTGCCACTTCCTTTGTCAAGATCCAAACATCAAGCCACGCACCGATTGATTTAGTATATAAGACTTGCGTCAAAGCCTGGACCTACTATTAGATCCAGGTATATATCTATTGAGATTTATTACCAAATACTAATCCAATTAGGATTCTGATTTTAGTTGGTCAGTAAGTTTTAGTGATTTTATGACTTTATTCTTAGTATTACTCTCTTTAATTTTTTCATTTTACAAGTTTTTAGAGTATATATTCTGGTGGATTTTGTTTTTTGAGTTTGGATAGAAGTGAAAAACCCCATCCATGTGATGCTCTATTTAAAGGGATCTTTGGCGTTTATTTTGCAGGTAGAAAAAGGTCGGGGAAGAAAGAAAGAGGAGAAATTATTTTTGTGTGCATAGCCTTTTTTTGTGAGGCACATATTTATAAGAGGAGTCAAGTTTATTATTTGTGCCTTTATTTTTTCTTTTGAATACATCCATTTTTCTATCCACAGTTTTTTGTTTCATAATTATTTTCTTCTCACAATTCTCTGCAAATAATCTTTTGTGTTTGGTGTTTGTTCAGGATCTTGGGTTAGTAAGGTTGATCTACTTTGAATATAAGTAATTGTATAATTTTAGAGATCACGTGATAACCCATAATATTTAGCTTTGTTAACATGATCTTAAAATATAATCTTTTGCTAGCATTATTCTGTATCATTTCTTTTGTTAATATGATTCTATATTAGCTAATATTATTTTTCTTATATAGATTCTATACATTAGTATATATACCCCTAAGATGTACTCTATATGATTGAAACAGAGATAATAAAGTTCTTTTTCTCTCTCTCATTTTTTCTTATTTTTCTCTGCTTTCATAAATATTTTAACATGGTATTAGAGCCAACAAGGACTTAATATGCCACTGTCATCTCTCCCGCCTTTGCTATATATGGCCGTTGTTGTTAATCTATCGATCTCCATTTAAATATTTATTGAAAAAAAGGAAAACAAAAGAGAAAAATAGAGAAAGAAAAAAAGAACTTTATTATCTTTGTTCAATTATATGTAATACATCTTACAGGATATATATTTTAGTGTACATACTCCAAACAAGAAAAATAATATTAGTTGATATAAAATTATGCTATCAAAAAAAATGATACAAAATAATGCTAACAAAAGAAAATGTTATGGGACCATGTTAATAAAAATAATATTATGGATTATCATGTGATCTTTAAAATCATGTAATTACCTAAAATCATACTAACACTCTCTCTCAAACTCAAGGTGATATTGTAGGTGCCAAGTTGAGTTTGAAAATAAGATCACGGAAGTACTCAAAAGCTAACATAATAAACTGTCATATTTGTTGGTATAACTGATTTAAATAATGTGACTGTAAGAAGATGCAAAATGTGATGATCGTAATAAGATTAGTACTCAAAGAGAAGATAGTTGAAGGCTGATGATTCTCACAAATAAAAATATTACAGAAAAGAAAACCATTATTAAAAAGAAGGTAGCTGAAGGTGATGATCATCGCAAATAAAAATATCATAGAAAAGAAGGACAGTGCTTAAAGAGAAGGCAATCAATGATCAGTGATCTTCATAGATAAAAATATCATAGAAAAGAAAGTCAATGCTTGAAAAAAGATAATTGAAGGCTGATGATGAAAAAAATTACTAAGTAATAATAAGGAGAGATGATCAAAGATTTAAAGCTGAGAAGAAGAATTATTATGAATAGTTACAGATTTATCTAAAAAAATAAAATATCTTTGAATATTAATATAACAAATAGATGATCTATGGTCTACAAAAAATAGAAGATTTATAAAAAAAACAGAAATTGATAGATTAGTAATAATGGCTATAGTTTAGATGGAAGACATGATAGTGGTAATTTAAGTGATCAATGGTTGCAATATTATGTTAGAATATTTATAAAAGAAAAGAAAAATAAAAAAAATTGAGAAATGAAAAAAAAGAGCTTTATTATCTCTATTTCAATCACATATGATTAATCTTAGGAGGAATATATACCGGTGTATAGAAATCATATAAGAAAAAAGATATTAGATAATATAGAATCATGCTAACAAAAAAAATATAGAATAATGCTAACAAAGAAAAATATTATGGGATCATGTTATTAAAGGAAATTATATTATGTATTGTCATGTGATCTTTAAAATCTTATGATTATCTAAAATCATGCTAAGCTATAGGTTTGGAGAGTAATTAAGTGGTTTGTGACATCGATTAGATTTTTTCGAAGTATAGTTTTTGAAACGGTGACTTAATTGTTGATTGTTTTTATGTTTGTAATTCAATGTGATTGAAGAGCTTCTAGTAATTTACCGTATAATGGTGCAAGCATATGGATTTTTATTTTGGTGATTTAAGAGATGAATCATTACAGCTCATATTGCTACCTTTTATCTTATTGGATTCAAGATGCCTGGCCTTACCAACATCAATAATGCTATTTTTACTACTATCGTTTCTCTTTCTAAGTTGAACAATACCTAGAACGATCTTGTTAGATTTTAATTGAAAATATAAGATTTATAAAATATCCTAGATGAGTTAGCGATGATGCCATCAGATACATTCAATAATAAGATTGCAAAAAAAAAGTGAAATATGAAGTCTAGAAAGATAATATAAATTATTCAAATTTTAGTTAATAGAAAAAATTATCTCTATATTCAAGATGTAAAGGAGCCAAAAAAAGTGTGCATGGGATATTTTTATGCCGTCCACTTAAGTTCTAGCAAGGTAAGACATCTCAAACAAAAAATACTTGCAAGAGGATTCTAGTTTCAAACTTCTTTAAAGATATAGAAGAAGAACAAAGTTGGTTCGAAAATAAAGATTTAAAATAAAGAGAGTTTGATCAGTTAGAGATTGGATCAACTTTTAAAGACTCAAAGCATTGCAAGGTTGATTAGCCTGATAATCAATCAAGTTTTTTTAAAAAAATTGGAATAAAGGGAGTTTGATCGGGTGGATACCATATTAAATTTAGAAGAGATCATGATTGAAGAGCCATCTGATATTATAATTTCTCAGGAAGAGTCAAAAGATATTATAGTTAATCCAGTTATGAAGATCCATATTGAGGAATTAAATTATGCAGAAAAAATTTATATTAAGGCGGTCCAAGATATGGATATTTCTTGTAAAGATTTAGTTAGCTATGAGAATGAAAAATGATTAATTTTGAAGTAATTTCAAAGATCAAGCAATAAAAAATATATGCTTGATAGAGACGACTCTTATTGTGCTTTGGTAATTAATAATATTTTTAAGATATTAATTTATTTTGAAATAACTCCAAAGTTTGAGTTGCTAGAAGACTCTATGTATAAAGACTTGATTCTATTTGTAGAAGCTATCATGTACAAATACTTGAAGTTCTTCAAGTTGAGGTATGTGAATATAGCCAAAGTATTATTGTTGAATTCATAGATGTGCAAGTAGTACGTAGCTGGTACATCTTTAATAAGTAGTGAATGTAACTGATAACTTGATATTTATTAGAATAAGCTAGATATTTGGATTCTTGACATCGTGATCATTGAGTTAGTGCCAAGAGAAAGCATTGCAGGACATAATTGCCTTTAATGTATGCATTAAAGAGGAAGCCAGCGGATGAATTATTGTTCAAGCAATTAATAGGGTTTCACTATTCAATTGTTGGTTCGATAAGTTATCATACTTTGCTACTAGGTCAATAATGGCAATGGCTAATATTGTTTTAATGATATCGATAAATTCAGCATTGTTATCATAGACTTTGTAATGATATGGAGTGTTGAGATTTATTGCTAACTCCTAATCTAATTAAGATTTTATTTTTCGTTGGTTATTAATTTTAATGACTTTAGGACTCTATTCCTGGTATTATTCTATTTAATTATTTTTTTTAGAAGTTTTAAAAATTTGTGGCTAGTAGATTTTGGTTTTTGAGTTCATGTAGGGGTTAAATATCCTATTCATGTAATGTTCTATTTAAATAGGATCCTTGGCGTCTCTTTTGTATAGAGAAAAGAGCTTGGGAAGAAAGAGAGGTGCGAGTTTTTTTTTTTGCATGCAGAGACTTTTTATGAGGCATCTTTATGAGGGGAGTCAAACTTATTATTTTGTCCCTTTTTTTTCTTTTGAACAAATTCATTTTTTTCCCCCAAATTTTCTTTTCCATAATTTTTTTTGCAATATTCTACAAATATTTTTTTTTTAAAATTTTTGATGTTTACTCAGGATCTTAGGTTAGTATGGTCGATCTACTCTAGATAACGTACCATTCTATAGTATCCTGTATACATCTAGTAGAAAATCTAGGTATAGATTTATAGGAAAAAGAAGCACCTCAATCATATTATTTTTAATTTTAAGTTTTATGCTATAGGGTTTATACTTTTTTTAGTTTCATTTGCGCAATATGAAACTATTTAATTAAAGCTTTTTCTAATTAAAACCTATCACTACAGGAAAATCGACAAACGACGATGCTTTTTGGGACCTTTGCCGACGCTTTTAAGCATCGGCAAGAACTCTCTCGACACTTCCTAAAGTATCGCAAAAGCATCGGCTATGTAAGCATGGGGATGCAACATGTTGACACTTTTTAAAAGCATCGGCATATGCCGACACTTTTTAAAAGCATCGGCATATGCTGACGCTTTAAAGCATTGCTAAATTTAAAGCTGCCGATGCTTTAAAGCATCGATATTTGCTATGATAGCGATGTTTTAAAGCATCGGCAACTAAAATTTAGCGATGCTTTAAAGCATCGGCAAATTTAATTAATTAATTATTTTTAAATATACTTGTATTAACACAAACCTGTATACATCAAATACATACATCATTCAATCAAATACATACATCATTCATTTAAACCTATATCATTCATTCAAACCTGTATCATTCATTCAAACCTGTATCATTCATCAAACCTGTATCATACATAGCCAAAGACATACAAAATGGAATCAAACATCATTTAAATAAAATTTGTATCACACAAACACAACTTTAATACTCCAAACACCAAATACACTTGAAGTCAATATAAAGAGTGTTATATATATATATATATATATATAAGTATCAATAGATGCTCAATATCGATCCAAGTTCAAATACATAAAAAGATATACAAAAATAATAAAAAAAAATTAACTGACATCACTGATCCGTGAGAGGCTAGTCGTCGTCTTGTCTGCGACTAGCAGATGCATCAGGAACCTACATGATATACATATAGTTACGATACATACATTATATATATTCTAAATTATTAGATACATACACTATATATATATATGTAGTTATAAATAATTACTTACCTGAGATGACATGAACATATGCAGCACAGATGTAACATGCTCAAGCTGAAACCTAATAGTCTGCATCTCTACTCTGTCTGCATTACATGTCCGTTTGAGTTCTGCTATCTCATCTTCGAGTCGATGAACATGTGATTGATCATGACTATCTCTAGCATTCCGAGTATATTTGCTCACTTCAAATAACTGAGTATGGGTAATTCCAATCCCATAACCCCTCACTCGTCCTAACGCTCTGGTCCCATCAACTCCGAGAATACCTCAGCCTCGATGTGGTTGCTTTGAGTAGATGAGGTAGCCTCGCCACCCTGCTCGACGATCATAGAGGTAGCCCTATTCGATGTTTTATAAAAAACTCATATATCAATACTTAATAATAATAAAATTATAAATCATGATATAATATAAATAAAAAAATACATATATATCTCTGGACTCCTCTCGAACAAAACTGCCATCTTGGTGAATGTGAGTCATCCGATAAAACTCCACCTCACCAGGCTTCCTCCTTGCTGATAAGCCTAGAGAAAGAATAAATATTATAAAAAAATTATAAATGACACATCTTATACCCCGTACCATAATACATGGCACATGCATGATACATGATGTTAAAACTAAAAATATACTAAAAGTATTATAGAATGAGAAACATACAAACTCATGTCTGAGCCATGCATAACTCTTGGACCCCGCTGTATGAGGAACAGATTGAGCTACTCGTGCAGCTTTACCAATAGTAAATATGTCTACAAAAATAAATTAAAATTATATTATATATTGTATAAATATAATTAGGATGAGTGAAATTAATAAATTTATATGTTTGATGATGTTACACAACCTGTGCCCTCTTGGAGAACCAATAGTACACCAGCTCCCTCCATTGATGAGGGTGAACATCAGAAGGACAGGTAGCTGCAACCTGCTCCTCTGTCCTACCCTTTAGCTTGTAGTCTCTCTTCAACTTCGTCCTATATTCTTTTCACTTGTGATTGAGAGACTTAAGCCCAAAATCAGAAGAATTTGGAGGGAGAACAAACTTGCCGTAACTGTGTCATCTGGAGGGACAACATCATCTCTTCCTTGCTTTTTAGAGGACTTTGTCATCTTACCATAACTATGTATGATACCAAGCATTTGTCTATGAATATCAGAACCAGAAGGTAGAATTGGAGCAGATCCCAACTCTATAGTACCATCAAATAAATCATTCTGAAATAAAAATGGATGATTTCCTCCAACCATCGACGATGTCCCATATAACAAAACTTTCTTCCATGTTTTAACCAAATTGAATGTGTTGATTCATCACAAGAAGGACATGCAACTCGTCCCTTAGTGCTCCAGCCAGATAAATTAGTAAATGCAGGAAAATCATTAACAATCCATAATAAAGCTGCCCATAGATTGAATGTTTGGCCATTCGAAGCATCAATTACACTGATACCCTCCGATAATTGTTTCAAGTCATCTATTAAAGGTTGTAAGAAAATATCAATATCATTGCCTGGATCCTTATCACCTGGAATGACCATTGATAAAATAAGTGAAGACTATTTCATGCATATCCATGGTGGCAAATTATAAGGAATCAGAATAACTGGCCAGGTGCTATAGACAGAACTTAAGGTCTAAAATGGATTGAACCCATCACTGGCTAAACCCTGCCTGACATTATAAGCATCAGATGCAAAATCAGGATGTCTGTCATCAAATGCTTTCCATGCTAAACTATCTGCTGGGTGTCTCAGCATTCTATCTTTTGTATGGCTTTCATCATGCCATCTCATTGACGAAGCTATCTTTGATGATGCATAGATTCTTTTTAATCTAGGTACAAGAGAAAAATAGTATAATACCTTCGCCAGTTTTTGTTTAATTTGTGTTGTATCTTGTTCATCTAATCCCTCACTCTCATTTTTTTTTTGCTTCGTCCATTGTGAACATCCACACACATGGCACGACTCTTGATTGGCATGTTCTCCCCGATATAATATACAATCATTTGGACAGCTATGAATCTTTTCATATCCAAGATCCAATTTCTTTACTAATTTTTTGGCTTCATAACAAGATGTTGGTAAACTAGTACCTCCAGAAATGCATCATTTAACAACTTGAGCAACATAGTAAAACTCTTGCTAGACCATCCATTCAAGTATTTTATATGAAATAAATGTACAATAAAAATTTTTTTTGAAAAGTTCTTACAACTAGGATATAATTCTTGATCTGCATCTCTTATCAGCTTCTGATAAAGATCTGTTCCAACATTAGTTATGGGTATCGGCTTCCCATTATGTATAGATTCAGTAAATATAGGATCCTTAGGTAGTCCAGCTGCTACTTGTCCTCCACTACAATCTCCAGGATGTTGAGCATCATATTCAAAAGCATCTCTGAGCAAACTCCTGATATCATCATCTTTTGCAAGATTTTTCTGTTGATTACTGGATCCAAAATCAGGTATATGTTTCATGCTAGAGGTTTGATTACATGTAGATGGTAACCTTGACTCTCCATGAAAAAACCACTCTATATAACCTCTTAAAAAATCATTCCATACCAAATATTCTTCAACAGTATTTAGATATAGAGAACTAGAATTTATACATTTTCGGCATGGACATAAAATCTTCCCATTGATACTACTCTCTATACCAAATTTAATGAAATTTTGTACTCCATCCAGATATTCTTTTCTATTCCTTGATTTAGTTATCCAACTCTTATCCATTTTAAGATAAAACTAACTGAAATAAATAAATATTTATAAGAACATAATAAATTTAAAATAAATTTATTCAATAGATCAATTACAGTATTATTAAATACACCCTATTACCAACTAATAGGTAAAGAGGTCCTATCCCATTCAAGAATTGCATTAATTTTATAGGTCATTTATAATAACCAAAGGATACATAATAGAAGTTCTAGAAAAATTTTGGCAGCATTTTCCATAGTTCTCCCTATACAAATAAATATGTATGAGGAGAACTAAAAGGAAATGCTATCCGAAATATATCTGAAACTCTATCCATACTGTTTGATTATTGTAAGCACCTATAAAATTATTTGCAATTCTCAAACTGTCCAAACTGGACAATCAAATGATCACTGTACATATTTCTCCCATCCGTACAAAAATAAAATAATTATACGGATGCTGTAGAATATGTACTTTGATCAATTGACGGGTCTATATTTCTATGCAATGCAAGTTTTTTAAAAAATATTTAAAAAGTCATAATTGATCATAACAAAGCTATAGATGGTATTGAAATAAAAGATTTGTAATAATAAACTAACCTTAAAGCATAACATGTTCAGTAAGATACATGTATATACTAAGAAATTTATAAAGAAACATAAATCATCTACTAAGGAAAAGAACAATAAATAATAAAAAATATGGAGGAGGCTCAGTTATATACTATTTAATCTGTAACTAAATTAAAACGACTACAATCGGTTGCCTACAAAAGAAGGCCATCCAAGATTATTGCCATTAGAAACAGTTGAATCAGCCAAACATACATCGTATAATCATCATAGCCTCCATATATAAATCTTAAACAATTTTAAAATTGGTTACATAGCTTCTTTACTCTCCAAGCAAACACCTGATAAGAAAATGGCAACAAAACAGGTGGTTCTACATGATATAAAAACTATCAACAACAACAAGATCATAAATCGTAGATAAGATAACTTAGAATCCAAAATGAAAGATTAGTTTGCTAAATTTATTTTTTATTTATCTCATTCAAGACTACGTTTCAAGTTAGTTCTACATAGGATTAGTGGGTTATACATAAATTTCTAATATAGCCATCTATTCTAAGGTTATTAATTACGATCACCACTGGCCACTATTATTATCATTTTTACTTTATAAAAAATACTTTCATGCACATGCAGTGGAGCGTAGGTGGGCCTAACCAATCAAGTGGACTAGGCCAATCCGGGCCATAACATGATTTGTCTCTAACCTAAAATAATGACTTTTCTCATCCTTTGTCATTTTATTTTTTTCCTACATATCCACTATCAATCCTTTTCTTTGATCTTTTTTTAAATATATTTATATCTAAAAATCCTGCTCCATTAAAGTTTCAATTCTCTTATATCATGTAGAATAGATAATCAAGCAAGTAAAATAGTGAAGGCACATGGACTCTTTATTTAATTGATCCGACATTTTATTGGTTATTTTGTATCAACTAATATTTTTTGAGTGTTGTTAATTGAAATCATGCAAAGGGTTACATCCCCTTCTAGGTTCCAAGACTTAAACAGTGCAAAGTATTTGCATATGGATAAGTACAATGAAGGTGGATCTATTTTCATATCATTCAAAAAGATCGATATTTTTGAGAATTAGGATTGGTGACAAGCAACACAATAATAGACAAAAAAAAATTCTCTTGAGTATTTTACACAGAGAAATAATAGACAAAAAAAAAAGTAATAATAGATAAAAAAAATCCAAACAAATAGAGCAAACCTACGGATTTGATGAACGTACAGAGAGGGATCGAGGTGGTTGGCGCGTGAGGAGTTGACGGAAGAGACGGAGAAGGAGGGAGGGATCATCGGAGGAGCTACCGGCCGATTGAGTAAGAGGAGGAGGGAGGGATCAGTGGAGGAGGAGGTTGCATCGGCGGATCGAGCGTGGGATCTAGGGCACGGATCGGAGGAGGAGGAGCTAGGTCGGTGGATCGAGCATGAGAGGAGGAGGAGGAGCTAGGTCGGCGGATCGAGCAAATGGCGAGATCTAGGACTCGAGTGGGGGGTAATGGAGGAAATCCGGCGATGCTTATAAGCATCAGTAATTCTAGAATTTTAACGACGCTTTTAAAAAATCCGGCGATGTTTAAAAGTGTCGGACACTTTTTAAAAACGTCGGAAAATATCGATGCTTTTTAAAAGCGTCGACGGATTTCAGATTCTCTCGACACTCCACAGAAGTGTCGGGAGAAAACCGTCGTTGTTTGCCGATTTTCTTGTAGTGTATTCTATGGGGCACAGCACGCATTCTTGCATACTCTTATGCATATAATTATGTAATTAATAAGACTTTGAGAATATAATTATTTAATTAATAAGACTTCGAGGATATCATGAGTCCTCGAGCTAAAAAAAAAAAAACAAAAGCAATCCCCCAAAAAGTTTGGCACCCTTAACTTCTAAAGCAACCGAGAGTAATGCAAAAGGTCAAATTGTTCTCAAGCATGATACTTTTTGTCATATTGGCTTTCAAAAAGCCATGAGATCTCCTTTGAGTCCATTTGCAAGAGGAAAATAAAAGAAAATTAAAAGAAGATATTTTCGTTCCACTACTTTTTATGTCTTCGAAAAGATTCAACTGTACTACATTTTTCATAACATACATTTGGCATATCAATGTACAATAATTAAGTAATTTGTTTTTTTAAAAAAAAGAAAAAAAAATCATCCAAACCATAATTACTCAGGTTCATTCTTTGTGATTTTTAATTAATTTTAATTAAATTAATTGTAAAGAGAAGATGGAAATAAACATCAATATATAGAAACAGCAGCAAGGATCTTTGCCGATAACCCTCAAGCATCGAAAGGACAGCGACAGAATACCTTTCCATAACTTCAAGGCTCATCTCAAGAATCCACAAAAGTTTCCAGAGGACAGCGATCCATCAACTTTCCGTGCATTGCATTCTTACCTCACTCAGTACTCTCCTGCTGCCGCTGCTGCGCATCAAAACTATCGCAAGTCAAAACATAATTATTTGCTTTTCCTTTTTTTTTCCCCTCTCAGGTCATTTCTTTTCATGCACGCAGAAGAAGCCAAGTGGAAGATAGTAGCCGAGGTATAACGTAGTGGCAGTTGGAAGTGCTCTGAAGACCATCTCATACTGGCCAGCGGTGTGGTTGAAATGATGCCACCCTTGTAATTCACAAGTCATCTCATACTGGCCTGCATGAAGACCATCGTAACTCATATGATAAATATTAGCTTTTATCCACCAATTATTCTTTCATTGTGTCATTTCTTTTCATGCACGCAGAAAATGTCAATCAGAAAATAGAAGCCAAAATACAAGACAATGGCCGTTGTCACTATTCTGAAGGGGCCTTCTGTTTATGTCAGAAAATGGCCATTATTTAAACGTCTAAAAAAATAACAGAAAAAAATTATCAACTATAATTTCATTTTCATTATTTATCTTGATAAAATAATGCATCGTAAATTTAGTTTTGCATGCCACCTTTAACATTTTCTTCTTTTTAAATTGTTTTACAGTGGTTTGAAAGGGTTGGGGGGGGGGGACACTATGTTATGATTCACTACTTTTTGTTATAATGCCTTGTAATAAGCATCATGTTGCAATAATTCAATCCAATTATTGAGCCGATCAAATAATGGCCTTCATGTCAAATTTCGATGTTGCTGGAACCTTGGTGGAAATTTCGTCTTTGGAAGATTCTTCTTTTTCAGAAAAAAAAAGGGAAAGCTACTGGATGCATGCATGCACTTCTGTGGATAAAATGAATCACCTACACATCTTGCACATATCAAAACCAAACATAGGATTCATACCAGTGTGGCTCTCAAGATGCTGGTATACTTTTGTTTCACGCAAACAGGCCTGGAAAAGAAAGAAGAGCCTCGTACATTTCATTATCTTTACAGCGGCTTTGTCTACAGTATTGTGCCATTGCACAAACAAACTGTATGTCACAGTTTCAGTCCTTGGGCTATTATTCTACTATCTATTTAGCTTTTGGCGTCATATGAGCTTGTAATCCAGTAGTCTTGCCTTGGAAAAAGAAAAGAAAAGGCAGTCACCAGCACGCTTAGGATTAGTGGCATGTTGTTAATTATTAGAGATAATTTTCAGGGGGTATCAAGTGAAGATGTACCCAAAAAAAAAAACTGCAAACATATTTTAAATCGTATGAAGTATATATAATAAGAACGGTTTTACTTTAAAATCCATTTATAACTTGTGCTACAATGAATTTAGAAGTTCCAAGTAAAGAATTATGTTATAGTATTATACAAGCAAGCAAAACTAACTCCTTTGCATGGTGAAGGAACTTGATCTTGGATGGATATACTTTATCTAATTACATCAATTATTTTTCTTTAATCTTTTTCTGCTACATGATGCTTAATTTTAAAAATAATTTAAATATTTTTTTTAAAAATTTTTGTTTGGAAAAATTCAATCATTAAACTTATTATTATTTTTTAATTAAACATGTTCATTCAAACCTTTAGTGCACATTAAAAGATATAATGCAAGTTCAGTTGCATCTATAGCACTTCCTCAACTAGTAGGATCCAAGTTGAATGTTTGGATCTTTGGACGGGTACTACACATGCTCGGTCTCAGCTCAACCAACCATACACATGCAAGATGTGTCACGAGATGAGATGATGCCCTAGGTTGGGTTGAAAGAGTTGATCAAGTTAAAATTACAATTTTTAGTTTTAGTACATTTATTTTAATATTTAATTAGACTTAATAACAAAAGTTGTTGGAGTGGCCTTTATAACCAAACGGGTTGTTAATGTGGCTTTTCTTTTTGGTAAATTGAATAAATTAAACTAGACAAGTATAAATACATCCATGAGAATCAATAAACAAAATATTGAACAATGGACCAAGAAAATTTTGTTGTAGAATCCCATAGTTTGTTAATGTGGCTTTATTATCCCAGTATGGCTAATGATCTCCTATACACTTATTGCAACCTTCATGAGCTTGGTGACTAGTTAGATTTGTTATTCGACTTAATATTATACAGGTGATATAGTCCATGCAGCATGCAAATCTCGGATCAGAGCTTTCTCTTGCTGCAATAGCCATTTTCTCCGTAACTTCTTGTCTTTCTCACCTATGGTCATTATCTTTGCTACTAATTTATTCAATATTTTAAAAGTATTATTATCATACCCCGAACCCAGCATCAGGATTGGCCATATAACTGGCCACATGAATCATAGAATATGCTCTAGAGATCATGCAAGGTTTTAAAAAAATCCATTACAACTTTAATTTTCAAGAATATTATTGATCACAATTCATAAGAGAATACTTAATGTAAAAAAAATAATATAATTCATATAACTACAAATTTAGTCACTCTACAATCATCTGATCGGTATCACAAACTCTTTATATTATCATCCTTTTACACGTGAATCAATCTACCGCCAAGCTCGAATATTCTGACAAGTTTAAGAAGAAAAGAAAATAGGGAGTACGAGCTTTACAGTTTAGTAAGGATTCTATACAGTTACACCAATAGTAATATGATTTGAAAATAGCAAGGAAACAATAGTAGTGTAAGAAATCATAAAATATTATGTCATACAACCAAAACAACTTAATCGCCATATATAACAAAACTTTTGGTAAAATTATGTTTCATCTTTATGTTTCAGTTAAGTCATCCATCTTTAAGATTTTGGACTAATTACAGTCACGCTTAGTCCATGATGGGTACATTTTAAAATCGATCATGTACTATCCATCCGTGACTAGGCTAGCTCATGTACTATCTATCCATGGCTCGGCTATTCCATGTATTATTAGTCCATGGCTCAGCTATCGCACATACTATCCATCCATGGCCGGCTATTTCATATACTATCCATCCTTGGCTCGGCTATTCTCTATGTAGCATGGCTAGTCTAAATATCTCTTTTCTTTGATTATCACTTTATCAAATCTCAAACATGTTTTCAAATTATATTCTTTCAAGATTTTTAATGACCAGTATCATAACCCAAATCATCCAAAATAATTATATTTGATATGAACATATCATATACAAAATAATAATATCACCAATCATAAATGTCCACCATGCAAAATCAAAAAATATAATACATAAACAATCATGAATGCCAATGCTTATGTCTAAGGATCATGCAATATAAAACATATTTATAAACCGATAATAATGTACAAAACTCTTATCTTTATTGGAGATAGATTTCACACGCTCGATATTAGTTTACACCCGAATCCTCTATCTAGGTATAGTGGAACTCGCTCAATACCCTCTATTGCCGCCAAGATCATCGTGGCCCGTAGCTGCTGTCGGTATCGGATCGCCCCTCGTCTTCTCGGTGATGTCCTGCTCATTGGGACCTGCAAAACAAGGATTAGTGATCCGAGCCAGGGATTCCGGTGGGGGCACTCCAACGATCAAGTTAGTGACAATCCAGGAGAGCAGATCCTCCTGGTCGAGCCCCTGAGATGGACTCCATGCTAGGAGGAGTGAATGATGTATGAGTGAGGGTGCAAGTAGGCTAGGAAAGGTGGTGGCCGAAGTGAACTGGAGACGGATGGCTATGTTCGGGCGATCCTTCTTGCGAATCTTCGAGAGCCTTCAATTCTCAGTCTCCTGGGTGGTTCTCTTGTATGGCCTCCTTCCCCTACTTGCTTGAGTGGTTGTGGTTTAGCTTGCGTACCTCCCTGCTAGGGTGCCGAAGGTTCTTTTAAGCCCAGGTGGTTGTTGAATGCCTACCTCGGGATCTTCCCCATGCTGGCTGGCGCGTGCGGCGATATTCCGTGACGTGGACAGGATGTATTTCCTGATTCATGATAAAGGAAGCTGACATGCGCTCTGACATTCCTTCTGGTCGCTCCACTCCGAGAAACCTGGCAAGGCTTCAATTGGGGAGCTGCCGTCCCTGGGATTCGAATCCCCTGGTTGACTTCCTCTTTTGGGTGGTGCAGGCGGTTGGTGGAGAGCATGGCATCTCAGTTAGGGAGCTCCTTCCTCTTTTGGTGTAAGTGGTGATTGTGGACAGTTATTATGATTTGATGGGTGCTTCCTCGTAGTCCTCGGACGACTCACTGGTGCCTCAGGGGGTGGCTCTGCCCCCTTGGTGGCTGGCGGCATTGCCCGAGATAGTTGCCTAATTGGAGAGTTGGGACTCGACCTTCGAGGGGCTCGACCTGGCGGAGGAGGGCTGGGCTCGACTCCGGTCCAGGGGGCTTGACCTCGGAAGGGCTCGACCCGACGGAGAAAGGCTCGACTCCTGCTTAGAGGGCTTGACCTCGGAGGGGCTCGACCTGATGGAGGAGGGATGAGCTCGACTTCGGTCCAGGGGCTTAGCCTCAAAGGGGCTCGATCTGGCGAAGGAGGTTAGTGCGCGACTCCAGCCCAGAGGGCTCGACCTCGGAGGGGCTTGACTTGGCGAAGGAGGGCTGAGCTCGACTCCGGTCTAGGGGCTCAGCCTCAGAGGGGCTCGATCTGGAGAAGGAGGTCGCTCGGTTTCGGCCTAGGCGCCTTGGGCTTGCGGGTGCTGACCTAGCGAAGGATGGAATTCGGCTTTGACGGGTCACTTCGTTATTCTGGGAGAGCTCGATCCGGTCAAAGGAGTCCGAGATGGGGTATCCACCGTGGCAGTTTTTCTGACATGGCATCTGACAGGGATTACACGTCAGCTTCTTGCCACATCATTTGGCCCCCACTCCCGAGTTCTGTTGGCGTGGGGCACTCGAGGCGAAGCGAGTAAATGCAATGCTGACATGGAAAGGCGAGAATCCAGTACAATGATGGCCATGATTGCGGTGCCTCGTGAAGCGATTCTTTCAGCCTTTTTATGGGAGCTACGTGGACATGTCTGTGGAGCAGTTATTACGGGCGCAGAATTTAGAGCGGCCACAGTCGAAATCAAGCGCTATCCTCGTCAATTGGCAACACGTGGCACAGATCCACCAGTGGGGGCTGTAACGGTATGGTCGGGTGCCGGTCACTTCGAAAGGGAAGGCCACTTTTCCCAAAACAAGCCTTCTTTCAAATCCTGCGTGCCCGCCATCGTTCCAAAGTTTTCCCTTTTGCTCCCCCAGCCATCTTTGCCTTCCCATGTCTTGAGCAGGTTAGTCTCCTTCCCCCGTATTGGTTGAGTAGGGACCTTCTCTTAGGGCTAGGTTCTTCCTCGGATCTTTGTCCGTCTTCCCATTCTTTTTGTTCTTCTCTTCCTGTTTCTTGACCTCCATGTCTTGCTTTGGACCGAACTTCCGTCCCACCACTAACCAGGGTGAGGCCGGGTCTTCTAGGCCGAGGCCGCCTTCTTCTTCTTTCGATGAGGAGGAGGATGTGGCGCACTTCGAGGTCAGCCGAAGGCCCGCACTCGAGGGAATAGTGATTAGGGAATCCGCATCTTCTTTCCCACCTCGTCCTCTTCTTCTTCTTGCTCCTGCACCTGCTCCCGAACCTGCTCGGTCAACAGGTCCGGGGGGATCGCTTCGGTGATCACTATCGTGGACCTTGCGACCATCCAGAATACCTACGGTATCCCGAATGGCGTCCGGCTCTCGGTCCCTCGACCGGGGGAGCGGGTCACCTCCAGTGGCCCGCATCGGATAGCCTTCTACGAGGAAACCTTTTCGGGGGGCCTCCGATTCCAATTCCATTGATTCTTCCTCTTTGTCTTGAACCACTATCACCTTGTTCATGCCCAACTCATCCCGAATGCCATCAGTACGATTTTTTCCTTTATTATCTTGTGTCACTTCCACGGGATTGTTGCCTGTTTCTCCTGGTTCAAATCCATTTTCACCCTAAAAAGCCATCCCACCGAGGAGGGGTGGTGGTCTCTTTCCTCCCATCCCAGGGGCATTAAGTTTGAACTTTCCTTTTCCATCAAAGGATGGAAGAGTAGGTATTTTTTTGCCTCGATCGAGGGGGTCGACTGGATTTGGAGCGACCCAGATCGGTCCCCCAACTGGGATTCCGTAATCGACATAGTCGACTCGGAGGTGTACGACCAGCTCCGCTCCATCGAGATCCCTTTGCTCGAGGTCCTACTGTTAGAGCAGAATATCCACGAGACCAGGGTCGGCCCAACACAAGAGTTGGGTGAGTTCAGCTCGAAAATCCTTTTCTTTCTTTTCTCTTTCTTCTTATTTTTTCTCTTTTTTTTTCAGAGCTGATGTCTTCTTTTTTGGTGTAGGCATGAAGTTCTCCATGGAAGAGCTCCTTTCATTTTTCGAGGAGAGGAACCAAGCGGAGGGTGCCGGTGAGCCCGCCCCAAAGAGGGCTCGGGTGGATGCTAGCGCGAGGGCGGTGCCGGCCGTGCAAGCCGAGCCTGTTCTCGAGCCTCCGAGGCAGCGCGATCTGGCCCCGGTGTCGGAGTCTGAGGTGGTGGCCTGGGCTAGATCTGCCGCCGCTGTTGTTGGTGTGGCGTCCCCTCCTTTGGAGATCGTCGAGGTCGAGGAGGACAGGGAGCCGGAGGGTGCGTGGCCAACGTTGGCGGCACCGTCCGAGGTGGGCCGACCCCTCAGTCTGCATCGACAGCCTCTACCGTCAATGGAGCAGATGATCCCGCACTGGCAGGAAAGAGAGACAGGGACTATCATCCGGTCCCTTTCAAGTTGGGGCCCAATGTATCCCTTACCAAGGACCCGGCCCTCGTCGAGCGGATGATGGACTTCTCCATCCAGTCCTGCAACCGGCGGGAGAGGAGTGAGAGATACCTGGCCGACGTCATCAGCACATCCTTCTCCAACCTCTATGTCGTAAGTAAATTCTTGCTCTGCCTCGCTTCCTCCCTCATCTTCTTGGTGACTAACATCATTTTTGATGCAGCAAGGCACTGAGCTTCTACTGATCTGGGACTACTACCGCAATTGGGTCAGGAGGGACAAGGAACACGAGATGGAGTTCGAGTCCTCGAAGACCGAACTAAGGCGGAAGAGCGATGAGCTCTAAGAGACCAACATGATGATTAAGAGCCTTCGAGATGAAGTCGCTAGCACCGGGCGACACTCAAAGGAGCTCGAGGAGGAGCTCAAGTCAAAAGGTGCTCGGTTGATGGAGCTCCAGACCGAGTTGGAGGCGACGAAGGAGCAGGCTATCTCTGTCAAGAAGAAGGCCGCAACTGCCGAGTAGAAGGCTGCTGAGGCAGAGAGGAGGATCTCCACTACTGTCAGTTCAGTTGAGACTGCGAGGAAAGAAGCTGTCGAGGCCGCCCGCAAAGCTGAGGATGCAAACAAGAGGTTGGCCGAGGTGGTTAGCCGGGCGGAGGCCGCCAAGAAGGAGGTCACTGAGGTAGTGGCTAGTTACAAGGCCTCTGAGGAGTTCAAGCTGGACTTCAAGGAGGCAGCGACGGACTCCTTCAAGGAGTTCGCATATTGCTGGACCCAGCTCCACGGCATCCTTTCAAACAAGCGGATGGTTGCCCTCTGACTCCTAGGCTCCAAGGGTGCAAAGAC
This sequence comes from Areca catechu, assembly GCA_021397845.1. NCBI lineage: Eukaryota > Viridiplantae > Streptophyta > Magnoliopsida > Arecales > Arecaceae > Areca > Areca catechu. The sequence continues at coordinate 179,476,469 of CM038052.1, forward strand.
CTCAACTCCCGTACTGATCATGGTGGAGGAGCACATCGTTGTAACCGTGCCGGCTCCACAGGCGGCGGCGGTCGAACCAACCCTGCAGGTGGCGGCGGCCAAACCAGCTTTGCCTGCGACGATGGCTGAAGGAGCGTTCCTAGCCATGGAGGTCGTCAAGGTCGAGGCTCTAGTCGTGCGCCGTCCATGGAAGGCACTAGCGGAGTAGAGTAGGGCTTTTTAGTTGTAACTTCTTCTTTTTGCTTTCCATCTTGGGCTGCCCAGCATGTCGGGGCTCAGGAGCATTGTAACCTCTTTGCTTAAGTAATGAAAATACTTTTCGTCAACTTGGTGAAAGGAAAACTGTAGCGAGCACACTTTCTATTTTAAAACTTTTTCAAAATAACATACAGCGGAAGCATGATAAAGAAGATTAACATTTAATCTAAGCATGCTTTTAGAATTTTTCTATGCTACTTAGCCCAAGATCTTGCATGAATGATTAATATAAACTATGAAATCATGAACTCATGCTTTGAACATTTCAAAGCAACATATTTCTATATGTAAAATCATATCTCGTATGAATTGGAGACGCTCTCCGCTGTGAAAGATCTAGAAGGAGGTAGAAGAACTCTGCTTAGCCACACACGTGTCCGGCCTCTACAGGTGGTTCACACTAGGGCTCTTTCAAAATCTACTTCCACTCCTAGTGCTAGCTTGTTGTGGAACGATTTGATCGGAACTCCTTTTCTTCTTTCGATGCCGGACTCTTCGAATGAATGAAAAAACTCAAGAGGTGAAGAATGAGTTGTTGAAACCCTTCCCAAACACTCAATCCCAAGACCTAGATCACTAGGTACAAATATGCACACTCTTTTCCAAAATCCTCACACCCATACAAAAACTAGAACATTTCCTAGTTTCTTCCCTTTCTTCCCTTTTTTGATTTTTTCAGCATTTCTTTGCTGAATTCTTTTTTATTTTCGTCCTCCCATTTCAGCCCATTATGTAGGTGGAGAGGGAGAGGGAGAGTGGGGAGTTATGGGTGATAATGGAGGGGTTATGGGTAGTTATGGAAAGTTATGGTCATGGGAAGTTATATAACTCTCCAAAACTGAATTTAAACTTATTTAAATTCAGATTAATGTCTCAATTAATTTCAGTTCATAACTAAAATCAATTGGGTCAAGTGTGCATACATTGGGTTCAACCCAATTGGATCCAAACCTATTTTGAACCAAATCCCATTTGATTCGTTCCAGATTTTTATAGCTCAATCAAATTGGGCTATCAAGTAATCACATTACTTAATTCACCTCCATGCATCACCAACTATTAGTGAAAAAATTTTATGTCACAACTTTTGTGACACCAAGTGTCTACACTTGCGAAATCAACAAGTGTCGACACTTTCAAGAATATCAAGTGTCGACACTAGGGTAAAGAAAAATACTTTTTCTTTGTGAGTCCACGAACGATTCCTAATCGTTCTCCGATCACTAGAACAAGTAGAAACCCCTATGGTGTGTGTGACCCCATAGGTTCGAACACTAAGCCGGTAGCACTGGAACATTTTCAATACCAATCAAAGTCGCTATCTAGCAATGACACCCGACGTCCGGATAGGTCGAAGTTGCAGAGCAACAATCAAGAACCAAGAGATACGGAAATCCTGTAATTAGTCCCTTTGACCTCAATGCTCAGGAAGACTTAGGGTTAAACTGCCCAACCCATAAAGTCCATCAACAATGTGTCTCAACCTCACAAGTCCTGTAACACTTTACAGAGACTACCATGGTCAAGGTTTTGCTAAATTGAAAATACAGTAAGATATCTGCTCCAAACACTTTGGAGGGGTCAATCCCATCTTGATCCGATCACTGCTATACAAGTACTTAACTGTACCCAGAAACTTTTTGGCCCTGGATTAGAAATCCAGATAGTCCAGCACCAAAGTACAGTGAGTCGCTCGCAAGCTACCATGACGATCTCATGTCGGAGGGATAACTACGTCCATATCAAAACTCTAGGCAGAAAAAGTACAGACGGATCACGTTCGATGAAATGTCAAACACAACATCTGCATGCCATACCAGTATCTACACATTCCTTGGTTAAGAGAACAACCAACGACTATGGCATACAACGACCTATACTTGATATCTATCATCCTGAAATAAGTGTATCATTTGGTCGCGAACAATTTTAGGACTATATGATATATCCTCTCTATATCACATACAAATAGTCCTAAGGACTTCATCACTCAAGAACTCATTACAGAAAGATGAAATAGTGATGAACTGCCAGAATAAATATTTTATTCAATAATATAATTTATATATAATTACATCAAATGTATAACTGTCTACAGTAGAAATTGGCTTTGGGACACATTTCCCAACACTTGGTTTGCTCTTTTGTTTCTTTTTGTACATGTGATGAGATCAGAGAGAAGATTTCTCCTTTGTTTCTAAGTATCCCAAGCTTCAGTGTTGGAGAGCTGGGCTCCGGACTTAATGGCCTGAGAGTTGGTCTTGAAGACTTGGTGGCCAGAGAGCTGGGCTCCAGGTTTCGATGTCTTGGAACTGGGCTCGAAGACTTAGTGGCCGGAGAGCTGGGCTCCGAGCTTTGATGTCTCGAAGCTGGGCTCGAAGTCTTGATGGCCGGAGAGCTTGGCCCCGGGCTTTGATGTCTTGGAGCTGGGCTCGAAGACTTGGTGGCTGGAGATCTTGGCCCCGGGCTTTGATATCTTGGAGCTGGGCTCGAAGACTTGGTGGCTGAAGAGCTTAGCTCTGGACTTTGATGTCTTGGAGCTGGGCTCGAAGACTTGGTGGCTGGAGATCTTGGCCCCGGGCTTTGATGTCTTGGAGCTGGACGCGAAGACTTGGTGGCCAGAGAGTTTAGCTCCGGGCTTTGGTGTCTCGGAGCTGGGCTCGAAGACTTGGTGGCTAGAGAGTTTGGCTCCGGGCTTTGATATCTCGAAGCTGGGCTCGAAGGCTTGGTGGCTGGAGAGCTAGGCTCCGGGCTTTAGTGTCTCGGAGCTGGACTCGAAGGCTTGGTGGCCAGAGAGCTTGGCTCCAGGCTTTAATGTCTCAGAGCTGGGCTTGAAGACTTGGTGGTCGGAGAGCTTGGCTTTGGGCTTGGTCGTCTCGGAGCTGGGCTCGAAGACTTGGTGGCTGGAGAGCTTGGTCCCGGGCTTTGATTTCTTGGAGCTGGACTCGAAGACTTGGTTGCCGAAGAGCTGGGCTCCAGGCTTTAATGTCTTGGAGCTGGGCTCGAAGACTTGGTGGTCGGAGAGCTTGGCTTCGGGCTTTGATGTCGTGGAGCTGGGCTCGAAGACTTGGTGGCTGGAGAGCTTGGTTCCGGGCTTTGATGTCTTGGAGTTGGGCTCGAAGACTTGGTGGCCGGAGTGCTTGGCTCCGGGATTTGGTTTCTCGGAGCTTGGCTTGAAGGCTTGGTGGCCGGAGAGCTTGGCTCTAGGCTTTGGTTTCTCGGAACTGGGCTTGAAGACTTGGTGGCCATAGAGCTTGGCTCCGGGTTTTGATGTCTCAGAGCTGGGTTCGAAGACCTGGTGGCCATAGAGCTTGGCTCTGGGCTTTGATGTCTCAGAGCTGGGCTTGAAGACCTGGTGGCCGGAGAGCTTGGCTCTGGGCTTTGATGTCTCGAAGCTGGGCTCGAAAACCTGATGGCCGGAGAGCTTGGCTCCGGGCTTCGATGTCTCGGAGCTGGGCTCGAAGACTTGGTGGCCGGAGATCTTGGCTCCGGGCTTTGATGTCTCGGAGCCGGTCTTGAAGACCTGGTGGCCGGAGAGCTTGGCTCCGGGCTTTGATGTCTTGGAGCTAGGCTCGAAAACTTGGTGGCAGAGAGCTTGGCTCCGGGCTTTGGGCGCTAGACCTAGGGTCGGGCGGAGATTCTCCTGCAAGGCAAAAAGTATTTGCACAAGGGGAACTTTGATTATTGGTGAGAAAGAACCTTACACTATTAATGCTGGAGAGCTGGGCCCCGGGCTTCGGTGTCGGAGAGCTGGGCTCTGAGTTTTATTGTCGGAGAGCTCGGCTCCGAGTTTAGGTGCCGGAGAGCTGGGCCTCGGGCTTTAGTGTCGGAGAGCTGGGCTTCGAGTTTTATTGTCTTAGACCTTGGCTCTGAGTTTTGGTGCCGGAGAGCTAGGCCTCGGCCTTCGATGTTGGAGAGCTGGGCTCCGAGTTTTGGCGCGTCGGACCCTAGGCCGAGCAGCAACATTCCTGCAAGGCAGAAGGTGACTTGTGCAAAAGAGGGCCTTTATTATTATAAAGGGTGAGCCTTACATTACTGATAATATTTTCTCAGGTTGCAGGCATTCCATGTTCGCGAGAACCTGGCACCGTCCAGATCCGCAAGATAGTAAGCTCTATGCGGAAGAGCTTCGACCACCTTGTAGGGGTGTTTCCAGTTTGGTGAGAGCTTTCCACACTCCCGGGGCTGAGATGCTTCGGCTCGGTGCAGCACCAGGTCACCAGGTCGAAAGACCTTGGGCGTTACCCGCACGTTGTAGTACCGGGCTACTCATTGCCGGTATGCTACCATCCGGAGCTGAGCTTTGTCTTTGGTTTCCTCGAGGAGGTTCAAGTTGAGTAGAAGGTGCGCTGGGTTTTGCGCCTCATCATATTGCTGCACTCACAGCGTGGGCACTCCGAGCTCAACTGGGATGACGGCCTCGATGCCGAAGACAAGGTTGAAAGGCATTTCGTCCATCGTCATCCTGGGTGTCGTGTGGTAGGCCCAAAGAATGCTTGGGAGTTCTTCTGCCCACCTATCCTTGGCTTGGTCCAGCCTGGTCCTAAGTCCCTAGAGAATAGTCTGGTTGGTCACCTTGGCTTCCCCGTTTGTCTAGGGGTGAGCTACCGAGGTGAAGCGGTGCTGAATGCCATGCTCGGCGTAGAACCCTTCAAATTCTCGATTATCAAACTACCGCTCGTTGTCGATGATGATGCAGTGGGGGAATCCAAAGTGGCAGATAATTGATTTCCAGAAGAGTTGGCAGACCTTAGCTTCAGTGATCCATGCTAGTGGCTCCGTTTCCACCCATTTGGTGAAGTAGTCGATGGCCACCAGTATAAAACTTCCATTGCCCTGGTGTAGGGGAAAATGACCCTAAAATGTCCATTCCCTACTGGGCGAACCGCCAAGGGGCGGAGAGCTGTGAGATCGGCACCGCCGGTTGATGTTGTATGCAGGCATGGGGCTGGCATTTGTCGCACATTTTCACAAAGTCAGCGGTGTCCTCCTTCATGGTCTCCCAGAAGTATCCCTGGAAGAGAGCTTTGTATGCCAACATCCTCCCTCCCACATGGTTCCTGCACAGGCCTTCGTGTATCTCCTAGAGAACAAAGGCTGCTTCCATAGGTCTCAGGCACTTCAGGAGCGGGTAGGAGTAGGATCGGCGGTAAAGCTGTCCTTCCATCAGGAGAAATCGAGAGGCTTTCTTTTTGACAAGGAGGGCTTCTGCATGGTCCTCGGGTAAGATGCCATCAGTGATGTATCTGATATACCTATCCATCCAGCTCGACTCTGGGGTGACTTGCTGCACCTCCTCCGGGGCTTCGTAGCTTGGATTTTCGAGGTACTCAATATATGTACGCCACAGCGACGAGTCTGGTAGGGTCGCGAGTCTCGACAATGCATCCACGCGAGCATTTTCTTCGCGGGGGATATGGAAGATGTTGAAGCATCGGAAGCCTATCGTGCATGAGCGGACTCGCTCCAGGTACTTCATCATCAGGGGGTCCCTGGCTTCATATTCTTCAGAAACTTATCCGGCTACTAGTTGGGAGTCGGTGAAGACTTTCAAGTTCTGCACGCCCAGCTCGCAAGAGACCTTTAGGCTCACGAGGAGCACCTCATACTTCGCCTGATTATTTGTTACGACGAATTTGAAGCAGAGAGCACATTCCGCCACGATCCAGCCGCTGTTGGCGAGAATGAGGCTTGCTCCACTCTCGCCGGAGTTGGATACACCATCCACATGGAGGATCCAGGGCTCCTCCTCTATTCTGGGCTTAACTTGATGCTTCAGGAATCTTTGCTCTGGCTCCTTGGCGAGTCCAGTGCACTCGACCAGGAAGTCGGCTAGGACCTGGGCCTTCTGTGACGATCTTGGTCGATATGCAGTATCAAACTTGCTTAGCGTCAAGGACCACTTGGCCAACCGCCCGGATATTTCAGGATGACTGAGTATGGTCCTTAGCGACTGATCCATCATAACCACGATGGGATGCGCTTGGAAATAGGGCCTGAGGTGCTTAGTAGATATCATTAGAGCAAAAATAAGTTTCTCGGAGTGGGTAAACCTGATCTCCGCATCACAGAGAATTTTGCTGGCATAGTATACCGGCTTCTAAGATTCGTCCTCGTCTGCACGGATGAGAATCGAGCTGACGGCTCCGGGTATGACCACCAGGTAAAGTAGAAGCTCCTCTCTCCGATCTGAAGAGCAGCGGAGGAGAGGCCAGGAACTCGTTCAGCTCTTCAAAGGCCGTCCTGCACTCCTCCATCCAGGTGAAGTCATGCATCTTGTACAGTGCCTTGAAGAAGGGAAGGCAGCGGTCGACCGACCTCGAGATGAACCGACTCAGAGCTGCAATATGCCCTGTCAGGCACTAGAACTGCTTCTTGGATGTCGGGTGCTCCATGTCGACAATTTCCTGGACCTTCTCCGGGTTCACCTCAATGCCCCTCTGAGTGACCATGAAGCCGAGAAACTTTCCTGCCGCACTCCGAAGGTGCACTTTACTGGGTTCAGTTTCATCTGGTGCTTTCGGAGGTTGTTGAAGGCTTCGGTGAGGTCGGTGATGTGGTCCGAGCTCGACTTGATCATGACAAGCATGTCATCCATGTACACCTGCATGTTCTGACCAATCTAGTCTTTGAAGACCCTATTGACCAGGCACTGGTACGTGGCCCCAATGTTCTTCAGATCGAAGGGCATCATCTTGTAGCAGTACGTCCTTTGGTCGGTAATGAAGGCGGTGTGCTCCTCGTCCTCTGGGTGCATCTGGATCTAATTGTACCCGGAGAATGCATCCATGAAGGAAAGCGGCCGGTGACCCGAGGTGGCATCCACCAGTTGGTCAATCTTCGGTAGAGGGAAGCTATTCTTCGGACATGCTTTGTTGAGGCAGTGTAGTCCACACAGATCCTCCATTTGCCGTTACTCTTCTTTACCATCACCACATTCGCCAGCCAGCTTGGGTATTGTATCTCCCGGACGAAGCCGGCAGCGAGGAGTTTGTCGACTTCCTCGTTGATTGCCGCTTGCCTCTCCGGGGCGAAACTTCTTTTCTTCTACTGACTTGGCCTGTACTTTGGGTTAATGCTCAGCTTATGGGTGATGATGTCGGAGGGGATACCTGGCATATCGACCACTATCCAGGTGAACACAATGCATTCGCCCGTAAAAACTCCAACAGGTGGGCCCTCTCCTCATCTTGTAGCTGAGCCCCAATCTGTACCATCTTTCCCTGGTCGGCTTCGAGCGGATAAAACAGTAGGCGCTCGACCAGGCCACCCCTGGGATCTTGCGCCCTTTGGTCGAGATCGTCCGCCCTTGGATCGTCCTCAGGGACTTTGGTTCCGGGGAGAGTTTGGAAACAGTGCTGAGTCGGTTGAGGTGCACCTCTCATCTCATCGACTCCATAGGGAGTTGGGAACTGCACCAGTAGCCACTTCTTGGAGATGACAGCATCGAGCAGATTGAGCCCGGGTCGGCCAAGGATCACGTTATAGGTCGATGGAAGTCTAACCACTATGAAGGTCATCATAACAGTGACCTACCGAGATGGGATCCCGGCAGTGACTGGGAGAGTGATCTCTCCTTCTACCCTCATAGAATCTCCCGTGAATTCGACGAGGGGTGTGCGCACAGGTCTAAGTTGAGCGGAGGATAGGTTCATTCTGGAGAAGGCATCATAAAAAAGCACATCTGTGGAGCTTTCACTATCAACAATAATGTATTTTACAGGATGCTTTGCGATCGTCATCTCGATAACCACGGCATCGTTATTTATATTTTCTGATGGGGAACTAATATGCATGCAATTTTTTTTATATGTTTTACATGTTGAGTTAGGTGATTAATTCCCGAATTTCAGATCAAAATTATTTGTAGGGAATTTTGTATGAATTTTTGAAGATCAACATGCAGATTAGGACCTAGAAAAGTAGCAAAGAAGGATCGCCGGGGCTGAGAAGCCTCGGTTAGGGCAAGTTCTCCTACAATAAAACTACTGGAGGTAGAGGGGTGTACCTGACAACGTCTGTGAAGATCGCAGTGAAGGGGTCTCTCGTTCCTCGACGGATGCGGCCTGGAAAATCGAGCCAAAGACCCGCGGATACCCGGCTTTCTGCTCGGTGATCCGATTGAGGCTTGGCTGGAGTCGTTGGATTCGTAGGAACTCGGGGACCTGTAAACGACCTGTCAAGGATTAGAAAACTCACAAAAGAACAAGAAAACAAAGAAAAAACAGCAAGGGAAGGCTTCTTTTGGAGTGGGCGTCCAGGGATTTGAGAGGCTTGTTGGCAGCAGGAAGATGATTGTAGCACTGGGAAGAAAAACTCTCACAAACCCCTTTATGCACACAGCAGGGTATCACACAACTCAATAGAAGAACTCAAGGTTTTTTTATTCATCAAAAACTCTTCTCATACAAGAGGCTAGGGTCCCTTAAATAGACCCTTAACCTTGGGCTCCAAGTAAGGGTACATAAGAATCCTTTTCCCTCTCAAACCCTAGCTAGAAAATAAGGAAATATTAGGTAAAAAAATCCCTAAAAAATTTCTTGACTTGGTCAAGACTCCAAGGACGCCTAGGGGGGCGTGTTGGGCTTCTAGGAGCAGCAAAAGGCCGGCCCAAAGGGGCTCGGGTGCATGGGTTTGGGCCTCTGGAAGCTGGGGTGGCCTGGTAGCCAGGTAGCAGGAATATTCCCTGGTATCTTGCTTCTTAGGGGCTTGGGCTTGGCACCTGGGCTTGATTTCTTTGGGCTAGGATGCAGATGGACCTCTGGAATCATGGATGCCCTTATCTATGAATATACTTTGGCATCTGGAAGGGAATCTGGATATCTGGAGGGCATCTGCAAGAAATCAGGGTTTTCTGAATTTTCCTCCTGGGGTCTTCAAATCTTCAAGCTGGGTTGGACTTGTGCTATACTTCCATGTCTTCAATCTAGTTGGACTTGGTCTTCACTTGTATGATATAGTCTTGAGTCTTCAGTATGCTTGGACAGGACTCAAAAAAATAAAATTAGCTCAACATGAGCTGACTAGCATTGGACTGAACTAGCTCAACATGAGCTGACTAGTACAGAACTGAAATAACAACTAAAAATACTCAAATAACAACTAAAATGGACTCAGATGAGCTAAGCCCTTATTACAGATGGACTCATAAATTATTGATCAATTTACAGAGGGTTGAAAAAATCTCTGTCTTATTCTGGTGCCTCAGGTGTCCCCACCATTTTCCCTCCCATCTTCCCCTTCCCTTATAAAGGAGAGTACATTTTCAGAATACCCTGCCCCCCAGGCCTTCTTAGATGCGCGCTCAGCTCCTCAGCATATCATCCCTACCGGTTTCTTGGTAGGGTGGTTGTCAACTGCAGGAACCAGCAGGAGAGCGATGAGCGCTTGAGGTTCCGTTGGATGTCTGCCCCCCACGAACCTCCCAAGGTAGCCTCTCTTGATGAGTTCTTCAATTTTCCTCTTGAGATTGCGGCATTCCTCGGTGTCGTGGCCGTGGTCATGGTGGTAGCGACAATACTTCGTCTTGTCATGGCTAGTGGCCGGCCTCATCGGAGGTGGGTGCTTCAGGTAGGGCTCACCTTCGATCTCCATCAGGATCTTCGCCCACAGGGCGAGTAGGGGGTGAGTCTCTCCTCCGGAGTGGGAGCACACCTCGATCTCGGCCACTGGTGGAAGTTCGGAGCCGGGGGCCTTGGCTTCCGCATCCCAGACATCTCGGTGGGAGTCGGCTTCTTCAATGGCTTCTCGTCGAGCTCCCTTCTTGTATGGTCTGTCTCATCGACATGAACGTACTTTTGAGCTTGGAGGAGGAGCTCGGAGTAGCTCTTGGAGGGTTTCTTGTCGAGCGAGTAGGTCAGGCGGGAGGTCCTAAGCCCTCTCTTCAGTGCCAGCATGGAGACTGGCTCATTAAGGTTGTAAATCTCCAACGCGGCATCCTTGAAGCAGACTTAGTAGTCTCGTAGGGGCTCGCGGTCCTGTTGCCGGATGGAGAAGAGGCTATCTACTTCATGTGGCACCTTCCGACAGGCGTCGAAATGGGCCATGAACTTTTGCTCCAGCTAAGTGAAAGAGCCAATGCTTTCAGGCTCGAGACGGGTAAACCAGATCCGAGCCGCCTTCCGGAGCGTTGCTAGGAAGGCAATGCAAAAAAGGGTATCGGTGGCCCCGTGGACCCTCATGAGGGTCTTGTAGCTTTCCAGGTGGTCCAGGGGGTTGGTGGTCCCATCATAGGGATCCACCTATGGAATCCGAAATCGGCTGAGAATCGGTTCCTCTTGGATCTCTCGGGAGAAGGGGGGACGGGCGTCATAGCCTGCTGGCTCGTCAGTAGAGCCCTGCATGTTCGCAAATCGACGAGATAATTCTGCCAGCTTGTGCTCTTGCTCCTCCAAGCGCTTCTCAGCTGTGCGCCTAACGGCCTCATTGGTGGAGCCCTCCGTTGAGGCTGAAGGAGACGCAGAAGGTGACATGGGACAATATCCCTGAAGGGGGGTCTTGCCCTTTTGTTGGCTTTGACTCCTTAGTTTTGATGATTAACAAAAGGTTGAGTATATGTTTGGACTAATGTTTCATCTCTAGATAAAAGTTTCAGGACTTAGGTTATTCAAAAAGAGTATCAAAAGTACATTGATGAAACTAAGTTTACCTGATTTGGGAAAGAGCTCTTCTACCTTGGACAAGATCAAAATACTCAAATTGGACCTTCTTGTTAAGAAATTATTGACAAAAGAAACAAAGGCTTAGAGAAACTCAAGCATGGCACGCAACATCTCAAAGAGTTTCAGAAAAATTCAGATCAGAGGTCGACCACCAGAGGTCGACACCTTGTCAAAGGTCGACCACCAGAGGTCGACTCATGAAGAGAAGAAAAGTTCAGCATGGCCGGCACGGCAAAATCTCAGTGGCACGCTCCAGAGGTCGACCACCAGAGGTCAACACCTGTCCAGAGGTCGACACCAGAGGTCGACTCATAGCCTGAGAATTCAAAATGGGCAGAACTATGGTACTCTGAACTTTTGCCTAAAATATACTGGAGGTCGACTCATGAGGTCGACACTTGATCTAGAGGTCGACTCATGAGGTCGACTCATGGCATAACGGCTAGTTTTTCTGATCTTCTGATTTGATTTCTAACGGCCATAAACGGCCATATTTTTGAATCTAACGGTCTTGTGGAGTTGTTTCAGCATGAATGAGGTATTTAACCTCCACCAAACTTCAAAAAAGACAAGGAGACAAAGTGAAAAAGTATAGGTTCAAAGTACAAAGCCTTCAATCACTTCCAAAGCCAAAAAGTGTGAGAAAACCAAGAGATTCCCTTCCCAAAAGCTTTCCATTTTTGAGGAATCCAACATTCAAGTGTTTGGCATTTAGTGAGGTCCAAGATTCCAAGACAAAAGGCTTGAAGAGTCTCCATCAAGAGCTTCAACGAATTTATTTTTGCTCAAAAGGAGTTTGTTTAGTTTTCATTACTTGTATTCATACTCTTTTGTCTTTAGCTAGTTTCAAGAGAATTTGAAACTAGAGTGAGGTTTGTTGGTGAGCCAATTGATAAAACCAACTAGGGTTTCTTGTAAGCCCGAAGCCAAAACAAGTGAGTGAGGTTTGTTGGTGAGCCAATTGATAAAACCAACTAGGGTTGCTTATTAGCCCGAAGCCAAAACAAGTGTGTAAGGTTTTGACTTGTGAGCCTGGTAAAACAAGTCGGCTGTAATCTAAAGATTATAGTGAAAATTCCCAAGTGGAGCTTGGGGAGTGGATGTAGGTGCTGGGTGCACCGAACCACTATATTTCTTGTGTGTTTGCATTGGTTTGCTCTTTAGCTTCTTTAGCTCGTTAATTGTCATTTTATTTCGTTGCTTCCGTTGCACAATTATTAAAGCACTATCACTCTTCACCTTAAAACCTGATAGCACATATATTGCCTTAAATTTTTTAAATACCCAATTCACCCCCCCTCTTGGGCACCATATCTGGGCAACAAGTGGTATCAGAGCACCGGTACTCTCTTGTAGGTCCAACGATCTTGAGTGAAAGATCATGGCCGCCCCAATTGGAATGGGTATAGTTGAAGGACAAGCATCAAATCGTCCTCCTTTCTTTAATGGCACAAACTACACTTATTGGAAAACTCGTATGCGTATTTATTTACAAGCTGTAGATTATCATATTTGGAGAGTAATCACTAAAGGGCCTCATCAGCCCACTCACTTGGTTAATGGCATTATCACCTCAAAATCTGAAGAAGAATGGGATGACAATGACATCAAACAAGCTGAGTTAAATGCTAAGGCGATGAATTTGTTATTCTGTGCACTTGATCCTAGTGAATTCAACAGAATATCAAATTGTATTCCCGCCAAAGAAATTTGGGATACACTTGAGGTTATCCATGAGGGTATACACCAAGTGAAGACCACTAAGGTGAACATGCTCATTCATACGTATGAGATGTTCAGGATGGAACCAACTGAAAGCATAAGTGAAATGTATACTAGATTTACCAATATAGTAAATGGTATGAGGAGTTTGGGAAAAATTATATCTAATGGTGAACTGGTTAACAAACTTCTCAGGTCTCTTCCGGCTTCATGGGATGCGAAAGTTACAGCCATAGAAGAAGCCAAGGATGTCAACACTCTACCTCTCGAGCAGCTTCTTGGATCATTAATGACCTACGAGCTTTCACTAAAGCAGAAAACAGTGGACAATGACAAGAAAAAGAAAGCCATAGCCTTCAAGTCCACTACAAAAGAAGAGTCAAGTGATGAATCTGAAGAAGAAGATGATGATGATGAGACAGCCCTAATTACAAGAAAATTTAAAAGATTCATGAGAAAGAAGAAGGGCTTCTACAAGAAAAGGCCACAAAAAGGTGATCACAACAAGGAGAAGGAGAAAGAGAAAGAAATGGATCCACCCATCTGCTTCGAGTGCAAGAAGCCTGGACATTACAAAACGGATTGCCCTTTGCTTAAAAAGAGTAGAAGGATGTTGAGAAAGAAGGCCATGATGGCTACCTGGAGTGAGAGTGAGGACTCCAGCAGTGAAGAAGAGCAGCAGGTAGTCGCCAACCTATGTTTCATGGCCAATGAAGATAATGAGGTAAATTCTGAACCTGAAACTGAATTTACTTTCAATGAACTGCATGATGCTTTTGATGACTTAGTAATGGAATATGAAAAATTAAAATTAAAAAATAAGAAATTAAGAAAGCAAAATTTTGAGCTTACCAAAAATTCAGAAAAGTTTTCAAGTGAAATTGAAAATTTAACTCAAGAAAACAAGAAATTAAAAGAACATGTAAAGACTTTGACAAATGATAAAGATAATCTTTTTAAAGAAAATAATTCTTTAAAAAATAATAGAAGTCTTAAAACTAATGAGAACATTGAAAAACAAAATAAAGAACTATTGCTTCAAAATAAGAATTACAAGGAAGAGTTAGAAAAAGTAAAACCCTTTGTAGAAAAGTTTACCTTTAGTTCAGAAAAACTAAATATGCTTTTAAATAGCCAACATGCAGTGTTTAATAAAGCTGGACTTGGATTTAAACCACACAATCAGCAAAAGCTTTACAAAAACTTTTTCATAACTGCATCTTCTAATATTACCTGCTATGCATATGGTAAAGTAGGTCATAAATCATATGTTTGTAACAGAAGAAAATCAAATACCTTTAGAAAGATTTGGGTTCCAAAAGGAACCAATTTGACTAACCCTAAAGGACCCAAGATGACTTGGGTACCTAAAGTTTCAACTTGATCATTTTTTGCAGGTGTGCCTTGCAACCAAAATAAAGGAAGAATGTGGTATCTGGATAGTGGTTGCTCAAGGCACATGACTGGGGATGTGAAGCAATTCTCATCACTAGCTGCAATTGATGGTGGAAATGTCACTTTTGGTGATAATGGAAAAGGCAAAATCGTCGGAATTGGTAAAATCCATATCACCCCTAATGCTTATGTAGATAATGTATTATTTGTTGATGGATTGAAGCATAATCTTTTTAGCATTAGTCAGTTTTGTGATAAAGGTTTTAAAGTAATTTTTGAATCATCTTTGTGCATGGTATCTAGTCTAGATGTCGATGGCATCAAGTTCACTGGTCTTAGACATGGAAACATTTACATGGTTGATCTTGATGATCTAGCCATGGAAAGTGGTCAATGCCTAGTGGCTAAGGAAGCCAAGGCAAGTGAAACTAGTTGGCTTTGGCACCGTAGGCTAGGGCATGCTAGTATGCAGTTGATTTCAAAATTAAGCAAAAAAATCTTGTAAAAGAATTGCCAAAACTCACTTTTGAAAAAGATAAAATTTGTGCTGCATGTCAATTTGGAAAACAAACTAAGTCTACTTTCAAACCTAAAGGAGTAGTATCTACTACTAGACCCCTTGAATTATTGCATATGGACCTCTTTGGACCAACCAGAACCACTAGTTTGGGAGGTAAAAAATATGGGCTAGTAATTGTAGATGATTACTCACGATTTACTTGGGTAATGTTTTTATCTCATAAGGATGAAACTTTTTCAGCTTTTGTTAAATTTCATAAAAGGGTTTCAAATGAAAAAGATCTCACTATTGTTTCTTTGCGTAGTGATCATGGAACTGAATTTGAAAATCATGATTTTGAAACTTTTTGTAATGAAAATGGTATTAGTCATAATTTCTCTGCACCTAGGACACCTCAACAAAATGGGGTGGTAGAAAGAAAGAATAGGACACTTGAAGAAATGGCACGCACAATGCTTTGCGAAAACGATTTACCTAGATATTTTTGGGCAGAAGCCATTAATACTTCCTGTTACATTTTAAATCGTGTTTTAATTCGACCTATTTTGAAGAAAACACCATATGAGCTTTGGAAAAATCGAAAACCTAATCTCAAGTATTTTCGTGTGTTTGGTTGCCGCTGTTTCATATTAAACAATGGCAAAGACAATATCAGTAAATTTGATGCCAAGTCAGATGAAGGTATCTTTTTAGGATACTCTACTTCTAGCAAGGCATACAGGGTCTTCAACAGAAGAACACTTCTGGTTGAAGAATCAATTCATGTAGTGTTTGATGAATCTAACGAAAAATCTTCTAGAAAAGAAGATTCTATTGATGTTGAAACAGGTACAAAGAAACTTGAACAATTGACAATCAATGAAGATGAGCCCAAAGGAGATGATGATCAAGAAAGTCAAGATCAAATTCAAGAAATCAATGCAACTTCACCAAAACCATTACCTAAAGAATGGAGGTATGCACATGGACACCCTAAAGAGCTAATAATAGGTGATCCATCAAAGGGGGTAAGTACACGCTCTTCTATTAGAAATGTTTGTGATTATTTAGCTTTTGTATCTCAGATAGAGCCTAAGTCAATAGAAGAAGCTGAAAAAGATTGTAATTGGATTAATGCTATGCAAGATGAATTAAATCAATTTAAAAGAAATAATGTTTGGACTTTAACTGAAAGACCCCTTAATGTTTCTGTAATTGGCACAAAATGGGTTTTTAGAAATAAACTTGATGAACATGGTATTGTAATTAGGAACAAAGCTAGACTTGTTGCTAAAGGCTACAACCAGGAAGAAGGAATCGACTTCGATGAAACCTTTGCTCCTGTTGCTAGGCTAGAAGCAATTAGACTTTTACTTGCTTTTGCTTGTTTTATGGATTTCAAGTTATTTCAAATGGATGTAAAGAGTGCCTTTTTAAATGGATTTATTGAAGAGGAAGTTTATGTTGAACAACCTCCTGGTTTTGAAAATCATGAATTTCCTAATCATGTCTTTAAATTGCATAAAGCATTGTATGGTTTAAAGCAAGCTCCTAGAGCTTGGTATGATAGATTAAGTTCATTTTTGATGAAAAATGATTTTTCTAGAGGTAATGTAGATAATACATTGTTTTTGAAAAAGAAAAATGATGATCTCTTAGTAGTACAAATATATGTAGATGATATTATTTTTGGTGCTACTAACGAATGTCTTTGTCAAGAATTTGCGAAGTTAATGCAGAGTGAGTTCGAGATGAGCATGATGGGAGAACTCAACTTCTTCCTCGGACTCCAAATTAAGCAAACCAAAGAGGGGATCTCCATCAACCAAGCCAAGTACACAAGGGAAATTTTGAAAAAGTTTGGGATGGAGACCACAAAACCAATAGGTACCCCTATGAGCTCTTCATGTAAATTAGACAAAGATGAATGTGGTAAATCAGTAGACCAAAATTATATAGAGGCATGATTGGTTCTTTGCTATATTTAACTGCCAGTAGACCAGATATAATGTTTAGTGTTTGTATGTGTGCACGTTTTCAGTCTGCTCCTAAAGAATCACATCTCTTAGCTGTAAAACGTATACTTAGATACTTATCTGGGTCAATCGAAATTGGTCTTTGATACTCTAGGGAGTCATCATATGAATTAATTGCATATTCTGATGCTGATTTTGCTGGGTGTAAACTTGATCGAAAAAGTACTAGTGGAACTTGTCAATTCCTAGGAGTTAATTTGATTTCATGGAGCAGTAAGAAACAGAATTCGGTTGCTCTATCCACGGCAGAAGCCGAATATATAGCAGCTGGAAGCTGTTGTGCTCAGGTTTTATGGATCAAACAACAACTCGAGGACTTTGGCATCAAACTAACTAAGACACCCATAAGATGTGATAATACTAGTGCAATCAATTTAATGAAAAATCCTGTTCAACATTCAAGAAGCAAACATATTGAAATAAGACATCACTTCATAAGAGATCACGTTCAAAACTCTAATGTATTGTTAGAATTTATATGTACTGATTATCAATTGGCTGATATATTCACAAAACCATTGAATGAAGATAGATTTTGTATGATTAGAAGAGAACTAGGAGTCATTGATCCTTTTGCTTGAAACTCTTCAATTTTCATCAAAATTCCTCAAAAATGATTTATAAATTCTCAAATATGTTTAAAGGTTATTTTTCTAAATTTTATCAATTTTTTAAAATTTTACAGAATTTTATTTTGGGTGATTTATTGTTGGAGGTCGACACTTGATATTTTCGGTGGTCGACACTTGATATTTTCGGTGGTCGACACTTGAGGTCGACACTTAAGTTTTGGAGGTCGACACTTGAGGTCGACCCCTGAAAATTCTTAGAGGTCGACACTTGAACGAAAACCTGCATTTTTAAAACCCGTCCGCAAGCCATTTTTCCCATTGTTTTCTTTACCTCTCCTTCGTGTGGTCCCCCTACAACTTCCCTAAACCACCAAATAGTGGATTTCCACCCCTATCCTCGATCTTTTTGGGAAATCCTCACCTCCTCTCTTGCTTTTCTTGGAATCAACCTTCTATTTGACCGTTTTCTTGATTTTGGACAACCGAAAGCCCTCGAATCTTTCTACCCTCAAATCTCGGCTGTTTTTCAATTGAAAACACGTATTTCTTTTGTCCGTTTCTTACCTTTTCCTCATTTACTCTCGATTTTCTCCAATCTCACAAACCCTATTTCACTATTTCACATTCTCCTCTTTTTCCCAATCAGTGAACCTCTCTTAGCCTTACCTCTTTGCATTTCTCCCTAAGTTACCCCTTATCCTTACACATGGGTCCGAGAAAACACCAGGCAGTAAGGAAAAGGAGATTGGAACAGGGGCAGGGTAGTACTGAGCGGCGAAGGAAAGTCAGACATGAGCGTGAGCCGACCCCAGAGCCACCTGCACCAGTGCCAGCCAGCCTAGTCCGAAAGAGCATTGCTAGTGGGAGGCGCGTAGATATTCCATTCTGGGATCAGCATCACTTCTTCATTGGAGATGTACTGAGAGATGCAGGTCTGGTTCATTTTTGTACCATGTCCGAGAGATTCTACCCAGACCTCATCAGAGAGTTTTATGGATCCATGACCACTGATAGCATTGGATGGTCCGCTACAGTTCGAGGGATTGAGATTCCAGTGACACCTGAGGTCATCAGTCGCATCTGGAGGATTCCACTTCATGGCACTGCTGCCACTACGATCAGCGACAGAGAGCATGCCTTCAGGTGTATCCTCGAGCGTGAGGATGTTAGCGGCATTTCCACAGTATCCGCTAACCAGCTTTCACTAGAGATGAGAGTGCTGCATCACATCATCGCCCGTATCTTGATTCCGAAGAGCGGGAGATTTGATTTTATCACTGAGCGTGAGCTGGTGTTGATGGTGTCCCTGAGCCAGCGGACTCCCATCAACCTTCCCAGGATCATGCTTCAGCAGATGGGTGAGGCAGCTTCTCACAGGAGACTTGTGCAGCCGTACGGGATGGGACTGACTCAGATATTCAGAGAGCATGGTGTCTCATTCGACGGCATACCCTTCAGTTAGCTACAGCACACAGATACTTATGGAGAGAAATCCCTACATAGAATGGGATTTCGACTGATTGGCGACCGATGGGTACGACGAGAGTCTGGCCAGGAGCCAGATGAGGAGGATGAGATCCGAGCTGCTGAGGCAGGGCCTTCAGGGCCTACTGATCATGGTACACCTCCTCGCCCAGCACCGGAGACAGAGACTACGGAGCCTGAGCCATTCACGCCACCACCTTCATCAGCTCCGGCACCTACTGCTACACCACGGAGGACTTCAGTGAGGATATCGGACTTCGAGCAGCGAGTGACTGATCAGATTTTAGAGGTCCGGACAGAGATCACTGGTGTACGACAGGAGCTTCATGATCGCGGATACACACAGACACACGCATTAGTGCTCTCTCAGCTAGTATGGATACAGGATTCAGACAGATCCTCAGCTTATTGAGATTAGCACTACCATCAGGGACTGCAGATCCGACAGTATCTCCTCCACATGATGATGATGATGATGATGATGCTGATGACTCTGGTGGATACAGTGACAGTGATGGAGATCAGCCTGGAGCAGGTAGTTCTGATGTTCCACCTGCAGAGCCGATTCCAGAGATCCCCCCCTCAGCTGATCCTCCTTCCACTGATTTTCCGAGTTCAGATCCTCCAGCCACTGTGCCAGTTGATATTGAGCCTACAGAGTCACTATTTGAGACTATCACTGGGATTCCGGATGACATAGATGAGCATACAGAGACAGACATCGATGATCCCACAGCTTATGAGCTAGTCAGCAGGCAGACCCCATCTCAGTCTACTCAGCATGCTGATCCGTCCACTCCTTCAGCTACTGCCTCTATCTCGACATCTGTGGAGCCCTTACCTAGGACATATAGATCTCGTAGGACTACCCCTAGGTCTGGTCCCTCTCTGAGGACTCGGAGTTCCTCTCATAGGACTCCAAAATCCTCATCTAGGATCATGGCTCCTGTATCTTTTGACATACCTTCTGATGAGGAGTAGCCTCATAGATTTACTTGTTGTATTTTAGTTTGCTTTGTATGGTTTGGTGTATCAGTGTTTTGTGCCTACCTTGTAAGCAATTTTGTAACTGAATACATTTGCTTTTATCTATATTGTGCCATTTTATCTGATACCAGCTCTTGGCATTTATCTTCTTAAACCCTCAAGTTAGAATATTTTGTTGTATGCACAAATTGAGGGGGAGCATATATTTTTATACTTTATTGTAAATCAACAGAAGTTTCATTAATATATCTTTCACTACAAAAATGACTTTTTGATTCTTGACAAAAAGGGGAGTAGAAAAGTATATATGTATTTATGAGACTCCATCTTATGAGTAGTAAAGTTTATATGATTCTTATCTTTTTGGGCTTATGAGAATGTTTTCACAAAAAGAAAGAAATAAATGAAAAGTAAAATCTTTTTGACTCTTGAGAATATTTTCACAAAATTTTTATGATACACTCTTGCATGAAAGGATACTTTGAAAATTTTTATTATTACTATATTTTGCTCTTGGACTTAATTGCATATATACTCAAGGTTTTGTCATCATCAAAAAGGGGGAGATTGTTGGCTTTGACTCCTTAGTTTTGATGATTAACAAAAGGTTGAGTATATGTTTGGACTAATGTTTCATCTCTAGATAAAAGTTTCAGGACTTAGGTTATTCAAAAAGAGTATCAAAAGTACATTGATGAAACTAAGTTTACCTGATTTGGGAAAGAGCTCTTCTACCTTGGACAAGATCAAAATACTCAAATTGGACCTTCTTGTTAAGAAATTATTGACAAAAGAAACAAAGGCTTAGAGAAACTCAAGCATGGCACGCAACATCTCAAAGAGTTTCAGAAAAATTCAGATCAGAGGTCGACCACCAGAGGTCGACACCTTGTCAAAGGTCGACCACCAGAGGTCGACTCATGAAGAGAAGAAAAGTTCAGCATGGCCGGCACGGCAAAATCTCAGTGGCACGCTCCAGAGGTCGACCACCAGAGGTCAACACCTGTCCAGAGGTCGACACCAGAGGTCGACTCATAGCCTGAGAATTCAAAATGGGCAGAACTATGGTACTCTGAACTTTTGCCTAAAATATACTGGAGGTCGACTCATGAGGTCGACACTTGATCCAGAGGTCGACTCATGAGGTCGACTCATGGCATAACGGCTAGTTTTTCTGAACTTCTGATTTGATTTCTAACGGCCATAAACGGCCATATTTTTGAATCTAACGGTCTTGTGGAGTTGTTTCAGCATGAATGAGGTATTTAACCTCCACCAAACTTCAAAAAAGACAAGGAGACAAAGTGAAAAAGTATAGGTTCAAAGTACAAAGCCTTCAATCACTTCCAAAGCCAAAAAGTGTGAGAAAACCAAGAGATTCCCTTCCCAAAAGCTTTCCATTTTTGAGGAATCCAACATTCAAGTGTTTGGCATTTAGTGAGGTCCAAGATTCCAAGACAAAAGGCTTGAAGAGTCTCCATCAAGAGCTTCAACGAATTTATTTTTGCTCAAAAGGAGTTTGTTTAGTTTTCATTACTTGTATTCATACTCTTTTGTCTTTAGCTAGTTTCAAGGGAATTTGAAACTAGAGTGAGGTTTGTTGGTGAGCCAATTGATAAAACCAACTAGGGTTGCTTGTAAGCCCGAAGCCAAAACAAGTGAGTGAGGTTTGTTGGTGAGCCAATTGATAAAACCAACTAGGGTTGCTTGTTAGCCCGAAGCCAAAACAAGTGTGTAAGGTTTTGACTTGTGAGCCTGGTAAAACAAGCGGCTGTAATCTAAAGATTATAGTGGAAATTCCCAAGTGGAGCTTGGGGAGTGGATGTAGGTGCTGGGTGCACCGAACCACTATATTTCTTGTGTGTTTGCATTGGTTCGCTCTTTAGCTTCTTTAGCTCGTTAATTGTCATTTTATTTCGTTGCTTCCGTTGCACAATTATTAAAGCACTATCACTCTTCACCTTAAAACCTGATAGCACATATATTGCCTTAAATTTTTTAAATACCCAATTCACCCCCCCTCTTGGGCATCATATTTGGGCAACACCTTTCGACCTTGCCGGGGCTTGGCTGCTACCCGCTCGAGGGTTGGGGACCGTCTCTCCCTGTCGGCAGATCCATCCCGTTGTCTCTTTGTCGAAGTCAAGTAACTACCCCGGTAGTCGGTAATGGCCCGCAGCTGCGAAGGCCTTCCTTGGAAGGAATGCAGGCTATCGTGAGGTGCTGCGGTATAGGCCGCGGGGGTCCCTGACTGCTGATGGGTAGCCAAGGACCGTTGCTGGTGCTGGAGCTGGCGCACTGCCGTGGTGAGGATTTGCATCTGCTGGGCGAGTGTGGCCAGCTGGATGTCCGCTGGAGGTGGTTCAGCAGGAGCGGGGAGTTCCCCCTCTGGACCGTGCGGGTCCCCTTGAGAAGGGGGATCTCCCGCACGGCTGGTGAAGACTTCTCTCGCTCGTGTCGTCACCATCCTCCCAGTGAGCTGCTTGCAGGGGGTTTAGGTTGGATCAAAATATGTCCTGCCCCCCTTCTTGGCGTGCCAATCTGTTGCCACCAAGATCATCGTGGCCCATAGCTGCTGTCGGTGTCGGATCGCCCCTCGTCTCCTCGATGATGTCCTGCTCGTTGGGACCTGCAAAATAAGGGTTAGTGACCCGAGCCAGGGATTCTTGTGGGGGCACTCCGACGGTCAAGTCAGTGACGATCCAGGAAAACAGATCCTCCTGGTCGAGCCCCTGAGATGGACTCCACGCTAGGAGGAGTGAATGATGTGTGAGTGAGGGTGCAAGTAGGTTGGGAAAGGTGGTGGCCGAAGTGAACTAGAGATGGATGGCCGTGTTCGGGTGATCCTTCTTGCGGATCTCCAAGAGCCTTCAATTCTCAGTCTCCTGGGTGGTTCTCTTATGTGGCCTCCTTCCCCTACTTGCTTGAGTGGTTGTGGTTTAGCTTGCGTACCTCCCTGCTGGGGTGTCGAAGATTCTTTTAAGCCCAGGTAGTTGTTAAATGCTTACCTCGGGATCTCCCCCGTGCTGGCTGGTGCATGCGGTGGTGTTCCATGTCTTGGACGAGATGTATTTCCTGATTCGTGATAAAGGAAGCTGCCATGCACTCTGACATTCCTTGCGGTCGCTCCACTCCGGGAAACCTGGCAGGGCTTTGATTGGGGGGTTGCTGCCCCCGGGATTCAAATTTCCTGGTTGACTTCCTCTTCTGGGTGATGCAGGCAGTTGGTGGAGAGCGTGGTGTCTCGGTTAGGGAGCTCCTTCCTCTTCTGATATAAGTGGTGGCTCTGGACAATTATTATGATTTGATGGATGCTTCCTCGTAGTCCTCGGGCGACTCATTGGTGCCTCAGGGGTGGCTCCGCCTCCTTGGTGGCTGGCGGCATTGCCCGAGGTGGTTGCCGAACTGGAGAGTTGGGACTTGACTCCAGCCCGGGGGGCTCGACTTCCGAGGGGCTTGACCTGGCGAAGGAGGGCTGGGCTCGACTCGGTCCAGGGGGCTCGACCTCGGAAGGGCTCGACCCAGTGGAGGAAGGCTCGACTCCTGCTTAGAGGGCTCGACCTGGCGGAGGAGGGCTGAGCTCGACTCCGGTCCAGGGGGCTCAGCCTTGGAGGGGCTTGATCTGGCGGAGGAGGTTAGCGTGTGACTCCAGCCTAGAGGGCTCGACCTCGGAGGGGCTTGACCTGGCGGAGGAGGGCTGAGCTCGACTCCGATCTAGGGGGCTTAGCCTCGGAGAGGCTCGATTTGGTGAAGGAGGTCGCTCGGCTCTGGCCTAGGCACCCCGGGCTTGCAGGTGCCGACCTGGCGGAGGACGGAATTTGGCTTTGACAGGCCACCTCATCATTCTGGGGGAGCTCGACCCGGTCAAAGGAGTCCGAGATGGGGTGTCCACCATGGCAGTTTTTCTGACATGGAATCTGACAGGAATTACACATCAGCTTACACGTCAGCTTCTTAAGACATCACCGTCCTATCCAAAAATTATCCTCCTATAATAATAATTTTATTTTTAATATAAATAATTTTATGATGTAATAACTATAAACTTAGAACCTTCTACCCAGATTCCATCTATGTTCCATTCGTTGATACCTTAATTTCATAAATTTTTTGGGAAAAACTTTTAGATCTTCCTTTTCCGATATTTATTTATTTAACTTGCTCTTTCTTTTCTCTCTTTCCTTTTCTCCCTCTTCTCACTCTCCTCTTATCTCCCTCCTCTTTCTCTCCTCTTTCTCTTTCTTCTTCTCTCTCCTCTTTCACTCTCTTCTTTCTCTCTCCTCTTCCTCTCTCTTCTTTCTCTCTCCTCTTCCTTTCTTCTCTTTCTCTTTTTTCTCTCTCTCCTCTTTCTCTCTCTTCTTCTTCTCTCTCTCTCTCCTCTCTTCTCTCTCTTCTTCTCTCTTTCCTCTTTCTCTCTCCCTCTTCCTCTCTCCTCTTGCTCTCTCTCTCCTCTTGCTCTCTCTCTCCTCTTGCTCTCTCTCTCCTCTTTCTCTCTCTTATTTTCTCTCCCCTTTCTCTCTCCCCTTCTCTCTCCCCTTCTCTCTCCTCTTTCTCTATCCCCTCTCTCTCCTCTTTCTTTTTTTCTTTTCTTCCCTTTTTCTTCTTTTCTTTCTTTTCTTTCCTTTTCTGCTTTTTCTCTTTTCTTTTCTTCTCGTCTCCTCTTCTTCCGCTCAGCCGAACAGAGGACTGGCACTTCCTATTCTCCCCTCCTAAAATCTTGAGAATCTTATCGAAAAAAAGGTTGGCTGGGCTACGGTTTATGATGACGCGACCTCCGATCCCGATCTGGCATCCATCGACGATGACAGCGGTGGAGAATTGAAGTAATAGGATTTTCTTTTTTTTTTCTTTTTTTCATAGATTAATCTCTTTGTTCGGTCTAAAAATCCGATAGTCCGAATTTGTGGAGAGGAGGAGATCCCTCCTTATAGCCAGAAAAATCCAATTCCAGCTCAATTGGTCTTCTTCTTAAAAGAGGAGAAGATTCCTATTAAGAGTCTTCTTCCTTTAGTTTGTCCTCTTTTTTTTGGGTTATTATATTTCTTCTGTTAAAATAATTTTATCTTCAAAATTAGCTTGCTTAAAATTTAAATTTTGATAATCTCCAACCATCTGTTACCTTAATCCCCCAAATAATTTATCTTTCAAAGCATGTGCACTATAGGATCTTGATATAATAATTATATGATGTTTCAGGACAGGATCATTTACATACCATATTTTTTGAGCTCTTCCAAAAGAATACTAATTTTTTAATGTCAGTACCATTGATTATTGTTGATTAATTCTATAGAAAATTCATGATGGCCCAAACTTTGGATATACTCAATTTTAACATCATCCTCAAGCTTCTAAATGATCCATTTCTTTGAATATTCTCTTCATAAGTTCTTAACATAACAAAATTATATCATATCTCAATTTTTTCAATATCTTTTAAATGAATATTAGCGCCTCAACCTCGAATTAAAATACAGAATTCTTCGCCCCTGAAATTTATTTCTCTTGATTAACTTCATATTATAATCGACCCGGTTCTATGCTTTTAATACCAATAAAAGAAACTTTGAGTATTAAGCACTCTCTAAAATCTAAAGCCTTCCTTCTCTTAACCTTTCCTATGATTTTATAATTAGGTTTTTATTTCAAGAAAACCTTAAGCCTTTTCAAATAATGAGATCATAATATCAAAACTAAAAAAAACTTTGCATCAAAGTATTTAAGATCCAAGCCTGATAAAAGAATCATCATGTGTTTTTTTTTAAATTTGGAGATGTCCAACATTTTTTCCTTAGAGTCCTCTATACTAGGAGAACCTATTGATAAAAATTACATGACAATACATATAGACTAGTCCAAGAATCAATAATATTATCATTTCATTTATCACTAAAAGTTTGTTACTGAAATTCAAACTAACTCTCTCATCATAATACTTCTAAAATTAGAGTTAACATTCTTAATTAATTTCAAAATAACTCAAATCACTATGCTTGTACTACACACTCTAATATATTTTACCAAACTATCTAGGTTTACTAAATGAATCCTTCTAAAAATTTACCTTATATTGGTACCAGAACAATCTAAATTACTAAAGTAAAGCTGTTGAGTCTTTTTATCTTGTCCATATCTCAGGCATATCATATCAAGATTTATCTAACCTACCATATTGAAAGTCTTTGCATAAATTTTACCATCCTTTTAATACTTCAATAACTCTAGTCCAAGTCCGAATTAATTATGCTTTTCTTGACAATTCAACTAGATAATCTAAATCAACTTTTTTCTTAGAAGGTTAACTTTAACTCTAACAAAGTAAATTATTTCTAGTCAATATCCTTATGAGTAAGATTGATCATATTATTACTCATAGAGTTATTTTACTATAATTCTTAATATTAATTGATAACCACTTAAAATTTTGCCCCTCATAGCTAAACTCATATAAGTATCCCAAAATTAGTTTCTCTGCTTCATGTAATTTCAGTATCATGATAATCTAGATTTTCTTATAGATCTTAATTTGACTTGAAGTTTAATATACCCAATAATCTTTAATAAATATAGGAAAGATTCAGTAATCTAATCCAAAATTTCTAAGATAACTATCAAAAATTCTATCAAAATATGTATACCGTGTCTATATAATATAATCTAATCCATTAATAAAAAGTTACAAATCTATGCATTATCCCAACCACATTTTTTCTTATATATTTTTAATCATAATTCACATACAGATTCATCAAAAAATTATTCTTTTAAATATCATTAAACTCTTTCATAACCTACACCATAAACATCTTTTTGTAATATTCTCAAAATTCACAATCACATAATTAACAATAAAACTAGCATGCTATTATGATTTGCATCCATATCAAATTTAGGATTCCAAAGTCATCAAATTAATAATTGAGCATACATATTTAGCATAACATAATCCATCATCATAACATACTATACTTCTAGGCCCGCACTTTTGATGCTCGGATCAAATCCATTTATTAAAGGCAAAGATGTATCTTCTCTAACTCTTCAATATTCATAATATGCTTACTTAGCATACTTAATTAGTTTAATTTATTCATCCCTTTACACTCATTCTAGGTCAATCTTACTACTTATATTAAAGATAGAAATCATATTCCTCTTTTGCACTAATCATATATTAGATCTTATATACAATACCTAAAGATTAGAAATCCAAATTTCAAATCCATTCTTTTTATTTTTATCATGTTTCAACTGATCATAACATTAAGTTCAAATACCTTTTAAGTCACAGTTCATAATAACCATAATATAAATTTTGATATCACTCAAACTATATCCTAATCACTTATGTCACAGTCCCAAGTGATCATAACCTAGGCTTCAATATTACTTATGTCATGTCCTGATCATTTATATCATAGTCCCAAGTAATTATAACTTAAGTTTCGATATTATTCTATCATATATTAATAACCATTGTTATTTCTTAATCACTTATATCACAGTCCCAAGTGATTATAACCTAAACTCTAATACCATTCTATTATGCCCTGAATCCAGTACCAGGATCGGCCACGCGACTGGCAGCATGAATCCTAGAATATGCTTTAGAGATCATGCAAGGTCTTAAAAAAATCAATTATAACTTCAATTTTTAAGAATACTATTGATCACAATTCATAAGAGAATGCTTAATGTAAAAAAAATAATACCATTCATATAACTACAAATTTGGTCACTCTGTAATCATTCGATTGATATCACAAACTCTCTATATTATTATTCTTTTACTCGTGAATCTAATCCACCACCAAGCTTGATTATCCTGACAATTTCGAGAAGGAAAGGAAGTAGGGGGTATGAGCTTTACAGCCTAGTAAGGGTTTCATATAGTCACACCAATAGTAATATGATTTGAAAATAATAAGAAAATAATAATAATATAAGGAATCATAAAATATTATGTTATGCAACTAAAATAACTTAATTGTCATATATAACAAAATTTTTAGTAAAACCATGTTTCTTCTTTATGTTTCACTTAAGTCATCCGTCTTCTTTAAGATTTTGGACTAATTATAGTCACGCTTAGCCCATTATAGGCATATCTCAAAATCGATCATGTACTTTTTGCCTATGGCCAGGCTAGCCCACGTACTATCTGTCCGTGGCTTAGCTATCCATGTATTATTAGCTCGTGGCTTGACTATCCTACATACTATTCATTCATGGCCGGCTATTCTATGTAATATTCATCCATGACCGGCTATTCTATGTACTATCCATCTATGGTTCGACTATTTTCTGTATGACGGGCTAGTCCAAATATCTCTTCTTCTTGATTATCACTTTATCTAATCTCAAACATATTTTCAAATCATATTCTTTCAAGATTTTCAATAACCGGTATCACAATCCAAATCATCCAAAATAATCATGTTTGATATGAATATATCATATGAAAAATAGTAATACTGCATCACAAATATCCACCATGCAAAATCAAATTATATAATGCATAAATAATCATCCATGTCAATGCTCATGTCCAAGGATTATGCAATGTAAAACATATTTATAAATCGATGATTATATACAAAAACCCTTACCTTCACTAGAGAAATACATTTAACACGTTCGATATTAGTCTGCACACAAATCATCGATCTAAGTGCTATGAAACTTGTTCAATGCCCTCTTGCCCATAAAATTATCCTTTTATAATAATAATTTTATCTTTAATATAAACACATTTTATGACGTAACAACTATAAACTCAGAACCTTCTATTTAGATTTCATCTGCGTTTCATCCGTTGATGCTCTAACTTCACAAATTTTCTAGAAAAGAAACTTTTAGATCTTTCTTTTTTAATATTTATTTATTTAACTTACTCTTTCTTTTCTCTCTCCTCTTTCTCTCTTCTCTTATCTCCCTCCTCTTTCTCTCTCCTTCTCTCTCTTCCCTTTCTCTTTCTTCTTCTCTCTCCTCTTTCACTCTCTTCTTCTATTTCCTCTTTCTCTCTCTTCTTCCTCTCTTCTCTTTCTCTCTCTCTCATCCCTCTCTCTTTCTCTTTCTTCTCCTCTCTCCTCTTTCACTCTCTTCTTCTCTATCTCCTCTTTCTCTTTCCTTCTCTTTCTCCTCTTTCTCTCTTCTTCTTTCTCCTCTCTCTTTTCTTCCTCTCTCTCTCTCTCCTCTTGCTCTCTCCTCTTCTCTCGCCTCTTTCTTTTTTCTTTTCTTTCCTTTTCTTCTTCTTTTTTTCTTCTTCTTTTTTTTTTTTTCTTTTCTTCCATTTTCTTTTTTTTTCTCTTTTCTTTTTTTTTCCTCTCCTCCTTTTTTGCTCGACTGAACAAGGGGCCGGTGCTCCCCATTCTCTCCCCAAAATTCTAAGGATCTCACCGGAAAAAAGGTTGGCCAGGCGGCGGTCTACAGTGATGCGGCCTTTAGTCCTAGTCTGGCATCCATCGATGGTGATGATATCGGAGAACTGAGGTAATAGGGTTTTCTCCCTCCTTTTCTTTTTTTTCATGGATTAATCTTTCTGTTCGGTCCAAAACTCCGATAGTCTGGATTCATGGAGAGACGGAGATCCCTTTTTATAGACAGAAAAATCTAATTTCGATTTGATTTGGTCTCATTCTTGAAGGAGGAGAGGGGTCTTCTTTCTCTGGTTTATCTTTTTTTCAGGTTATTACAATTATTTTTCAAGCAACTAAAGTATCATATTGAGTCAAACCTTATTATATGTGCTCATACTATAATGCATGGGGATTTGGCTTGAAATAGAAAATAGTTGTACCTTGAGCGTTGGGGCCATTTACTTCATATGAGAGGGGCAATAACACTCTTAAGGCAGTCCCTAGCACTCCTCCAATCCACATTCTTGTGTACTTAGTTATATTAATGTTGTAATTGAGTTTTGAAAGCATTAATTTCTTGTTCTATTATATTATTTTAAGATCACAATTTTCAGTCATATTAAATTCTGAAATTATTTTTAATTTACCTTCAACAATCTAAGAGTGTTATTGGAATGTTTAATTTTTCAAAGTTATTTATATGACTTTTAAACACAAGCTAGAGTTCCAATCTATGTATGCAAAAATTTAATCTTTTTATGAAATATATTCTGTACATTCTATCATAAATTTTCTATCTAGATATCCTTCGAATCAATTTCTATCATATTGCTAATTTTAATTTTAAAATTAAAAGAATTATTTTCTGTTCATTAATTAAAAAGAAGAAGAAGAAGAAAAAGAAGCTAAGCATCAATATAAAGGCTGCAAGGATCCTGCCTCTATGATAGAGCTGGGATCCGTGCATCTCAAAGCATTGATAGGACAATGAGTGAATACCTTTCCATAATATCAAGGCTCATCTCAAGCATCAACAAGAGTTTCAAGAAACAGTGCAATGTACGCTGCTGCAAATCAAGACTGTCGTCAGTCAAATGATAATTATTTGCTTTCCCTTCGACGATTCTCTCTTTCTTAATCTCTCATGTCGTTTCCTTTCATGCATGCAGAGAATGCCAATCGGAATTTTGGTACGTAGAAGCCAAGATAACTTCTGTTATATATGTCCCAAGTATGCATAGGAGATGTTTCAATTAATGACGGCCATTATTTTAATCATTATTTTGTTCCAACAGTTGTTAAAATAGCACCAAAATACCAACTGTAATGCTCAACATCTTCCTCTTTCTTCCTCATCTGCAACCTCCCTTATATTTAATTTGATGCTAATTAAATTTTTTAACGTTCATATACTTTCACAAATATGTTTATTTTTGGGCAGCTGAAGTCGATCAGATCAATATGGTATATCACCTAATACATGCTAGAAAGTCTGTAAATCTTGGGTTAGGATAAGTTGATGATAAACTGGAGAAAAAATGAAAGCACTGAAACAAACTACTATTTATCAGAGATTAAACTTCATTTTTTTAGATTAGAATATCAAAACTTATTAAATGTTAGGAAATAAAATTTGTGGCCAGAAAAGAATGGAAATGGATCAGGTTGGTCCAAGTTTGGATCGGGCCAAGATATATATATGGAAGTATTATACTTATGAAGTGAACCATGTGTCATGCTCAAGAACTCGAACATTAAAATTCTCATAAATCTGAGATCAAGGTTCTGGATTGAATCATCCAAAATACAATAAGAGTTACACCCAACCTTCTTCTCCTTCCGGATTAGGTATCGGAAATAGCTGCACTGCAGTGGGTGGAGACAATCTCGAAAGGAATCACAATTGTCATCACTCCAAATTTGACCCAAATAGAAATGCACGGGAATTAAAGTGAAAGTGTTACGTACGCAAATTATCTTCCTCAACTGTTTACGCAGCATCATTAGGCCCCGGTAGAGGGGACATGATGATGATCAGCTGCTAAGGCCCAGTCTCGAAATGCTCTTGTCCACCTAAAGATGACGATGGCCGGCCATGGTCAGGGCTCAGAACTACACAACTTTCCACCTCAAGGTGGAGAAAGTCTCACGAAATTGCTTAAAGGGAGATGTTATTGTTGACATCTTTATAGTTTTAACCTTCTGGCTTGCTCATACTGTATCTAGTTTTAACACCAGTTGGTACATGTGGTCCATCCTTGTCCGGAGCATCTTTGTCTCCACACCTGAAACAGATTCTGCCCTAGGTAAACAACCCTTAAAATTCTCTCTCTCTCTCTCTCTCTCTCTCTCTCTCTCTCTCTCTCTCTCTCTCTCTCTCTCTCTCTCTCTCTCTATATCATCTATCTATCTACTATCTTTCTCTCTCTCTATCATCTATCTATCTACCTATCTTTCTCTCTCTCTCTATCACTATCTCTCTACCTCTCTCTCTCTCTCTCTCTCTCTCTCTCTCTCTCTCTCTCTCTCTCTCTCTCTCTCTCTCTCTCACTCACTCTCTCTCTCTCTCTCTCTCACTCACTCATATTTTGCAGGCTCATTTGCACCAAACTATTAAATTAAGTGCTTCATATCAAAATGGAATGATGCATAAATTAAATTATTGATTTCTCACGATTTATAGTACGATTGGCACGTTTTTGGAGCATAACTAGGTGTATAATTAGTGCAATCAAGCATATATAAAATAGCATACGTGGTTGGGGCATGATTGATGCAATCAAGTCATGATTTGGAGATTGTTAACGTACGTCCAAGGCAGTGCCGGCTTTAGCTGTCATGCACCATCTTGATAAAGTATCAAATATAAAATTTAATGCGCAAACATTGGATACAAGTGATATTTATATTGAGATGTTTATATTGAGATGTTTCATGTCTGAACCTTTATTTGGTCAGCAATATGTTTATTACCAGTCCTTGCATAGTTAATTTTATGTCAGTCCTGCACGGAATTTGATTGGTTTTTTGTATATAATGGTACATGTTTTGTGCACACTTATGCCTATCTTTGTACGTGATTATACTTATTATATATATATATAATCCTAAAAGTGTATTTAACCACATAAAATAACCATCAAAATTTAAGGATGACCTAAAATCTTCAATCAATGATTAAACAATAAACATATAATGGAAATCAAACTAGGGCTGGTTCTCAATATCTCTTGCTATATATATTGATTCAGAGGTCCAGAGATGGTGAATATTTTGGCAAAACAAACAGCATTAACAACAAACAATTTGCATTATTATTATCTCTTTCAATGAATATAATTTGCATTATTATTATGCCTTTCAATGAACATTCTTTTAATAATTTATGAATAATTTGTGAATAATCCTGACATAATTCTTTGCTCGATCGTCAATCTACTTGAAAACATTCTAAACAAGTAATAGATCAATGAAAATTTAAAAAATAATTCAACATGGTATGGTACCAATCACATGGTCAGTATAGTTATAATTACTATAAATCATTAATATATATCTTTACATGGGTAATTAGATGCAAGCTCGTATATTGGTGGTCCTCAGCAGTCCTGCCTATGTGATGTCCCTTGCTCGTGATACGCTCATAAATTATTGCTTATACAAAAATAATTATTGGAAAGACAATTATCATAAACAAGATCAAAACAAATATCATTAACAACAAACAATTTGCATCTATTAATTTGCATTATTTCTAACTTTCAATGAACACTCTTTTAACAATTTATGAATAATTTGTGAGAAATCATAACATTTGTGAGTTATTGGATAATTCTTTACTAATAATTGTACTTGAAAGTATATTAAATAAATAATATATCAATTAAAACTTAAATAAAAAAAATCAATAGCATACCAATAATATGGCCAATACTGTTACTCTCATTACATCTTATCATGAGTGATTAGATGCAAGGTCGTACACTAGTGGTCCCTGGCAGCCCCACCCATGCAATGTCCCTTTCTCGTGATACACCTGTATATTAATTAATTGCCTTGCACAAAAAATAACTATCAGGAAGACAACAATCATAAATAGGAGCAAACATTAAGAACAAACAATTTGCATCTATCTATCTTTATTATTAGTAGTAGTAGTAGTACTACTACTACTACTATTATGTCTTTCAATGGATAGCCTTTTAATAATTTGTGAATAATCCTAGCATTTGTGAGTTATTAGATAATTTTCTACTAGCCATTGTGTTTGAAAATATTGTAAACAAACAATGGATCAATGAAAAAATTAAAAATAATTCAATAATATAACAAGAAGGTCAATATGCATGCATGGTTACCATCATTACATCTTATCCCAGCTGATGAGATGTGGGCTCGTACATTGATGGTCCCCGGCAGCCCCTTCCATGCATGGGACGTCCCTTTCTCTTGTTGGGAGCTCAACCCGTAGGCTAGTCTCGTGCACTGGTTACTGGATTCGAGGATACGAACTTTTGTGGTCCAAATTTTGCACTGAACTTGAGGTGATCTTCTCAAGAACTGGCGTGTCGGTATGACCTTTTGAAAGTCATATGACACACATAGAACTCTTTTTGATGCAACCATGCATTATGTTAATTATTGGTTTTGGAATTGAAATAGTGATGAGCCTAGAGAAGTCCTTGGGTGATCATTTTGTTTTTTCGGTCACGGATTAAGTAATATTTGCATTGATTTTGCCTTACATTATCCAAACATTATTTGCTGCATGCTTTCTCTCTTCTTCCAAGCCATGGGCTTAAGTCCGGTGGTGCGTAGTATATATACTGCTTGATAGATCGAGGAGAACATGCATGCGAATGTTATGGAGGGTATCTTAAGCATAAACACATTTTTCTCTCCCATTGGTTATTGGTAGTATAAGTGTGTAGATTTCTCAATCTTGAACCTCTACTATTCTTGATCTTCATCCTGTGAAACTGTTTCCATCTTCTATAAGAAATAAATTAATTTGGAGATCGATCTTCTCTCCTAGATTGTTTCGGTGTAACCTCTTTCTATTCTCTCTTTCCCTTCTTTGTAAATATTGTCTATATATGGGTGGCAGTTGCTTTGCTTTCCTTTCACTCAAAAAAAAAAAAAAAAAAAAAAAAAAACTAATAAAAAAAAAAAAATAGTTCTCAGGTGCAAGCTAGTTAACATAGGTTAGGAGCACTTCAAATTTAAAACAAGAGTGGTGTTTTAAACCTTTTTTATTCTAAGAAATGTTTGATTTAATTTGACACAGTGATGATAACATGATATGTTGTACAATTTGCCATGATTCATAGCATTACCTAGGAACCTTTGAGTAGTGATTTGACTATATATGCATAAATCATGTGGAGTGTGTGCTTTGGCGTGATGATAAGGTCACTCTATTTGAATCTAGAAGTCATGGATTTGAAATATACGAATGAGCTATCGATCTATAGGTGCGGTACGGTGTGCATATCTAACTCTTCTCATGAGATTGCAATTGCAATGATGGGAGCCTCGTGCATCAGAATCCTTTTTTTATGGATAAGTCATATAATGTATTATGCTTTACTAGACCCGTATAGTAAGTTTATTGCATGTAGGGAAGAGAAGTGAAGTGCTTTTTCCCTCTCATTTTTATTAAAAAATATGGTGTTTGTTTCTTGCAAGTTTTAAGAATTTAAGTCCATTTCTCGATAATTTTTCAATGTTTCTCTAACAAATTGCCCACATAAGCTAGAAAATTTATTACGAGCATCTTTTGATGGATGGCCAGTGGGGAAGATGAGTGTAGAAGAAAGTTTAACTAATTGGAGAATATAATATCGGATCGCCCAATTCTTGAAGAATTGGGTTGTTGGTAACCATCTATGGGATGGAATCGAATACACCATGTTATATGGGAGATGGCTCCCAATTTTGCATCAATTTCCTTCTCTTTTGCCAACACCCTCTGCTTCCCTTCCATTGCTTGTGAAGCCTATCCAATGGCAGTTTATCTATTACATTCAAAATTGGCCCTACATGACCATCCCATCTCCATCACCAACATATCCTGACAAGTCTATCTACCTAACACCACCATCAAGTTCAGAAAGAAGTGCAAATGATATGCATACATCTTGCCAATGTGCATGCACACCTTAATACTTTTAGTAATGGAGGAATCAACTCCTGGCTTTGAGTAGTGCCAATTTCAATTAGATAGTGAATATTGCCAACTACAATATTCAAATATAAATAGAAAATTAATGATCATAATTAACCTGTCCATCTGAGAAAGGATACGGTAATCAAGACCATGGAACGATTGTATTGTTGATAAAAAATATTTTTCGAATATTCTGCAACATTCAAAAGATCCTACGAGGAGATGATAGAAAATTCTTGTATAACTTTTGAGGGACCTGAATATATTATTACCTAGATTTAGGAAAAGAAAGAAAGGAAAAAAAAAAAAAAAGCCTCATTACCCAAAAGTTGCCAACATGTCAATGTGGACAGGCTTCAATTTTATTTGGTGAATCCCAGATTCCTCACCGGTTTGCTGCAATGCCCCTTTCCCCAGGGAAGCATGCCATGTGAGTCCACAATAAATCATATCCAAGTTACATCTCTATCGTACTACTGGCGTGTCGTCCCCTCAAATCAACACTATCCGGCAATTGGATCATTTTTTTTCCCCCCACTGTACGGTCAATCATGAGACCTCTGTGCGATTATAAAGCTTCCATTTAATTCCTCTACAATCATATATTTTCCTTAATCCTGTATATATGTACTTTTAATTTGGTCTAAATTATTCTAATTAACCTTGTTAACAAGAAAAAAAAAAAATTGATAAGCATGTTGAATTATATACTCGATACTACCCGGAAAAGAAGTTAAAATTAAGAATCAAATCTGAACCATCCCTGCTTAAAATCCAAATGTGATTTATTTTGTAATAAATATTTAGAAATTAAAAGTTATGTACCTTTATTTTTTTTTTAATAAAATGGAGCATTCATACAAGTCATGTATGAATATATTCAAAAAAAATTATAAAATAAAATATTATGAAAATAGACTGAGACCTTCCTCATCTAGGTCCATAAAAAAAATTTAAATGCCCTACAATGTAGGCGGCTACCGGTCGCAACAAAATTTGTCTCTCGATAAACATGCCAAACAATCTTTAATAATTTAATGGCATGATACTATATTTTATTATGATTTAATAATTAAAATCTGATGAATTTGAACCCATCTATGTTTTAAAATATGTAGGTTGGGATACACACAGCAAATTTTTAATTCATGTGTTAGTGAAATTCGATATCATACATTTTTTATCTCAACTTGATACATATATTAGAAAATACCAAAATATATAAATTTTAATTTTTTAGACATTTTTATAGTATAAATCATATCTAATAATTTGGATCTTCAATTGTGATGGGGCCAGATCGTTGATGTGGCACGAGGCAGCTGACGTGGCGCGAGGTAGCTGACGTGGAGCCCCCATCAGACGCCACGACAAGCTTTCAACACGAGCGCCTTCGCCAGGCCAAGCTCCCCTGAAGCAACACCTCTGCTCGTCGAAGCCGAGCTCCGTCCTCCGCCAAGTCCGTTCCCGCAAGCCCGGAAACCTAGACCGGAGCCGAGTCCGAGTCCCCGTCCAAGGCGGACCCCTCGGGATCGGGCCCCGTGGTCAGGAGTCGAGCTCAGCCTCCTCCGCCACGAGGCGCCCCTCCGAGCTCAGGTCCCCTGGGCTGGACGGCACCCCGGTGCCGAGCTCGCCTGAAGCCAGGCCCCGTGGTCAGGAGTCGAGTTCAGCCTCCTCCGCCAAGAGGCGCCCCTTCGCAGCCGAGCTCAGTCCGTCCCCACCCTGTCGAGCAGCACCGAGGCGAGTCCACCGAAGGCGGGCCCTACCCTTCCAGCTCGGCCTTCGGTTCAAACCAACGCGCCAGCCGCCAAGGGAGCCTGCCTCCCATCCGAGGACAGTGACGATACTCCCGAGGGCCGTACGACAACACCAACCATGCCGCAATTAATGCCCACGGCTGTCACTCACTCCAGAAAGGAAGGAAAGCTCACATCAAGGCGCCATGCCCTCCGTCGATCCGCCGTACAACCGGAGAAAAGACCCTACCGGAGAGTGCGGGTCCCAAGACCGGTGGCCTGCCGATCGAGGCCTTGTCAGGCTCCCAGGAGGGGGACAGGCGGAAGGAATGTCAGAGATTTATGGAAGCCTCCTCAACTGTTAAAACAGGAGAGACGTCCCGTCTACATCGCGGTACCTCGCCGTACATGACAGCGGGGGGAGATCCCAAAGCAAACCAAGGTAGAAAATCCCGCCAGAGTAAGCAAAAGAGGTATCTGCATCTGATCCAGCATCACTACATCCATAGCATACTTCTCAATTCAAGAACACCAGAGGAACCAGAGCAACACAAGGGAGGAAGGCCAGAGAGGAGGGCAAGACCACCTCGGCCAACACCACTCCCAGCTCGTCCTCATCTTCCACTCATACTATATTCACTCCTCCTAGCGTGGACCTCATCTAGAGAAGCTTAACCAGGAGGATCTGTTCCCTTAGATCGTCACTGACTTGACCATCGGAGTGCCCCCACCGGAATCTCCGGTCCGGGTCACTGACATTGCTTCCTTGCAGGTCAGGAGGTGCCAGAGATGTTCCCAGGCGGACGGACGCGCGATACCCAACTTCGTCAATAGCTACGGGCCACGACGATCTCGGCGGCAATAAATTGTAATAGTCTATGATTGATTTATTTGTATACATATGTCTATGCTCTTACTAATGATATTAGAGATATTCATTTTTCGTGAAATATCTTGGTTCAGATATCGAATGCTATGCACCTCGACTTTTCATATACTTTTTTTTCTATGAGGACCGAATATTCTCTACTTTATTATAAAAAAAAAGAAAAGATCCGATAGGCAATTATTATCATCTATACATCATGCGATAGATAGTGATAGGATAGGCCAATTGCATACTACATTATATAGACCTACACCATGTCAGAACTAAATCCATCCAAACATGTATCATATATAACACAAACAGTTGCTGATTGCCAAATTATGCTTTTTCCGGTTCAACAACAAACTTAAAAGGATTCGAAATCAAATACAAATGCTTCAATGCAATTTTTCCTCAAAATATTTTTAAAAAGCAACAACAATAATAAAAACCAGAAGGCAGGTGACATTTCACCCTCTTCGGGATTGTGTATATGTACATAAATCAGTCAGTGTTTTTTTTATTTTTTGGAGACAAAAATTACTGTTAGTAGATTCCAAGAAAAACAAAGAAAAGTTTTTTTTTAAAAAAAAGGTGGGGGGGGGTAAGTGAAAAAACTGATGAGCTGGGCGATGGGCCACCCGTTGTCGTGTAGAGAATGGACCCAGGCGGTCTGCCTCGATTCCATACCTCCTACG
Organism: Areca catechu; assembly: GCA_021397845.1. Classification (NCBI taxonomy): domain Eukaryota; kingdom Viridiplantae; phylum Streptophyta; class Magnoliopsida; order Arecales; family Arecaceae; genus Areca; species Areca catechu. The sequence goes on from CM038052.1 coordinate 179,514,914, forward strand.
GTGATGACGTGGCGTGGGCCCGGCCCTTCTACCGTTCACGGAGTGTGGGTCCCATGGGCTCCGAAGACTGGTGGGGGTCCATCTCCATCCTCGCCGGCCCCTGGCGGGTAGGGGACGCCCGGAAGAAAACAAACAAGTAAAAAAAAAAGAAAAGAAAAAGAGAGAATGGAAGAATAATGCCTACATATCTTATACGCATAAGATTTCTGGGAGAGATATCCGCTGCTGGTCAATTAGATATTCCTCCTTCCAACACTCACTTTATCAAACATTCTCAAATCCATTAGCTTTTTTTTTTAAAAAAAAAGTTCTTAATAATCCAAAAAAAAAAAAAGTTAAAGGTTTTATATAACCCAACATTTCAATCAAATGGTATGGTTCACATTTGATTCTGACCCCATGTTCAATTATTAAATGTGGGAATTTATAAGTTTTTAGATATTTGATTCATGTGATAGGATTAACAAAACAAAGAGATTTGAGTCTAATGGTCTACGATAGAAATGCCTATATATAAGATAGCATAGGAAGAAGGGTTTTTTTTTTTTTTTTAATATATCTTTATTTTATAATATTATATATAACCATCGAAAACTTTGAATTTGTATCCAGACTACACATGTGTCTCCACAAATGGCCCTACATTATCCACGAATCAATTTGTACAAAATGTTAGAAGATGAGATTTGATGAAATTTTTGCTCTTGTTTTATCTCCTTTCTACTTACTCTTGTATGTTGCCGTTGTCTTATATTGTTGAGGCACTAATAAAACTTCGCCTTCTTGGAGACTGTGAGAGACCCTGTTGACAAAAGGAATGCCACAGCCGTAGCAGTCTGTATTTTTTTTTTTTTTTTTGGGGGGGGGGGGGGGATAGAGTCAGATCGGAATACTAATCTTCACCATATTTTTTAGATTAGAGGAAGAGATGGCAAGTTATAACAAGCAATGGATTGTTGGTGAGGATGGACTACTAGTGAGGAAGCCTAAGAACCATGAGAGGATGCTTAAAAGACAACATAACTAGGGATCCGAGTTTCTTGGTTTAGATCGTTATAGGATTTTAGAGCTATCTAATAATGTGTTAGCTTTTTTATTTGTTCGTAGAAATTGATATCAAAGAAACATCTGCATCAAAGTTTCCTGAGATTTCTTGATTTTATTTTCACTTTTTTTGAAAGCAAAGAAATCTGCTATCAAAAGTTCTAAAGATTTTATAAATAAATAAATAAATAAATAAATATATATATATATATATATATATATTTGAAGTAAAGGGAGGTCAAAGACATTGGGCTTTTACAAGGATTGCCTATTGAAGGGCAAGTTCTGGGCTATCTAAAACCTTTCGCTTGGCCCATGAGAGGCTAAGTTGCAACGGGCTGTTTTGGGTCTCTTACCCTATTGGGCTTAAAATAACAAATGAAACACGGTATCAGGCTTAGAATTGGCATCGCTTTTTGTAAAGTTCACTCATTAATTATTAAGCCTTTTCTTTCTGACAATCATATTGCTTTTGTTTTTATTTTTGTTTTTTATTTTTTTTGATTGAAAAAAAGGAGAGGAGATAAATCTCGGACCAAGGAGATCCTGACATCTAACTCACACTAGGATCATGCCTCGAATACATAATCGATGACCGGTTGGTAGTGAGACAAGACCTCTATCAACTGAGCTACCATCTTAGCGATTATTATTTTTATTTGATTTTAAAAAAAAATGATATGAAATGTTGATTTTCTTAAACAAAAGTCTTCTCTCGTTTTCTCTCAAAAGAAAATTGCATTCCCTTGTCATCATGGGCCCAAACTTGGCATATCTTGGCTCCACATATATATATATATATATATATATATATATATACAACCTTCTCGCAATCCTTATTTTTGTTATTTTTCTTTACCATATGAATTATTTTTCAAATCCTTTCCCTTCCCTTTTTTTTTTTTTTTTTTTTTTTTAAAAAAAAAAAAAAAAGTTATGTTCATTTGTCCCCCGCCGAACTGTTCCTATGTGAGTGTAATTTGTGAGTATGTACCTTAATGTGCGGTAGGTCTAAAAAATCTAGCAAACCAGCTGACTCCAACATTTGACACTTTTTCTTTTGTTTTTTGGGTACATTATTTCTTTGGAATGATTGGTGGTAAGTGTGACCAATAGCGGTATAAACTTTTTTCTTGGTTACCTACAAAGGCCCAGATCATAGGGAAAGGGTACATAAGCCAAGCCATTTGAACCAAGAAACTGGACCAATGTGTCCAATTCCAGGAAATCACATTGGCTCCTATCAACAAGAGATATGCTCCTGTACATTTAAAAAAAAAAAAAAAAAAAAAAAAAAAAAAAAAAAAAAAAAAAAAAAAAAAACTTGCTGATATATGATGAAATTATTAGAGCCTGGTATGTATTTAGTATTTAGGTGAAGGGACCAAGCTGCCCTTGCCACAAAGAGGTTTTGTTCGGCTTGGATTGATTGGGGAGGTCATCGACCTTAGTTGAGAGACCTCATCTCTGGAGCTTTGCTATTTCTAGTCTACTCGTTCTAGTTATTAAGTCATTTCGAGGTTCTCGACTAGAATACCTCAAAAGAATTTTTAAGTGTGTTCGAATCACTATACAAAATATAAGCCGGATAAATTCGATCGCATATCATTACCTTAGCTATTTATTGTCACAAAAAACGCCACCCCCAGAAAAAAAAATAAATAATAATAATAAAAGCCATACTTCCGGGTTTTAGACTAAACCTTCTTCATTACATATGTAGTTATATCCAACAGCAAACAATGTAAATTGAGTCAAGATGGCTTGTAAATGACTTGACATGTACTGTAATAGCATATATATATATATATATATATCACCATTTTAATGCTAGTAGTCTATTTCTTGAGGTTCCGGATTTTCAGGACTCTCATGCTACCTCGACAATGATCCGAAGGATTCTTTTCATTTCCTGGGAGCCTCGTTCTTTGAGATTTGTCAAGATGAATTTTGATGATAGTGTTAGGGATGCCAGGGGAAATACATGATATGTTATCCAGGATCCGGATAATAGGCTATTGGCAATCGAGGCTCTAAACTTTTTTTGAGCTTTCTATCCCGGAAGCCAAGCTTAGAGCTACTTGGACAGGTATTATCTATGCCAAACAAGAGTTGCGTGTGGAGAAAATCTTCATATAAAATATTGTGTCATTATCATCAGCTGGATCCAAGATGAGACAAAGCAGTTAGATGCTCACCCACTGTAATTGTTGTTAATAGTAAAGCTAATGAATTTAATTTTATTCATGTAAGTTCATGGTATATATAGAAGAGATACATGCTTTGAGAAGGCAAGAAAGCAAAACTAGGAAGGAGACAATTACAGGCCTTAAGAAGGCAGGAAAGTAAAACTAGGAAAAGAAAAAAGGTAGGAGATTATGTATATGAAGAATATGAAGACTTTCTAATACTCCCTCTCAAGATAGGGTAAAGATATGTCGAAGACCCATCTTGGAGATTATGTATATGAAGAATATGAAGACTTTCTAATACTCCCTCTCAAGATAGGGTAAAGATATATCGAAGACCCATCTTGCTAACAATAGATAAAAAAGATTCACTTAACCCTTTGTTAGGATATCTACCACTTGATTAGCTGAACAGATAAAAGGGATGTAAATCTATTTGCTGGTCACCATTTTTAAAAAAAGTAGTGATTAATTTCAATATATTTGGTATGATCATGTTGCATCATATTATGCATAATTTCAATCGCCATCTTATTATCACAGTACAACATCATAAGAGACTTACTCAGAAGGCATAGTTTTTGGAATAATTTCTGTAATCAGAGAAGTTCATATATTCCTTGAGCTATTGCTCTATACTTAGTCTCTGTAGTCGATCTAGCTATAACAGACTGCTTCTTACTTCTTCAAGTAACTAGATTATCATCAATAAATATGCAGTAACCAGTAGTAGATCACCGATTATCCAGTGAACTTGCCCAGTCTGCATTAGTAAATGCCTCTGTCCTCAGAAAGTCATGTCAAGAAAGAGCATCCCCATCTAGGATATATTTTTAGGTAGTGTAGTACCCGATATACTGTCTCCATATGTTGCTCTTGTAAGTCATGCATAAACTGGCTGATGACATTAACTGCAAAGGCAATGTATGTTATGGTATGAGAAAGATAAATCAGTCTCTTTACCAATCGCTGTTATCTTCCACAATTAATAGGAGCTCCTCCATTTGCCATTAACTTGTGATTCTGACCAATGGGGGTATTAACTGACTTACATCCTAACATCCCAGTCTCGTTAAAAAGATCAAGAATATATTTTCGCTGAGTCAAAAAAATATCATGAGATGACCTAGAGAGCTCAATCCCCAAAAATACCTCATAGCCCCAAGTCTTTAATCTCAAATTTGCAAGCAAGATTTTGTTTAAACCATGCAATTTTCCTAGGATCATTCCCTGTGATAACTATATCATCAACATATAATATTAGAATAGTTTTCTTCCTATTAGTATGCCTGTAAAATAAAGTATGATCAAGATTACTTTATGAGTATCCCATCTTGAGCATTGCTCGACTGAAGTGTTCAACCAGGTATGAGGAGATTTCTTGAGGCCGTAGAGAGAGTGCCTTAATTTGCACACTTTCCCTACCATAGCTCTGCTCGCAAACCTAGGAGGAATATGCATGTAAACTTTCTCCTGAAGATCTCCATGAAGAAAGGCATTCTTCATATCTAGCTGATACAATTCCTAGCCACAGTTAGTAGAACACGAAATCAAAGTACGTACTGAATTCATTTTTGCCACAGGAGCAAAGGTCTCCTCATAATCGATTTCGTATGTCTGTGTATACCATTTTGCCACTAGACGAGCCTTGTATCTCTCAAGTTTGTCTTCAAGATCATGTTTTATTATATACACCCATTTATAGTCCACTAGTTACTTTCTGCGAGGTAGAGTTACTAGATCTCATGTATAGTTCTTTGACAAAGCATTCATCTCCTCTATCATCACCTGCCTCCAATTTGGATTTGCCATAGCCACCTTCCAATCAATAGGAATGCTAACATATTCTAATACAGCTACAAAGAATTTATAAGAAGGAGATAATGACTCATAGGATACAAAGTGTTGCCGCTCTCGCCGCCGCGCCCGTGGCTCCGGTCCGTGGATCCTTCCTGACCGCCTGGCGAGGGAGCCTCTCCGGCTGCTGCGAACCTGCAAGAAGGGGTTAGGAGACCCTGGCCGGGGATCCCGGCGAGGGAGCTCCGACGGTCAAGTCAGTAAGCGACGAGAAGGAACAGACTCTCCAGACCGGTCCCCCCAAGAGGGTTCCAGACTTAGAGAGTTTACTGGTGAGAGAGTCGCTCCGGGGACCAGAACCTCGGCCGGGCCTCCCTGCCGAGCTCATGCCAAGTGATCCCCTCTCGGGATCTCTGGTTTCACTCTCGGAGCGAGGCCTTTTGCCACTGCTTCTTCTTTGTCCCCAGGCTTGTTGCTTACCTTGTCGTCCCCAGATTCCTCCCTCTTTATCTCCTTTCGTCGTGCACTTGTCTTCTCCTCCTGGGAGGCTCCCCTCCCCCGTCTTTTTCTCTTTTCCCTTTTCAGCGAGGTGGGCCAGGCAACTTTCCGACCTCGTTCGCCGAACCCAACGGGGAAAAGGCAAAGACAGAAAAGGGGGGGGGGGGGGGGGCGGCGCTGGTAAGGCGGCCGGTCAGACTTCGGGCCCAGTGAGAGCGCTCTCTTTCCCAAGCGTGGGCGCCATCCGTCTATGGGGCCTGTCTTGTCAGAATCGCGCCTCTCGGCTGTGGGACTTGTCGGGCCGAGGCAAATGGTGTTCTGCGTGCCGCCGCCCTCCGTACGGGGTGCCGTCTGGGATTCGTACGTCCCGAGGGATGGCCTCTGGGCCTGCGCCTCCTTCCCAGTGACCTTCTCCGTACGGGCGGCCTGACCTCGGCCGAGTTGGACCCATCTCCGGGGGCCACCTGGCGAAGAGCGAAGGATCGGTCGACCTCGGCCCAGGTGGACCCCTCCTGGGTGGACACCTGGCGAGGTGGCAGGAGGTCGCCTGGCTTCGGCCGAGGTGGGCCCGTCTCCGGGGGCACCTGGCGAAGGAGCGAAGGATCGGCCGACCTCGGCCCAGGTGGACCCCTCCCGGGTGGACACCTGGCGAGGTGGCAGGAGGTCACCTGGCTTCGACCGAGGTGGGCCCGTCCCGGGGGCCACCTGGCGAAGGAGCGAAGGATCGGCCGACCTCGGCCCAGGTGGAACCCTCCTGGGTGGACACCTGGCGAGGTGGCAGGAGGTCGCCTGGCTTCGGCCGAGGTGGGCCCGTCTCCGGGGGCCACCTGGCGAAGGAGCGAAGGATCGGCCGACCTCGGCCCAGGTGGACCCCTCCTGGGTGGACACCTGGCGAGGTGGCAGGAGGTCGCCTGGCTTCGGCCGAGGTGGGCCCGTCTCCGGGGGCCACCTGGCGAAGGAGCGAAGGATCGGCCGACCTCGGCCCAGGTGGACCCCTCCTGGGTGGACACCTGGCGAGGTGGCAGGAGGTCGCCTGGGTTCGACCGAGGTGGGCCCATCTCCGGGGGCCACCTGGCGAAGGAGCGAAGGATTGGCCGACCTCGGCCCAGGTGGACCCCTCCTGGGTGGACACCTGGCGAGGTGGCAGGAGGTCGCCTGGGTTGGCCGAGGTGGGCCCGTCTCCGGGGCCACCTGGCGAAGGAGCGAAGGATCGGCCAACCTCGGCCCAGGTGGACCCCTCCTGGGTGGACACCTGGCGAGGTGGCAGGAGGTCGCTTGGGTTTGGTCGACCTCACTTGGGCGGACCCCTCCGGGTTTGAGCGCCAACGAGGTGGTAGAGGAACTCCGAGCCGAGCTCGACCTCGGCGAGGGCAGTTTGCCTTAGAAAGTCGTCGGGCGGTGCGGTCTTGCCGAACCTGGTCTTAAAGACGTGGCGCTGACTCGGCCGGATAAACCTCCACGTGGCTCAATCACATTCGGCGGTATCTGAGCCTCGCCACGTCACTGTTACGGCCGTAACAGTTGCCCCCCAGCCCGCCGTTCCGTCGGGGCGTCGTAGAACGGAACGTCGGGATTAAATGCGGACGTGACGTGGGGAGGCGAAGATCTTGCATCATAATTGCCACGATCCTCGTCGCCGTGGCTCGATGCGCCTGAGACCCTATGGGAAGCCGCCACGCGTCGCCCACTTGCCGGCAATAAATGCGTCGCTTCGAGGCAGAGGCCGTTACCCTGCTAACGAGGCGTCGGTGTCGGGCGTGCGCCCACGTGGCGATCGTCCAGTGGCCCGAGGCGGAATGACGGGTACGGCCGCTGTCGGCTGAGTTTGAAAGGGAGGGGACTTTCCAGAACGAGGCCTTTCCCCTTGCTCCGCGGGCGGTTTGCTGCAGGCTAACTCCTGTTGCCCTGCACTCATCTGGTGTATTTTCGGTGAGTGCCTCCATCTTCTCCGGTTCCCCTCCTTCTCTCTCTTTTCCCTTTGATCCTTTGTCCTTCTCTTTTCCATGGCGCGCCGTCGCCATGTCTCTTCCAATCCGGACGAGGCCGGTCCATCCCGGCCGAGGACTCCATCTTCTTCCTCCTCAGATGAGGAGACGATCCCGGAGGAGATCCGCCGGCGTCTGCAACCCGGGGGTGTCACCATTGGCATCCCTAGGGGGATCCGGTCTCCTCCGGTTGCTCCTGCCGTGCCCCTTCGTTCTCTTCCTGCTCCGCCTTTTCTTCCCGCTGGTCCCTCCGGTCATGCCTCCACCATGACCGAAGGCGATCTTTCTCTGCTCCGGGATGCCTATGGTATCCCGGGGTCAATTCGTCTGTCTGTTCCGGTCCGGGGAGCGCGTCACCATGAGTGGCCCCGGCCGCATAGCCTTCTACGAAGACTTCCTCCTTGGGGGTCTTCGGTTTCCTCTGCATCCCTTCTTCCTTTCTTTTCTCAGCCACTTCCGGCTTGTCCCGGCCCAGCTGGCTCCCAATGCCATCCGGGTCATTTTCTCTTTTATAGTCTTTTGTCACTTCTACGGGTTCGTTGCCCGTTTCTCCCTCTTCAGGGCCATGTTCACCCTGAAGAAGTGCTCCACCGATGACGGCTGGTGGTATATTTCGCCCCGGCCCAGGTGTCTCCGGTTCGACCTCCCTTCCTCGGTCAAGGGCTGGAAGAGCCGGTTTTTCTTCGCCTCAGTCGAAGATGTCGACTGGGCCTGGAGTGAACCGGACCGGTCTCCGAACCGGAACTCTCGGGTCGAGTCGGCGGACCAGGAGGCCTATTCCCAGCTCCTGAGCGACGTGGTCCCGGCACTCGATGTTCTGCTTTCGGAGCAGAATCTTTTTGAGGCCGGGATCAGTCCCGTCCGCGAGACGGGTAAGATTCGGCCATACTTTGACTCCTGCCCCCTTTTTCTTCATGACCGAGCCGGCTGACCTTCTGTTCTTTGTATTGCAGGAATGAAGTTTTCACTGGAGAGCCTCCTCAGGGCGCAGCCCAGAGAGATGTCCCCGAGGTAGAAGAGCCGCGCCAAGAGGGCTCGTACCGAGGCTGGCCGGGAGATCGCGCCGGCGACCGCACCCAGCCCGATGGCCGCCATTCCCCCGCCCAGGTTGCCTCAGGGCGGGGCCGCTGATGCCTCGGCTGCCCGACCCGGTGGTGCCGCAGTTGAGGGAGCTCCACTGTCCGAAGCTCCGTCCAGCACCGGTCCCGTCGTCGCCGCTGCCTCGACGGTGCAGCCTGTGGCCACCGCCGGCCCGTCGACCGCGGCCTCAGAAGAGGGGGCAGCCACCGCAGGAGCCGGCCTGACAGCTCCGCCACCGGTGATCACCCACCGGTGTTCAGTCATCCGCGACAAAGGGCTCGCGGAAAAGATCATGGAGTACGCCTCCACCGCCCGGGACCGCCGAGCTCGGGGCGGCCGGGATTATGCGGATGCCTTGCTCGGGATTCTCCCGCAGCTCTTCACGGTAAGCCCGAGCACCTTTTTCTCTGTTTTTTTCGAGACCTAGTCTCCTTTTCTCCTGACCTGGTTTGTGCTTGTTGGTGCAGATCGGGAATGACGTTCTCCTACTGAGGAACTTCCTCGTAGGGAACGCAAAAAGGGACGCCGAGAAGGAGAAGAAGCTCGGCAAGCTCGCGGCCGATGTCAAGGACCTCATGGAGAAGGGGTCGAGCTGCGAGCCAGCAACCAAGCCCTCCAGTCCGACCTGGCGCGTTCCGAGGGGCGGAACAAGGAGCTGGAGGCTTCCTTGTCGGAAGAGAGGATCTCCTACCAGCGTCGTACAGAGGAGGACGCGGCGGAGAAGGCTCGCCTGCAGGCCCACTCCTAGTGGCTGGAGCGCCAGCTGGAGGAGGCCCGGCGAGATGCGAGCGCAGCGAAGGACCGGAGTGCGTACATCAACGGACTCCTGGAGGCCGCGAAGCGGGAGGCGCAGGAGGCCGTCCCGAAATTCCGGGCTTCCGACGAGTACACGTCGGAGGTCCGGGAGGCCGCCGTGGACTCCTTCCTGAAGGGTTCCGGATGTGCCGGGAGAAGGTGGGGGCCTTCTTCCCCGAGCTCGACCTCAGCGGGGTGGTGCTCGGAGGCAGGAGGCAAGGAGTCGAGAGCAAGGCCTCCGGTGCGGCCGACGCCACTCCTGCGGCCCCGTCGGCCAGCGAAGCCGTGGCTCCGGAGCAGCCTCAAGAGCCGGCCGCCGCAGAAGTCGAGGATGCAGCGCCAGCGCCCCCGGCAGAGGGCTCCGACCCCGCACCACAATGAGCCCACTGTCTTCTCGCCCGCTTCGTAGTTGTAGTCGTGTTTTCTCTTTTTCTTCTTCTTCTTTTGGGGACTCCCGGCCTGTCGGGACTCCCGGCTTGTACTGGTTGCTTGAATCAATGAAAGTTTTCTTTGACCAAACCTCGAGTTCATCCCATCTCCCCTCTCTTCTTTTTTTTTTTTTTTTTTTTTTTTTTTTTTTTGAGATGTTGGCATGGAATGCTGAAACGATCACAGGCCCGGTCCTTCCATTGCTCAAACCGAAGGTTGGGGCCTCCCGGGTCGCGTGGCGGCAGAGTAGGCTTCAAGCGGGTCCGTCTTTGGGATCGCCTTCATACTCGCGCGGGCGACATGGTTTCTGCCCTGCCTTCCAGGCCGAAGCCCGGGACCTCCGGACTGAACCCCGAGGCCGCAGGCTTTCTCAAGCCTTGCGCGGCTTGCCGAGCTGCTCTCCGGGCTTGCGTGGCCGAACTGGGTTCGGTGCCACCTTCCAGGCCGAAGCCCAGGATCTCCGGACTGAACCCCGGGGCCGCAGGCTTTCTCAAGCCTTGCGCGGCTTGCCGAGCTGTTCTCCGGGCTTGCGTGGCCGAACTGGGTTCGGTGCCACCTTCCAGGCCGAAGCCCAGGATCTCCGGACTGAACCCCGGGCCGCAGGCTTTCTCAAGCCTTGCGCGGCTTGCCGAGCTGTTCTCCGGGCTTGCGTGGCCGAACTGGGTTCGGTGCCACCTTCCAGGCCGAAGCCCAGGATCTCCGGACTGAACCCCGAGGCCGCAGGCTTTCTCAAGCCTTGCGCGGCTTGCCGAGCTGTTCTCCGGGCTTGCGTGGCCAAACTGGGTTCGGTGCCACCTTCCAGCCGAAGCCCAGGATCTCCGGACTGAACCCCGGGGCCGCAGGCTTTCTCAAGCCTTGTGCGGCTTGCCGAGCTGTTCTCCGGGCTTGCATGGCCGAACTGGGTTCGGTGCCACCTTCCAGGCCGAAGCCCAGGATCTCCGGACTGAACCCCGATGCCGCAGGCTTTCTCATCGAAGGGAGAAGGGAGCGTTTGAAGTGGGGGAACTTTATTACAGGAGCAAGGAACCTTACATTACTGATAGTACATCCTTAGGTTCGAGGCGTTCCACGTCCGGGGGAACCTGGCACCTCCCAACTCCTCCAAGTAGTATGCGCCATGAGGGAGGGCTTCTGCCACCCGGTATGGGCCTTCCCAGTTGGGTGAGAGCTTGCCGCATTCCCGTGGCTGGGAAGCTTCAGCGCGCCGGAGGACCAAATCTCCGGGACGAAAAACCTTCGGCCGCACTCGGGAGTTGTAATACCTGGCCACACGTTGCCTATACGCCGCCATTCGAACTCGGGCCTTGTCCCTCGTTTCCTCGAGAAGGTCAAGGTTGAGCATCATCCTGGCTGGGTTTTCTGTCTCGTCATATTGCTCCACACGCAGTGTGGGTAGGCTGAGCTCGATCGGGATGACTGCCTCGGCTCCGAAGACGAGGTTGAACGGGGTTTCGTCGGTAGCCGTCCTCGGGGTGGTGTGGTATGCCCAGAGGACGCTGGGGAGCTCGTCGGCCCACCTGCCCTTGGCCTGGTCCAGCCGCGTGCGGAGGCCCTGAAGAATGGTCCTGTTCGTGACTTCGGCCTCCCCATTGGTCTGGGGGTGCGCCACCGAGGTAAAGCGATGCCTGATGCCGAGGTCGCTGCAGAATTCTTTGAACTCCCGGCAGTCGAACTGGTGCCCGTTGTCAGTGACCACGGTGTGGGGGAGGCCGAAGCGGCAGACGATGGACTTCCAAAAGAACTTGGCGACGTTTGCTTCGGTGATCCTCGCCAAGGGTTCGGCCTCGACCCACTTTGTGAAATAGTCGATGGCCACTATCAAGAACTTCCGCTGTCCAGACGCCGGCGGGAACGGGCCGAGGAGGTCCATCCCCCACTGGGCGAATGGCCAGGGGGCTGAGAGCTGGGAGATTGGGTTGGAGGGCTGCCGTTGCACCGTGGCGTGACGCTGGCACCGGTCGCACTTCTTCACGAAGTCAGCGGCGTCTTCCTTCATTGTCTCCCAGAAGTAGCCCTGACGGAGGGCCTTGTACGCCAATGCCCTGCCCCCCACGTGGTTCCCGCAGACGCCTTCGTGAATCTCCTGGAGCACAAGCTTGGCTTCCGTGGGTCCTACGCACTTGAGGAGGGGGTAGGAGTAGGATCTTCGATACAACTGCCCGTCCATCAGGACGAACCGCACGGCCTTCTTCCTGATGAGGCGAGCCGCCTCACGGTCCTCCGGCAGGGTGCCACTGGTGATGTATGCGGCGTACTTGTCTACCCAGCTGGGTTCATGGCTGACTTGGTGGACCTCCACCGGTGCCTCGAGGCTTGGGATCTCAAGGCGCTCCACATGAGCGCGTCCCAGCATCGTGTCCGGCAGGGTCGCCAGTCGGGAGAGAGCATCCGCGCGGGCGTTCTCCCTGCGGGGGATATGGAAGATGTTGAAGCGTCGGAACCTGGACATGCCCCTCCTTGACGAGCTCCAAGTATTTCGCCATTTGGGGGTCATGTGCGACGTACTCCCCGGATACCTGTCCTGCCACGAGCTGGGAATCAGTGAAAGCCTTGAGGTTGGTTACGCCCAGCTCGCGGGAGACTCTCAGTCCGGCGAGGAGTGCTTCGTACTCCGCCTGGTTATTTGTCGCGGAAATTGGAAACGGAGTGCGCATTCGACGATGACCCCGTCACTGTTGGCAAGGATGAGCCCAGCCCCGCTCCCGCCGGAGTTTGAGGCTCCGTCCACATGGAGGATCCAGGCGTCCTCTCCGGGCTCGTTGGTGCCTATCTCCATCGTCCGGCCTGAGGGGCCTTCCTCGGGCTCCTTGCCCAAGCCTGCACATTCGACCAAGAAGTCGGCCAGCACTGTGCCTTCATGGCCGACCTTGGCTTGTACGTAATGTCGAACTCGCTGAGCTTTAGTGCCCACTTCGCCAATCGTCCCGAAGTATCGGGTCGGCTGAGCACCGCTTTCAGCGGTTGATCCGTCAGGACAGCGATGGGGTGCGCTTGGAAATAGGGCTTGAGACGCTGGGCAGACACTATTAGAGCAAAAAACGAGTTTCTCGGGCCGAGAATACCTGAGCTCCGCGTCACGGAGAAGCTTGCTGGTATAGTACACCGGCCGCTGGACCCCCTGGCCATCGGTTCGAACCAAGACTGAGCTGACGGCTTCCGGGTTAACCGCTAGGTAGAGGATAAGCTCCTCTCCCTCCTCGGGCCTGGACAGCAGCGGTGGTGATGCAAGCATCTTCTTCAGCTCCTCGAAGGCCTGCTGGCATTCCTCGGTCCAAGCAAAGTCATTCATCTTCCTCAGCACCTTGAAGAAGGGACGGCAGCGGTCCACCGACCTGGAGATAAAACGGCTGAGGGCCGCAACTTGGCCTGTCAGTTGCTGCACTTGCTTCTTGGAGACGGGCTGCTCCATGTCCAGGATGGCCTGGACCTTCTCCGGGTTGGCCTCGATTCCTCTTTGGGTCACCATAAATCCTAGGAATTTCCCAGCGGAGACGCCAAAGGCGCACTTCGCCGGGTTCAGCTTCATCTGATGGCGTCGGAGGTTGCCGAACGTCTCCGCCAAGTCAGCCACGTGGTCCGAATCGGGTTTGCTCATTACCAGCATGTCGTCCACGTACACCTGCATGTTGCGGCCTATCTGGTCTTTGAAAATTCTATTGACCAGGCGTTGGTACGTCGCCCCCGCGTTCTTGAGGCCGAATGGCATCATCCTGTAGCAAAAAGTTTCACGGTCAGTTATGAAGGCGGTGTGCTCTTCGTCCTCCGGGCTCATTCGGATCTGGTTGTATCCGGAGAAGGCATCCATGAACGACAGGAGGCGGTGCCCCGAGGTGGTGTCGACCAGCTGGTCGATCTTTGGAAGAGGGAAGCTGTCCTTTGGGCAAGCTCGGTTGAGGTCGGTGTAGTCCACACAGATCCTCCACTTACCACTACTCTTTCTTACCATGACCACGTTTGCCAGCCAGCTGGGATACTGGACCTCCCGCACAAAACCGGCGGCGAGGAGCTTCTCCACTTCCTCGTTGATCGCCTTCTGCCTTTCCATGGCGAAGCTTCTCTTCTTCTGGCGGACCGGGCGGCAATTTGGGTCCACGTTTAGCCTGTGCACGATGACCTCGGGCGGGATGCCCGGCATGTCGGCTGCTGACCAGGCGAACACGTCAGCGTTGGCACAGAGGAACTCCAGCAGGCGGGTTCGTTCTTCTTCAGGGAGCTGGGCCCCGACCTGCACCGTCTTCAGGGGATCCGAACCGAGGGGAAAGGTCAGCAGGCGCTCTACAGGCCCTCCCCTGGGTTCCTTCTCCCTTAGGTCGAGGTCGTCGATACCGGGGGCGAGCTCCGCGCCCCGGGCGCTCGGGACCGTCTGGAGGCAGAGCGTGACTGGCTGGGTCGTCCCCTTCATCTCCCCGAGCCCGGAAGGCATGGGAACTGTACCAACAACCTTCTCGTGGAGATTGTGGCGTCCAGTTGGTTGAGCCCGGGATGCCCGAGAATGGCGTTGTAAAGCGAAGGGAGCCTGACGACGGTAAATGTTATTAGGACGGTCACCTGCGGGGTGGGGATCCGGCGGTGACCGGGAGAGTGATCTCCCCCTCGACTCCCACGGAATCCCCTGTAAAACCTACCAGGGGGTGTGCACCGGTTTCAGTCGATCGGGGGACAAGTTCATCCGAGAGAAAGCGTCGTAAAAAAGTACGTCAGCCGAGCTTCCACTATCCACCATGATTCGATGTACAGGATGCTTCATGATGGTCATCTCGACCACCACGGCATCGTTGTTTACATTATCATTACCCTCCCCCCCTCGGGAGGGATTACATTCTCCGGGTTCCCGACTTCCCTGGCTCTCTTCGCCGCTCGACCGACCCCGCGCGAGATCATGCCCACGGGCTTCTCCGTTGGGCGGTTATCAATTACAGGGACGGGCGGTAAGGTCGCGAGCGGCTGCCCCTCCGAGGGGGCCTCGTTCTTGATGAACTTCCTGAGGTAGCCCCTCCTAATCAGCTCCTCGATCTCCCGCTTCAGGTTGTGACACTCCTCCGTGTCGTGCCCGTGCTCGCGGTGGAACTGGCAGTACTTCGATTTGTCCCGGATGGCTCTCGGGTTCTGAGGAGGAGGTCGGCGGAGGTAGCGCTCGCCCTCGATTTTCATGAGGATTTTCGTCCGAGGTGCGAGGAGAGGGGTGTATCTCCGCTCGGGAGTGGCCTCGCCCCTCGGCCTTGGATTCGGGCGAGGGTCGGCAGATGGCCCGGGCTTCCGAGCTCCCGGGTTATCTCTTGGGGGCGGCCTCTTCGGAGTCTTCCCATCCAACTCTCGACGGGTGCGGTCGGCCTCCTCCGCTTGGATGTACTTGTGGGCGCGGAGGAGGAGCTCGGAGTACGTCCTGGGCGGCTTCTTGTCCAGGGAGTAGGTCAGGCGGGACGTCTTGAGCCCGCGCTTCAAAGCCAGCATGGCGACGGGCTCGTCCAGGCTGTAGATTTCCAGGGCTGCGGTCTTGAACCGGGTGATGTAGTCCCGGAGCAGCTCCTGGTCCTGCTGGCGGATGGAGAAGAGGCTGTCCACCTCTCTCGGCACCTTTTGGCAAGCATCGAAGTGTGCCACGAACTTTCCTTCCAGTGATGGAAGGAGCAAATGGATCCGGGCTCGAGGCGGGTGAACCAGACTCGAGCGGCCTTCCGGAGGGTGGCCGGGAAGGTGATGCACAGAAGAGCGTCAGTGGCCCCCTGGACCCTCATGAGAGCTTTGTAGCTCTCCAGATGGTCCAGAGGGTCGGTGGTCCCGTCGTAGGGATCCACCTGCGGCATGCGGAACCATTTTGGGATTGGTTCCACCTGGATTTCTTCAGAGAAAGGGGGGCGGGAGTCGTAGCCCGCCGGGTCTGCCGACGAGTTCTGCAGGTCGGCAAATCGGCGGGCGAACTCCGCCAGCTTGCGCTCATGCTCCTCCAGGCGCCTCTCGGCCTAGCGCCTGATGGCTTCGTCGGTGGAGTCTTCCACCGAGGCTGCTAGTGAAGGGGGCGCCGATCGGACTCGGCGTGAAGTCAGGCCTCGGTGTCGCTTGCTGCGATGCACCGTTTCGGCCTCGTCGGCCGGGGATCGACTCTCGTGATCCTCCGAACCGGAGTAGTTTCTTTTTACGGGAGCTTGGTGGCTACCCCGGGGGTTGGAGACAACCCTCGGATGGGATGGCCTGCCCTGGATGGAGCGCAGGCTCCCACGCTGCCCCGCGGCTCGGGCCGCGGGGGTCCCTGGCTGCGGCTGCATGGCCAGGGACCGCTGCTGATGCTGAAGCTGCCGGACCGCCGAGGTCAAGGTCTGCAGCTGTTGGATGACGGCCGCAAGGGGTCCGTCCGTTGGGGTAGGCTGTGGTGGAAGAGGAGGGGGAGCTGGAAGCTCCCTCTCCGGGCTGTGGGCCCCTGGAGGGGAGTGAACCTCCCCCACGCGGCTGGTGGACGCCTCGCGGCCACGAGTGACCACCATTGTCAGAGAGCGCGATACCTGCAGAAAGCTGGCCCCCGCTTGGGTTTGGTGTCCTACCCCCCTACCTGGTGCGCCAATCTGTTGCCGCTCTCGCCGCCGTGCCCGTGGCTCCGGTCCGTGGATCCTTCCTGACCGCCTGGCGAGGGAGCCTCTCCGGCTGCTGCGAACCTGCAAGAAGGGGTTAGGAGACCCTGGCCGGGGATCCCGGCGAGAGAGCTCTGATGGTCAAGTCAGTAGGCGACGAGAAGGAACAGACTCTCCAGACCGGTCCCCCCGAGAGGGTTCCAGACTTAGAGAGTTTACTGGTGAGAGAGTCGCTCCGGGGACCAGAACCTCGGCCGGGCCTCCCTGCCGAGCTCACGCCAAGTGATCCCCTCTCGGGATTTCTGGTTTCACTCTCGGAGCGAGGCCTTTTGCCACTGCTTCTTCTTTGTCCCCAGGCTTGTTGCTTACCTTGTCGTCCCCAGATTCCTCCCTCTTTATCTCCTTTCGTCGTGCACTTGTCTTCTCCTCCTGGGAGGCTCCCCTCCCCCGTATTTTTCTCTTTTCCCTTTTCGGCGAGGTGGGCCAGGCAACTTTCCGACCTCGTTCGCCGAACCCAACGGGGAAAAGGAAAAGACAGAAAAAGGGGGGGGGGCGACGTTGGTAAGGCGGCCGGTCAGACTTCGGGCCCAGTGAGAGCGCTCTCTTTCCCAAGCGTGGGCGCCATCCGTCTATGGGGCCTGTCTTGTCAGAATCGCACCTCTCGGCTGTGGAACTTATCGGGCCGAGGCAAATGGTGTTCCACGTGCCGCCGCCCTCCGTACGGGGCACCGTCTGGGATTCGTACGGCCCGAGGGATGGCCTCTGGGCCTGCGCCTCCTTCCCTGTGACCTTCTCCGTACGGGCGGCCTGACCTCGGCCGAGTTGGACCCGTCTCCGGGGGCCACCTGGCGAAGAGCGAAGGATCGGCCGACCTTGGCCCAGGTGGACCCCTCCTGGGTGGACACCTGGCGAGGTGGCAGGAGGTCGCCTGGCTTCGGCCGAGGTGGGCCCATCTTCGGGGGCCACCTGACGAAGGAGCGAAGGATCGGCCGACCTCGGCCCAGGTGGACCCCTCCCGGGTGGACACCTGGCGAGGTGGCAGGAGGTCGCCTGGCTTCGGCCGAGGTGGGCCCGTCTCCGGGGGCCACCTGGCGAAGGAGCGAAGGATCGGCCGACCTCGGCCCAGGTGGAACCCTCCTGGGTGGACACCTGGCGAGGTGGCAGGAGGTCGCCTGGCTTCGGCCGAGGTGGGCCCATCTCCGGGGGCCACCTGGCGAAGGAGCGAAGGATCGGCCGACCTCGGCCCAGGTGGACCCCTCCTGGGTGGACACCTGGCGAGGTGGCAGGAGGTCGCCTGGCTTCGGCCGAGGTGGGCCCGTCTCCGGGGGCCACCTGGCGAAGGAGCGAAGGATCGGCCGACCTCGGCCCAGGTGGACCCCTCTTGGGTGGACACCTGGCGAGGTGGCAGGAGGTCGCCTGGGTTCGGCCGAGGCGGGCCCGTCTCCGGGGGCCACCTGGCGAAGGAGCGAAGGATCGGCCGACCTCAGCCCAGGTGGCACCTGGCGAGGTGGCAGGAGGTCGCCTGGGTTTGGCCGAGGTGGGCCCGTCTCCGGGGGCCACCTGGCGAAGGAGCGAAGGATCGGCCGACCTCGGCCCAGGTGGACCCTTCCTGGGTGGACACCTGGCGAGGTGGCAGGAGGTCGCCTGGGTTTGGCCGACCTCACTTGGGTGGACCCCTCCGGGTTTGAGCGCCAACGAGGTGGTAGAGGAACTCCGAGCCGAGCTCGACCTCGGCGAGGGCAGTTTGCCTTAGAAAGTCGTCGGGCTGTGCGGTCTTGCCGAACCTGGTCTTAAAGACGTGGCGCTGACTCGGCCGGATAAACCTCCACATGGCTCAATCGCATTCGGCGGTATCTGAGCCTCGCCACGTCACTGTTACGGCCGTAACACATAGTTAGTGTTACGGCCGTAATGATGACGTGGCCGGGCTCAGATACCGTCAGATATAATCAAGCCACGTGGAGGTTTCTTCGGCCGAGTCAGCGTCGGTTCCTACATCGCCGAGGTCGAGCTCGGCCAGGCTACCTCGTAAGATGACTTCCCGAGACGTTGCCACCCTCACCGAAGTCGAGCTCGGTTCGGTGCTCCTCCTGCCACCTTGCCTGGTGTCCGCCCAAGAGGGGTCCGCTCAAGCCGAGGTCGGCCGCTTCTTCGCTCCTTCTCCAGGTGGCCCCCGGAGACAGGACCACCTCGGCCGAAGCCAGGCGACCTCCTGCCACCTCGCCAGGTGTCCACCCAGGAGGGGTCCACCCAGGCCGAGGTCGGCTGATCCTTCGCCCCTTCGCCAGGTGGCCCCCGGAGATGGGTCCACCTCGGCCGAAGCCAGGCGACCTCCTGCCACCTCGCCAGGTGTCCACCCAGGAGGGGTCCACCCAGGCCGAGGTCGGCTGATCCTTCGCCCCTTCGCCAGGTGGCCCCGGAGACGGGTCCACCTCGGCCGAAGCCAGGCGACCTCCTGCCACCTCGCCAGGTGTCCACCCAGGAGGGGTCCATCCAGGCCGAGGTCGGCTGATCCTTCGCCCCTTCGCCAGGTGGCCCCCGGAGACGGGTCCACCTCGGCCGAAGCCAGGCGACCTCCTGCCACCTCGCCAGGTGTCCACCCAGGAGGGGTCCATCCAGGCCGAGGTCGGCTGATCCTTTGCCCCTTCGCCAGGTGGCCCCCGGAGACGGGTCCACCTCGGCCGAAGCCAGGCGACCTCCTGCCACCTCGCCAGGTGTCCGCCCAGGAGGGGTCCACCTCGGTCGAGGTCAGGCCGCCCGTACAGAGAAGATCCCAAAGAGAGAGACGCAGGTTCCGAGGCTGGCCCTCGAGCTGTGCGCATCGCAGGCGGCGCCCCGTACGGATGGCGGCGGCACGCGAAACACCACTTACGTCGGCCCGGCAAGTCCCGCAGTCAAGAGGCGCGGCTCTGACAAAACAGGGCCCGTAAATGGACAGCGCCGGCACTTAGGAAGGAGAGCGCCCTCACTGGGCCCGAGGTCTGACCGGCCGCCTTGCCGGCACCACCCCCCTTCCTGTCTTTGCCCTTTCCCCGCTGGGCTCGGCGAACGAGGTCGGAAAGCCGCCTGGCCCTCAACACCAAAAAGTGGAAAGAGAACAGGATGGAAAGGGGAGCCCCCCGCGAGGGGAGGATAGGCGAACAGCGGGAGGAGATAAAAGGAAGGAGGCTGGAAGCGACCAGGTAGGCTGATCAAGCTGGGGACAAGCAAGGAACAGTCGCCAAGAGCCCCGCTCCGAGAATAAGATCCAGGGTCCCGAGAGGGGATCGCTTGGCATGAGCTCGGTAGGGAGGCCCGGCCGAGCTTCCGGTCCCTGTAGCACCTCTCTTGCTAGTAAATTCTCTAAGTCTGGGACTCCTTCGGGCGCCCGTCTTGGAGAATCTGTTCCTTCTCACCGTCTACTAACTTGACCGTCGGAGCTCCCTCGCCGGGATCCCCGGCCAGGGTCTTCTGACCCTCTCTCTTGCAGGTTCGCTCCAGCCAGGAACACCAGGAGCCAGGCGGTCCGGTAGGATCGACGGATCCGAGGCACGGGCGTGCTAGGTCTGTCTGGAGGGCCTGGTTGTTTGCTCGCAGCTCGACCCCCTTCTTCATGAGGTCCTTGACGTCGGCCGCGAGCTTGCCGAGCTTCTTCTCCTTCTCGGCATCCATCTTCGCGTTCCCTACGAGGAAGTTCCTCAGTAAGAGAACATCGTTCCTAATCTGCACAGTGGAGCAATCGGGTTAGAGGAAAGACCGTCCGAGGTCACGGAGGACAGAAGGATATGAGTTCGAAGTTTACCGTAAAGAGCTACGGGAGGATCCCTTGCAGAGCATTAGCGTAGTCCCGGCCGCCTCGAGATCGGCGGTCCCGGGCTGTGGAGGTGTACTCCATCACTTTCTCCGCGAGCCCTTTGTCGTGGATGACTGAACACCGGTGGGTGATCACCGGTGGCAGAGCCGTCAGGTCAGCTCTGGCGGCGACTGTCCCTCCAGCAGGAATCGCAGCTGACGGGCCGGCAGAGGACACGGGCTGCGCCGTCGGAGCCGCGGCGATGATAGGGCCGGCGCTGGACGGAGCTGCGGGTGGTGGAGCCCCTTGACGGCAGCACCACCGGGTCTGACGGCAGAAGAATCGATGGCCCCGCCCCGAGGCAACCTGGGCGGGGGAACAGCGGCTGCTGGGCTGGGTACGGTCGTCGATGCAGCCTCCTGGCTCGCCTCGGTGCGAGCCCTCTTCGCCGCAGGCTCATCTACCTCGACGACATCTCTCTGGGCCGCGCCCTCCAGGAAGCTCTCTAGCAAGAACTTCATGCTTGCAACGCAAAAGAGAAGAAGGTCAGCCAGCTCGGTCATAAAGGAGAAGGAATGCAAGAGTCAAGGGAGGACCGAATCTCACCCGGCTCGCGGATGGGACTGATCCCGGCCTCAAAAAGATTATGCTCCGAGAGCAGAACCTCGAGCGCCGGGACCACGTCGCTCAAGAGCAGGGAGTAGGCCTCCTGGTCTGCCGACTCGACCTGGGAGTTCCGGTTCGGAGACCGGTCTGGTTCACTCCAGGCCCAGTCGACATCTTCGACCGAGGCAAAGAAAAACCGGTTCTTCCAGCCCTTGATAGAAGAGGGGAGGTCGAACCGGAGACACTTGGGCCGGGGCGAGATGTACCACCAGCCGTCGTCAGTGGAATACCTCTTCAGGGTAAACATGACCCTGAAGAGGGAGAAACGGGCGACAAACCCATGGAAATGATAAAAAACTATGAAAGAAAAGATGACCCGGATGGCATTGGGAGCCAACTGGGCCGGAACAAGACGGAAATGGCTAAGGAAAGAGAGGAAGAAAGGGTGCAGAGGGAATCGAAGACCCCCGAGGAAGAAGTCTTCATAGAAGGCTATGCGGCCGGGGCCACTCATGGTGACGCATTCCCCGGGCCGCGGAACAAACAGATGAATTGATCCTGGGATGCCGTAGGCCTCCCGGAGCAAAGAAAGGTCACCTTCGGTCATGGTGGAAGCATGACCGGAGGGACCGGCGGGAAGAGGAGGCGGAGCAGGAAGAAGAGGCGGAGCAGGAAGAGAGAGAAGCGGAAGAGCGAAAGCAGTCGGAGGAGACCGGACCCCCCTGGGGATGCCGATGGTGACACCCCCAGGTTGCAGTCGCCTGCGGATCTCCTCCGGGATCGTTTCCTCCTCTGAGGAGGAAGAAGACGGAGTCCTCGGCCGGGACGGATCGGCCTCGTCCGGATTGGAGGAAACATAGCGACGACACGCCATGACAAAGAAGGAAGAAATGAAAATTCAAAGAAGAAGAGGAAGAAGGGAACTAGAGAGAAGACGGAGATACTCACCGAAAATACACTGAGCGAGTGCGGGGCAGCGAAAGTTAGCCTGCAGCAAACCGCCCACGGAGCAAGGGGAAAGGCCTCGTTCCGGAAAGTCCCCTCCTTTTCAAACTCAGTCGACAGCAGCCGTACCCATCATTCCGCCCCGAGCCACTGGATGATCGCCGCGTGGACGCACGCCCGACGCCAACGCCTCGTTTGCAGGGTAACGGCCTCTGCTTCGAAAGCGACGCATTTATTATGGGCAAGTGGGCGATGCGTGGCGGCTCCCTAAGGGCTTCGGGCGCACCGAGAAGTGGCGACGAGGATCGCGGCAATTATGATGCAAGATCTTTGCCTCCCCACGTCATATCCGCATTTAATCCCGACGTTCCGTTCTACGATGCCCTAATGGAACGACGGGCTGGGGGGCAACTGTTACGGCCGTAATGATGACGTGGCCGGGCTCAGATACCGTCAGATATAATCAAGCCACGTGGAGGTTTCTTCGGCCGAGTCAGCGTCGGTTCCCACACCGCCGAGGTCGAGCTCGGCCAGGCTACCTCGCAAGATGACTTCCCGAGACGTTACCACCCTCGCCGAAGTCGAGCTCGGTTCGGTGCTCCTCCTGCCACCTCGCCTGGTGTCCGCCCAGGAGGGGTCCGCCCAGGCCGAGGTCGACCGCTTCTTCGCTCCTTCGCCAGGTGGCCCCCGAAGACGGGACCACCTTGGTCGAAGCCAGGCGACCTCCTGCCACCTCGCCAGGTGTCCACCCAGGAGGGGTCCACTCAGGCCGAGGTCGACTGATCCTTCGCCCCTTCGCCAGGTGGCCTCCGGAGACGGGTCCACCTCGGCCGAAGCCAGGCGACCTCCTGCCACCTCGCCAGGTGTCCACCCAGGAGGGGTCCACCCAGGCCGAGGTCGGCTGATCCTTCGCCCCTTCGCCAGGTGGCCCCCGGAGACGGGTCCACCTCGGCCGAAGCCAGGCGACCTACTGCCACCTCGCCAGGTGTCCACCCAGGAGGGGTCCATCCAGGCCGAGGTCGGCTGATCCTTCGCCCCTTCGCCAGGTGGCCCCCGGAGACGGGTCCACCTCGGCCGAAGCCAGGCGACCTCCTGCCACCTCGCCAGGTGTCCACCCAGGAGGGGTCCATCCAGGCCGAGGTCGGCTGATCCTTCGCCCCTTCGCCAGGTGGCCCCCGGAGACGGGTCCACCTCGGCCGAAGTCAGGCGACCTCCTGCCACCTCGCCAGGTGTCCGCCCAGGAGGGGTCCACCTCGACCGAGGTCAGGCCGCCCATACAGAGAAGATCCCAAAGAGAGAGGCGCAGGTTTCGAGGCTGGCCCTCGAGCTGTGCGCATCGCAGGCGGCGCCCCGTACGAATGGCGGCGACACGCGAAACATCACTTACGTCGGCCCGACAAGTCCCGCAGTCGAGAGACGCGGCTCTAACAAAATAGGGTCCGTAAACGGACAGCACCGGCACTTAGGAAGGAGAGCACCCTCACTGGGCCCGAGGTATGACCGGCCGCCTTGCCGGCGCCACCCCCCTTCCTGTCTTTGCCCTTTCCCCGCTGGGCTCGACGAACGAGGTCGGAAAGCCGCCTGGCCCTCAACACCAAAAAGGAGAAAGAGAATAGGATGGAAAGGGGAGCCCCCCGCGAGGGAAGGATAGGCGAACAGCGGGAGGAGATAAAAGGAAGGAGGCTGGAAGCGACCAGGTAGGCTGATCAAGCTGGGGACAAGCAAGAAACAGTGGCCAAGAGCCCCGCTCCGAGAATAAGATCCAGGGTCCCGAGAGGGGATCGCTTGGCGTGAACTCGGCAGGGAGGCCCGGCCGAGCTTCCGGTCCCTGTAGCACCTCTCTTGCTAGTAAATTCTCTGAGTCTGGGACTCCTTCGGGCGCCCGTCTTGGAGAATCTGTTCCTTCTCGCTGTCTACTAACTTGACCGTCGGAGCTCCCTCGCCGAGATCCCCGGCCAGGGTCTTCTGACCCTCTCTCTTGCAGGTTCGCTCCATCCAGGAACACCAGGAGCCAGGCGGTCCGGTAGGATCGACGGATCCGAGGCACGGGCGCGGCGGCGAGATCGGCAACAGTTAGAAATATTATAATGATAGCAAGAAGGAGGAACGATCAGGCAAGAACCCTTTCGTTTAGCAATAGGAATATCTAAATCAGAGAAAATAGGGTCGTTATCATTATTTATAGAGGAAGAGGATGAAGAAGGCCTGAATGGAACTATACTCAGGACAGAAGCACGGATGACTGGAAAATGCACAATAGCCTTACTATGCTCTTCCTGAATACCATTACCTTGTGTATCACTAATATCATTCTAAGTATCATCAGTTTTTACTTCTTTACTCCTACCACCATTAGGCTCCTCCTCATGCCAAGGGCCATTAGATGGCATGGTCAAGAACTCAAATGACATAGAGACATCACTTGGAGCATCTAAAAGCCGAGGGAGTTGTTCCGTCACGTAGTAAGGCTCCATTTCTTGAATAGTTACATATACAGTAACTAGCATCTATCGTGTAGATGGATAATAGCATTTATACCCATTTTTAGTGGCAGAATAAACTACAAAGATACATTTTAGGACTCGAGGATCCAATTTACCAACAAATGGTGCATGGTCCCGAGTAAAATATACACAGCCAAAAACATAGGATGGCACAATGTATTCAGTCTTTCCTTACAAACATTCAAGTAGAGACTTGAAGCCAAGAACTCGGAGAGGCATACGGTTGATTAGGTAAGTTGCAGTCAGAAAAGCCTCTCTCCATAAAAACTTAGGAACGTGCATAGAAAACATGAGGGCGTGAGTGACCTCGAGCAAATGTCGATTCTTCTTTTTGGCTACTCCATTCTATGCAGGGATCCACACAAGTGTCTATTAAATGATCCCATGATCCCATAGGTAGGCATGACATGCATGATTCGTAAACTCTATACCATTGTCAGATTAGAGTATCCTAACTATTACAGTGGTCACCAGCCCATACGGCCCCGGCATGGCACCCTCCTTAATGGCTAACACGACCACATACTTCTTCATCATGACCCCATCTCGATCATGTACTTCTCCACTTCGGCCCTATCTCGATCATAAACGGAGTCCTGTTTCTTTGCTGCCCAATCTGCACAGAGATTAGACCCAGATTGGTTCCAGCAGCTCCGAGCTAGGCACCACGTTCGTGCCTCGATCCGCATGCACGAGAGGTGCGCGCACCCAGATTATTCTGCCAAAGTCACGCCCGCGCGCACGTCCGTGCCAGGGCAAACCCGCGACCAGGCTCACGCCCGCAGCGCGCCTCCGCCCTCTCCGGTGCTCGGTCCGCCCGCAGGAAGCCATCGCCCGCTCCGGCGTCCAGCCCACCTCGGGTTCGCCGCCCCGGCGCCAGTCCGTCTCGGCTCCGCCCTCTCCGGTGCCCCGTCCACCCATGGGAGGCCTGTGGGAGCCACGCATCCGAGCTCCGCCTCCTCTGGCTCCGCCCGACCTCGCCCACGGCGCGAAGGATGGCCCCAGCTCGCCTCTGCCCGCTCCGGTTCCCTCGGCAACGGTGCTCAGCACGACAGCGGCATGCCCCCGGTGCACCCACGGCAGCACCAGCTTCTCCTGCGCTAGCTCCGGCGTCCAGCTGACCTCGGCATGGCGACCCCGCGCCGGCAATCCCGTCCGCCCACCTTGGCAATGCCGCCCAACTCTCCCGCAAGAAACCTTCACCTCAGCTCCATCCGGTCCGGCGCTCAGCACGCCCGCGACACGCCCCCGGCGCAACCGCGGCGGCACCAGCTCCTCCCGCGCCCGCTCCGGCATCCAGCCGACCTCAGCACGGCGACCCCGCGCCGGCTCCCGACCCAGCATGCCCGCTCGGCGCTCTCGCATCCAGAGCAGCAGGGCCCCGCTCCGGCTCCTCCGACTCAACCCGACGGGACCCCAGCTCGACACCCCCGCATCCAGGGCAGTAAGGACCCAGCACCGGTCCGGCCCATCCGCCCATCTCAGCCTGTGCCGGTCCAGGCCCGTGCCTCAGCCTGGCATGGACCGAGCTCCGCACTGTGGACCAAGCTCGGCACCGCGGAAAGCCCGCGCCTCAGCCCGGCACGGACCCAGATCTGCACTGCGGATCTAGATCAGCACCGCGGCATGCCCGCCTGGTGCGCCCGCGCCTCAGCCAGGCACGGACCCAGCTCCGCACTGCGGACCCAGATCGGCATAGGGCATGCTCGCTTGGCACGCTCGTGCCTCAGCAAGGCATGGACCCAGTTCCGCACAATGGACCCTGGCTCAGCGGAGTTGTGCCCAGGACCGGCTCCGGCCCGCACACCCGCTTGGCACGCCCGTGCTCGGCGATCGCTCGCGCCCGGCTCCGTTCCGGCCGGATGCCTGCCCCAGCTTGGCTCTCCCGCTCCCCAGATCCACCTTATCCGGCTCCGGTTCGGCTGGTTCCACTTGGTCTAGCACTCCTACGCCCCAGGCCCGCGACCACGGCATGCCCCCGCGCTTCCACCCCCTCCGGCTCAGCTTGGTGGGACCCCGGCTCGACGACGTTGCACCCCGGGACTAGCTCCTCTGGCTCCAGCCCACACGGCTTCGGTTCCATGCTCGCCACTGACACCTAGTTCAGCCACTGCACACTCTTCCACGTATGGGTTCGTGCACGGAGCCCTGCGCCATGACATGTCGATCCACGTGCATGGGAAGGTTTTGGGGACCATCTCTCGGTCCGCGTGCCCGCATGGCGATCTGGAGTAGTGTCCCAGCCAACTCGGCACTTTGGCGTCTCACCCAGCTCGACCACCGAGAGCATCGTACGATTATGTCTCATCCACATGGGCCGGTACTCTTTTCAAGGATCCCCACCCACGTCGGTCCTATGGCACGCCGCCTGACACGCCGCCTGCAAAGAAGGTTTGTATTCAAGCCACTCTTTACACTAACTAGTGAATAGTGCCTTGCCCAAGGCACTGTACCCCTGCACCAACTTCCTGAACCATCCAGAAGAAGAAGGTTCACCAGCCCATCATGGCCTCACAGGCTACCCTAGCCTGAAAAGTCTACGTCAAGACCAGCATGCCTCTCCCGCCAACGACAGGAGCCATTCGTTTACATAAAGACCGGCAGGCCACAGGTAAGGGAAGGTAAGGTAAGGAAGAGACAACACACTCTCTTCATCCTTATATTATATTCCATTTTTTACCACCATCTGGGAGCAGAGAGTCCCCCAAGCTCTCTACTTCAGAGGTCGTCTGTTTTTCTCGATCGTCCCACTGACTTGATCGTCGGAGTATCTTTGCCAGAATCCTCGGCCCAGGTTTCCCCTGTTTTACAGGTCCGCCCGACAGAGGGATAATACAGAGAACATTGCTCCTCACCGGAGAGACCCACAGGAGGACCGCAGCATAGCTTCAAGCCCCTTCATCCCTACAACGACCCCTCCGAGCACGATGACTCCTCCGAGCCCCGTGATGGAGGGTATGTTCTCCTTGATCATCTTCGACCGACGAGCCCGGTGATGCTGGCGGGTAGTCCACTCACCCAGGCCACGTAAGAGCTGCAGGCCACGGCGATCTAGGCGGCAACAGTTTGGCATGCTAGGTAGGGGGCAGATCCATGCTCCTCAACAAGGTGGGACGACGGTTTCCACCTTTGTCCTTAGTCCCCGGGGGATAGACCGGGGGTACCGGAATGGGGGCACGAGAACTTCTCCCTCTCTCTCGAGGCTCCAAGGAGAGGCCTTGACCAAAAAATCTTGAGCTGTGAAGGTGCATCGCCACCCTTGACATGGCAGCAGGTGGCAAGCCAAAGATGGAGCCATCTCCCGGCGGTGCCACCTGATAAATCATGGATTTACATGTTTATTTTAAGTATTTTAGTTAATTATTGGTGCTAACATTCTTTTAATAATCTAATTTCATAATTAATTTGGATTTTCTTGCAAAACTAATTATTTTAAAAATATCTTTGAAAAATGTGAAATTAGAGTACGTTCATGAAAAATAGATTTCAAGTCAAAGCACTGCACACCTATTTAAATGATTAATAAAATATTCAATAATTATAATTAATGATCATGGAATCGGTAAAATTAATAAGTTTGAAACCCGTCATTAGGTAGAACTTGATTTATGAAATCCAACGACGCTAACGGTACTTAAATCAGGTTTGAAATGAAGAAGTTATGAATTTTCTAAGATTTTTGCACATATTTTGATGCTGCACGCTTTTTGGAGCAGTCGGTCCACCATGGACCGGCTGCTGGGTTTACAATTCGTTGGTTGGTCTACCGGCAGCCATTGCTGCCGGTCCACGGAGCAGGGCGTGGACCACAGCCCTCCAGAGGTGCCGAAACTCGCCGGGAAGCACGCCGGCGGTGTCCCTGGCCGGAGGAGAAGCTCCGGCGGTGGTTTGACGGTCGGTGGTGGCGTTTTTCGGCGGCAAACGAGAGGAGGCAGCCCACATTCTTCACGTGTCCACGGCCGGAGGAGAAGCTCCGGCGGTGGCGTTGCCGAGCCTCCACGCGCGTTGCCGAGCTCCTCCACGCGCACGGCCAAGCTCCTCCACGCGCACGTCCACGGGCGTTCTCCATGGCCAAGCTCCTCCACGCGCAGCCCACGCCGTCCATGAGCCATCCACGGTGGCGCAACCCATGCCATCCACGAGACATCCACGGTGGCGCAGCCCACGCAGTCCAAACGCAGCCCACGCAGTCCAAACGCAGCCCACGCCGTCCACGAGCATTCTCCACGGGCACGAGCAGTCCGCAAGCCGAGCTTCTCCACGGGCATTGCCAAGCGGTCGTCATGGCGTGATCCGGGCATTCTCCACAGGCCGACGGACGCTGGGTGTTCTCCACGAGCTCCACGGCGCAATCCACGAGCTCCACGGCGTAGTCCACGAGCGGCGTAATCAACGGAGCAGCAATGGCGGTCTCGGTATTCCTTTTGTCCCACATCACTAGTGTGCCATGAGGTCTCCTCTCCGATCAATTATAAAATGAACCCCATAGCACAAGGCATGGGGATCCCGGAGAAAAGATAAGGTACAGGGTAAAGGGCATTGCTTGGGTTACGGGTTGGCTTTTGGGAGTGAGATTTCTCAAAGGAAAGCGTGTCACCTCACCATCTTCCAGCCTTCTCTCTCTCTGAGATCAAGATCCGAAGAAGAAGATGCAGAGGAAGCCCAGTTCGCTCCACAGAGTACGAAAGAAGGAGCTATCTTCCCGACGAGGCTGCGCCGATCTGTTCTTATCTTTGTTACTTGTTTTGTTAATTTAGTTTTTTTTTGCATTGTATTTAGACCTTAAATTTCAATCAATGCAATATCTCTTTTTAATTCCTGTCTTTCGTCTTGTCTGCAAATAGATGCTAGGATCTAAATAATAGATCCTAGTGCCAAGTTTTCCTGCAATTTTAATTTTTATATTTTTTCGACTTTAAATATTTTTTTACAAAGATCAAAAATTTCAAATCCTAAACACTGCCTTCTCTATGGATTCGACCCAACTCCTCTTGCTACGTATTTTTAAATATTTTAAGAAGTCGGATTTTAAACTGATAGCCACTGTGTTTTAACGACAACCCCGCGGTCCTACCAAGTTTTTGGCACCGTTGCCGGAGAAGGCATTAAAATAATAGTTTTTGATCTTTTGATTTTTTTTTATACCGTCCTAACTTTTCTTTTTCTTGCAGATAAAAAAAAAATAAAAAAGGGGGAGAAAAGCGGAAGAGGAAGAAAGTCTCCCAATCAGTAAACTTTCTTTCCTCTTTTACATATTAATTATTTTCCTTTTTAGTTTCTTTTCTTATTTCCAAAAAAAAAAAAATTCATTTCAAATTTCAAATTTCAAACATTTTTTTTTTTTTTTTCATTTTTAGATTCATTTAGGTAAATTTATCTTTTCTGCAAAATCCAAAAAAAAAAATTGCCCAGACTTTTCATAATTTATTAGAATTAGAAACTTAATCACAAAATTAAAAAAAAATATATAGCTTTAATTTAATTTTGTGTATTTATAACTTTTATTTTGGACATATTATTGCATTTCATAATCTCATAATCATCTTAAGGGCACTTATCCATAAACAAGATAAGGTGGGGAGTTCAATACCCTTCCTTAGCCCACAAACCATCACCCCTCATTTTGCATACCTAAGCCTTCTAAATAAAATTAACTAGACGTCAGCCCTAAGGAACTCGAGCTCAATAGGACAGGGCACCCGGAAGAGTTGGACCGGGTCAAGATTAGTTGGTTGACTGGTGTCTAGGAAAGGGGTTCAGGGATTATGTCCCGAAGGAAGGTGGTTGGATCCGCTTACCTGGCCAATTTTCAATTGGTGTCTAAGGCAAGCAAAGAGGGAAACTCCACCGACCTTACCCTTACTTGGCCAGTTAGCTAATTGGTCTTTGACTTGGAGGGCTCCAAGGCGGTCTTGGAAGTTAGGAGCTGTCTAGAATTAGGGAGCCTAGGATAGAAATCTGTTTGATAAGTGTTTGAAAATAATAAGAAAAATATATATATATATATATATAATAAAAAAAAAAATTGATTCACATATTTGGGTTGCACTGTTACATGCACGGTAGAAGATCTTTATTTCCAGACCTAGTTGACTTCAACCCTGAAATTGAACGGCTGATCCATAGTACACCAAAAAATCAAATGGCTGGAAACCCAGAAGAACCACCTAGACAGATGAAGGAATACTTTATTCCTTCCACCTACAACCCATCGACTTGTATCCTTTTACCTGAAATACCTGCTAGACAATATGAGATCAAGTCTGCCACAATCCAGATGCTCCCTTCCTTTTATGGGAATACCAACGAAGATCCTTATAAGCATCTAGATGAGTTTCTAGAAATCTGTTCTACGGTGAAGATCCAAGATTTTACTGATGATGCCCTTAGGCTAACCTTGTTCCCCTTCTCACTTAAGGATAAGGCCAAGTACTGGCTTGGCACAATAGGGAAACCAATTCGAACTTGGGCTGAAATGCAGCACGAGTTCCTTAAGAAATTCTATCCTATAGGTCGAACCAACACCATGAGGCGAGCCATCACTGGATTTGCTCAGCTTCCTGGTGAACAAATTCATGAATCATGGGAGAGACTAAAGGAACTCCTTAGAAAATGCCCACATCATGGTCTGTCTAAGTGGCAAATTGTCCAAGCTTTTTATGAGGGATTAGGAGACCAGTATAGACAGATGGTGGATGCATCTTGTGGAGGTGAATTCATGAGTAGAAGTGAGGATGAGGCCTATACCTTGTTTGAAACCCTAAGTGAAAATTCGATCAACCATGCTTCTTTGACTTCATATGAAAGATCGATTCCTCACCAAAAGCGAGCAGGGATTTATGAAATTACGCATTCAAATTCCAATGTCGACTTGAACCTAATATCCCAAAGATTAGATACAGTCGACCTCCTTTCTCAAAAGTTGGACCAAGTCCTAGCCCTCAGTCAACAATCTCCTGCACAATACCCATCACCCTCTAATCATCAAGAGATTTGTTCTATCTATGCTAGCCCAGCTCATCACATGAATGAATGTCCTACGGTTGCACAGTTACCACCTTTCATCCAAGAACAAGTCCAAGCTGCTCAAGGTTACTCCAAGCCGGGTAATGACCCATTTTCAAATACTTATAACCCGGGTTGGAGAAACCATCCTAATTTTTCTTGGAAACCATAACAGACTCAGGTTCAGACCCAAACTCCTTCTGCACGGAACTTTCAAAATAGGCCCCCATACCAAAACTATGCCTATAATAGAGGTCAGCCTAGTCAGCCTGCTCAGCCACCATATCAGCCACCATATCATCATCAGTCATCATATCAACCTCCTCAATAGACCAATCTGGCCGATGATAGGTTTGATCAACTCCAACAATTAATCATGACCCAACAACAATCTATCGCCTGGTTAGAAGTTCAAATAGGACAGTTAGCTGAATCTACTATGAGGAGAGAACCAGGTCAACTACCGAGTCAACCAATACCGAACCCTAGAAACAACCCACTCATTCTTCAGCCTAATGTTCCACCTAAGAACCCTCAATTTGAGAATGCCAAAGCAATTTCTGAGCTTAGAAGTGGTAGGATTCTTAGGGACCCATATCAAGACCAGGAGAGAGAGGCTAGTACTGATGCTAGCAAGAATGAGAAGTTAGAAGATGATGTTAGTACTGAGACTAACCATGTATAAGAGCTTGAGCCCAGGACTAGTACTGATACTGGTTCCGATTTAAATGAGAAAGGGAAGAAGAGAGCAGATGAATTACCTGAGACTTATAAACCTAGAGTCCCATTCCCTTCAGCCCTAGAAGCTGGCTCTTCCCATAAAAAGCAAGGAGCACGCAACGAGGAGCTAATGGAATTATTCAAGCAAGTCCATATTAATTTACCCCTCATCGATGCAATTCTGCACGTTCCAGCTTATGCTAAATTTCTCAAAGAACTCTGCACCCAAAAGTGTGAGCCACGAACCATAAAGAGAATCATATTGTCTGAGGATGTAAGTGCAGTTTTGTTGAATCAATTACCTCAGAAAATGAAAGACCCCGGTGCTCCTTTGATTTCTTGTGTTATAGGAGGCATTACCTTTGATCGAGCCCTGTTAGACCTAGGAGCTAGTGTGAACCTTCTTCCAACCTCGGTCTATGAAAAATTTGGGATAGGTGAACTAAAATCCACGTCAGTCATTCTTCAACTAGCCGATAGATCTGTCAAGACACGACGTGGTTTGATTGAGGATGTCTTAGTTAGAGTGAACCAATGTTATTTCCCAGTGGACTTCCTCATACTAGACATGGAACCATCCCAAGAGCTAAATCAGAATCCCATAATCTTAGGTCGTCCATTCCTAGCCACTGCCAATGCCAATATCAATTATAAAATGGGAGCTATGGACATTTCTTTTAGGGATCAAAAGGTGAGAATCAATATTTTTAATGCCTCAAAGTTTGCTCGAGAGGAGGAAAATTGTTCTGTGATTAGTTTAGTAGATGAGATTGTTGAGTCTGAATTTTCCTCCAATTTGATGGAAGATGACAAGCCTATTGCTGAAACCCAAGTCCAAGAGGTAAATGCCCTACTTGATTCACCTCAACCTTCACCACCTTGGTCAATGCAAACTGAATCCTTACCTGACCTAGGAACTGAGCCTTTGCACCCTTCGATTCAGGCCCCACCACAACTTGAACTAAAAACTTTGCCTGAATCACTTAAGTATGTGTTTTTAGGACCCGACAAAATCCTGCCTGTGATCATTGCTTCTGACCTAACCATTGAGCAGGAAAACCAATTGATAGATGTTCTAAAAACACATAGGGAGGCCATAGGTTGGGCCATTGCTGATTTAAAAGGCATTAGTCCATCAATTTGTATGCACCATATCTATACTGAGGATAGTGCCAAGCCTACTAGAGAAATGCAAAGACGGCTCAACCCAAACATGCAAGAAGTGGTCAAGAAGGAAGTGATTAAATAGTTAGATGCTGGTATTATTTATCCCATTTTTGATAGCCACTGGGTGAGTCCTACTCAAGTCGTTCCAAAGAAATCTGGACTCACGGTTGTCTGTACTGACCATGGGGATTTAGTGCCAACTCGACTTTCTACTGGGTGGCGTGTCTGTATAGATTATAGAAAACTTAATGCAGCTACCCGCAAAGACCACTTTCCCTTACCATTTATTGATCAGATCCTAGAAAGATTAGCTGGCCAGCAATACTTTTGCTTCTTAGATGGATACTCAGGATACAACCAGGTAGCAATCTATCCAGGAGACCAGGAAAAGACCACCTTCACATGTCCCTTTGGAACCTTTGCTTTCCGTAGAATGCCTTTTGGATTGTGTAATGCACCTGCAACCTTTCAAAGGTGCATGATATCAATTTTCTCGGACATGGTAGGAGACTTCTTAGAAATTTTTATCGATGATTTTTCAGTCTTTGGAAAATCTTTTGAGAGTTGCCTCAATAATTTGAAGAAAATTTTAAAATGATGTATTGAGGCTAATTTAGTTCTGAGCTGGGAGAAGAGCCATTTCATGGTTCGAGAAGGGATTGTTTTAGGACATATTGTATCTAAGAGAGGGATCGAGGTAGATAAAGCAAAGGTTGAATTGATCTCCAAACTTCCTCCACCCATCTCTATCAGACAAATTCGATCTTTTCTCGGCCATGTAGGATTCTATCGTCGCTTCATCAAAGACTTTTCCAAAATTTTCCATCCTTTGTGTAATCTGCTTGCCAAGGACATTCCTTTCAATTTTGATGAAGATTGTCTTAAGGCTTTTGAGTTTCTAAAGGAAGCTGTGACCCAAGCCCCAATCATCCAACCCCCTGATTGGTCACTACCTTTTGAAATCATGTGTGATGCTTCAGACTTTGCCATAGGAGCTGTCTTGGGCCAAAGGGTAAACAAATGTCCCATAGTGATTTATTATGCTAGCAGAACTTTGAATAAAGCCCAAAAAAATTATACCACTACTGAAAAGGAGTTGCTAGCTGTGGTGTTTGCCCTGGAAAAGTTTAGATCATATCTTTTAGGTTCCAAGATTGTGGTTTATTCGGATCACTCGGCTTTGAGATACCTGCTCTCAAAGAAAGATGCTAAACCACGATTGATTAGATGGATCTTACTGCTACAAGAGTTTGATATTGAAATTCGAGACAAGAAAGGATCTGAGAATGTTGTAGTAGACCATCTATCTAGGATTTTAGTTGAAGAGTGTGAACCTACATCAATTAAAGATTTTTTTCCGGATGAACAGCTCTTAGCAGTTTCACATACAAAGGCCCCTTGGTTTGCAGATATTGTTAACTACTTAGTGGTTGGACAAATCCCTGATGGCTGGTCCAAGAATGAAAAGGATCGATTCTTTGCTCAAATTAAATATTACTTTTGGGAAGATCCTGAACTCTTTTGAATCTGTGCTGATCAAATCATCCATAGGTGTGTTCCTGAATCTGAACATCTGAGTATTTTGAATTTTTGCCACACCCTTGCTTGCGGAGGACATTTTTCTGGTCGAAAAACTGCGGCTAAAGTTTTGTAAAGTAGATTTTACTGGCCGACATTGTTTAAGGATGCCTATACTTTTGGCAAAGAATGTCTTAAGTATCAAGCCTTAGGAAATATTTCAAGAAAAGACATGATGCCTTTAAATCCCATCTTGGTAGTTGAAATTTTTGATGTTTGGGGAATTGATTTTATGGGACCCTTTCCACCCTCTAATGGTTTTGAATATATTTTGGTGGCTGTCAATTATGTTTCTAAATGGATTGAGGCAATGGAAACACGAACCAATGATCATAAGGAAGTCATAAAGTTTGTTCAAAAGAATATCTTCTCTAGGTTCGGATTTCCTCGTGCCATCATTAGAGATGGAGGTGCCCATTTCACAAACTACCAATTTCGAATGCTTTTGCAAAAATATGGGGTCACACATAAAGTAGCTACACCTTATCACCCGCAAACAAGTGGCCAAGTGGAAGTATCCAATAGGGAGATCAAGAACATTTTGCAAAAGACTATTAGGCCCGATCGTAGAAACTGGTCAGATCGATTAGATGATGCATTATGGGCCTTTCCGGACAGCTTACAAGAATCCCATTGGAATATCTCCCTATAGGCTGATCTTTGGAAAAGCATGTCATCTTCCGGTAGAACTTGAACATAAAGCATATTGGGCGATTAAGCAATTAAATTTTGATTTAAAGCAAGCTGGTTCTAACCGGATGTTGCAACTGAGTGAACTAGATGAACTGAGGTGAGAGGCTTATGAAAATTCACGTATTTATAAAGAGAAAATGAAAGCCTTTCATGATCAATTTATTTCTAGGAAAATCTTTGAGCCAAATCAACAAGTCTGGTTATTTAATTCAAGGCTTCGATTATTTCCTGGAAAATTGAGATCTAGATGGGATGGACCTTACATTGTTAATCAAGTTTTCCCCCATGGTGCAGTCAAAATTTATGATCCTAGGTCAGGAAACTTCTTTAAGGTGAATGGTCAACGTTTAAAACCATACATTGAAGGAATATCAACAAATCGAACCATTGACCAAGTAACATTAACTGACCCACACTGAACTGAGCTGCATTATGTCTGGCTGAAGACATTAAACTTAGCGCTTGTTGGGAGGCAACCCAATATGTACTCAATTTTTTTTATTCCCAAAAAAAAAAAAAAAATTTGCAGCCTCTACATTGTTCATGAGCTCCTCTTCTCAGGTATCCCTTTACATTTTTAGTTCTTATGGTTTATTTGTTTTTTTTATACCATTAGGGACAATGGTATTTAAGTTGGGGGGTCGGGACAAATATTTTTTTAAATTTTTTTTAATTAAAAAAAAAGGTTTTCATGTGTCAAAAATAAATCTGGAGTACGATAGACTAGGAAAAGTAATAAGAGTTAGAGAGTGTTGCTAATGACTGTAGCGAGTCAAGAAGTAGACTAGCGTGTCAGACTTTTAGGGCCTACTTAGATCACCTAAAGGCATTAACACTTCCATTGCACATGCACGCTGACGAGACAAAGTATTAGTTGTAAGGACAATTGAGGACTTAATTATCACTGAAAACTGGTAATTGATATATATCCCAATTTAAAATTTTTTTGAATTGAGGAAAGAGCTACCTACCTGAAATAAAAGTGCAAAACATAGAGTATATGTGGATCGCCCTAAACTTAGTAACCGGGTCTCTGCACCTAAGTCAAGTGTGGAGGTTCGCGTCAAACGATGAAGGGAAGGCCAGGATGCTTAGCACAAAAAAAAAAAAAAATCAGGTAGTGTGAAAGCTAACTCAGTTCATAAGCTTAATTTAGGGATGTATAGAAAATTAACCAAAGTAAGTGTTAATCAAATATACATTTGTTCTTGCAAACTAGTGCCAAAATGTTAAGTTAGTCATTACAAATACAAGTGCTGTAGATCTTTAGATGAACTCTAAGAAAGTTTCTAATTATGCTGACTGCAAAATTTATTCTGAAACTCAATACTTAGTTAGTGATACTTGCTAGATCTTTTTACTTTCAAACCTGGATCTATTTTTGTAAAGGATGATCTTTGTGACACATAGTTATACTATTTGCTTTGCTAAGGGACTAGCAATAAGTAAGTTGGGGGGTGTGATAAATCATGGATTTACACGTTTATTTTAAGTATTTTAGTTAATTATTGGTGCTAACATTCTTTTAATAACCTAATTTCATAATTAATTTGGACTTTCTTGCAAAACTAATTATTTTAAAAATATCTTTGAAAAATGTAAATTAGAGTACGTTCATGAAAAATAGATTTCAAGTCAAAGCACCGCACACCTATTTAAATGATTAATAAAATATTCAATAATTATAATTAATGATCATGGAATCGGTAAAATTAATAAGTTTGAAACCTGTCATTAGGTAGAGCTTGATTTATGGAATCCAACGATGCAAACGGTACTTAAATCAGGTTTGAAATGAAGAAGTTATGAATTTTCTAAGATTTTTGCACATATTTTGATGCTGCACGCTTTTTGGAGCAGCCGGTCCACCATGGACCGGCTGCTGGGTTTACAATTCATTGGTTGGTCTACCGGCAGCCATTGCTACCGGTCCACGGAGCAGGGCACGGACCACAGCCTTCCAGAGGTGCCGAAACTCGCCGGGAAGCACGCCGGCGGTGTCCCTGGCTGGAGGAGAAGCTCCGGCGGTGGTTTGACGGTCGGTGGTGGCATTTTTCGGCGGCAAACGAGAGGAGGCAGCCCACGTTCTTCACGTGTCCACGGTCGGAGGAGAAGCTCCGGCGGTGGCGTTGCCGAGCCTCCACGCGCGTTGCCGAGCTCCTCCACGCGCACGGCCAAGCTCCTCCACGCGCACGTCCACGGGCGTTCTCCACGGCCAAGCTCCTCCACGTGCAGCCCACGCCGTCCATGAGCCGTCCATGGTGGCGCAGCCCACGCCATCCACGAGCCATCCACGGTGGCGCAGCCCACGCAATCCACGAGCTCCATGGTGGCATAGCCCACGCAGTCCACGCGCAGCCCATGCCGTCCATGGGCGTTCTCCACGGGCACGAGCAGTCCGCGAGCCGAGCTTCTCCACGGGCGTTGCCAAGCGGTCGTCACGGCATGATCCGGGCATTCTCCACAGGCCGACGGATGCTGGGCATTCTCCACGAGCTCCACGGCGCAATCCACGAGCTTCACGGCGCAGTCCATGAGCGGCGTAATCAACGGAGCAGCAATGGCGGTCTCGGTATTCCTTTTGTCCCACATCGCTAGTGTGCCATGAGGTCTCCTCTCCGATCAATTATAAAGTGAACCCCATAGCACAAGGCAGGGGGATCCCGGAGAAAAGATAAGGTACAGGGTAAAGGGTATTGCTTGGGTTACGGGTTGGTTTTTGGGAGTAAGGTTTCTCAAAGGAGAGCGTGTCCCTACACCATCTTCCAGCCTTCTCTCTCTCTGAGATCAAGATCCGAAGAAGAAGACGCAGAGGAAGCCCAGTTCTCTCCATGGAGTACGAAGGAAGGAGCTATCTTCCCGACGAGGCTGTGCCGATCTGTTCTTATCTTTGTTATTTGTTTTGTTAATTTAGTTTTTTTTTGCATTGTATTTAGACCTTAAATTTCAATCAATGGCAATATCTCTTTTTAATTCCTGTCTTTCGTCTTGTCTGCAAATAGATGCTAGGATCTAAATAATAGATCCTAGTGCCAAGTTTTCCTGCAATTTTAATTTTTATATTTTTTCGACTTCAAATATTTTTTTACAAAGATCAAAAATTTCAAATCCTAAACACTGCCTTCTCTGTGGATTCAACCCGACTCCTCTTGCTACGTATTTTTAAATATTTTAAGAAGTCGGATTTTAAATTGATAGCCACGGTGTTTTAACGACAACCCCGCGGTCCTACCACCACCTTCCAGGAGCCCCACTTAAAAAAAAAAAAAAGAAAAGAAAAGGAAAGAGAGAAGAATAGAAAAAGAAGAGAGGGAGGAAGGGTCTAGCTATCGTGAGGAAGAAAGAAATCCATGCAACATGATTTCTAACGCTCCCATGCAACGGGAGCCTCTTTGCTCCCATGCAATGGAGTTTCCTCCCATGCAACGGGAGTCTCATTTCTCCCATGCAGCAGGATTCCATCTCCTCCATGCAACGGGAACCTCATTCCCTCCATACAACGGAGTATGCTCCCATGCACCGGAGCTTACTCCCATGCAACGGGGCTTGCTCCCATTCAACGGAGCTTCCCCCCATCCAACGGAGCCTTTTCCTTCCATGTAACGGAGTTTTCTCCATGCAATGGGAGCCTCACTCCTCCCATGCAACAGGATCTCATCTCCTTCATGCAATGGGAGTCTCATTCCTCCCAAGCAACGGAACTTGCTTCCATGCCATGAAGCTCCTTCCCATGCAGCAGGAGTCTTATACTCCTACGCAACGGAGTCACCTCCCTCATGCAACGAAGCCTCCTCCCATGCAATGGAGTGATCTTCCACGTGCAACGGAGCTTCCTCCCATACAACGGAGTTTCCTCCCATGCAACGAGGTCACCTCCTCCCATGCATGAAGCTCTCTCCTATGCAACGGGGCTTACCCCCGTCCAATGGAGCCATTTTCCTCATGCAACATAAGCCTTTTGTTTCCATGCAACGGAACTTGCTCCCATGCAACGGAGCTTGCTCCCATCCAACAGGAGTCTCCTCTCCTCCCATGCAACATGCAGCATGCTACGGGGGGTCTCCTCTCCTCACATGCAATATGCAATGGAGCTTTCTCCCAAGCAACAGGACTCCTATTCCTTATGCAATGGAGTCATCCTCTCCATACAACGGGAGTCTCATATCTCTCGAGTAGCAGGATACCATCTCCTCCATGCAACGGGAGCTCCATTCCTTCCGTGTAACGGAGTATACTCCCATACAATGGGGTCCCCCCCCATGCAACGGGGGTCTCATCTCCTCCATGCAACAAGGTCTTTTCCCCCACGCGACGGAGTCATTTCCCTAATGCAACAGAGGCTAACCTCCTCCCAGGCAACCTCCACCTTCCCATGCAATAGGAGCCTTGTGCTCCCATGCACGAAGCTCTCTCCCATGCAACCGAGTCCTATTCTTCCATGCAAAGGAGTCTCATTCTCTCCTGAGAGGGCAGTCGACAAATTTGATCCCGGCCCGCTCAAGGAAGAAACATATTTTTATCTATTTATATGACTGGAGCTCAACAGGTAACTCCTTCTCCGCTACATTTACATAATAAAAAACTGTGTTTCAGTTCTACAGGAAAGGCTCCTGTACCACCATCGAGGGCAAGCACTATGATCTACCAGAGCCAAGTCACTGCCCACAAGAATTCTTGACAAAAGCCCAAGGTCCCACTCTTCGGCACCAAAGCCCGGATCCCATGCTCTCCGGCACCAAAGCCCGGATCCCATGCTCTTTGGCACTAAAGACCGGACACCCCGGTACCAAAGTCCAGATGCCCCGGCACCAAAGATCGGACACCCCGGCACTGAAGTCCGGACGCCCCGGCACCAAAGACCGGACACCCCGGCACTAAAGAACTGAGCCCCGCATCTACCGCATGACTCTTAGTTCAGCTCTTGCCTTACTCACAGTCCGAAGATGTTCGCGGAGACTCCAAGAAGTCCTGCCATCTACCAAGAAAACTCATAGTTTGGCATTTGCTGTACTCATAGTCTGGAGATGTCCATGGGAGGCTCCAGAGGCCCAATCGTTTACGGCTCGCCTCCTAACATGGCAAACCAGCAGCTCTGCCATCTCATGAAGGAGGTAAGAATCCCTCCTCAATAATTAAAGTTCCTCTCTCATGCAACTTTGTTCTTCACCAATACAGAAACACGCCCGTCCGACTCCAAGTCCGGCGAAGTTAAGAGCTGAAATCAAGCTCCCCACTGAGCCCTGCATTTACC
The DNA here is from genome assembly GCA_021397845.1 of Areca catechu. Taxonomy (NCBI): domain Eukaryota; kingdom Viridiplantae; phylum Streptophyta; class Magnoliopsida; order Arecales; family Arecaceae; genus Areca; species Areca catechu. The sequence goes on from CM038052.1 coordinate 179,555,535, forward strand.
GCATGACTCTTAGTTCAGCTCTTGCCTTACTCACAGTCCGGAGATGTCCGCGAAGACTCCAAGAAGTCCCACCATCTACCTAGAAACTCATAGTTTGGCATTTACTGTACTCACAGTCCGGAGATGCCCATGGGAGGCCCCAGAGGCCCAACCGTTTACAGCTCACCTCCTAGCATGGCGAACCAACAGCTCTGCCATCTCATGAAGGAGGTAAGAATCCCTCCTCAATAATTAAAGTTCCTCTCTGGTGCAACTTTGTTCTTCACCAACACAGGAATTCATCCGTCCGACTCCAAGTCTGGCGAAGTCAAGTGAAGCCGAGCTAAAGCCAACCTCCTCACTGAGCCCCGCATCTACTGCTTGACTCTCAATTCAGCTCTTGCCTTACTCACAGTCCGGAGATGTCCGCGGAAACTCCAAGAAGTCCCGCCATCTACCGAGAAACTCACAGTTTGGCATTTGCTGTACTCACAGTCCGGAGATGTCCATGGGAGGCTCTAGAGGACCAACCGTTTATAGCTCACACCTAGCATGGCGAACCAATGGCTCTGCCATCTCATGAAGGATATAAGAATCCCTCCTTAATAATAAAAGTTCCTTTCTGGTGCAACTTTATTCTTCACCAATATAGGGACTCGTCCGTCCGACTCCAAGTCCGGCAAAGTTAAGAGCTGAGATCAAGCTCCTCGGTTCAGTCGAGCTGAACTCAAATGAAGCCGAGCTGAAGTTAGGCTCCTCAGTTCAGCCGAGCTGAAATGAAGTGAAGTCAAACTCCTCAGTTCAACCGAGCTGAGGTCAAATAAAGCCGAGCTAAAGTCATGCCCTTTGACTCAGCCGGGCTGAAGTAAAGCTCTTCACTGAGCCCCACATCTATCACCTGACTCTCATCCAGAGATATCCATGGGTAGCTCTGGAGGTCCAACCATTTGTGGCTCATCTCCCAGCATGCCAAACGAGCGGCTCTGCCATCTTATGAAGGAGGTGAGAATCCCTCCTCAATAATTAAAGTTCCTCTTTGGTACAACTTTGCTCTTTATCATTACAGGAGCTCATCCGTCCGACTCCGAGTCTGGCAAAGAAAGCCCGGGACCCAGTTTCGGCACAACGGAACCTAGTTCCGGTACAAAATTTCGGAGTCCAGTCTGGATGAAAGCCCGAAACTCAGTTTCAGCACAACAGCCCGGAAACCCCGGCACCTGAAGACCAGAATCCCCAGCACCTGAAGACCAGAATCCCTGGCACCTGAAGACCGGAAACCCTAGCACTCCAAGACCAAAGATCCCGGTGTCTCAAAACAGGAAATGCCAAAAGCCTCATCAAAAGCTTTGAGGAGTGCTCTGAGCCCAACCATGTGCCCTATCATACATGTGTGCACCCAAGTTGTGCACCTCACCAACCTCTTCCTCCACGGCACCGCCTTCTATCCGGTCAAAGAAGAGTCAGACTGAAGTGCAAGTACCATCATAATGCAACTAACCTTCAGTCAAAGTACCTATGGGCAAGTAAGTTTCAAAAACACCACCTCCTATTTTTGTTTTGCAGGCCTGCTATGACATAGAGCCGAATAGACAAAGCTACTCCCTTTGTCCAAAATGAGAGGAAGTAACATTTTGGACACAGGGAGTGAGAGCATCTGTTACAGTGGTCACCAGCCCATTCGACCCCGGCATGGCACCCTCCTTGGTGGCTAACGCGGCCATATACTTCTCCACCATGGCCCCACCTCGGTCATGTACTTCTCCACTTTGGCCCCATCTCGGCCGTAAGCGGAGTCCTGTTTCTTTGCTGCCAAGTCTGCACTGAGGTTAGACTGAGTGGGATGAGCATGTAATTCTCAGCAAGCAGCTTTGACATGACTAGGCTTATGATAATAATTACATATGGTAGACGGCTGTGCACCAGACTGAGGTAGTGGTTTAGCTATGAGGATAGAGCAAACTGGCTCGGTAGAAGCAACTACTCTGGATCTCATCTTCTCTCATAAAATAGTAGAGAAGGCCTAACTCAGGCTTGGCATATCGTCCCGAGCCAGAAGTTGTACCTAAACTAGCTCAAACTTGGGATTCAAGCCATATAAAAAATCATGGACTCGCTCCTCTTCCAGGTAGCTTTGAAATTGAGGCATATCTACGGAGCTCTCTGAATAAAAGGTACAGTAATGGTCAGTTTCAGCTCATAATTTTTTCAATTCTATAGTATAATCAGTAACAGAAAGTGTGCCTTGACGAAGCTGTTTCAACTGACACCAGATCTCATATACTTGTGCAGGATTCGCTCGTTGAGAATATATCTAGGCCACTACCACCCATATCTCATATGCTGTTTCTAACAGCTGCACACAATGTGAGACACTCGGGACCATAGTGTTGAGTAGAAAAGCCATGACCATCGAATTTTTCATATCCCACTGAGCCACTCCTAGTACTCCATCAACAGGTCTTGGTGCCATGTCGATGAGATATCCCCCCAAACCATGACTTTTGATAAGTAGTCGGATACTTCTTAACAAATACGTGGCTGGCCCATTGAGTTTGATCGCAACTTGAAGTGCATTAAGTGATGCACTCTCTCGAAGATCCTCCTGTTGAGTTATTACCTGGATAGCCGATACCTGTATGGTGAGCAACCTACTAATGTGATTCTCCAAATTTAGAGTGGTAATTGGGTTTGTCATTCTTTACTTAGAACTATGCCTTCCACAAGAGTCCAGTGAAATTAAGAATACCCTCCACCAATTTGCTCAAGAAACAGTTAGCCCTACATTGAAGGGACGAGACTTTTTTTGTTTGGAAAACTAGAACCAAGATTTATCTACGGTCCTCCTCTTCCTAAAGCTCCTTGTGCCCTTCCCCATTACATAATGGTGTGCTTCCCGGTCGCCCCTTCTAAGGTTAGCTTGGCAGCTTCCAGATAACCGTGCAGTGGCATCGGGCAGGGGGTTGGTGGTAGGGAGGTGGGGGCGGAAGGGAGGCCTAGACATGAGCAATGGGCGGGCCTGGACGGGTTCGGGCCGGGCCTTACCAAGATATTAACATTTTTTTTTGTTAATCCGAGCCCGGCCTAGCTCGACCATCAGGCTTATCTTTGCTGCCCAAGCCCGGCCCTAGATGATGGATGGGCTACCCAAGCCCGCCCAACAGGCCCGCCTATTTTTTCCTTTCACACGGTAAAGATTCTATGTAAAAAATCATAAAGATAAATTAATAGAGTAAAATATAAGCAATTTTTGTATAATTGACAAAAATCCAAATTCAAAGACCAAGGTTGATAATTGTGCTCTCTAAGCAACGTGTGGGATGGGGCTTGGAGGATATGAATAGGTATTGAATATTGCTGGACAGTGGGCACTCTAAGCAAGATTTAGGGTGAGGGATATGATCATATAAATAATTTCCAAATCTCCACTAATTTGTCGGGCTGGACCGGATCAGGCTAATTATTTTTATAAATTTTCAAGCTCGATCATAAAAATAAACAGTTCTTCCAGGTCTCAGGTTGGGCCGGGCCTCATATAAAGTCTTCGTATCCAAGCCCGTCCAAATCACATGCCACGGCTATCGGGGCCGGGTAGCCGTGGAAGGCCGTGGAAGGCCGTAGAGGTCGAAGGAGCCGAGCTTACGGTACTCGTCCGGCTCAGAGGGGATGATTCGGTCGGTGTTGCTGAGGACATAGCAGGGTCCGTGGAAGGCCTGCGGCGAGATGGATTGTTGGAGGCTGGTTGGAGCTGAAGGGGGTAGCGGAGGGGGCGGGGAAGAAGGTGGAGCCGGGGTCTTGGAGCGGTTGCCGGTGGCCGTGATGTCCAGAGCGGCGGAGGGGGTCTTGCCGGCGCCGGCGGTGGCACGCCGCTTGAGGATCCTGAGCTGGGCATCGCGGATGAGGACAAGATCGCCGCTGCGGAAGGTCGTGGAGCTTGGGGACGTCGGGGAAAAAGTCGCATGCGATGATTGTTTCAATCGCAGCCACATACGTGTCCTCATCGAGGACGCAGGGGCGGCGCTTCCCGGGGTTTCCCGGAGGAAGGGAGGCGGCATTGGCCAAGGAGGATGCCAAGGTAGAGGGATCTAGGTTTAGGGAGGGGTTTCGTTTCCTGGGTTTTTTTTTTGTGTTAAAATTCTAGGAATTGGGTTAGACAAGAGGGTTACTGGAAGGATTAGGGATTGGGAGAATACTGATACATTGTTATCGGTAAAGCTAATGAATACAATTTTATTTATATAATATTATGATATATATATATATATAAAAGATATAGATTTTAAGAAGGGAGGAAAGTAAAATTAAGAAGGAGATAATTATAGCTTTTTAGAAGGTACAAAAGTAAAATTAAGGAGGAGACAATTATAGCTTTTTAGAAGGCACGAAAATAAAACGAGGAAAAAAAAAAAAAAGGCAGGAGACCATGTATACGAAGAATATGAAAATTTTCTAATATCGATTCTCATAATATTTGAAACTTTCTTCATAATTTCTTGTGATGTTTATTTGCCATATATTTGAAAAGATGAACAATATAGCTAATTGGATTGCATTCTTTGTTGCTAGACCTTCTAGAGACTAGACTTGGCATATATTTACTCATAAGCTTTGCTAGATACTTTGTTATTTGACCTTTTGAGCTGTACTCATATCAAAATTATGTAATTACCCTATGTACAAAAATAAATAAATAAATAAAGAATTGTATCCGGTGAAAGTTGGGATAGTAAACTCCCGGAAATCCATCATATCTTCCATGAACTTTTTTAATTATTTTGTTATATTGAGTATTTTAATTATGGTTCAACAGGACCGGTACATAAGTAATCTCTCCAAGATCATGGCAAATTGAAGACAACTATGTAGACATAATCCTGGCTTCCATTCATCCTTAGAATATCACCATGGCCTTTAGGCCATGCATATCATGCCTATCCATCAGTAACTAAAATTTGTTTATTTACTTTTATTCCACTGTCTTTTCTTTAATGCATATATTGCTTGGGAGATGCTAATGGTAATTAGTTACACTAATCTTGGCCATGCACCCTTGTTCCTCATACTCAACCAATATAAACTTTTGCTTCATGGATCCATCTGTGTTGAATTACAAACATTGAGGCCTTCTTTTACGACTACAATTTAATCTTACCTTTTTTTTCTCTCACTATTGCTCAGAATTATTATGTATTACTTTGTCGTAACAGAGCCCACGGTTTTGCAAATGCCCTTATGAACACCTTTCTTTCATATGTTTATATGGTTGTTTCTTGGTTTCAAGATGCTCTTCTGGTTATCATTATCAACAGCCAGTTTGCAAACTTGCTACAACTTCAAATTTGAAGAGGTCTCATTTATGTGAGCTGGACGAAGCTCGAATGTGTGCTTTGGAACCAAAGAAAATTGATTTCGAGCAGAGCTTTCAAGGTACAAAGATAAAGAAGTTGGTAAATAATTCTGTTCAATTCCTAGGACCCATCATTAAGTGCTCATTTTTATAATTGAGTATTTAATCCTTCCTACGTAATTCTAGCTCAACTCTCTTACTGTTGTTAGAGGAAATGGGACTTAAATATGGTTTTAACTTGCAAGTTCAGATATCCAATAATGATGGCTATAATGTTCTTTTCTGCATATATAAAGAAAAAACAAAGTAGATCTTAAAAGATGCAACACAGATACTTGATTAGCAAACTTTGGCATCTCATATTGCGGTTGCTTTTATTACATCTCACAAAATAATCTTCCAAATGGCACATAGGAAAACAACAGAATGCACCATAACAAAAACTCGCTCACCAAGCACACTCCAATCCCCTTTGGACAAAAAACCACCTACAAATGGATATGGTAATGAAAAAAAAACAGCAATTGAGAGAGGGGACAGGTAAAGTCACGGTCACTGCTTCTAATTGCTCTACGCTCTAATGATTAAATCCTAAAAACAAAGAGGGAGGAGAAAGGAGAAGGATTGAACGCTTCCATTATTGTCTTCTCTCAACACTTCTTGTTGGAGTCTCCCACGCACGCCGAGGGTGTTCTTCACGGCATCCATTGCATTATGTGCCATGTTCATCCCATGTTCTGCAAGCAAAGCAAGACCACCACAATTGTAAATGTCATGATGGAAATATATATATAGAATTATTTACTGCTAGTATCTTGACTCTCTCTCTTCCTTTTTTTTTTTTTTTTTTTTCCCTCTCTCTTTTGCTCCGGAGCAAAGCCATGATAGTTGTGATTTGGTAGTAGACAATCTATCTAGATTGCTGATAATTTAAAAGAACCCCACCACATTACTATTTGGTATATTTTTTCGGATGGCAATCTATCTTATTAGGTAATCTAGATTGTCTCTCAAGAAGTTATCTTTGGAAGGGGTGGTAATCCAGATTACAAACCTCTCAGATAATATTTTGAACAATATTACCCTTATCTTCTCTTTTCCTATTATAATATAATATAATATTATATTATTATATTATTATATTATGTTATTTAAATATATTACTTAATATATTAAATAATATATTAAATATATATTATATCAGTAAATTTAATATAATATATTTATATTATATATAACGTAAATATATATTATATTATATATAAATATATGTAAATATATTATAGAATAATATTATATTATATACTATAATAATATTATATTTATTATATTATTATATAATATTATAATAATATAATATAATACTTTGTATTATATTATAAAACATAATATTATAATATAGTATTATAGTATTATAATATAATATATTTAAATAATATATTAAATATATTATATATTTAATATACAAATTTTTATATTTATTTAGTATAAAAAATATTTTTAATTTTTTAAATTTTAATATAAAAATATAATTTTTATATTTAATGTATTTGTAATATAAAATATTTAAAAATTATATTTTTAATAAATAGATAAAATATAAAAATTATATTTTTATAAATAAAATATATATTTAATTTAGGGATATTTTAAAATTTTGATTTTATATTATTCAACATTACCTGTAGGTATTGATGTAGCCAGAACGCTGACATGGCATGAGGCAGCGGACATGGAGTCCCCATCAGGCGCCACGACAAGCTTTCAGCATGAGCGCCTTTGCCGAGCTGAGCTTCCTTGAGGCAACACCTCTGCCCGCCAAAGGTAAGCTCCGTCCTCCGCCAGGTTCGTTCCCACAAGCTCATGGGACCGTAGAGCGAGGCGCCGCCGATTTTAGCCATTATTGCATCCGATTTCTTTGCCTTTCCATGTCAATGCCATAATTATGCCCTTCGCCCCAAGCGCCACGTGTCAATGGGCCTCGGGCGTGGGGGGCAAATGATGTGGCCAGAATACTGATGTGGCACGAGGCAGCGGACGTGGAGTCCCCATCAGGCGCCACGACAAGCTTTCAACATGAGCGCCTTTGCCGAGCTAAGCTTTCCCGAGGCAACACCTCTGCCCGCCAAAGGCAAGCTCCGTCCTCTACCAGGTCCGTTCCCGCAAGCCCGGAACACCTAGCCGGAGCTAAGTCCGAGTTCCCACCTAAGGCGGACCCCTCGAGATCAGGCCCTGTGGTCAGGAGTCGAGCTCAGCCTCCTCTGCCACGAGAAGCCCCTCCGAGCTCAGGTCCCCTGGGCTGGGTGGCACCCCGGCACCGAGCTCGTCTGAAGTCGGGCCCCGTGGTCAGGAGTCGAGCTCAGCCTCCTCCGCCACGAGGCGCCCCTCCACGACCGAGCTCGGTCTGCCTCCGTCCTGCCGAGCAACACCCAAGCGAGTCTACAGCAGACGGGCCCTGCCTCTCCAGCTCGGCCCTCTGTTCAAGCCAATACGCTGGCCGCCAAGGGATCCATACCTCTCCTCCGAGGACAATGGTGATGCTCCCGAGAGCCGTACGACACCAACCATGCCGCAATCAAGGCACCATACCCTCCACCGATCTACCGTACAACTGGAGAAAAGATCCTACCGGAGAGCACGGATCCCAAGACCGGTGGCCCGTCGATCGAGACCCTGACAGACTCCCAGGAGAGGGATAAGCAGAAGGAATGTCAGAAATCTATGGAGGCTTCCTCGACTGTCACAACAGGAGAGACGTCCACGTCACGGTACCTCGCCGTACATGACAGCGGGAGGAGATCCCGAAGCAAACCAAGATAGAAATTCCCGCCAAAAAATAAGCAAAAAGGTATCGGCATCTAACCCCAAAAGGGGGATCCCCATAGCATGCTTTTCAAAAAAAAAAAAGGGAGGAACCAGAGCGACACAAGGGAAGAAGGCCAGAGAGGAGGGCAAGACCATCTCGGCCAACACCATTCCCAACTCGTCCTCATCTTTCACTCACACTATATTCACTCCTAGCGTGGAGCTCATCCAAAGGGACTCGACCAGGAGGATATGTTCCCCTGGATCGTCACTGACTTGATCGTCGGAGTGTCCCGCCGGAATCCCCCACCCGGGTCACTGACGTTGCTTCCTTACAGGTCCGCGGCGCCGAAGGCGTTCCCAGGTGGGCGGACGCGTGACTCCCGACCACCCAAAGAGCTACAGGCTACGACGATCTGGACGGCAACAGGTATCAAATACAATAAACCACATTATCTATAATGTACATTGCTGGTAATCTACATTACTGGTATCTACATTACCTTTCAGGATTGTCCCATAATGTACCAAATATAATCTAACAGCTATCTTTGGACACTAACCATCTATCCCAATAATAATAATAATAATAATAATAATAATAATAATAATAATAATAATTAAAGGCAAGATGCCACTTTTCTTTCAAATGATTTAGGTTTAATTATTTTTTATCGCTTTTTACAATGCTTACATCATTAGTTGGATGGCTCAGCAGACAAACAACAAAACATATATATATATATATATATATATATATATATATAAAAGTGAATTTGGTTACTTTCGAAATGGTTGGTAATCAAATCTAATTAAGTTCCCATCATCTGATTTACCAAGATTTTCGTATAAAAAAACTTAATAATATATTAATAATATAGAATAAATATAAATAAATAAATAAATAATTCTCAGAATAAATATAAATTTTTGTGGAATAAATCCAAACACTTCAGAAAAAATCAAAACACTTCCGTTTATTTAAGTTTATATTTATTTTGAAGTGTTTCTATTTATTTTGAAAATATTTATATTTATTCTAAATATTTGTGTTTATTCTAAAAAGTGGACTATCCGTAATTAATAATTCTAATAATCACTAGCAACTATTAATACATCATTAATACGAGGGAAAAAGTTTTTGTTAATTCTAAAATATTTGTATTTATTTTGAAATATTTTTATTTATTTTTATTTATATTTATTCTACATTATAAATTTTTTATTTTTTTTTACAAGAAGATATGTACAAATCGTATGATGGGGGACTTGACTGGATTTGATTACAAATTATTTCAAAAGGACATTTGATTACAAATTATTTCAAAAGGAACCAAGACCACCTTTACATATATATATATATATATATATAAACAGACTTGACTCCTTTCGAAAGGATTTGGAGTCAAATATTTTCATATCAAAACTTTACAATAGATATTCTATATAATGATTCAAGTCATTGGATATAATCTACTATATCAAAACTACTCATATATCAAGAAAATTATATGATTTGAGAATCCCTAGGTTATGTATCAAGTAATCAAAAAATATATCTAATTTATTTTTATTTAGGTTGTCCATTTTTTTATTACTTAGTGCATAGACTAGAAGTATATATATTAATATATATATTGTTGATAAGGTCGAGTAGATTTGGACTCGGATCTAATCATGTCAAAACTTAATAATGAGAATTCTATATCAATGATACAAGCTATTGAATATGATTTACTATCTCAAAACTATATATATATATTAAAAATCATATAATCGGGTAATTCTACTTTATACATGAAATAATCAAAAATTATATTTAATTTTATTTTATTTAAATTTTTTAAATTTTAATTATTTGATGTATATATTAGAAATCCGTAAATTATATAAATATTTATATAAAAATAATAAATCATATTTAACTATTTAAATATTAATATCAAGTTTTTATTATAGAATTTTGATACGATTGGTTCTGAGTTTAAATTAAGCTGATCGTACTCTAACACGACTTCACGTATATAAAAAACAAGATGACACTTTCATTCAAAAAAAATATATTTAATTATTTTTATTTTTTATATAATGCTTGCATCATTTATTAGACAATTTAGGAGGCAAACAACATCACAAACTGCTTAGTTGGTAGAGATTTTGCTTCACTATCAACAGATCTTGGATTCAAAATAAAATTCTATGGATGACTGATTAAATTCAAAAATTATTTTTTAAAATTTATAATAATTGATATGAACGAGAAATCAGGATTCTATTCTTTATTTTTTTCATTCTACCGGCTGGCACCTTAAACTCCTTCGCGCGCGCGCGAAAAAAAAAAACTTCGTAATAAATGTGGCATATGGATGCCTTTTACGCATGTATAGCGTGGACAAGTTAACAATTGAAAAGTGAACTCTCGCCTCCCACGAGCACGCGCAAACAAACGGTTGCAGTCGTTGTTTTTGCACTTGTTGACTGCATCGGAGTTGTTGACTGCGCCAGAATTAAGTTGACCGATATCCCGCGTTCATACGGGCATCCTCCACACCGTGCAACATGCCATCGGCCCCCTTGGAACACCTTATCACGCGAGAGTGCTACGGTTCATTTCGATCATAGTCGAGCACCTCTCTACCGCTCTGTCAGGTATCCATTCAGGAGGGGTCCATCTCGATCGAAGTCGGTGACACCTTTCTCCCTCGCCGGGTGGTGCCTTGAGACGGTGCCACCTCGGCAGAGGTCGAGCCGGGCCCTCTGCTGCTCCTTCGCCAAGTGTCCGTCCAGGAGGGGTCCACCTCGATCGAAGTCGAGCGCCTCTTTGCCGCTCCGCCAGGTGTTCGCTCAGGAGGGTCCACCTCGGTCGAAGCCGGCGGCCCCTTCCTCCCTTGCCGGGTGGCGCCCTGAGACGGTGCCACCTCGGCCGAGGTCGAGCCGGGCCCTCTGCTGCTCCTTCGCCAGGTGTCCGTCCAGGAGGGGTCCACCTCGGCCGAAGTCGAGCACCTCTCTGCCGCTCCGCCAGGTGTCCGCCCAGGAGGTGTCCACCTCGGCCGAAGCCGGCGGCCCATTCCTCCCTCGTCGGGTGGCTCCCTGAGACGGTGCCACCTCGGCCGAGATCGAGACGGGCCCTCTGCTGCTCTTTCGCCATGTATCCGCCCAGGAGGGGTCCACCTCGGTCGAAGTCAGCTACCCCACGTGGTGAGGCCGTCGAGGAGAAAAAGCACGAGTTCCGAGACCGCCCCTCAAGCAGCGCGCGTCGCGCCCCGAGAGGAGCTCCAGTACGGTCGACAGCAACGCGCAAAACCTCGTTTACATCGGCACGACAGGTTCCGCAGCCTAGAAGCGAAGTCCTGGCAGGACAAGACCCGGTAACGGGCGTCAGCGCCAGGGAAAGAGAGCGCTCGCGCTCGGCTCCAAGGTCTGACCAGCGTCCTCCCTCTATCCTTTCCTCGCTAGGCTTGGCAATCAAGACAAGGAGGCCGCCGGGTTCTTAGACCCAAAGGGGAAAGGGGAAAGAGAGGGAGAGAAGGAGGTGAAAGCGAGAGGGAGCCTCCCAGGGGCGGGAGGCCGGAGGCAACGTGATGGATAAAAGGATGGGAAGAGCGGACGACTAGGTAAGGAAAAAAAAGGGTTGGGAAAAGGAAAAATACCAAGAGCAGGATCCAAGATCCCAAGAGGGATCCCTTGGTGCAAGCTCGGTGGAGGAACCTGGCCCAAATTCCATTCTTCCTGAGACCTTCTTTGCAAATATAATCTCTAAGCCTGGGACTCCTTGAGGGGCCCACCTTGGAGACTCTGTTCCATCTCGCTATTTTCTAACTTGACTGTTGGAGCCCCCTCGCCGGGATCCCCGGCCAGGGTTTCTGACCTTGTCTTGCAGGATCGGGAGTCGGAGACCTCGAGGCGAGACGGCCTGATCAAGTCACCAGCTCTGAAGCTACAGGCGCAGTGGCGGGATCAGCAACACTACCTATCCTGATACAATTTCATTCCACTTCTCTCTTTACGTGTCTGCATATTCATTTGCATTTAAAAATCCATGTTTGTGGGGGATCGTCTTTACTGATCTTTGATCTTTGTCCAAAATTTCATTAAAGTGGGAGATTGTTGGAAAAAGTGAATAGAGATTTTTTATTCCTAAACTACCTTTGGGATGGGAAACTATGCTGTGGGATGAAAACTTTTAGTCCCACATGAAAGATTGGAAAAAGAGAAGGCTCTTTATAAGAAAACCTTTTTCCAAGATCTTACTTCTAGGCTCACCATAGGTGGAGAGCTTGAGGATGATACAAAGCATCACCTGCACGCGCGTGTGCGACGGGCGACAAGGGTGCAATGGGCGCTTTGTAGGCATACTTAGCACTTCGCACGCATCTTTGTGAGGAGCTTGAGGAGCCTTTAAATTTTTCATGATCAAACAGACGGTCGAGATTGATTGGCACCACTTCAGGGTTGGGATGAGAGTCGACTCAAGTGGTTCGAGCCGACTCGGTTCTGAGACGAGTCGACTCGGATCCACAAAACGGGAATACACGGTCTGGATGAGTCGACTCGACTAGGGTCGAGCTGGCTCGGATCCACAGAGCCGTATCATGCGATCTGGACGAGTCGGCTCGAGGGAATCGAGCCTATTCGACCAGGGCGCTTTCTGCAACAAAGAGCCGACTCGAATGACAGGATTTCAGAATCGTGAAACAACGGATCACGCGGGAGACGTAATCACGCGTCCGTTCACTGTTCAATATTTCTTCTAAGATCAGGGATGCCATCGAATCGTGAAACGACATATTAAGAAGCGCGCCGATCACGTGATCTAGAGATCACGGTACGAATCAACATATCATGGCATCCGATCGTGATTGAAAAAACGTATCGATCGCGTAAATCACTACGAAACGATATCGGAAACTCCCTGCAATGAAATCAGAAGGTTGCTTCCAAGGGGCACCTTAAGGCTATAAATAGGTCCCCATTCCTCATTCATTTCATTCCATTCAATCCAGTTTTTCCTTCATTCTCTTAGGCATTTGCATACTCTGAATAATAGAGTATAGCTATAGTGCATCGTAAGTCTCTTAGACATTTGCATACTTTGAAAACAGAGTATAGCTATAGAATTCACCCAAACACTTTAACCATGTAAACAAGGATAAATTGACTCAATATATATCCAGTTTCATTCCATGTGAATAATAACCTTGCCCTCTTGGAGGGGTGCAACAGGTTGGATAAAACGCCGTCCATAATATCGGAAACTCCCTGCAATAAAATCAGAAGGTTGCTTCCAAGGGGCACCTTAAGGCTATAAATAGGTCCCCATTCCTCATTCATTTCATTCCATTCAATCCAGTTTTTCCTTCATTCTCTTAGGCATTTGCATACTCTGAATAATAGAGTATAGCTATAGTGCATCGTAAGTCTCTTAGATATTTGCATACTTTGAAAACAGAGTATAGCTATAGAATTCACCCAAACACTTTAACCATGTAAACAAGGATAAATTGACTCAATATATATCCAGTTTCATTCCATGTGAATAATAACCTTGCCCTCTTGGAGGGGTGCAACAGGTTGGATAAAACGCCGTCCATAATATTCCAACAGTATCCTTGAATTAATCACACCAGACGACGACTTCATATCACTCAATCCTTTCCTTTCTTTCTTCTTCTTATATATATATATATATATTACCAACACGTGCATGCGTTTCCCGTTAATCCTGCTGCCAGTCTCAAAGGCGAGAAGGGGCTAACACTTGCTCTTGTGCCTCCGGTTGGCCATGACCGTTATTACCGTTTACATAAACCACCTGGGGCGCCTCCGCCCCTCCTTGCGGCGTTACCTTGAGGCCACGAGCCATCTCCCTTAGCAGAAACTTTTGAATTTTTCCTGTTGAAGTCTTTGGCAACTCCTTCATGAACACTACCTTCTTCGGCACCATAAACCGGGACATGCTATTCCTACAGTAGGATATGATATCCTCTTCTCTGATAGTCCTTGTTCGCACTCTCTCTTCGGTGTTAGGAAGGCGCATGGTGTCTCACCCCAGTGCGGGTGCGGCATGGCCACCACCGCCGCCTCGAGTACCATCGGATGCCGGTAGAGGATCGTCTCTACCTCGACGCTGCTGATGTTCTCGCCGCCCGATATGATGACATCTTTCGAACGGTCCTTGATCTCCACGTACCCGTCCGGGTGGATAACCCCGACGTCGCCGGTGAGGAACCAGCCATCTCTGAATGCGGCGTCGGTGGCGTCGCGGTTCTTGTAGTAGCCCTTCATGAGGCTGCTCCCCCGGAGAACAATCTCGCCCAGCGAGTTCCCGTCCCGGGGAACGCTTCGCATGGTTTCGACGTCTTTGACGTCGACGTCGGCGACGGTCAAAACGCTGATGCCCTGCCGAGATTTGAGCCGGGCGCGTTCCTGGACCGGGCGGTGGTTCCATTCTTCGCGCCACTCGCAGACCAGAGCCGGTCCGGTCGCCTCGGTAAGGCCGTAGCTATGGGTGACGCGGAAGCCGAGTCGTTCGATCTTCTCGAGGAGGGGCGCGGGGGGCGGGGCGCCGCCGGTGAGGATGGAGACCGGGGCGGCGAGCGGTCGGCGCTCGGCGGGGCTGTCCTGGAGGAGGATGTTGAAGACTATCGGGGCGCAGCACATGTGGGTGACGCGATGGTCGGCGATGGCGCGGTACATGTCGCGGGCCGTCGTCGCCCGGATGCACACGTTGGTGCCGCCGCGGGCGGCCATGCCCCAGGTGAAGGTCCATCCGTTGCAGTGGAACATTGGGAGCGACCAGAGGTGCACAGGCTCGCTTCCCACCTCCCACAGGAGGAGGAGGCTGAGAGTACTCAAGAAAGCCCCCCGGTGGCTGTAGACCACGCCCTTCGGGGCCGACGTCGTGCCAGAGGTGTAATTGAGAGCGATAGGATCCCACTCATCATTAAGGGGGCAAGGAGGGCATGAGGGATCGCCGCTTGCGATGAGCTGCTCATACTCGAGCTCGCCGAGCCGGATGCCGGTCGGGGCAGCGATGTCGTCGATGACGACAACCAAAGGCAAGGTTGTGTTGCTGTCCTCATCGATTAGGTGCTTCAGGGCATCGCGGGCCAGCCGGACATACTGGCAGTCCACGAAGAACACCTTCGCCTCCGAGTGCTTCAGAATGGTCGCCACGTTGGCCGCGTCGAGCCTGGTGTTTATAGTGTTAAGCACAGCGCCGGCCATGGGCACAGAAAACTGCATCTCATACATAGCTGGAACATTGGGGGCAAGCACGGACACCTATAAACAGACATCCATAAGTCGTCAGAAAATACATGTCAAAGCATACAAAATATATAGTAGAAGATGAATACTTGGTATAATAAAACTCCATGACAATAAAATTTTAGTAATACTTTGTAAAATCTGTTACCATGCATGTCTACTCACCACATCATTCTTGGAAACATTCAAAGATCGAAGGGAAGAGGCCATGCTTCGACAGCGGTCATATGTCTGTTTCCAAGTGAATCGGATGCGCTCATACACGATAGAAGTACGATCGGAGTACGCCACGGCAGCCCTTTGCAAAAAGATAATGGGGGTGAGAGGAACATAGTTAGCTGGGCATTTGAGTAGTTGATCCATTTGTGACTGCTAAGAGTGTCGTCTGTGGTTGAGGCTTATCTTTGGAAGAGGAGA
The DNA here is from genome assembly GCA_021397845.1 of Areca catechu. NCBI lineage: Eukaryota > Viridiplantae > Streptophyta > Magnoliopsida > Arecales > Arecaceae > Areca > Areca catechu. The sequence goes on from CM038052.1 coordinate 179,571,349, forward strand.
CGATTAGGGAAGACAGAGCCAGCAAGGAAGAGGAAAGAAACAAAGGTGGGTGAGGCTGGAAGCGAGGCGATGAAGGGTTTATATAGTGAAAGAGATCTAGAAGAAGAAAGTGGCATGGTGGGCCCATCTGATTTGGCAGGGAAGGACGGGGGAAATTTGTGTGGAAGCTAGGGCGAAGGACCGGGGGACAGCGTTTGAACATGGACCGCGACCCTTACGGTCCCCACGGTTTCAGCGTTTCGCACGAAATGCGGGGTCCTTCGTTTTCCGGTGCAAAACGTGCGGGGATTCCACGTGAAATTATATTGTGAAAGGATTGCATTGCAATCTTTTCCTATCCCTCGCTGGGGAGTTTCTAATTAAAGTATAGTTTACTACTCTTAATAAACACTTGACCGGAGAGTTGGGTGAGAACCGCGAATAGCTCGGCCACATTTTTTGGGCAGGAGAAAGAAAGCGTCTCGGACTTATTTTTTTCAATTTTGTTTTGTAATATTAAGCTGAGTCTCGTTGCAATAGATCTGTATCAAACAAAATATTTAAATCAAAAAACGAAAATGAATGAAAAGATTCAAGAAAATAGGTAGAAAAAAAATAAGATATGCACAAATTTACATGATTCTACCGCAAGCCTATAGTTAGGGTAAGGATAGCCTATACTCACACACTATATATATATATTAAAGGTATAAGATCTTTCTTTATTCATGTATTTCTGCTTGGGTTTTATCCCTTTAAATATACATTAAATATTGAATACAAGATAATTGGGAGCAGCTAAATATGGAAAGTTGAATATGGAAAGTTGTCCCAGCCAGTATGTTCCAAGTAAAGATATCTAAATATAGAAGAAGATCCCTTAGGAAGGAAATTTGTTTAACACCCCCCTCAAACTGAAGATGCTACTGGCAGATGAAGTTTGGAGAGAAGGTATTGGAAGCGCTCCTTAGAATGAAAATTTGGCAAGTAAATCAGCAATTTGATTGGTGGAGGAAATGTGACGGAGATCAATAGTCTAATGATGGCGAGTAAAGTGACAGTCAATTTCTATATGTTTCGTGCGCTCATGAAGGACGGTATTGCGGATGATTTGGATGGCACTATTGATGTCACAATAAACGACCGTGGGAGAGGATAGGGGTATGCCCATATTATTAAGGAGCCAACGAAGCCAGACAATCTCAGCAGTAGTATGAGCAAGGGCACGGTATTTAGCTTCTGCACTAGAACGAGAGATAATGGATTGCTTTTTGCTTTTCCAAGCAATCAGTGAATTTTCCAAGAATATGCAATAACCAGTGGTAGAGCGGTGATCAGTGACATCTCCAGCCCAATCAGAATCTGAATAGGCATGAAGAGTAAAGTCAGAGGACGAAAAGAGAAGCCCATGATAGAGAGTGCCCTTAATATAGTGCAGAATCCGAAGTACTGAAGCATAGTGAACAGTGCGAGGCTCAGACATGAACTGACAGACAACGTAAATAGCATGTGAAATATCTGGCCGAGTAATAGTGAGGTAGTTGAGACTACCGACAAGTTGACGATACCGAGAGGGATCAGAGAGAATCGTACCATCAGTAGGTCAAAGTTTAACATTAAGTTCAAGAGGGGTATCAGCAGTCTTATTATCTGTTAAGCCAGCACGAGTAAAAACTACCAGCCAAGGTGGCTGGGTGGTTGGCAGTAGTTGCTGGGAGAGTGCTGCAGTTCCAGTCAGCAGCAAAAAGGTCTGTGTTAGCCCGCAGCAAGGCAGAGAGGGAAGCCATTGCTGTTCCAGCAAGTGAAGTTTCGGGGCAAACCTGAGAACTTTGTTGGGGGTTCTGCTAGGGGGCAGAATAGAGAGCTTGTAACCCAGTTTTGAGTGAATTCTGGTTGGGGATCTTCCCCGTAAACTTGTGTGTACAAGGGGTCTTGAGGGTTTGGGGCTATTCTAGACGAGCGGCAGGCTTGAAGGGCTGCTGTGCACTGCAGCAAGCTCCAGCAAAGGTGCAAGCACCCGGGAGGAGGCTGACTAAGGAAGGGATCCTTAGTGCCACACATCGAAATTTATTGGGTGAGAACCGTGAATAGCTCGGCCACATTTATTGGACAGGAGAAAGAAAGCATCTCGGACCTATTTTTTTTAATTTTGTTTTGTAATATTAAGCTGAGTCTTGTTGCAATAGATCTATATCAAACAAAATATTTAAATCAAAAAATGAAAATGAATGAAGAGATTCAAGAAAATAGGTAGAAAGAAAAATAAGATATGCACAAATTTACATGGTTCTACCGCAAGCCTATAGTTAGGGTAAGGATAGCCTATACTCACACACACACTATATATATATATATATATATTGTTGACGCAGATCTTCATGAACCGAATGGAATGCTTGGACCGCCGGTTCACCATCTTGGGACCCTGCAAAATAAATTTCAAATCAGAATTTCTCTAGTGGGAGACACTCTGATGCCTAAGTTAGTAAAGTTCGGACAACAGAATGGAGAATTCAAAGAGAGAATAAATAAAAAAGGAATGAATCAAATTGACTTAGCTTAGCCCAGTCTTAGACTTGCTTACCTCGAAGATCCCTTCTTACATCTTTTTATAGGCATTTATCCAACTGAAAATGGTTTTCCTGTAACTAATTGCTGTTAGGGAGGTTAATTAAGATAACCTTCCCTTTGTTAATTATAGTTACTGTTGGTAGTTATTCATCTTGATCTTTATTGATGCAATGATTATCAATTGTATAGGTTGTTGGTTATAACAACTAGGTTTATTCTTGATGGACCTGAAGTTGAAAGGCTTTAAGCCGAAGTGGATTGGCTGACTATAAGTCCGTCAATTATTCTGGAGCAAGTTGATGGCCGATCGCAGGTCGTACATTGTCATCGACTAAAATAAGGTATTGATCTATCCTTAGTTGGGCCGGTCTTCTAGCTGCGGGGTTGACCAGTCTAGTTGGGCCAATTAATTCTTCGGTCCGGTTTATCATAATACTTGTCCCCCACTCCTAATTTCAATGCAAATTATTGCTTTGAAAGATAGAAGAATTAATTCTTTGTCTTCTTCCGGGAAAGAAGAAGATTGCCAATGATGGCAAATCTCGGGCCTGGTTGGCTATATTAATTGTCTTCCTTTTTTATCATCGTGCTATGGACAAATGTCAAGTTCTTATTAGTACCGAAAAAGTTGGCACGGATTCAAGGGTCACATCGATTCTTTTCAATTCGATGTTCAGGACAACTCTTTGCCTCTAGCTCAGATTATGAAACGTGACATCATCTCGGCCATCCAGGGCTGTACGAAGATTCCATCTTGGCCGTCAATCAGATTTTTGCAGATCAAGGCTGACAGGCTAGTTTTTCTCCTGTCAAGTTGGCTTCTGCCTCTTAATAGTCTATACCCACGATTGGCACAGGTGCACGTGGCATGATCGAAGGTGCTTCACATCTTTCGAGGAAGATATCAAGGTCGTTATTGTTGATTATATAAAGGGTTTTCGCCTTTCAGAATGGATCTTCCTACTCTCAACTTTTTTGGGGACATTTTTGTTCCTGCTCCAACACTGAGTCTTTGTTCTTCCAAGTCTTCTCATCCTCTTCAGGTTAGATATCTCATCCTTCTTCATCCATGGTTAGGTCTTTAAGAGTTCCTGCCACTGGCGGGCTTCTGGCTGGTAGGGGAGAGGGTGACCCCTCCGACACCATAGGTCCTTCTTGGGCAAGGGGTCTTGAACTAAAGCCTGATTCCATCAAGAGCATTCTTTCTTTTTCTAGGTTAGCTTCTTTGCAGGAGCATTATAAAATCCTCAAAATTCTTCCTTTGATAGTTCCTCATTTCGAGGAAAGGGTAAACCATCCTCCGTCTGGCACCATATCGGTGTACGAAGATCACATGAAGGCTAGTCTTTGGTTTCCTTTGCATCACTTTTTTGTCAAAATCTTTAACTTGTATCACATAGTCCCGGCAAAGCTGTTTCCGAATAACATTCGGGTCATCTATGCCTTCTTGGTCCTTTGTCATAGGTTGAGTATAGAACTGAGGACCTCTCTGTTCACCTCTTTCTTCGTACTGAAGAAAGACTTTCACGGCCAAGGGTGGTGGGTCATCGACCCCCGCCCTGGTCGAAAGTTTATCACAGGGCTGCCATCTGCTATCCACGGATGGAAGCCATATTTTTTCTTTTTAATTTTTGCCTATCATTGGGGTTTTAACACTGAGTGGAGAGAAGCTCGCCTGACTACCAATGCCAGAATGAAAATTCTGAAGGCTGACCGAGAGGACTTCAATAAGCTCTCGGGGTCCGAGATTCCTCCAATAAAGGAGTTGCTAAGCGAGCATATCTTGTATCTCACTCAGATCAATATATCTTCATCTTTAGGTACACTCCGTAAGTCATAGTTTCTATTTTGTCCTATCAATGTGTTATTTATCAGCTGACCACTTTTGCCTTCTAGTTTTTACAAGCGACAAGATTAAGCTAGACTTTGGCAAACTCCATCAGGCCACCCATAAAAGTCCTACACTAGCACCTCCAGTGGAGTCGGAGGGCACAAAGAAAGCTCCGACCGATGAAGCCACCGTCGCCCTAGCCACAGGGAGCATTCCTATGGTATCAAAGACGATGTCTGATGATGATGACGTCCCTCTAACTAAACTCCACTCCAAAGTTGCTACACCAGCTCAAGCTTTGGGATAGCCGACACCAAGTTCGATCGTTGATGTATCATCACCTCGGCCTCCTTGTCAAGATAAAGGAGAAGCTTCCCAAGTAGAGGAAGGTCCAGAGAGAAACCGCCCCCCCCGAAGGGGAGTATGAGGTAGACTTTACATTCTCTCTAATGGAAGGGGGCTGGAAAATCCTGATTTGGCCAAGAAGTTGATTAAGGCCACACTCCTCCCAAAAGACTGGGAGGTCACCAAGAGTCGTCAGTTGGTAAGGGATCTTCTTTCTCTTATTTCTTCTTTCTTGGAATTGTGAGGAATATAACTAACTTTTCTGTCACCTGCTGTAGCTTATCCATGAAGTGACCCTAATAGAAGAAGGTATATTAGGGTTCACGAAGCTCAGTAGGAACCTTCATGATGAGCTAGAGATGGCAAAAGCTGAGAAGGAGATGGTTGAAGAATTAAGATCGACCGTGGAAGAGAAATTAAATAACCACTGTTCAGTCTCTGGAGGCCAACTTGAAGAAGGTCCAAGCCAAGGTAGCAGAACAGGAGGCAAAGCTGAGAAAAAAGAAAAAGAAGATCCACTCTTTGGAACAAATAGCCAAGGATAATCGAAAGAAAGCCGAAGAGGCTTTGAAGAAGGCCGACCAGGCTATCAAAGCGATGGAGTCAGCAAAGGAGCAAGCCATTCGAGCCATCGAGGATTATAAGAAGTCTTCAGGCTTTAAAGATGAAATGACTGAAGCCGGAGTGGTTAGCTACAGGCTGGGCTTCTCCGACTATCTTGAGGAGGTCCTCAAGATCCATCTAGGGCTTGACATCTTGGAGATATAGCTATATGATGTTGAAGAGCCCGTGGTGCAAGCCCAAGCCGAAGAGGTCGTAGGGCAGCCCGCGAGACCAATATTGTGGCCGACTCCGAAACTACTCCAGCTATAGATGACTGATCTTTGTATTTTTTCTTTTCTTTTTTTATAAAGAAATAGCAATGTAAAGGACTTTTTGAGAGTAAATGAAATAGTTTTCCTTTCCTCGAACTGTCTTCTATGATGGATTTCTCAAAATTTTTTCTAAGTGTAGAGTCATCATATATTCTTCAACTTCCACTCAAAAGAGTGTTTTTTTTAAGTGTAGAGTCATCGCTATGATAGCTTGGCGACATAGAGGCACCTTTCTCCGTACAGGGATGGTTCAATTGTTCATTGATCATGATCGATTTTGTTGATATGGTAGGCCGATGAGCCCAATTATGCATTTATTGATTTTGTTGATATAGTAGGCTAATTAGGCCCACTTGCATATTTGTCGGACATATTGATAGAGTAGGCTGGTTAGGCCCTCTCTTGTGCTTGTTAGTAATATTGATAAGGTAGGCTGGTCAAGCCCGCCTTTGCACTTGTCGGAAATTTAGATAAGGTAAGCTGGTCAGACCCACCTTTGTGCTTGTCAGACATACTGATAGAGTAGGCTGGTTAGGCCCTCTCTTGTGCTTATTAGTAATGTTGATAAGGTGGCTGGTCAGGCCCGTATTTGTACTTGTCGGATATACCGATAAGGTAGGCTGGTTAGGCCCACCTTTGTGCTTATCGGACATATCGATCGGGTAGGCTGGCTAGGCCTACCCAGTTTGGGCTCTTTGATGAGAATACCAGAAGAAGAATGTTATTGATAATAATTGCAAAGATTCTTTACATTCGAAGGTCGAGACATTCGGGAACCATCCAAAGCTTCGAGTTGATAGGTTTCAAGGTGTATGATCTCAATGATTTGATAGGGTCCTTCCCAATTAGAAAAAAGTTTCTCTTGTTCTATTAACCTGGATACTTCGGATCTTCGTAGTATTAAGTCTTCGGGTTGAAAGGTTCGTGCCTTAAACCAGGAGTTGTAGTATTTGGCAACTTTTTGTTGGTACACAGCCATCTTCATTTGAGCTTGAAGTCTGGTACCTTGAAATAAATCTAGGTCAATTCTACAGTATTCTGAATTCTTAGATTCTATGAAGTGATCAATCCTTAAGGATTGCAATGTGACTTTCATTGGAAGGACTGTCTCACTACCATGTGCCAGATTAAATGGAGATTCTCCCGTAGCTGTTCTAGGGATTGTCCGATATGTCCAAAGGACCGAGTTCAGCTCTTCGGCCTATAGTCCCTTGACATCATTCGTCTGGTCTTCAGACCATAAAGAATCATCTGATTAGTTACTTTGGCTTCTTTGTTGGATTGAGGATATTCGACAGAGGTCAACTTATGGAGGATATGATATTAAGTACAGAAATTCCTAAACTTCTGGTTATCGAATTGCCTTCCATTGTTGGTAATGATGGTGTGAGAAATTTCGAATCGAAAAATTATGAAATTCCTTATAAAGTTTTTGACCTTTCATTCAGTTATGTGTGCCAAGGGTTTGGCTTCGACCCACTTGGTGAAATAGTCAATGACCATAATAAGAAACTTCGTTGACCAGAAGCTGGAGGAAATGGGCCAAGAATGTCTTTTTTTGACTAAGCAAATAGCCATGGAGATGTCAATTAAGCCAGCTAACTTGCAGGGGATGTTTGGATATTGGAGTATCTCTGGCATTGGTCACATCTTCGTACACAGTCAACCGCATCATTCCGGATGGTCAGCCAATAATAATCTTGGCATATAATTTTGTAGGCTAAAGATCTGCCCCCCAGATGATCTCCATATATACCTTCATGCACTTTTTTTAAGGTATAGTTAGTATCGATGGCCCTAAGCATTTCAGCAGGGGCTGCATGAAAGACCTCTTATAGAGTATGCTATCCAAAATGACATACATAAAGGCCAGCCAGCATATTTGCTTGGCTTTGGCCTTGTCTCCTGGCAATATTCCTTCATTCAGGTACTTGAAAATAGGGTCCATCCAGCAAGGTTTGTGCTCAATCTGATGCACTTCTGAGACTTTCTCAGATATGATGGGGTCTTCCAAATATTCTATAAATGTTTGACCAAAAGAGTTGGAAGCAGTAGTAGCCAATCAAGAAAGGGCATTGGCCTCAGAGTTTTTTGTCCACAGGATATGAGATATTTCAAAGAATTTTAGTCAGATTATTAGATCTCATACCTTTTTCAAGTACTTGATCATGATTGAGTCTCGAGCTTTAAACTCACCTTTCACCTGATTCACCACCAGCTGAGAGTCTGAGAAGATCTTGATCTTTCGAATCCCTAGCTCTTTGGTAATTCTGAGTCCTACCAAGAGGGCTTTGTATTCTGCTTGGTTATTCGAAACTTGGACAGAGAAACAAAGAGCGTACTCCATAGTTTGTCTTTCGGGGTCAGCAAGTATAAGTTCGATTCCATAACTAGTAGAACTAGATGCTTCATCCACATGGAGTACCCAAGTGGCTTCCGAATCTTCTTCGACTATCTCTCCTTCGCCGATCATCTGACGACCGTCTTTAGGGTTCCAGGTGCACTCAATAAGGAAATTGGCCAATGCTTGGGCTTTCATGGCTGATTTGGGTTAAAATGTAATATCGAACTTTCCCAGTTTGATGGCCCACGTAGCTATCCTTCTTGAAGTGTCGGGACATCGAAGGATGGCCTTTAATGGTTGATCCGTCAAGACCACGATGGAATGGGACTGAAAGTAAGGTCGTAGGCATTTTGCTGCATTAACCAATGAGTATATGAGCTTCTATACTTTTGGATACCTTACTTCGACCTCATGTAGCACTTTGCTAGTATAGTAGATCGGCTTCTGTATGTTGTCAGCTTCTTTTCTAACAAGTACAGAGTTGACGGCCTCATCCAAAGTCGAGAGATATAGGTAGAGAATTCCATCTTCTTAAGATTTTGAAAGCAGAGGAGGACTATTTAAATATTCCCTTAATTCTTCAAAGGCAAGCCGGTAGTCGTCTAACCATTCGTAGCCCCTTGTCTGGCATTGGGCTTTGAAGAAAGGAAGACATCTTTCGATCGATCAAAAAATGAATCGGCTTAACAAGGCAATCCTCCCGGTTAGCTGTTGTACCTTTTTTTATTAGAGGGATGCCTCATATCTTGGATTGCCCAAATTTTTTCTGGATTGGCCTCTATTCCTCGTTTGATGAGAAATCCCAGGAACTTTCCTGATGTCACTCCAAAGGTGCACTTGGTTGGGTTTAACTTCATATGATGATGTCGCAAGACATCAAAGTTTTCTTCAAGATCTTTGATGTGGTCAGTCTTTTGATGTGGTACAGGGCACCTTCGACGCCCTCCACTGCATCGCCTTCCCTGTAACTCTCAAGAAAGCTACTCATATGTGGTTCTCCACCATCCGACCAGGTACGATCCACTCCTTTTCTCAGCTTGAGAAACTTTTTCTTTCCCATTTCAGGACTTGCAGTCGAACCTCGAGGAACACTGACTGTCTCTTCCTCATACTGTAAAAGGAGGGAGAGAGCCTCCGGGACAACATGGCCCATTTCAACTCAGCGATCATGGAGATCCCGGATCTGAATGAAGATGTAGCTATGTCAGCCTTCAAGAGAGGGTTGCGCTCATCCAGGCTGACATTCTCCCTAGACAAGAAATTTTTGACAAGCTACTTCGACCTGCTGGCCCGGGCGTAGAAGTACGTCCTAGTAGAAGAACAGGCAGCAAGTCGATGCCAGGCTAAAGGGAGGTCAGCTTCCAAGAAGCGGAGCGACAAGGCTCCCGAAGTCTGACCTCCCAGAGATGGCAACAACTCGACCCGACACCGCAGCCCCAAGCCGAAGGACTTTTCCAGGAGGTTTGAAACCTATGCGCCCCTCTCCCTTCCGATGGAGATCCTCCTGGAAATCGAGAACGAGACATTCCTACAAAGGCCTCGTCCGATTAGGGGCCCCTCTGCATCCATAAATAGAGACAAATACTGCCGGTTCCATCGGGACCACGGACACAATACCAAGATTGCCTCCAGCCGAAGGACGTAATTGAAGACCTCATTAGAAGGGGATACCTGCACAAGTATGTCTGACCCCAAAGAAACCGGATTGAAACCTCAACCGCCAGAGACCCCCCAGAGGAGACAAAGCTTCCCAATCAGTGTCCGACCAACGGGAACGTTGGTATACTGTACCGTCGGTCCGACTGGAGATATGATGAAGATGAGGACATTGTGAAGAGGTCTAGGGATTCCAATGTAATCAGCTTCTCTGACGAAGACCTCTTAGAGTCCCATGTCTCCGGGAATGATCCTGTAGTTGTGTCGATAGTAATTGCCAACTATGATGTAAAGCAGATCCTTATTGATAATGGAAGCTCCACCGAAGTATTGTTGTACGATGCCTTTATCCGAATGAACCTGTCCAGGTCAAGACTGCAAGAATCCCCTATACCGCTGACGGGCTTCGGGAAAAACTTCGTCGGAGTTGAGGGAGAGATAACTTTACTCGTGACCATCGGGATTGAGCCTTTCCAGAAGACTCTCCCCATCAACTTTGTGGTTGTACATACGACCTCAGCTTACAATATCATTTTGGGTTGACTGGCCCTCAACAAGTTTCGGGCCATCGTCTCTACCTACCATCTGCTGGCAAAATTTTTGACTCGTAACGGGGTCGGAGTTATGAGGGGAGATCGCAAGATGGCCAGGCAGTGCTTGACTATTCAAGACAGGTAGTCAGAAGGTCATTCTACTCTTGAACAACTTGACCCTTGAGCCGAAGCCGACGGTCATGGCCAACCGGTCGAAAGGATTTTGTTTGTCCCCCTTCAGGAGGACGACCCCACAGCGTCCTTCAAATTGGAAGCACTCTTAGTGAGGAGGTCAAGTTGGAGCTGATCAACTTCCTAGGGAATAACTCCGACATTTTTGCTTGGTCGGCATCGGACATGCCAGGCATTCCGTCGGATGTCATCACACACCAGCTTAAAGTAGATCCGACCTACAGGCCTGTTAGACAGAAGAAGAGGAGTTTTGCTCCCGAAAGATAAAGGACCATTGATGAGGAGGTCAGGAAGCTCTTTGATGCCAGCTTCATTAGAGAGGCCCATTACCCTGACTGGCTAGCAAATATTGTAATGGTGAAGAAGGCTAATGAAAAGTAGAGGATATGCGTGGACTACACCGACCTCAACAATGTTTATCCAAAGGACATCTTTCCCTTGCCAAAGATTGATCAACTGGTTGACGCTACGGCCGGCCCTCAGTTTTTGAGCTTCATAGATGCCTTCTCCGGCTACAACCAGATCAGGATGTACCCGAAGGATGAGGAGAAGATGGCCTTTGTCACTGACAAGGGACTGTATTGCTATAAGATGATGCGCTTCGGCTTGAAGAATGCCGGTGCCACTTTCCAAAAACTCATCAACCGGGTCTTCGAAGGATAGCTTAGAAGAAATATGGAGGCATATGTTGATGATATGATAGTCAAGAGCCTCCACAAAGCTGACCATATTAGAGACTTGCAGGAGTCCTTTGATGCACTGAGACATCATCAGATGAAGCTGAATCTTGCCAAGTGCACTTTCGGGATGACTTCTGGGAAGTTTCTCGGCTTCTTGGTCATACAAAAAGAGATTGAAGTCAACCTTGACAAGATTAAAGCTGTTATTGACATGGGACATCCGACCAATAAGAAATAGGTGCAAGAACTTACAGGCCGAATAGCCTCTCTCAGCCGCTTCATCTCCCGGTCAGTTGAAAAGTCTTTACCATTGGACCGACGAGTGTCGGTCGATTTTTGAAGCTTTGATAGATTATCTGAAGAACCATCTATTATTGGCCAAGCTGACGGAGGGAGAGCCCTTATACTTGTACCTATCGATGTCAGACGAGGTGGTGAGCTCTATCCTCGTTCGAGTAGGGGAAGGTGGTCAGCAGAAACCTGTCTACTATATCAGTAAAGTTCTCAATGAAGTCGAATCGAGGTACCCTAAGATGCAGAAGCTTGTCTATTCCTTGGTCATAGCAGTCAAGCGACTCCGACCCTACTTCCAGGCGCATCCGATTATCGTCCTGTCCGACCAATCCCTTAAGACAATCCTCGAGAGCCCGGACACATCCGATCGGCTCGCCAAGTGGGCTGTCAAGCTTGCCGAATTCGACATCTCTTTCTAACCCCGGTCGCCATGAAGGCTTAGGTAATTGCTGACTTCATTATAGAGTGTACCTGGAAACAGGAAGTACCCTCGCAAGCGGCCAGCGCACCTGAAGACGATACCATTGAGGAGGCAGAGCCCGCTTGGACCCTTCATGTGGACGGAGCATCCAACCTTGCAGGTTGCGGGGTGGGCCTGATCTTGGCCGACCCCGACGGACAGAGCTTGGAGTATGCTTTACACTTTTCATTTCAGGTATCAAACAACCAAGCAAAATATGAAGCCCTTCTTGCAGGACTAAGAATAATCAATGAGTTGGGCATCGGCCGAATCAGGACCTTCTCCGACTCTCAGCTAGTGGTAAATCAAGTGAAGGGCAAATTCAAGGCGAGTGATCCGACCCTGGCCAAGTATTTGAGCAAGGTACAAAGCCTCGTGTCTCGGCTTAAATTTTTTGAAATTCTCCATATATCTCGATTGCAGAACTCCCGAGTGGATGCTTTGTCACGGCTGGCTACGACCATTACCAACATCTCTGACTGGACCTTTGTGGAGTATCTGCAACGTCCAGGCATTGCTGAAGAGCCGATGGAGGTCCACCAAGTGGAGCAAGAAGCCTCTTGGATGAACCCAATTCTCACATTCCTTGTCAAAGGGACCCTACTAGAAAATCCGATCGAAGCCAAGCATGTGCATTGGACGGCTTCAAAGTATGTCGTCCTCGATGGCACCCTCTACAAGCGGTCATTCTCATAGCCACTGCTGAAGTGCTTGGGACCGACTGACACAGACTACGCGCTCAGAGAAGTGCACGAAGTCAATGTACCTAGATTGGGATAAACCTAGCATCCTCTTAGATCTATCTCTATAGATCTTAATACCTAGTATATAGGATGCTTCTCCCAAATCTTTCATGGAAAACTGGTTTGATAGCCAACCTTGACTGATTGCAACATTGGGATATCATTCCCAATGAGGAGTATGTCATCTACATACAGAACCAAGAAGACTATGGCACTCCCACTAGTTTTCTTATAAACAAAGGGTTCATCCACATTTTTGATAAAATCAAACTTTTTAATAGTTTCATCAAAGCGGATGTTCCAACTCCTGGAAGCTTGCTTTAATCCATAAATGGATTTCTTTAGCTTGCATACTTGATTAGGTTTATTCTTTGAAATAAAACCTTCTGGCTGTGACATGTAGACTTCTTCCTCAAGGAAACCATTGAGGAATGCAGTCTTTACATCCATCTGCCATATCTCATAATCGTGGTATGCTGCTATAGCAAGTAAAATCCGAATTGATTTCAGCATGGCAACAGGTGAAAATGTTTCATCATAATCAATTCCCTGTTTTTGTCTAAAACCTTTAGCCACTAATCTGGCTTTATAGGTTTCAACTTGGCCATCAGCCCCAATCTTTTTCTTATAGACCCATTTACACCCAATAGGATTAACACCCTCTAGTGCATCAACCAAAGACCATACTTGGTTTACATACATAGAGTCTACTTCGGATTCCATGGCTTATTGCCATTTATCTGATTCAGTACTCAAGATAGCTTCCATATAGGTCAGAGGTTCATCATTTTGAATGACTTGGGCTTCATTATTTTCAATAATAAACCCATACCTCTCAGGTGCCCGTGGCACTCTATCAGACCTACGAGGAGGAGTTTTGTGTTCTGGTTCTATCCTAACTATATGTTCTAATGGTTGAGAATTGTCTATCTGTATTTCTTGTACTTCTCCAAGTTCAATAGTTTTACCATTGCCCTTTTCTAAAATGAACTCTTTTTCTAGAAAAGTGGCATGCCTACTGACAAAAATCTTTTGTTCAGTAGGATGGTAGAATAGATATCCTCTACCTTCTTTAGGATATCCTACAAATAGACATTTATCCGCTCTAGGTTTCAACTTATGTCCAAAATTTCTTTTAACATAAGCTGGACATCCCCATACCTTGAAATATTTAAGATATGGTTTCTTTCCACTCCAAATTTCATATGGAGTACTAACAACGGATTTAGAAGGTACCTTGTTCAGAATGTAAACAGCAGTTTCTAGGGCATGACCCCAGAAGGAAATAGGTAAATTTGTGAAGCACATCATGGATCGTACCATATCGAATAAGGTACGATTCCTTCTTTCAGCTATACCATTTAGCTGTGGTGTATAAGGAGGGGTCCATTCAGAAAGGATTCCATTAACTTTAAGATAGTCTAAAAACTCCGTGGATAAGTATTCTCCTCCTCGATCAGAACGAAGAACTTTAATACTTTTCCCGGTTTGTTTTTCGACCATACTTTGATACTCCTTAAATTTATCAAAGGCTTCAGATTTGTGTTTCATAAGATACACATATCCGAACCTAGATAAATCATCTGTAAAAGTGATAAAATATGAGTATCCTCCTCTGGCCTGAGTTGTCATTGGACCATATACATCAGTATGTATAAGTCCTAATAACTCAGTTGACCTTTCCCCATGTCCAGTGAATGGAGTTTTTGTCATCTTACCCATGAGACATAATTCGCAAGTTCCTAATGATTCATACTCATAAGGATCAAGGAATTTTTCCTTGTATAACTTGCTAATCCTAGACTCATTAACATGACCAAGTCTATGATGCCAAAGTAAAGTATCATTAAAGTCTTTTCTTTTCCTTTTAGTATTGACATGAAAAATACTATCATTGGAAGAAAGAGTTAAGAGCCCATTGCTAAAAATGCCAGAACAAATAATTTTATTAGATAACATTATCGAGCAACCAGTGCTCGTTACATCCATTACATATCCTTGTTTTAATAACAAAGGAATAGATATAATGTTCCTAATAATCTTTGGCATATAGTAACAATTTTCTAACTCCAAGATCTTCCCTGAAGGCAACTTCAGAATATATGTCCCTACAGCTTCTGCTTGGATGATATCACCACCAGCACCGTAGAGATTGAAGTCGCCTTCCTTCAATACTTTAAGCTTGTGGAGGTCCTGCAAAGATTTGCATATATGGTAACCACAAGCGGTATCCAATACCCAAGTATTTGATATAGACGAATTTAATGTCAATATAGTATGTATCTCATACATACCTTTTGGTGCGTCTGCCGCACCAGGCTTCATAGTTGCAAGGTAAGCCTTGCAATTCCTTTTCCAATGTCCCGCTTTGCCGCAAAAGAAACAGGTTGACTGTTTTGAAGCCTTCTTTCCTTTCTTGTTCTTATTGATGCCACCCTTAGGGTTTAGCCTCCTACTAAAACCCTTTTTGCCCGATTTCTTCTTATTGGTCTTATCAACAAGAAGAAGTGGAGCCTTTTCTCTCTTAACGTGGCTCTCTGCTATTTTTAACATATTTAACAGCTCAGGCAAGGAAGTGTTCAGTTTGTTCATGTGATAATTCAAGACAAACTGAGAAAATGACTCCGGGAGTGATTGCAGGATTAAATCCTGATTCAGCTCCCCATCCATAATAAACCCTAATTGACCCAATCTGGTGATTAAGTCAATTACCTTCAGGACATGATCCTGAACGGATGTACCCTCTATCATCCTAGCATGGAATAACTGCTTAGATATTTCATATCTAGCAGTTCTGCTTTATTCTCCATAAAGCTCCTTTAAATTGAGCATTATGGATTGAGTATCCATGCTTTCATGCTGCCTCTGTAACTCATTGGTCATAGAGGCCAGTATGATACACTTGACAGTGAGGGAGTCATTCTGCCACATTTTGTATGTGGCCATATCTTCCTGTGTGGCATCATCCCCTAGTGGATTAAGACTAGGGGTATCAAGAATATAAGAAAGTTTTTCTGAACTCAGTACAATCTTTAAGTTTCTCAACCAGTCCACATAGTTTGGACCAGTCAATTTGTTGGTATCTAAGATGCTTCTCAGTGATAATGAAGATGCCATTTATCTACATTTAATAAAGAACAATACATAAGCAAACAACCATGAAATGACTTACATAATTAAATTAGGTCTTCAATTTAATTATGTCTCCCATTATTTTATCAAAAAATCATAGCCCTCACTATGATAATCGAGAAGAACCCTGATCGATTTTCTTAGTGAGATCGAGATCCTTATAATTTATAAAAGATCTTGCAGATAACACAACAAATCTTTTATAAGCTCAAAGGTAGGAAACTCTTCCAATTATATCTCATATAATTCTCAAAAATAACTTGGCCTCTAGAACATTATAAGTCTTGCAGAAAACACAACAAACCATAATGTTCTAGTTAAGTCAAGACCCTTTCATTTCTATACAGTCAGTATTCAAATATAATGCCCTTGCAGATAACACAACAAGGCATTATACTGAATATACTGTAAGCATATTTTTGCACTAGACCAATATTATGTCAATCACCCTATTAGGTCTTGCAGATAACACAACAAACCTAATGTGGTTCATAACACAGTAATGATCCATCATGAAGGAAGGCCAACATATAGCATTTTTTAACACTAAGCATTTAAGTCAAGATTTAAATATAATCAAATCGGCCAGGCAAGTGGAAGAGATGTGGGAGTCCCTCCATTGCTTTCCTAGACACCAATAAAAATTGGCCAGGTCAGTCAACGGAACCAATTAAAAACCATGATTCTCTTTACCTTCCCAGAACCACCTTTTTAGACACCGAATGATCAATTGTTCATCATGACTAGTGATGCTTATTAGTTAAATATACTATGACTTAATATAATTTTAAGAAGAGGGCTTTATAAAATTGCCAGCACATTCTTATAAAACATATCACAATCATATCACTCTGATAAACATATATGTGCTAAGTGTGTCATCATACTAGGACAACCATTTACCACATAATGGATCCACCATTATGCCAGGGCAACCTTATTTCAGTATGATGACTTCAAAACTAATCACATCTCTATAATAATTAGGGTTTGAGTGAAAAACCCTAACTAGTGGCATACATCAAAACATTAATTATCATATATGCATCCCTTAAATTATGCTAAGTGTATCAGCATTCAAGGGTTTAAAACCCTAATTGCGATACTACAACAAAAATGCATATAAATAATTTTCATATGTTTTAACTGTAATAAGGATGGCTCTGATACCACTGTTGGGAATTCTAGTGCACCGCAGCGGAAGTGTAATTTCAAAAATGATGAAATTGGCACCATAATCCCTTAGCCAAGATCTCCTTATTCAGAATTAAAACATACAAACTAACATTGTTAGAATTAGGGCACCAACCTTTTAACGCTAAGTCCAATTTTGATGTAGAATCAGAACTTGGTGTTGAATGCTTCTTTTGATTTCACCAGGCATCCAAATGTCCACCCTCCAATGGTGATCCACAAGATGATTGATCAAGATGCAAGCTTCTTCAAAATTCCTTCACTTGAATTCTTATCCTAGAACTCAAGAGGACTATGGCTTTAAAACTGCAGGGTAGGGGCTCCTTACTTCCTTTCTTTCTTCTTCCTCTCCCTTTCTTAAGACCTTGTCCTAAGAATAAAACTCTTGTCTTGAAGGAGGAGATGGATTTAAGACACTAATGTCTTAAAGTAAAGGAAATAGAAACAGAGTAGGATTTCCTTTCTTTTACCGATCAAGAGATTCTTCCAATCTCTTGTTTTGGACTTGAGTTTCAACAGAGAAGAGAACTCTGTAAGAGGGAAACTCTCTGTGTCCTAAACAAGCTAAGGAGGAATCAATTTCCTGAAAAGAAAAGATAATAAATAAACTCTGTCGTTCATTAGTCCAAACACCCGAGACCTCTGTTGTTTAAATAGATTACAGAGAGATGTCTTCTCAAAAGAACACAACTCTCCGTAAACCCCATTCCACTTTGTCTCACGCCCCTTCCCTATTTCTCACGCCCTATCCTCCCATCTCATGGCCTTCCAGATTAAATCCCACGGCTTTTCTTAAAGGAAAAACCGCGGTGTTTTAAAAGGAAGGAAGTCGCGACTTTTCATCTCCGAAGAGATGTTATTTCGCGCGCCCGGGAAGAGTTAGCGCATTCCTTCTTTCTTAAAATCTCATCAGCCATTGGATTCCCATCCAATGGGGGACAGATGAGGCGCTAATGAGTAAGAAGGAGGCCGCCCCAAATAAAATCATCGAAGAAATATTTGGGGCGCGCCAAGAGTCCATGTGCCATGGACTCTTCCTAATGGCGCGCCAAGAGTCCATAAGCGCATGGACTCTTGGCATTTGGCATGGAAAAACAAAGGGGGCGGGTGGGGAGGCTAGCCAAGCTACATGGCTAGCCAATAGGGTTAGCCATATTCCTATTTTCTCAATTAGGGTCTAATTAGGCCCAATTAGAATCCAATTTGAACCAATCCGGAACCCTAATTCGAATCCGATCCGAATAGAAGCTAGGGTTTGCAACACCTGCTAGAGTATTATCTTGCAAAGATGATTTAATTCCAAATTAAACTCTTGATCAATCCTCTTAAGTGTGTGACCCATTGGGTTCCACATCTAGCCAGCAGTGGGTTCGAATACAAGTTGACCTAATTTGATTAGAACTCTTTCTAATCGATTTAGGTCAAACCTGGCTTACCCGATTCGATCAATTAGGACTCTTCCTAACATGTGATCTTTGAACTTGATCAACCCACAAGACAAGATTGACGTCTAGCAACGTGTCATGTCTACCTGGAAGATATGGAAATTCTGGTAAAAATACCAAAATTACCCTTCAGTAGAGAGTTACCGTACAATTAAATCTTTCGATCAGCCTGCACCCAAAATATAACTATGGATATGGATATATGTCAAATCCAATATTATATTTATTTCTAGCTCAATCTTATAATGATGATTCGATTATCTTGATATTAGAAACCATCTCTAATATCTTTACTTTGATCAAAGATTCCCTGAATCATCATGCGATTGTTGACTAGCTGGATGCAATCTCCTCTTACTAAGAGTGATCGATTCCTTGTTGACCTACTCATTACCTTCATATCCAATTCACCATTCCCAGTATCAATCCTGTGCATGGCTCAGTGTCATGATTAGGATCGAACCAAAGAATGGGTTCATGTACATAAGGTACTTATGGCAGTCTCAGGTCAAAAGATTACTTATACTACTCCCACTATGAGAACCTTCTATTGACATGTAGCTAAGACTCCATTAGATGTTCTCAAGTTGGATCATATCAGTGAACTCATTCTCCAATGAGCACCCACATCCCAGTATTAGTGTCATACACAAGTGACTGTGAGAGCAGTCCTCCTTTCCAGTATACATGGGATGTGCTAGTCTTACCGGAAAACCCTGATCCCCTACTCAGGGTTTCTTTGACTAGGAATACTTTAGATTAAGGTTTTAAGATTTTAGGTCTCACTGGTATGATCTCATCATAACCCTAAAATCATAGCCCTAATCTATGGGATTCATCATATAGTATAAACACAGCGTATGATGGAAAAATAATGCCTTTATTTAGAAAATTATCAATTACAATGGTTTGGGAGATAGAACATAGATTGGCTTGTAGGGCATATCCCTTTCAAAAGCACGAGTTCCGAGAACGCCCCTCGAGCAGCGCGCACCGCGCCCCGAGAGGAGCGCCAGTACGGTCGATAGCAACACGCGAAACCTCGTTTACATCGGCCCGACAGGTTCCGCAGCCTAGAAGCGATGTCCTGGCAGGACAGGACCCAGTAACGGGCGTTGTCAGCGCCAGGGAAAGAGAGCGCTCGCGCTCGGCCCCAAGGTCTGACCAGCGTCCTCCCTCTACCCTTTCCTCGCTAGGCTCGGCAATCAAGACAAGGAGGCCACCGGGTTCTTAGACCCAAAGGGGAAAGGGGAAAGAGAGGGAGAGAAGGAGGTGAAAGCGAGAGGGAGCCTCCCAGGGGCGGGAGGCCGGAGGCAGCGTGATGGATAAAAGGATGGGAAGAGCGGACGACTAGGTAAGGGAAAAAAAGGGTTGGGAAAAGGAAAAATACCAAGAGCAGGATCCAAAATCCCAAGAGGGATCCCTTGGCGCAAGCTCGGTGGAGGAACCTGGCCCAAATTCCATTCTTCCTGAGACCTTCTTTGCAAATATAATCTCTAAGCCTGGGACTCCTTGAGGGGCCCACCTTGGAGACTCTGTTCCATCTCGCCGTTTTCTAACTTGACCGTCGGAGCCCCCTCGCCGAGATCCCCGGCCAGGGTTTCTGACCTTGTCTTGCAGGATCGGGAGTCCGGAGACCTCGAGGCAAGACGGCCTGATCAAGTCACCAGCTCTGAAGCTACATGCGCAGCGGCGGGATCAGCAACACTACCTATCCTGATGCAATTTCATTCCACTTCTCTCTTTACGTGTCTGCATATTCATTTGCATTTAAAAATCCATGTTTGTGGGGGATCGTCTTTACTGATCTTTGATCTTGGTCCAAAATTTCATTAATGTGGGAGATTGTTGGAAAAAGTGAATAGAAATTTTTTATTCCTAAACTACCCTTTGGGATGGGAAACTATGCTGTGGGAAAGGAAACTATCCTGTGGGATGAAAACTATTAGTCCCACATGGAAAGATTGAAAAAAGAGAAGGCTCTTTATAAGAAAACCTTTTTCTAAGACCTCCCGCTTGACGTACTCGCTCGACAAAAAGCCTCCGAAGTCTTACTCCGAGCTCCTCATCCGTGCCCAGAAGTACATCCGCATCGAGGAGGCAGATCGTACCCGACGAGAGCTTGACGGGAAGTCACCAAAGAGGCCCAGGCCCGCCGAAGTGCCTGGGGCGCGGAAGCCAGCGCCGTTGGCTCAGAGCTACCGCCCTGGGCCGGGGCTAAGGACCACTCCTGTTCCTGAAAGGAATCTCACTCCCCTTCTCGCTTCAAGGATGAAGATGCTCATGGAGGTCGAGGTTCAGACCTACTTGAGGCGCCCAACGCCATTGAAGCCGTCCGCCACCCGTGACAAGTCAAAGTACTGTCGCTTCCATCATGACCACGGTCACGATACCGAGGAATGACGTGACCTCAAGTGGGAGATTGAGGAACTCATCGAGAGAGGCTACCTCGGGAGGTATGTGGGGGGCAGATCCCAG
Organism: Areca catechu; assembly: GCA_021397845.1. Classification (NCBI taxonomy): domain Eukaryota; kingdom Viridiplantae; phylum Streptophyta; class Magnoliopsida; order Arecales; family Arecaceae; genus Areca; species Areca catechu. Next base: position 179,592,101 of record CM038052.1, read on the forward strand.
TTGGAATCCCAGGCACTTGTCGCCCTTCCACCAGTCCCAGCGGTCGACAATCGCCCTACTGAGAAGCTGGTAGGGATGATACACTGGGGGACTGGGAGCGCCTCTAAGAAGGCCTAGGGGGCAAGGAGCAGAAAAGCTCCCGAGTGTCCTGAGAGCCTGCCACACAACGCCCAGAGCGGCAACGGGCAAAGCGCCATTCAACCTCGTCTTCGGCATGGAGATAGTGATTCCAGTTGAGCTCGGCGCGCTCCCTCCTCGACCTGGACCCCCTCGAAGAAATAGGGGTCAGAGCCTCGCTTTGGGTGGCGGCGCAAGGGTAACAGGTCGCCCGACGTCATAACGCCCGGGTGAAGTTGAAGATCTTCCGACCTGGCGACCTGAGGCGTCTCAACCCAGAGAGCGCAGTAAATTCCCGCCGAATTGAGAAGGCCCCTACGAAGTGGCCGAGGCTCTCCTACGGAGAGCCCACTATCTCGAGGACCTAGATGGAGCCAGATTCCCCCCAGACATGGAATGCTTGTAATATGAGGAGTTACTGCCAATAGTGTAAGTTCCCCCTCCTTTTGAAATGAAGATCCTTTTCCTGTGCAACAGTTTATTTACCTTGCAGGAACATCAAAGACCGGACGACTTCCGGCACCGGCGAGCCCAGCTCCCTGGCATCAATACCAGACGACCTCCGGCACCGGCGAGCCCAGCTCCCCGCAACCAAGACCGGACGACCTCCGGCACCGGCAAGCCCAGCTCCCCGGCATCAAATATCGGACGACCTCTGGCACCGGCAAGCCCAGCTCCCCGGCAACAAAGACCGAACGACCTCTGGCACCGGCGAGCCCAGCTCCCCGGCAACAAAGACCGGACGACTTCCGGCACCGGCGAGTCCGGCTCCCCGGCATCAAAGACCGAACGACCTCCGGCACCGGCTAGCCCGGCTCCCCGGTAATAAAGACCGGATGACCTCCGGCATCGACAAGCTTAGCTCCCCGGCATCAAAGACCGGACGACCTTCGGCACCGACGAGCCCAGCTCCCCGGCAACAAAGACCTGGGAAGCCCCCAGGCACCGGCGAGCCCATCTCCCCAGCATCAAAGACCGGATCCCACGACCCTCCAGCACAAAAGACCTAGGAAGCCCCCAGGCACCAGCGAGCCTAGCTCCCCGGTATCAAAGCCCAGAGAAGAGTGCTCTGGCACAAAGACCTGGGAAGCCCCCAGGCACCGGCGAGCCTAGCTCCCCGGCATCAAAGACCGGACGACCCTCCGGCACCAAAGACCAGATGACCCTTCGGCACCGGCGAGCCCAGCTCCCCGGCAAAGAACATGGGAAACCCCTAGGCACTTAGTGCCTCCGAGCCCAACTCCAGGACGCCAAGGCCTATAACTCAGATTTCTAGCGCCGCAATTCTCAAGCATCAATGTCCTCGAGACTGACTCCGAGACACTAGGGCTCAAGACTCGGACTTCCAACACCAAGGATCTCAGCCTTCGACGTCTCCGAGCCCGACTCCAAGACGGCGACCACTGAATTATGCTCCTCAGCAGCTGAGTCCAAGGCTGACATCCTTCACCGGCATGACCTCGAGCTCAGCGCCGGGCCCGTGCCAGTCGAAGTCCTTGGCTCCCCTCCCGGACCTGCCTGCACTGAGAAGAAAGAAGTAGCAAAGAAAGGGAGAAGGAGAGAGAGGGGGGACATTCCACATTGCAGACGATGGAGACACCATGATTACAAAAGTGCATTTCATTACTGGGAGAACCAATTACATTATCTTTCGGGCCCCGACAGGCCCGGTGACCAGGTCAAGAAAAGAGAAAAAGTACAAGTACAAAAAGAAGAAAAATCCTATCCTAAGGGGCTGTCTCCTTCCCCGGGCGGCGCACTATTGGGACCTCTCCCTCCTCCACCTCTGCAGGAGGAGCAGGTTCAGTCGCTAAGGCCACTAGGGTCGGACTGGCTGCCTCCAGCCACGGCGCAGGTGCCGCCCTCATTGCCGTTGGTGCCGGTTCTCAGGGGCCAGGTGCTTCCGAGGTCGCTAGAGCACGAGCCTCGGTTGGAGCAGCTCATTGCCTTGCCGCCACCGTTGTCGTTACGGAGGAAGCCTTCTTCCCCGGGACTCGAAGTGCAGCCAGCTGCTCCTCGAACAGAACTCCCCGTAGCTGGGACCGGCAGTATGCGAACCCCTTGGCGAAGGAGTCCGTTGCCGCTTCCCGGAAGTCCTTGAGGTACTCCAGGGTCGCCTTGAAGGCAGCCACAGCATCAGCGGCTACCATCTCTGCAGCCTCGGCCCGGCTCCGGATCTCTTCCAGCTCCGCCTTCAGGTGCTCGGACAGACGGACAGCCGTCGCCAGCGCCTTCTCGGCAGTCTCAGTGGAGCGGTAGGAAAGAGCGGCCTTCTCCTCTGCATCAGCAGCTCTCTTCTCAACCGCAGCCACCTTCTTCTCAGCGAAGGTGGCCCTCTCTCTGGCCGCCTCCTACTCGGCCCGAAGCTCCTTCAGCCAGGCCCGCTTGGACTCGAGCTCGTTATCAAGCTCCTTCCTTATTTTGGCCGCTTCAGCAGCTTCGGTTTGGAGGCTCTTCACCTTCTGGCTAGCCTCCCGAACCTCTGCATCCTTGCGGCCTACTTCAGCTTTGAGGGACGTGAGCTCGGCTCCCTGCTCTTTGTCCCTCCTTGCCCAGTTGCGGCAGTAATCCCTTATGAGGATCAACTCCTGCCCTTGCTGCAGTCGAAAGAGCTAGGTTAGCAACAAACTAATAGAGAATGAGACAGAAAGATGTCAAAGTCAAAGAGAACTACTTACGGCATACATCTGGGTGAACGACGCTGTGATGATGTCACCGAGGAGTCGCCCACTCCCCTCGTGCATGTCGCATGACTGGACCGAGAAGTCCATCATGCGCTCCGCCAGGCTCGCGTCCTTCATTAAGGACACGTTCGGGCCGAGCCGGAAAGGGACTCGGCGGTAGTCCCTCTCCCGTGTTCCCGCCAACTCGGCTCCTTCGGCGGTAGAAGACTCCCTCGGTTCCAACTGGGAGATTGGCACCGTATCGGACCGGACTTGGGGCACCGGCATGACTTCTTGCACCCTCGCATCCTCCTCGGCACTGGCGACCTCCGAGGAGGGGGGCGCCGACCTGGCAGCAGCGGCGGCTGACCTCGCGCGGACAACCACCTCGGGCTCGAACGCCGCTATGGGAGGCTCCGAAATGGGCTCGGCCGCCCTCTTCTGCCTGTGCTCCTGTACCGGCGGATTCGTCTCCGCCTGCACTGGCACGTCCGTCCTAGTCGGCACCGACCTTGCCCCGTTCTCAGCTCGAGCTCTTTTCGACGCTGGCTCGGCAGCCTCAATGGCCTGCTCCCGCTCCTCGGAGAAGGAGAGCAGCTCATCCATCGAGAACTTCATTGCTGCACCAAGACAAAAACAATGTCAGACCCAAAAAAAAAAAAAAGATAAGAAGAAAAAGAAGGGGATGGCCAAGTGGGACTCACTCGACTCCAATGCCGGGCCCACCCCAGCCTCGCGGAGATTTTGTTCGGACAGCAAAACCTCGAGCGAGGGGATTTCCGTCGATCTGGGCTGCTTATACAGTTCGGCATTCCATAAGCGAACATCACCGATAATTGGAGACAGTTCGACAATCCCAAGTTTTGAGACTTTTGCCAGTAGTATCATATCTTCCATTGGCTAACATCAGTTGGTCATCCTCAATCCAACGGAGAAGCCGAAATCACCAATCGAACGATCTTGCATGGACTGAAGACCCGACTGAATGATGCCAAAAGACTATGGGCGGAAGAACTTCACTCAGTTCTCTAGGCTTATCGGACGACCTCTCGAACTGCGATTGGAGAGACTCCATTTAAACTGACTTACGGGAGTGAGGCGATCATCCCTGTGGAAATTTTCTTGTGGTCTCTATGAATTGATCATTTCGCCGAGCCGACCAACTCGGAGCAAAGAAGAGCTGACCTAGACTTGCTTGAAGAAACCAGGTTCCAGGCGGGCTTGAAGATGGTGACTTATCATCAGAAGATGGTCAAGTATTACAACTCCCGAGTCAAGGCTCGAATCTTCCAGGTCGGAGATGTGGTTTTGCGGAGGAAAGAAGTTTCAAGACCGACCGAGCAAGGGAAGCTCTCCCCTAACTGGAAAGGCCCTTATTGAGTTGTTGAAGTAATCAATGGCTACAATAAGGAAAAATCGGGGGGAACGGCCCTAGGATGTCCATCCCCTACTATGTGAACAGCCAAGGAGAGGTGAGTGGGGTCAACTGACTCACCAACCTCCTTTGGATATTGGAGTACCTTTGACACGCGTCGCACTTTCTGATGAAGTTCGACGCGTTCTTCTGAATTGTAGGCCAATAGTATCCCTATCGGATAATCTTGTAAGCGAGGGATCGACCTCTCAGGTGGTCACCTTAGATGCCTTTGTGCACTTCTCTGAGTGCATAGTCTGCATCAGTCGGCCCCAAGCATTTCAGCAGTGGCTGTGAGAACAACCGCTTGTAGAGAACGCCGTCGAGGATGACGTACTTTGAAGCCATCTAACATACATGCTTGGCTTCAGTCATATCTTCCGGTAGAGTCCCTTTGACCAGGAATGTAAGGATTGGGTACATCCTGATTGGTATAGAAAGAAAAACTAATGCCAACTATTTTTGTTATGATGTGTATGGTGGACCATACTCAATAAACATTGTGGTTGGTGCCGACATCATGTAGCTTCTAGAAAATTTTATGGACCGAGTATTATTGTTAAGTTCTTCAACATTTCGTTATCTCTTCCGTGTGTCTCGTGGTTAACTGACATTAACTTAAGTCTGCGAGGAAGTCATCGATCCATTCTACTGTTGAAAAAAGTGAATAAGAATTTTTTATTCCTAAACTATCCTTTGGGACGGGATACTATCCTGTGGGAAGAGAAACTATCGTGTGGGATGGAAACTATCCTGTGGGATGGAAACTTTTAGTCCCACATGGAAACATTGGAAAAAGAGAAGGCTCTTTATAAGAAAACCTTTTTCCAAGCTCTTATTTTTAGGCTCACCATAGGTGGAGAGCTTGAGGGTGATGCTTCGCATCACGTGCACGTGCATGTGCGACGGATGACAAGGGTGCAATGGACGTTTTGTAGGCGTACTTTGCACTTCGCACATACGCATCATCTTGAGGAGCCTTTAAATTTTTTCTGATCAAACAGATCAGATGGTCAAGATTGATTGGCACCACATCAGGGTTGCAAGGAGGAGAGTCGACTCGAGTGGTTCGAGCCGACTCGGTTCTAAGGTGAGTCGGCTCGGATGACCGGGAGTCGACTCGGATCCACAGAATGGGAAGACACGATCTGGACGAGTCAACTCGACCAGGGTCGAGCTGGCTCGGATCCACAAAGCCGTATCATGCGATCTAGACGAGTCGACTCGAGGGAATCGAGCTGACTCGACCAGGGTGCTCTCTACAATAAAGAGCCAACTCGAGGAATTCGAGCCGACTCGAATGACGGGATTTCAGAATCATGAAATAATGGATCACGCATCCGGAGGTGTAATTACGCGTTCGTTCATTGATCAACGTTTCTTCTAAAATTAGGGATGCCATCGAATCATGAAATGACATATTGAGAAGCGCACTGATCGCGTGATCTAGAGATCACGGTACGAATCAGCATATCTTGGCATCCGATTGCGATTGAAGAAACATATCGATCGCTTAAAGGCATATCTCATTACGAAACGACATCGGAAACTCCCTCCGATGAAATAGAAGGTTGCTTCCAAGGGACACCTTAAGGCTATAAATAGGTCCCCATTCCTCATTCATTTCATTCCATTCAATCTAGTTTTTCCTTCCTTCTCTTAGGCATTTACATACTTTGAATAACAGAGTATAGCTATAGTGCATCGTAAGTCTCTTAGGCATTTGCATACTCTGAAAATAGAGTATAGCTATAGTGCATACAAAGAGAGAAAAGCATTCCTGGTTCGTATTTCTGGTGAATTATAGTGCTGCTTTCACCAGAAGAAGACCGTTGTATCATGGAAGACAATCATCATAAAACCATAAGCACCATTGCATAACGAAATTATCTTAAGGACATAGAGTGTAACTCTAGACTCGATCTTATCAATTAGGTAGCCATTGTTAATATACAAATACCACTAACAATCTTAAGATAATTTCCGTACTGAAGTGCTGCTCAAGTGATGGCAACAATGGCTGCACCAGTTCAGGCCGAGAAGCCGGAGAAGTTTGCTGGCACCGACTTCAAGAGATGGCAACAGTTCTATTTGATAACTCTGAATCTGATAAGAGTTCTTAACGAAGATCCACCAGTCCTAAAGGAAGGAGAGAACGACAAGTAGATTGTCGCTGCTGTCGATGCATGGAAGCATTCAGACTTCATATGCAAAAACTACATCCTTAATGGATTAGAGAATACTCTGTACAATGTGTACAGTAGTATAAGCACAGCAAAAGAGCTGTGGGCATCCTTGGATAAGAAGTACAAAATCGAGGATGCAGGTCATAAAAAATTTGTGGTCGGCAGGTTTCTTAATTACAAGATGGTAGATTACAAGACCGTCTTGGAGCAAGTTCAAGAACTGCAGATCATACTGCATGAGATATATGCAGAAAGGATATCTCTGAGTGAGTCATTCTAGATAGCCGCTATAATTGAGAAGCTACCTCCATCATGGAAAGACTTCAAGAACTACCTAAAGCAAAAGCGAAAGGAGATGGGACTTGAAGATCTGATTGTCCGCCTAAGGATCGAGGAAGATAACAAGAGACATGATAAGAAGACAGGAAAACATCTTGCTGAGCCTAAGGCCAACCTCATGGAAGGAAAGGTCAACAAGAAGAAACGTAAGTTTCCTGGAGAAGGCTACAAACAGAAGAAAGACAATCCTAAGAAGTTCAAAGGAAAGTGCTTCATTTGTGGTAAAATATGACACAAATCCAAAGATTGTCGTTTCAAGGGAAAAGAAAAGAAAGAAGTCAATACTACTGAAGATACCATATCCCTTAAAGTGTCAGGGATGATGTTGTCAGCACCTGTGTTTGAAGCAAACATGGTTGATAAACCAAATGAATGGTATGTTGACACTAGAGCTACTCGACATGTCTGCTCTGATAAGAGTATATTCTCATCATATACTCCTATCAGAGGTAGAAATCTGCTAATGGGTAACTCCGCTACATCGAAGATAGAAGGAATTGGCCGCATTATTCTAAAGATGACATCTGGCAAAGAGCTTCTACTGAACGATGTACTGCATGTTCCTGACATCCATAAGAACTTGGTATCAGGCTCCCTCCTAAGCACATATGGATTTAGGATAGTGTTTGTGTCTGATAAATTTGTACTTACTAAAGGAGGGATCTTTCTGGGTAGAGGTTACTTGAATAATGGATTATTCAAGATAAATGTAATGACTGTACATCGCAACCTTAAAAAGAATAAAGATTCTTCTTCTGTTTATATGGTTGACTCCTCTTATATATGGCATGATAGATTAGGTCATGTGAATTTTAATTCATTACGGAAGTTAATGAATTTAGAATTGTTACATAATCATGAAATCGATCCACATTATAAATGTGAGATATGTGTTGAAGCTAAACTAGCCAAAACACCATTTCATTCAGTAGAAAGAAATATTGAACCTCTAGATCTGATCCACAGTATCTATGTGACTTGAAGTCAGCACAATCTAGAGGAGGTAAAAAGTATTTTATAACATTTATTGATGATTCAACTAGATACTGTTATGTATATCTACTAAAGTCTAAAGATGAGGCTTTAGATATGTTTAAATATTATAAAAATGAGGTTGAAAATCAGCTTGGTAAAAAGATCAAGGCTATAAAGAGTTATAGAGGTGGTGAATACGATGCATCGTTTAATGACTTTTGTCAAGAACATGGCATTGTTCATCAAACTACAGCTTCTTATTCACCTTAATCTAATGGACTTGCTGAATGCAAAAATCGAACATTGAAAGAAATGATGAATGCCATGTTGATAAATTCTGGTACACCATAGAATTTATGGGGAGAAGCAGTTCTCTCGGCTAATCATATTCTTAACAAAATACCTCTTAAGAAGAAGGACATCACTCCATATAAGTTATGGAAAAGAAAAAAGCCTTCTTATAATTATCTAAAAGTGTAGGGGTGTCTAGCTAAAGTAGCTATTCCAGATCTCAAAAAGATCAAAATAGGACCTAAAACGGTTGATTGTATTTTCATTGGTTATGCACAAAACAGTAGTGCATATCGCTTTCTTGTTTATAAATCAAATAAATCTGATATACAAGAAAATACAATCATGGAATCAAAAAATGCATCATTTTTTGAAGAGATATTCCCTTATAAAGGGATATCTGGTACAAGTTCAAATAAAAGAACTCATGATAATTTGGCAAGTAGTAGTCATCAAGAAAAATATCCTGAAGATTAACCTAGACGTAGTAAGAGATATAAAGTTATAAAATCTTTTGTTTCTGACTACATTACGTACATAATAGAAAATGTACCTCAGACATTCAAAGAGGCAATGTCTATACTAGAAGCACCCTTTTCGAAAGAAGCTATTAATAGCGAAATTGAGTCCATCATGCATAATCATACCTGGGAATTGGTAGATTTACCATCAGGTATGAAGTCTTTGGGATGTAAATGGATTTTCAAAAAGAAGTTAAAGGCTGATGGATTAATTGATAAGTATAAAGCCAGATTAGTAGCTAAAGAGGCTTTAAACAAAAGGAAGGTCTAGACTTCTTTGATACTTATTCACCTGTAACAAAGATAACATCCATAAGAATGTTAATCGCTATTGCAGCCATTAACAATCTTGAAATACATCAAATGGATGTAAAAACAGCTTTCTTTAATGGTGAATTAGATGAAGAAATTTATATGGAACAACCTGAAGGGTTTGTCATTCTAGGCACCTAAACAATGACATATAAAATTTGACAATGTCATGTTGTCCAATGGATTCAAAATTAATGAATGTGACAAATATGTGTATGCCAAAACCATACCTATAGGATATGTGTTAGTCTGCTTATACATGAATGATTTGTTAATCATAGGAAGTGATACTGATATGATTAAATAAACAAAGAAAATGTTGATCAAACATTTTGATATGAAATATATGGGTATCGCAGACGTTATACTAGGGATTAAAATCACTAGAAGCCTGATGAAATAATATTATCTCAATTTCATTATATTGAAAAAATATTAGATAAATTCAAGAAATATGATACCAGTCCGCTTAGAACACCTGTAGATATTAATCTACATCTTACTAAGCATATTGGGGAATCCATATCATGATTAGAATATTCATGTATAATTGGCAATTTATTGTATGTCATGAATTGCACCCGTCCTGATATAGCATATGCTGTCAATAAATTAAGCAGATTTACTAGTAATCCAGGTCCAAATCATTGGATAGCACTAGTAAGGGTATTACGATATCAATGATATACCATAAATTTAAATTATATTATACAACATATCCAACTGTACTAGAAGGATATAGTGATGCTAATTGGATATCTTCTTCAGAAGATACTAAATCCACTAGTAGATATGTGTTCACCTTAGGAGGAGGTGCAGTATCATGGAAATCCTCAAAATAAACTTGTATAGCTCGGTCCACTATGGAATCAGAATTTATAGTTTTAGATAAAGCTGGAGAAGAAGCAGAATGGCTTCGAAATTTTTTGGAGGATATTCCATGTTGGACAAAACCTATGTCTGCAATATGTATCCATTATGATAATCAATCAGCTATTTGCAGAGCACATAATAAAATATATAATGGTAAGTCTATGCATATACGTCGCAAACATGATACCATTAGGCAATTACTTGAAAATGGAGTTATCTCTATTGACTACATTCAATCAAAGAAAAACCTTGCGGATCCATTGACAAAAGGTTTACCGAGAGATCAAGTAAATTGTTTATCGAAGGGAATGGGCTTAAAGCCTATAACAAAGTAATCTTCATAGTGGATACCCAACCTAGTTGATTGGAGATCCCATGATCTAGGTTCAAAAGGGACAACTAAATTATGAAGATGTCAACAAAGCATTAAGGATGTAAAATCCTACTCATTCCGATGATAATCAGTGCTACATGCTAAAGGTACTAGGATAAGCATAGCTTTTAATGATTCTTATGACATGAATATCATGTGGGGTATAGCAGGATACTCTTAATAAGAATCACCTATGTGAGTGTGAACTGGGCCAATTCTATGAGAATTTTAAAGGCTTTAATTCTCTAAAGCACTCATGAAACCAGGAATTGTTCATGGCCAAAATGAACACAACCATGAGAACTAAAAGGAATGCTCGGAAAGAAGTTGTGTGATTGTTATTATCTTAGTTTACATCAAACACTAAAAGTTCAAGACATCACGTTCACTTTTAGCAAGTAAACTTGATAATAAAACACTAAGGAAGGTTCAAAGCCACAAGTTACCTGTTACGGCCGTTACAGTGACGTGGCATGTCTCAGATTTCGCTAGGCGTGATTCGAGCCACGTGGAATTTTTTCGGCAGAACGGGGACGGTCCAGCAAGGTCAGATGTGGGCCCATCTCGGCCGAAGTCGAGGTCGGGCCGGGCCAACCTGCTCCTTCGCCAGGTGTCTGCCCAGGAGGGGTCCACCTCGGTCGAAGTCGAGCGCCCTTCTACTGCTCCTTCACCAGGTGTCCATCCAGGAGGGGTCCACCTCGATCGAAGTCAGGCGCCTTTCTGCCGCTTTGCCAGGTGTCCACCCAGGAGGGGTCCACCTCGGCCGAAGCCAGCGGCCCCTTCCTCCCTCGCCGGGTGGTGCCCTGAGACGGTGCCACCTCGGCCGAGGTCAAGCCGGGCCCTCTGCTGCTCCTTCGCCAGGTGTCCGCCCAGGAGGGGTCCACCTCGGCCGAAGTCAAGCGCCTCTCTGCCGCTCCGCCAGGTGTCCGCTCAGGAGGGGTCCACCTCGGTCGAAGCCGGCGGCCCCTTCCTCCCTTGTCGGGTGGCGCCCTGAGACGGTGCCACCTCGGTCGAGGTCGAGCCGGGCCCTCTGATGCTCCTTCGCCAGGTGTCCGCCCAGGAGGGGTCCACCTTGGCCGAAGACGAGCGCCTCTCTGCCGATCCGCCAGGTGTCCGCCCAGGAGGTGTCCACCTCGACCGAAGCCGGCGGCCCATTCCTCCCTCGCCGGGTGGCGCCCTGAGACGGTGCCACCTCGGCCGAGGTCGAGCCGGGCCCTCTGCTGCTCCTTCGCCAGGTGTCCGCCCAGGAGGGGTCCACCTCGATCGAAGTCGGCTACCCCGCGTGGTGAGGTCGTCGAGGAGCAAAAGCACGAGTTCCGAGACCGCCCCTCGAGCAACGCGCGCCGCGCCCCGAGAGGAGTGCCGGTACGGTCGACAGCAACGTGCGAAACCTCGTTTACATTGGCCCGACAGGTTCCACAGCCTAGAAGCGAAGTCCTGGCAGGACAGGACCCGGTAACGGGCGTTGTCAGCACCAGGGAAAGAGAGCACTCGCGCTCGGCCCCAAGGTCTGACCAGCATCCTCCCTCTACCCTTTCCTCGCTAGGCTCGGCAATCAAGACAAGGAGGCCGCCGGGTTCTTAGACCCAAAGGGGAAAGGGAAAAGAGAGGGAGAGAAGGAGGTGAAAGCGAGAGGGAGCCTCCCAGGGGCGGGAGGCCGGAGGCAGCGTGATGGATAAAAGGATGGGAAGAGCGGACGACTAGGTAAGGAAAAAAAAGGGTTGGGAAAAGGAAAAATACCAAGAGCAGGATCCAAGATCCCAAGAGGGATCCCTTGGTGCAAGCTCGGTGGAGGAACCTGGCCCAAATTCCATTCTTCCTGAGACCTTCTTTGCAAATATAATCTCTAAGCCTGGGACTCCTTGAGGGGCCCACCTTGGAGACTCTGTTCCATCTCGCTATTTTCTAACTTGACTGTTGGAGCCCCCTCGCCGGGATCCCCGGCCAGGGTTTCTGACCTTGTCTTGCAGGATCGGGAGTCCGGAGACCTCGAGGCGAGACGGCCTGATCAAGTCACCAGCTCTGAAGCTACAGGCGCAGTGGCGGGATCAGCAACACTACCTATCCTGATACAATTTCATTCCACTTCTCTCTTTACGTGTCTGCATATTCATTTGCATTTAAAAATCCATGTTTGTGGGGGATCGTCTTTACTGATCTTTGATCTTTGTCCAAAATTTCATTAAAGTGGGAGATTGTTGGAAAAAGTGAATAGAGATTTTTTATTCCTAAACTACCCTTTGGGATGGGAAACTATGCTGTGGGATGAAAACTTTTAGTCCCACATGGAAAGATTGGAAAAAGAGAAGGCTCTTTATAAGAAAACCTTTTTCCAAGATCTTACTTCTAGGCTCACCATAGGTGGAGAGCTTGAGGATGATACAAAGCATCACCTGCACGCGCGTGTGCGACGGGCGACAAGGGTGCAATGGGCGCTTTGTAGGCATACTTAGCACTTCGCACGCATCTTTGTGAGGAGCTTGAGGAGCCTTTAAATTTTTCATGATCAAACAGACGGTCGAGATTGATTGGCACCACTTCAGGGTTGGGATGAGAGTCGACTCAAGTGGTTCGAGCCGACTCGGTTCTGAGACGAGTCGACTCGGATCCACAAAACGGGAATACACGGTCTGGATGAGTCGACTCAACTAGGGTCGAGCTGGCTCGGATCCACAGAGCCGTATCATGCGATCTGGACGAGTCGGCTCGAGGGAATCGAGCCTATTCGACCAGGGCGCTTTCTGCAACAAAGAGTCGACTCGAGAAATTCGAGCCGACTCGAATGACAGGATTTCAGAATCGTGAAACAACGGATCACGCGGGAGACGTAATCACGCGTCCGTTCACTGTTCAATATTTCTTCTAAGATCAGGGATGCCATCGAATCGTGAAACGACATATTAAGAAGCGCGCCGATCACGTGATCTAGAGATCACGGTACGAATCAACATATCATGGCATCCGATCGTGATTGAAAAAACGTATCGATCGCGTAAATCACTACGAAACGATATCGGAAACTCCCTGCAATGAAATCAGAAGGTTGCTTCCAAGGGGCACCTTAAGGCTATAAATAGGTCCCCATTCCTCATTCATTTCATTCCATTCAATCCAGTTTTTCCTTCATTCTCTTAGGCATTTGCATACTCTGAATAATAGAGTATAGCTATAGTGCATCGTAAGTCTCTTAGACATTTGCATACTTTGAAAACAGAGTATAGCTATAGAATTCACCCAAACACTTTAACCATGTAAACAAGGATAAATTGACTCAATATATATCCAGTTTCATTCCATGTGAATAATAACCTTGCCCTCTTGGAGGGGTGCAACAGGTTGGATAAAACGCCGTCCATAATATTCCAACAGTATCCTTGAATTAATCACACCAGACGACGACTTCATATCACTCAATCCTTTCCTTTCTTTCTTCTTCTTTATATATATATATATATATTACCAACACGTGCATGCGTTTCCCGTTAATCCTGCTGCCAGTCTCAAAGGCGAGAAGGGGCTAACACTTGCTCTTGTGCCTCCGGTTGGCCATGACCGTTATTACCGTTTACATAAACCACCTGGGGCGCCTCCGCCCCTCCTTGCGGCGTTACCTTGAGGCCACGAGCCATCTCCCTTAGCAGAAACTTTTGAATTTTTCCTGTTGAAGTCTTTGGCAACTCCTTCATGAACACTACCTTCTTCGGCACCATAAACCGGGACATGCTATTCCTACAGTAGGATATGATATCCTCTTCTCTGATAGTCCCTTGTTCGCACTCTCTCTTCGGTGTTAGGAAGGCGCATGGTGTCTCACCCCAGTGCGGGTGCGGCATGGCCACCACCGCCGCCTCGAGTACCATCGGATGCCGGTAGAGGATCGTCTCTACCTCGACGCTGCTGATGTTCTCGCCGCCCGATATGATGACATCTTTCGAACGGTCCTTGATCTCCACGTACCCGTCCGGGTGGATAACCCCGACGTCGCCGGTGAGGAACCAGCCATCTCTGAATGCGGCGTCGGTGGCGTCGCGGTTCTTGTAGTAGCCCTTCATGAGGCTGCTCCCCCGGAGAACAATCTCGCCCAGCGAGTTCCCGTCCCGGGGAACGCTTCGCATGGTTTCGACGTCTTTGACGTCGACGTCGGCGACGGTCAAAACGCTGATGCCCTGCCGAGATTTGAGCCGGGCGCGTTCCTGGACCGGGCGGTGGTTCCATTCTTCGCGCCACTCGCAGACCAGAGCCGGTCCGGTCGCCTCGGTAAGGCCGTAGCTATGGGTGACGCGGAAGCCGAGTCGTTCGATCTTCTCGAGGAGGGGCGCGGGGGGCGGGGCGCCGCCGGTGAGGATGGAGACCGGGGCGGCGAGCGGTCGGCGCTCGGCGGGGCTGTCCTGGAGGAGGATGTTGAAGACTATCGGGGCGCAGCACATGTGGGTGACGCGATGGTCGGCGATGGCGCGGTACATGTCGCGGGCCGTCGTCGCCCGGATGCACACGTTGGTGCCGCCGCGGGCGGCCATGCCCCAGGTGAAGGTCCATCCGTTGCAGTGGAACATTGGGAGCGACCAGAGGTGCACAGGCTCGCTTCCCACCTCCCACAGGAGGAGGAGGCTGAGAGTACTCAAGAAAGCCCCCCGGTGGCTGTAGACCACGCCCTTCGGGGCCGACGTCGTGCCAGAGGTGTAATTGAGAGCGATAGGATCCCACTCATCATTAAGGGGGCAAGGAGGGCATGAGGGATCGCCGCTTGCGATGAGCTGCTCATACTCGAGCTCGCCGAGCCGGATGCCGGTCGGGGCAGCGATGTCGTCGATGACGACAACCAAAGGCAAGGTTGTGTTGCTGTCCTCATCGATTAGGTGCTTCAGGGCATCGCGGGCCAGCCGGACATACTGGCAGTCCACGAAGAACACCTTCGCCTCCGAGTGCTTCAGAATGGTCGCCACGTTGGCCGCGTCGAGCCTGGTGTTTATAGTGTTAAGCACAGCGCCGGCCATGGGCACAGAAAACTGCATCTCATACATAGCTGGAACATTGGGGCAAGCACGGACACCTATAAACAGACATCCATAAGTCGTCAGAAAATACATGTCAAAGCATACAAAATATATAGTAGAAGATGAATACTTGGTATAATAAAACTCCATGACAATAAAATTTTAGTAATACTTTGTAAAATCTGTTACCATGCATGTCTACTCACCACATCATTCTTGGAAACATTCAAAGATCGAAGGGAAGAGGCCATGCTTCGACAGCGGTCATATGTCTGTTTCCAAGTGAATCGGATGCGCTCATACACGATAGAAGTACGATCGGAGTACGCCACGGCAGCCCTTTGCAAAAAGATAATGGGGGTGAGAGGAACATAGTTAGCTGGGCATTTGAGTAGTTGATCCATTTGTGACTGCTAAGAGTGTCGTCTGTGGTTGAGGCTTATCTTTGGAAGAGGAGACGATTAGGGAAGACAGAGCCAGCAAGGAAGAGGAAAGAAACAAAGGTGGGTGAGGCTGGAAGCGAGGCGATGAAGGGTTTATATAGTGAAAGAGATCTAGAAGAAGAAAGTGGCATGGTGGGCCCATCTGATTTGGCAGGGAAGGACGGGGGAAATTTGTGTGGAAGCTAGGGCGAAGGACCGGGGGACAGCGTTTGAACATGGACCGCGACCCTTACGGTCCCCACGGTTTCAGCGTTTCGCACGAAATGCGGGGTCCTTCGTTTTCCGGTGCAAAACGTGCGGGGATTCCACGTGAAATTATATTGTGAAAGGATTGCATTGCAATCTTTTCCTATCCCTCGCTGGGGAGTTTCTAATTAAAGTATAGTTTACTACTCTTAATAAACACTTGACCGGAGAGTTGGGTGAGAACCGCGAATAGCTCGGCCACATTTTTTGGGCAGGAGAAAGAAAGCGTCTCGGACTTATTTTTTTCAATTTTGTTTTGTAATATTAAGCTGAGTCTCGTTGCAATAGATCTGTATCAAACAAAATATTTAAATCAAAAAACGAAAATGAATGAAAAGATTCAAGAAAATAGGTAGAAAAAAAAATATATGCACAAATTTACATGATTCTACCGCAAGCCTATAGTTAGGGTAAGGATAGCCTATACTCACACACTATATATATATATTAAAGGTATAAGATCTTTCTTTATTCATGTATTTCTGCTTGGGTTTTATCCCTTTAAATATACATTAAATATTGAATACAAGATAATTGGGAGCAGCTAAATATGGAAAGTTGAATATGGAAAGTTGTCCCAGCCAGTATATTCCAAGTAAAGATATCTAAATATAGAAGAAGATCCCTTAGGAAGGAAATTTGTTTAACACCCCCCTCAAACTGAAGATGCTACTGGCAGATGAAGTTTGGAGAGAAGGTATTGGAAGCGCTCCTTAGAATGAAAATTTGGCAAGTAAATCAGCAATTTGATTGGTGGAGGAAATGTGACGGAGATCAATAGTCTAATGATGGCGAGTAAAGTGACAGTCAATTTCTATATGTTTCGTGCGCTCATGAAGGACGGTATTGCGGATGATTTGGATGGCACTATTGATGTCACAATAAACGACCGTGGGAGAGGATAGGGGTATGCCCATATTATTAAGGAGCCAACGAAGCCAGACAATCTCAGCAGTAGTATGAGCAAGGGCACGGTATTTAGCTTCTGCACTAGAACGAGAGATAATGGATTGCTTTTTGCTTTTCCAAGCAATCAGTGAATTTTCCAAGAATATGCAATAACCAGTGGTAGAGCGGTGATCAGTGACATCTCCAGCCCAATCAGAATCTGAATAGGCATGAAGAGTAAAGTCAGAGGACGAAAAGAGAAGCCCATGATAGAGAGTGCCCTTAATATAGTGCAGAATCCGAAGTACTGAAGCATAGTGAACAGTGCGAGGCTCAGACATGAACTGACAGACAACGTAAATAGCATGTGAAATATCTGGCCGAGTAATAGTGAGGTAGTTGAGAATACCGACAAGTTGACGATACCGAGAGGGATCAGAGAGAATCGTACCATCAGTAGGTCAAAGTTTAACATTAAGTTCAAGAGGGGTATCAGCAGTCTTATTATCTGTTAAGCCAGCACGAGTAAAAACTACCAGCCAAGGTGGCTGGGTGGTTGGCAGTAGTTGCTGGGAGAGTGCTGCAGTTCCAGTCAGCAGCAAAAAGGTCTGTGTTAGCCCGCAGTAAGGCAGAGAGGGAAGCCATTGCTGTTCCAGCAAGTGAAGTTTCGGGGCAAACCTGAGAACTTTGTTGGGGGTTCTGCTAGGGGGCAGAATAGAGAGCTTGTAACCCAGTTTTGAGTGAATTCTGGTTGGGGATCTTCCCCGTAAACTTGTGTGTACAAGGGGTCTTGAGGGTTTGGGGCTATTCTAGACGAGCCGCAGGCTTGAAGGGCTGCTGTGCACTGCAGCAAGCTCCAGCAAAGGTGCAAGCACCCGGTAGGAGGCTGACTAAGGAAGGGATCCTTAGTGCCACACGTCGAAATTTATTGGGTGAGAACCGTGAATAGCTCGGCCACATTTATTGGGCAGGAGAAAGAAAGCATCTCGGACTTATTTTTTTCAATTTTGTTTTGTAATATTAAGCTGAGTCTCGTTGCAATAGATCTATATCAAACAAAATATTTAAATCAAAAAACGAAAATGAATGAAGAGATTCAAGAAAATAGGTAGAAAGAAAAATAAGATATGCACAAATTTACATGGTTCTACCGCAAGCCTATAGTTAGGGTAAGGATAGCCTATACTCACACACACGCTATATATATATATATATATTGTTGACGCAGATCTTCACGAGCCGAATGGAATGCTTGGACCGCCGGTTCACCATCTTGGGACCCTGCAAAATAAATTTCAAATCAGAATTTCTCTAGTGGGAGACACTCTGATGCCTAAGTTAGTAAAGTTCGGACAACAGAATGGAGAATTCAAAGAGAGAATAAATAAAAAAGGAATGAATCAAATTGACTTAGCTTAGCCCAGTCTTAGACTTGCTTACCTCGAAGATCCCTTCTTACCTCTTTTTATAGGCATTTATCCAACTGAAAATGGTTTTCCTGTAACTAATTGCTGTTAGGGAGGTTAATTAAGATAACCTTCCCTTTGTTAATTATAGTTACTGTTGGTAGTTATTCATCTTGATCTTTATTGATGCAATGATTATCAATTGTATAGGTTGTTGGTTATAACAACTAGGTTTATTCTTGATGGTCCTGAAGTTGAAGGGCTTTAAGCCGAAGTGGATTGGCTGACTATAAGTCCGTCAATTATTCTGGAGCAAGTTGATGGCCGATCGCAGGTCGTACATTGTCATCGACTAAAATAAGGTATTGATCTATCCTTAGTTGGGCCGGTCTTCTAGCTGCGGGGTTGACCAGTCTAGTTGGGCCAATTAATTCTTCGATCCGGTTTATCATAATACTTGTCCCCCACTCCTAATTTCAATGCAAATTATTGCTTTGAAAGATAGAAGAATTAATTCTTTGTCTTCTTCCGGGAAAGAAGAAGATTGCCAATGATGGCAAATCTTGGGCCTGGTTGGCTATATTAATTGTCTTCCTTTTTGATCATCGTGCTATGGACAAATGTCAAGTTCTTATTAGTACCGAAAAAGTTGGCACGGATTCAAGGGTCACATCGATTCTTTTCAATTCGATGTTCAGGACAACTCTTCGCCTCTAGCTCAGATTATGAAACATGACATCATCTCGGCCATCCAGGGCTGTACGAAGATTCCATCTTGGCCGTCAATCAGATTTTTGCAGATCAAGGCTGACAGGCTAGTTTTTCTCCTGTCAAGTTGGCTTCTGCCTCTTAATAGTCTATACCCACGATTGGCACAGGTGCACGTGGCATGATTGAAGGTGCTTCACATCTTTCGAGGAAGATATCAAGATCGTTATTGTTGATTATATAAAGGGTTTTCGCCTTTCAGAATGGATCTTCCTACTCTCAACTTTTTTGGGGACATTTTTGTTCCTGCTCCAACACTGAGTCTTTGTTCTTCCAAGTCTTCTCATCCTCTTCAGGTTAGATATCTCATCCTTCTTCATCCATGGTTAGGTCTTTAAGAGTTCCTGCCACTGGCGGGCTTCTGGCTGGTAGGGGAGAGGGTGACCCCTCCGACACCATAGGTCCTTCTTGGGCAAGGGGTCTTGAACTAAAGCCTGATTCCATCAAGAGCATTCTTTTTTTTTCTAGGTTAGCTTCTTTGCAGGAGCATTATAAAATCCTCAAAATTCTTCCTTTGATAGTTCCTCATTTCGAGGAAAGGGTAAACCATCCTCCGTCTGGCACCATATCGGTGTACGAAGATCACATGAAGGCTAGTCTTTGGTTTCCTTTGCATCACTTTTTTGTCAAAATCTTTAACTTGTATCACATAGTCCCGGCAAAGCTATTTCCGAATAACATTCGGGTCATCTATGCCTTCTTGGTCCTTTGTCATAGGTTGAGTATAGAACTGAGGACCTCTCTGTTCACCTCTTTCTTCGTACTGAAGAAAGACTTTCACGGCCAAGGGTGGTGGGTCATCGACCCCCGCCCTGGTCGAAAGTTTATCACAGGGCTGCCATCTGCTATCCACGGATGGAAGCCATATTTTTTCTTTTTATTTTTTGCCTATCATTGGGGTTTTAACACTGAGTGGAGAGAAGCTCGCCTGACTACCAATGCCGGAATGAAAATTCTGAAGGCTGACCGAGAGGACTTCAATAAGCTCTCGGGGTCTGAGATTCCTCCAATAAAGGAGTTGCTAAGCGAGCATATCTTGTATCTCACTCAGATCAATATATCTTCATCTTTAGGTACACTCCGTAATTCATAGTTTCTATTTTGTCCTATCAATGTGTTATTTATCAGCTGACCACTTTTGCCTTCTAGTTTTTACAGGCGACAAGATTAAGCTAGACTTTGGCAAACTCCATCAGGCCACCCATAAAAGGCCTGCACTAGCACCTCCAGTGGAGTCGGAGGGCACAAAGAAAGCTCCGACCGATGAAGCCACCGTCGCCCTAGCCACAGGGAGCATTCCTATGGTATCAAAGACGATGTCTGATGATGATGACGTCCCTCTAACTAAACTCCACTCCAAAGTTGCTACACCAGCTCAAGCTTTGGGATAGCCGACACCAACTTCGATCGTTGATGTATCATCACCTCGGCCTCCTTGTCAAGATAAAGGAGAAGCTTCCCAAGTAGAGGAAGGTCCAGAGAGAAACCGCCCCCCCGAAGGGGAGTATGAGGTAGACTTTACATTCTCTCTAATGGAAGGGGGCTGGAAAATCCTGATTTGGCCAAGAAGTTGATTAAGGCCACACTCCTCCCAAAAGACTGGGAGGTCACCAAGAGTCGTCGGTTGGTAAGGGATCTTCTTTCTCTTATTTCTTCTTTCTTGGAATTGTGAGGAATATAACTAACTTTTCTGTCACCTGCTGTAGCTTATCCATGAAGTGACCCTAATAGAAGAAGGTATGTTAGGGTTCACGAAGCTCAGTAGGAACCTTCATGATGAGCTAGAGATGGCAAAAGCTGAGAAGGAAATGGTTGAAGAATTAAGATCGACCGTGGAAGAGAAATTAAATAACCACTGTTCAGTCTCTGGAGGCCAACTTGAAGAAGGTCCAAGCCAAGGTAGTAGAACAGGAGGCAAAGCTGAGAAAAAAGAAAAAGAAGATCCACTCTTTGGAACAAATAGCCAAGGATAATCGAAAGAAAGCCGAAGAGGCTTTGAAGAAGGCCGACCAGGCTATCAAAGAGATGGAGTCAGCAAAGGAGCAAGCCATTCGAGCCATCGAGGATTATAAGAAGTCTTCAGGCTTTAAAGATGAAATGACTGAAGCCGGAGTGGTTAGCTACAGGCTGGGCTTCTCCGACTATCTTGAGGAGGTCCTCAAGATCCATCTAGGGCTTGACATCTTGGAGATACAGCTATATGATGTTGAAGAGCCCGTGGTGCAAGCCCAAGCCGAAGAGGTCGTAGGGCAGCCCGCGAGACCAATATTGTGGCCGACTCCGAAACTACTCCAGCTATAGATGACTGATCTTTGTATTTTTTCTTTTCTTTTTTTGTAAAGAAACAGCAATGTAAAGGACTTTTTGAGAGTAAATGAAATAGTTTTCCTTTCCTCGAACTGTCTTCTATGATGGATTTCTCAAAAATTTTTCTAAGTGTAGAGTCATCATATATTCTTCAACTTCCACTCAAAAGAGTGTCTTTTTAAGTGTAGAGTCATCGCTATGATAGCTTGGCGACATAGAGGCACCTTTCTCCGTACAGGGATGGTTCAATTGTTCATTGATCATGATCGATTTTGTTGATATGGTAGGCCGATGAGCCCAATTATGCATTTATTGATTTTGTTGATATAGTAGGCTAATTAGGCCCACTTGCATATTTGTCGGACATATTGATAGAGTAGGCTGGTTAGGCCCTCTCTTGTGCTTGTTAGTAATATTGATAAGGTAGGCTGGTCAAGCCCGCCTTTGCACTTGTCGGAAATTTAGATAAGGTAAGCTGGTCAGACCCACCTTTGTGCTTGTCGGACATACTGATAGAGTAGGCTGGTTAGGCCCTCTCTTGTGCTTATTAGTAATGTTGATAAGGTGGCTGGTCAGGCCCGTATTTGTACTTGTTGGATATACCGATAAGGTAGGCTGGTCAGGCCCACCTTTGTGCTTATCGGACATATCGATCGGGTAGGCTGGCTAGGCCTACCCAGTTTGGGCTCTTTGATGAGAATACCAGAAGAAGAATGTTATTGATAATAATTGCAAAGATTCTTTACATTCGAAGGTCGAGACATTCGGGAACCATCCAAAGCTTCGAGTTGATAGGTTTCGAGGTGTATGATCTCAATGATTTGATAGGGTCCTTCCCAATTAGAAAAAAGTTTCTCTTGTTCTATTAACCTAGATACTTCGGATCTTCGCAGTATTAAGTCTTCGGGTTGAAAGGTTCGTGCCTTAAACCAGGAGTTGTAGTATTTGGCAACTTTTTGTTGGTACACAGCCATCTTCATTTGAGCTTGAAGTCTGGTACCTTGAAATAAATCTAGGTCAATTCTACAGTATTTGAATTCTTAGATTCTGTGAAGTGATCAATCCTTAAGGATTGTAATGTGACTTTCATTGGAAGGACTGTCTCACTACTATGTGCCAGATTAAATGGAGATTCTCCCGTAGCTGTTCTAGGGATTGTCCGATATGTCCAAAGGACCGAGTTCAGCTCTTCGGCCTATAGTCCCTTGACATCATTCGTCTGGTCTTCAGACCATAAAGAATCATCTGATTAGTTACTTTGGCTTCTTTGTTGGATTGAGGATATTCGACGGAGGTCAACTTATGGAGGATATGATATTAAGTACAGAAATTCCTAAACTTCTGGTTATCGAATTGCCTTCCATTGTTGGTAATGATGGTGTGAGAAATTTCGAATCGAAAAATTATGAAATTCCTTATAAAGTTTTTGACCTTTCATTCAGTTATGTGTGCCAAGGGTTTGGCTTCGACCCACTTGATGAAATAGTCAATGACCATAATAAGAAACTTCGTTGACCAGAAGCTGGAGGAAATGGGCCAAGAATGTCTTTTTTCGACTAAGCTAATAGCCATGGAGATGTCAATTAAGCCAGCTAACTTGCAGGGCATCTTTGGATATTGGAGTATCTCTGGCATTGGTCACATCTTCGTACACAGTCAACCGCATCATTCCGGATGGTCAGCCAATAATAATCTTGGCATATAATTTTGTAGGCTAAAGATCTGCCCCCCAGATGATCTCCATATATACCTTCATGCACTTTTTTTAAGGTATAGTTAGTATCGATGGCCCTAAGCATTTCAGTAGGGGCTGCATGAAATACCTCTTATAGAGTATGCTATCCAAAATGACATACATAAAGGCCATCCAGCATATTTGCTTGGCTTTGGCCTTGTCTCCTGGCAATATTCCTTCATTCAGGTACTTGAAAATAGGGTCCATCCAGCAAGGTTTGTGCTCAATCTGATGCACTTCTGAGACTTTCTCAGATATGATGGGGTCTTCCAAATATTCTATAAATGTTTGACCAAAAGAGTCGGAAGCAGTAGTAGCCAATCAAGAAAGGGCATTGGCCTCAGAGTTTTTGTCCACAGGATATGAGATATTTCAAAGAATTTCAGTCAG
Organism: Areca catechu; assembly: GCA_021397845.1. Lineage (NCBI taxonomy): Eukaryota > Viridiplantae > Streptophyta > Magnoliopsida > Arecales > Arecaceae > Areca > Areca catechu. The sequence continues at coordinate 179,615,342 of CM038052.1, forward strand.
ATTATTAGATCTCATACCTTTTTCAAGTACTTGATCATGATTGAGTCTCGAGCTTTAAACTCACCTTTCACCTGATTCACCACCAGCTGAGAGTTTGAGAAGATCTTGATCTTTCGAATCCCTAGCTCTTTGGTAATTCTGAGTCCTACCAAGAGGGCTTTGTATTCTGCTTGGTTATTCGAAACTTGGACAGAGAAACAAAGAGCGTACTCCATAGTTTGTCTTTCGGGGTCAGCAAGTATAAGTTCGATTCCACAACTAGTAGAACTAGATGCTTCATCCACATGGAGTACCCAAGTGGCTTCCGAATCTTCTTCGACTATCTCTCCTTCGCCGATCATCTGACGACCGTCTTTAGGGTTCCAGGTGCACTCAATAAGGAAATTGGCCAATGCTTGGGCTTTCATGGATGATTTGGGTTAAAATGTAATATCGAACTTTCCCAGTTTGATGGCCCATGTAGCTATCCTTCTTGAAGTGTCGGGACATCGAAGGATGGCCTTTAATGGTTGATCCGTCAAGACCACGATGAAATGGGACTGAAAGTAAGGTCGTAGGCATTTTGCTACATTAACCAATGAGTATATGAGCTTCTATACTTTTGGATACCTTACTTCGACCTCATGTAGCACTTTGCTAGTATAGTAGATCGGCTTCTGTATGTTGTCAGCTTCTTTTCTAACAAGTACAGAGTTGACGGCCTCATCCAAAGTCGAGAGATATAGGTAGAGAATTCCATCTTCTTAAGATTTTGAAAGCAGAGGAGGACTATTTAAATATTCCCTTAATTCTTCAAAGGCAAGCCGGTAGTCGTCTAACCATTCGTAGCCCCTTGTCTGGCATTGGGCTTTGAAGAAAGGAAGACATCTTTCGATCGATCAAAAAATGAATCGGCTTAACAAGGCAATCCTCCCGGTTAGCTGTTGTACCTTTTTTTATTAGAGGGATGCCTCATATCTTGGATTGCCCAAATTTTTTCTGGATTGGCCTCTATTCCCCGTTTGATGAGAAATCCCAGGAACTTTCCTGATGTCACTCCAAAGGTGCACTTGGTTGGGTTTAACTTCATATGATGATGTCGCATGACATCAAAGTATTCTTCAAGATCTTTGATGTGGTCAGTCTTTTGATGTGGTACAGGGCACATTATGGATAATGGACTTTCTTTATGAACCCAGCATGGATAAGCTTGTTCACCTCTTCATCAATCACTTTTGTCTCTCTAGAGCAAAGTTTTTTTTCTTTTGCCGAACTGGCCTATGATCGGGGTCGACCTTTAGTCGATGAATTATGACTTCAGTCAGGATTTTGGGCATATCAATAGCCGATCAAGCAAAGACATCGGCGTTGCTTCGTAAGAAGTTGGTCAGCTTCGTCTTTATTTCTTCGTCGAGCAGACTCCCGATCTATATAACTTTTGTCGGATCATCTTCTCTCAGTGGTATAGAGATGGTTTTTTCAATTGGCTCCCCGCAATCTTCCATATGATCTCTTGGGTCTAATTGTTCTAGAGTCATGTGGTCGACCGACGATCTATCTTATATCATCAGGCATTATCGGGTGACCCTTTGGTCTCCCCTCATTTCTAGTTGGGAATCATACTAAAAGGTGATATGTTGATACTATGGCATGAAACTTATTCAAAGCGGATTGTCTCAATATGGCATTATACGTCGATGGTATTTGAATGGCCATAAAGTTAATGGAAAATATTTTTTGAAATGGTTCCGTACCAATGGTCATTGGTAGTATTATTTTCCCTTCTATCTTGACTTGATTACCCCCAAATCTAGTTAAGAGTATTGGAGATCTTTGTAACTTATTTTTGGATAAATTCATCCTGACGAAAGCATCATAGAGTAAGACCTCAGTAGAACTCCATTATCTACCAAAATCCTTCTTACATCATAGTTAGCTATAACAGCCAATATAACTATAGGATCATCATGAGGAGTTTGGATTCCTTGTAGATTATCATCGGAGGAGCATATGGCATTGTTGCTTCTGTATCTTTTGGGAGTGTCTTCTTCGGCTCCGCTCCTTTAGTTGGATCAGTGATGCAACATGCCTACTCTCCCATCCATAGGCCTTTGATTGGGCAGTTCTGTCTCAGCAACTCTCTTGGGGGCAGCGACTTCAGCTCGAGGTTCTTAGATGTTGATATACATCCCCAGGTTTCCTCGCTTAATTAGATCTTCAATTGCATCCTTGAGTTGGATTCATTCTTCAGTATTATGGCTATGATCATAGTGAAACCGATAATATTTATTTTTATTTCTTGATGCAGGAAGTACCTTCATTGGTCGAGACCTTTGAAGATAGTTTTCCTTCTCTATCTCCATCATGATCTTCTCCCTTGAGAGAAAGAAAAGAGTATATGCATCAAATTTGCCAACTAGACTCTTAAGCTTGGGGCTGCGTCATCAAGTTAGCATATCGCCATTGTTAGGGGGTCTAGGTTCCAGAACTTTACCATTCTTTTTCTTGGAAACCGACCTCCCTTCAGCTTGGCATCGATTGGCTGCTTGTTCTTCAGCCATTGCATACTTTTGTACCCTTGCTAGCAGTTCGGCGTAGCTAGTAGGAAACTTCTTGTCTAAAAAGAAAGTGAATCTGGATGATTGGAGGCTTTTCTTCATAGTGGACATGGTCACATATTCATTAAGATCAAGGATCTCAAGAGTGGTAGAATTGAACTTTGCCACATAGTCCCATAAACTTTCTCCTTCATTTTGTTGTAGAAGGAAGAGGCTGTCCGAGTTACGAGGCATCCTTCGACAAGTCCTAAAATGTGACACAAATAATTTTTCTAATTTATTAAAAGAATGAATTGTACCTAGTTGAATGCTTGAGTACCACATTCGTAGATTTTTTCAAAGTGGTAGGGAAAGCGAGATAGTATAGGGCGTTAGAAGCCCCTTGTATCATTATGTGTGCCTTAAAGCTTCCCAGGTGATCAAGAGGATCGATGGTATCATCGTATGGCTCCATTTATGGTACCTTGAAGTGATGTGGAATCATTTCCTTCATTATTCTTTGGGAGAAAAAAGGTCGTGAATCATATGCCATAGTTTTATCATTCCTCCTTTGATCAACAAGTCCTACAATCTAAATCTCCAGCTTCTTGAACTTCCTTTTGTAGTCATCACGTACTCCCCCTCCTCGTCGGGTGTTTCCTGGAGTAGAGTCTTCAGAAGACAGTAATAAAGATCTTCTTGTCCTCTTCCTTTCGAGTCGGCTTTCAACTTGCCTTTGGTGCCAAGAGCTTCGTAGTTCAAGGGATCGCTGATCCTGTGATGACCATCAAGTGCATTCTGGTTGCTGGCCTTCCTTTCTTAAGGACCAACAACTGAATCTCAAGGCCGTCAGTTGGTGTCGTCCGATGAGGATAGTTTCTTGAAGATTCTGCATCACGGTTGTCAGTGTCTCTATTCGATTCAGAAGGGCCTCAATCTATTATTGTCCCATACTTAATATGGAAAGTACTGTTGGGAATTGCATCCCAAAGCCAATCGTCTAGGCTATAGACGATTGTGCTAATTTTGTAATTGTATATGAATTTCTTGATAAATAAAAGTTATCTTTTTTTGGTTGTTCATCACATGTGCATTTTCTTGGAAAGAACTCTTGTGTGATGGAGTCCTTAGAACTACATTATATTTGATATAAAGAGGATATATCAAGTAGTTCTTAAAATGGTTCACAATCAAAAGATACATTATTATAGGACGATAATGTCTCAAGTATAGGTTGTTGTATCTCACATTGGTTGGTTATCCTCTTAACCAAGGAGTATTGTGACACTGATATGACATCTAACTAAACGTGACCATCTGTGGAGCCCCTTTTTGCCAAAGGGTTGCTCGTGATGGGATATGGGTATATGTGTTCCTCAGACCTAAGGGCACTATGGTAGCTTGCAAACAACTCACTATACTTTGGTACCAGACTACCTGGATTTCTAATCTAGTGATGAAAGATTTCTGGGTACAGTCAAGTACTTGTGGAACGGTGGTCGATCAAGATGGAATTGACCTCTCTGAATAGTTTGGAGTGAATGACTCACTGTGTCTCAATTTAGCAAAATCTTGGCCAAGGTAGTTATTGTGAAAAGTCACAGAACTTGTAAGGTTGAGACACGATCTAGATGAACCAAATTAGGATTGGCAGTTAAACCCTAGGTCATTCTAAGTATTATGAGGTCAAAGGGATGAATTATGCAGTAACCATATGCCAGAGGTTCTAGAATATTTCTCTGCAATCTTTGACCATCTGGACATCGAGTATCATTGCTAGATGATGACTTTGACTGGTATTGGAAGTGTTCTAGTACTACCGGCTTAGTATTCGAACCTATGAGATCACACACCATAGGGGTTTCTATCTGATCTAAAGTTTGATTGACGATTGAGAATCATTTGCCATCACTGGAGGTCAATGTGATTGACCATGTTCCAGGTGTCGACACTTGGATATTTTTGAAGTGTCGACACTTGACTAACGAGCAAAATTTCTGGGAAGAATTTCTAGAAAGATTTGACTTCGAATTTTGAATTCGAATTTCGGTTTTTGGGCATTTTTGGCTCTAGGTTTTCTTGGTATGATAGTCATACTTGCTTTTTTTGGCTTGGACCCATTTGGTATGACCCTTGACCTTCTCCCCCAATCACTCCTCCTTTCTCTTTCTCCCTCTTATGGCTACCCCTATAAATAAAGGTTATTCTATAAGGCTTTGGCTAATTTTGGTTCTTGGTTTTGTTTTGTTGGCTGGTTACAAAGTCTTCCATGCCATAAGAGAAAAAGAGGGAAAAGGGTTTGTAAGGTCTTTAGGATTGGGTGTGAGAAACCTAACATTCAAGCTAAGTCTTGAGAAGAGAGTTTCTTAGGAAGGGTTCTACCTCTCCTCCTTGTCTTCATAGAAAAAGAAGATCGGCTCAAAAGATCTCGAAGAGCTAGCACTTTGAGGGAGTTGGTCAGTTTCGAGCCCTGGTATGAACTACTCGTAGAGGCCAGATGCGTGTGTACTTGAGAGCATTTTCACCACTTCCATCCTAAAGGTATAGTGGTAAGGTACCCTTATACCTCAATCCACTTTTCTGTTGATGTTTTTAGTAGCATGCTTTATTATTATACTAGATCCTATTGCGGGCAGATCGATAGATCGTTTTGATCTATCTACCAAGCCTTTTGCTGCTTATTTTAAAATCATTTTAAAATACTTTTCTTTTGCCTAACATGTTTTCCCTTTAGGTACCATATTATTTTCTTCTAAGGAATCTTTCTTCTTGGAGATAGGATAGCCCTTACTTGTTGAGACATTCTGTGCTCTCCCTTTTACTATTTTGTCTTTTCTTGAAATTCTCCTTCCTAAGAAGGGAAAACACAACTAAGTTAAAGCTGTCACCTACTTGGCACGCTAATCTGTTGACGCCAATCTCCATGAATTGGATGGAATACTTGGATCGCCGGTTCACCATCTTGGGATCCTACAAAACAAACCCTGGATTGGAATTTCTTCAGTTGAGAACACTCCGATGCCTAAGTCAGTAGAGTTCGGATAATAGAATGGAGAATTAAAAGAGAGCATAATGGAAAAGGGATGAATTAAATTGACTTGGCTTAGCCCAGTCTTAGACTTGCTTATCTCGGAGATCCCCTCTTACCTCTTTTTATAGTCATTTATCCAACTAAAAGTGCTTTTCCTGTAATTGATTTCTATTAGGGAGGTTAATTAAGACAACATTCCCTCCATTAATTGTAGTTATTGTTGGTAGTTATTTATCTTGGTCTTTATTGATGCAATGATTATCAGTTATATAGGTTGTTGGTTATAACAAACTGGCTTATTCTTGATGGGCCTGAAGCTGAAGGGCCTTAAGCCGAAGTTGATTGGCTAACTGCAAGTCGATCAATTATTCCAGAGCAAGTCGATGGCCAACCGTAGGTCATACATTGTTATCGGCTGAAATAATATGCCGATCTATCCTCATGTCGGGTCGGTCTTTTAGCTACGGGGTCGACCGGTCTAGATGGGCCAATTAATTCTCCGGTTCGATTTATCATAATATATATTATATATAAAGAGAGAGAGCCATCTCCATGATATCCTACCCTTTCATACACTTCATCTCATTATAAAAGGGTGTGTTACCCGAAATAAAGTGATTGTCCTGGTCCAAGAATCAAAATAAACATCAAAAAAAATATTACAAAAAAATGTTGAAGAGAAAAATTTTTATTTAACAAATTGATCAATATAAGAAAATTTTCTCAAACCTTGCTAAGAAGAAGAATCTAACTTTTTCTTCCACGTACAAAGAAGACATAAAAGGTCCCTTTAAATAAAGCACTACATGGATGGGAGTTAGATTCCTATTTAACTCCAAAATCAAAAATTCACTAAAATACAAACTCCAAACTAAATATAGTAACTCTAGAAATAGAGTCCTATTTGAAATAGGACATACAAGTAATAATTAAGGGAGCATATTCGTAACCAAATCGAAATCGAAATGAGAATGGATCGAAATTGGAATCGTTGTATCCCCTTAGGCATTTGGTTTGTAATTAGAATCAAAATAAAAATGAATGATTCTCATTGTTGTTATTTAGTTTATTTAAAAACAAAAATTGGAATCAATTAAATTGTCATTTTTATCTTAAACAAAAAATCTTCAAAACTTAATTATTTTCAACTAATTTTATTATTTTATAAAAATGGATGATTCATTTATTTTATGAAAACTTAATCACTACAAATTCCTACTTATGAACCCTAAACTACAAAATCATATTTTAATATTTTTAATTTATTTACTAATTATTTTAATATTTTAATATTTATAAAAATGACAAAAAATATTTCTATTTTTGTCACTAATATGATTAGCAACGAAACATCATTTTTTAATGACAACAAAGTTATTACTAAAAAATTTAATTTTTTTTAAATTCCAGGAAAAATTTTTGGCGACAATTTTTTAACCCATCGTTAAAACTTGAATTTTTTTTGAAAATGATCATTATCTATACAATTTTTTATTAGTGATAGTATTTGTTTGTTGCTAATATAAAAATCAATATATTAGCAATGATAAAATCTATCGTTGTTCATGTCATCGACAATAATCTTCCATATACACTCTCTAGCTTGATCAGCTACCAAAAATTTCTTTTCTCCCCCTCCCAACTCTCCTTCCTTGCCCTCCCTTGTCGATGCTCCTCCCTACCGATTACCATACTCCCCTGCCCCTTAGTGCTGCCCCCACTGGCTGCCACACCCTAGTGCTTCCTTTTCCTCACTGGTGCTCCCCTCCCTCATTGGTTCTCCCCCTGTCGGCCACTACACTCCCCCAGCACACCCTCACCCTCCGACACTCCCCCCGTCGGTTGCCACACCCCGATGCTCCCTCTCCCTCGCTAGTGCTCCCCCTTGCAGGCCGCCACACTCTCCCGCTCCCTCAATGCTTTCTCCTACAAGCTACCATAACCCCTCGTCCCCCCACGATGCTCCCCTTGTCGGCCACCACACCCTCTTGCCCCCCTCTAGTGTTCCCCCTACCAGCCGTCACACCTCCCTGCTACCAGTTTTTCCCTCCCTTGCATGCCAAATCTGCTATCTTCCATCCATGAGGTCCACCACCTATAGGATTTTCCTTGCATTATGAGTATGGTATGCCATTGCATTTAGTATGGAAGTATAGTGATGACAACGACGACAGCACTAGAGCCATCATTAAAAGATTTTTTATATTTATTTATTAATTTAATAATTATATTTTTTAATTAATTAGTTAATTAATTAATTAGTTAGTTAATTAATTAATTAGATATTTATTTATTGATTTAATTAATTAGATATTTATTTATTTATTTATTTATTTATTATTTATTTATTTAGTTAATTAATTAATTAATTAGTTAATTAATTAGATGTTGATTTAATTACATAAATAATTAATTATGTGTACACGGATGCATATCGTGTATGCACGAGATTTGGATCTTGACATATAGATAGGGCTGGAACTAGGCTCAGGCTGGCCTTATGGATTTCGAGCTAGACTTTGGTTCAAGCCTGAAGTAGATCAGGCCGGGCTTGGGCCTAATAATAAAGCATATTTAATTTTTGAGCCAGGCTCGGGTACCCCTTTAGCCTGGCCCGGCCAGAACTTGGCTTGCCAGCTTGTGAAAAGGAGGCGTTGCTAGTGGTCGATATGGTCGAGGATTCGAGAATGAGGAGAGCTTCATGTTGGCAATGCTGTTGGTGGAGGCAACATGGCAATGGTGGAGGTTACCGACTTGCCAAGGAGGGTAGAGTCAAGCCGAGTGTCGAGGTAGAGGATGTAGGTGCAAACGAAGGTGATGAAGTCCCAGGAGGAGTTGTCGCAAAAGGTGGAGAGGTCGAGGAGGCGATGGCGATGGGGGGTTATGAAGAAGGCCTTGTGGGAGAAGTCAGGGCTGGCATTGCGAAGGGTGCAGAAGGCGATAATGAGGAACTTGAAGGCGATGACCTAGCTACTGGTATGTGAGAGATGGTGGGAGAGGGTTTGGATACAGGTGGTGATGGCGAGGGGGGAGGACTTGGTGAGGAGGATGACTTCGATTATGAGGTAGTCATCAACAAGGACATTATTATGAAAGGTGGCCTTTAGGATGGCGACTTCAAGGTTGGCACTGTGGATAGTGTAGCATTATAAACATTGGGACCGGGGCATGTCCTGTGCGCTCAGGCCTCAGGTCCCAGTAGATATATCAAGGTTCAGAAGTTTAGTGTAGCAACCAGGCTCCAATTTGCTCTGGACATGTATCAGCTAGCTCAAGTGACGGGACTGTCGTCCAATGCCCGACCACGTGGACTCAGAGGTGCATGCTCGCCAGTCTCTTTCATGCACATCAACCACCGCCAACCTACCCAGTTCACCTGTTTGCATGTGCTCCTTGTATAACAATCATCAATGTTTACCATCTAGGGAATGCCCTACCATAGGGACATGCCATGCCAGTCACCACTTTCTACCTCACCTATCATGGCATGATCTTCCATTCTGAGCATGCTTGTAATAGTCTAAGTATGCCAACCATTATTTTCTGTTCTTAAACATTAGGTATATGCCTATAAATTGATTTTCGGAAACCCTCCAAGTAAGTCAAACAAGGACATGGAAAGGCATAAGGAAAAGAACAAGGAGAGACGATGGAGAGAGAACCGAGAGCCCACTCTTCTCAAGAGCCACCTCCTTCCACCATAAAGGAAACCCTTTTCTTGTTCTTGCATCCAGGCACACTTTGAACTCCTTGAATTAGATCTTCCATATCTCACCACCTGAGTGAGATTCTTGTAGGCTATCCATGCACTTCCAATTTTCTCCGAAGTATCTTGACCTCCACGACTCCGCTCATCTATGTGCCATCAAGACTTGAGCATGGATGGGCAACCCACCCAGCCTGAGAGTCTAGGCCCATGATTTTGGCAAGCTTGGACATGAAAAATTCACATGAAGCCTAACCATCTCGTGGCCCAAGAAGCTCACTTTTTAATGAAGATGATATAGCAAATGAAGATGATATGGAAGATGAATCTTAAGAAGCTGCCCAGCACATACTCCACAAAGTTCACATGATATTACTATTCTAAACTATGTTATATTTGAAGTTCCTTTGGGAACATTCACTCAGGTTAATTGGAAAGTTGCTAATATGTCAATCTATTATTCACTACAAGAACTATCTATTATTTGAAATAGTGGTTAAGAGTTACATAAAGGACTTCGTTTTGCAGATAAGAAAGAATTACAAAGTATAGTAAAGCAGTATTCAATTGATAGGCATTATAAATTCAGGGTTGTTGAGTCGAATCCAAATATATGGGTTATGAAATACAAGAATAGAGAGTCGGGATGTTAATGGATACTGAAAGCAATTAAGAAAAATGATTACTTTGAGATTTTACGATATACTAGTCCCCATAAATGCATATCTATTATGATATCTCAGGATCATTCTGAATTAAACTCCACATTAATTACCAATGAAATATGTGATCTAGTAAAGAAGTACCTACAATTGTTATTACAAGACTTGGTGTAATGATAAAGAATAAATTCAATTATATGCCCACTTATAGAACGTTATGAGATGCCAAGCAAAAAGCAATAGCCATGATATTCGATGATTGGAATAAATTATATGAATTATTATCCAAGTAGTTACATGCTGTAGAAAAATTTAATCCTGCACTTGGAAGAAATTCATTAGCACTCTAACTAGTCATCCAGCCTGTGCTTAATTTGATTATATTTTTTGGGCTTTTATACCATCAATTGAAGGGTTTAAGTATTATTGACCGATGATTAGTATTGATATAACATTCTTATATAGAAAGTATAAACATAAATTAATGATCGCAACTGTTGTTGACGGAAAAATCAATTTTTTTACTTATATTTATTATATGGATGAAGAGTCTACTGATACATGGGATTGATTTTATGCTTGTCTACAAAATTTTGTAATCTTACGTTAGAATATTTGCTTAATTTCATATCAACATCTTGGCATATTAGATGCAGTGCAAAATGAGCATCTAGGTTGGCAACAACCAAATGCATATCATGTATATTATTTACATCATGTGGCAAGTAATCTCAATACAAGATTTAGAGATTCAAAATTAAGGGGTATGATTAAAAAGCTGGAATACAAACATAAATTAAAAAAATTAAAAAATATATGAGAAATATTAAAAAATTTAAACCATGAACTATTTAATGATTGAGTGATATCTATTTAAATAAATAGACATGTGTACATGATGATAGTCGAAGGTATGGAATAATAACTACCAATCTATTTGAGTGTTTTAATAGAGTTCTAAAAAATGTTTGATATCTACCTATAACTACATTGGTATAGTTAATGTTCTTCCAACTTATATCATACTTCGATAGTCAATGTGCCTAGGCAGTTGAGCATTTGATAGGAATGAAAGATTTACTCATTTCATCATGGATCATGTAATTGCCAAGCAAGTCAAAGCTACATCACATACTATTACAAGATTTGATAGAGCTAGTGATATATTTCAAGTCTAAACTATGATGTATGGTCTCTATTGAGCAAAGGCAACAACACTTAGGTGACTTCGACAGTTACTAATCATATTCCTATTTTATAGTATTTAATTTTTAAGTTAACTATTATTATAGTTTACAATGTAGATTGTTTGACTGTCGGAGCATACATGTGCATTCAGAAATGATAGTGCTACCATTTACCTTGCTCTCATGTCATGGTTGCTTATGCATGTGTTGCAATTAATTTTTATAGATATGTTGATTGGTGTTATACTTTAAATGATTATCATCAAATTTATGAACCTAAATTTCAACCTATTCTACATCAAGATTATTGGTCATAACTTGATCAAGATAGTATCATTATACCGGATAAATCATGGTTGCAGTAGAAAGGTAGACTATGATCTAACAAAATTTGAAATAATATGGATTTGAGGGAAACCAGTAATAGACACAAGTATATAATTTATCAAGAAGAAGGGCATGATAGACGGTCATGTCCAATAACTAGATATTTGACATAGACTCAACTTAGGTTGTTTATATTTTCATGTTTTACATCCATCGATATGCTAGATAGGAGATGGATGCATCATTGAAGATATTTTTTTATTTCATTAGTACCTATTACTGGATATCTATTAAATTTGTATGAGGGCCATTTTACTTCATTGGTTTTGATGGCTTCTTAACGAATTTAGAGTGTATTTTTTATTTCATATGTATAGGCTTTGTCGCTTGTTGTACTTGGATTTTTGTTATTATTAAGGTTCCATATTTTAGTAATTGAATACATGATGTTGTAATGTAATCTAGATCTGTACTCAGATATGTGTTTATTATATATTGATATAATAAATTTCTTTTTATAGTAAGAATTCATGGTTATGAAATAAATTTAGCTAAAAATGGTAAATAATATTTTTTAATATGTGTAGCATATTATAGTCATGAATCCGAGGCTAGTAACCATTCTGTGCTATATAATTAGGATAGCCATCAATCATTTTTAGTATAGGATGGTCAAAAGATAGCTTTCTTTTAGTGTTAATGCAGGAAGCTTGTTATGTGCAGGTCGATATCATTGGATAGGTGTATAGTGCCTTACTTATAGTAGGTCGAATTTTATAAGCTTGTACGTATAGGATACATATAGTTAGATTGGCATTTGATTATGACATTCATAGAGCGATGGCATCCAGAGACTCATACATCCCATCTACCATACAGACAGTGCACCATCAACCTCTAAAATATCGCCATCCAGTTGGATTTGCCAGTTGATGGACTATCAGTGATGGGCAGTATATAAATGGATTGGCATCAGCTTTGTTATCATTTGTTAGGAGCCATTATACTACAGGGTAGACTCCAAGGATCATGGGTGAGTCCAATATGGCTAGCGGAGCAGTTTCATGAAGTTACCCTATGATGCTGATGAGATAGCGATACAGCAACATGCTAGTGCTTATATTTTATAGCTTATAGGTGGATGTTTATTCATGGATATGTCAGGAAAGGCGATGCATCTCATGTTTTTATACTTTCTGGAAGATTTTGAGATGGCTGGATATTATAGTTGGGGTGTATAGGCCTTGCATGGTTGTACAGACATATGTATAGGGCTAGCAAGAGAGATGCTCATGATATTGAGAGATCTTTGATACCACTACAACTCTGGATATGGGATAGATTTCTGGGTCTAGCACTATGCAGATTATCTCGATCGATTGTAGATCTTATGATTGATCTGGATGATGATGGAGCTGGATTGTCACAGGGTCCCTTAGGGAGTAGGTAAGCATTAAATTTTAGTGGGTTATGTTAACCATGTAATCTATTTCATATACAAATGGAGAGATGAATTTTTGGTCAAGAAGATACAAACATACATTCTCTCTTCATATCGATTATATCTCGATCGCCTGAGACCAGAGCAGGTAACAACTAAAAATATATTTTTGTACTTATTACCTTAATATCTTATTATTTCAAATTCTTTACATACAGGTGATATGACGGCATATACTCCTGATATTCTTGCACAGCTACTGGATTATTGTCTATATGGTCAGGATATATGGTGTAGCCAAATATTGCTTATTTGTTTCTACATCATAGAGTAGCACTTCGCTGATAGAGTGTTGTGATAGTTTGGGATTCGCTAATTTATATCATATCGGTGTGATATAATTGCTACACTATACCACATCGATTTTAGAGGACAGTCGATTAGGACTGCCTATCACTCATCAGCATTCTATTCAATTTTGGAAGAGATGTCGAGATTATTATGATCCATATATGCAGTGATATTGCCACAATACTCAATCGTTCATCAATCATGGTGGTGCAATACATGATTACCTAGTAAGCATTTAAATTATTTTATTAATCCTTGTTCATATATAAATATTATATTTTATATAACTCATTATATGTATATTTTAGAGCGATGGGATTGTCATGATATGTCAGCTTGCCCAGCTAGGTTCTATATCCACATCCTCATAGTCCATCATGGAGATATGTGATACTGTCTTTCATGCTATCCATGAGCAGACTCGTATCCAGTTAAGAGCATTTGCTCATGATGTCGGCAAAGAGAACGTGACTTCTATGCCTTTGTCATATACATCAACATCAGGAGCACCTTCTTTAGCTCAGCACACATGATGTATTTAATGATGCAATACCTCTCCGTATTTGATGCCTGAGTTCACTCCCTACATGTCTGTGAGTAGTTATCTACATAAGGATATGAGACAATTCACGTTTGTCGAGGATGTTACAGTGCATTTCAACTATGTTGCTACGTCGGACATGATGCATCAGGGATACTCTAGCCATGGGGAAGAGTTTATCGATGAGAGATCGACACAGGAGGGTGCTACACAAGAGACATACACTCAGGTAGAGCTTCTTATGAAACATCAGGGACCGAGTGAACTGGAATCTTCACATCGTCGGAAGCAACCTCCTTGTAGGAGGAGACGGCCGCCTTATGGAGCTTAGGATATATATTTTGATTCATTTATGTATTGCATTTATGTATTAATCACATTTTTTATACATTTGCTTTGTAATGAATTTTATATTTATGTATTATATTTACCAATGAAGTTGTATTTATTTATTTGTACTGGATACCACAGACATGCCGGATGGCTATTGCCATCCTAGTGACCTCTATCAGCCTTGCCACATCGATGGATGTTGCATGCGATGGAACTGCATGTCGGACTCATCGCGTAGTATAATCGGATCTCGGGTGGCGTGGGTGATGTTGGAATTCTCCCAGGAACAGAAAAAGTGTAATCGAACAGGCATCAACAGCCTGTCGCAGCAGAAGCATATATACAAATAATTTATATCTAATCATGCAATTCATAAATAAATCTAATTTATTTATCATAAATTCCTAACATGCTCCAACATATGAGAAAAATATCAGATCTGAAATAAAAATTATTTTAAGTATAAAATACTTACCTGGATCGCTATTCGGGACTGCTCTGAAAAGCATGCAGATCCGCTACTGAAAAGCCAAGATTCTGTCAGAGCCGTGTAAATGCCCGGCCTTTGCTGGTATCCACACGAAGCTCTCACAATCGAATTATAGAGGGCACCAAACTTGATGCGGGATGGCTGAGACATAACCTGATTTATTGGGAAAACAGGAGAAAACCTAAACAAACTAGGACCGTGGGAGGGCTAAGAAGCCTCCTAGGACTAGGACGAACTGACACTAAATCCTAAAACAACTGAACTCTTTTAGGTTTTCAATTTTCTGGGTGGAGGAACATGGGATGGAGGATAGGAAATATGAACACTCTAGGACCAGGGACTCACCTTCACGGAGAGACGTCGCACCTCTAGGGCATCCCACCCATCCCACTACATGCAGTCTAGGGCGTCCCACCAATCTCACTACACGCGGAGCCTAGGCATCCCACCCAAATTGCTACCTGGGGCTGTAAAGAAAAATCCCTAAGACCTAGAGGGGGACTCGATGGAAAAGGGGATAACTAGAGCCTCGCGCCGCTCGACGCTCGCATGCGAGCGAAAGAAGTGGGGTCTCAGACCCCTTGACACCCGCAGGTGAAGGAAAAACGGGCCTCAGCCCAGAACCATGACCAGTGGCTAAACCAAAAATTTCATTCAACTGAGTAATACAGGAGGAGAGGGGGCCTTTATATAGAAAAACCAAAACCCTCAATTACTTAGCCTACAAGAAACCCAAAAAAGGAAAATAAATTATATCAAAAACTATGATGTATCAATATTGGTGCTGATCTGCTTTGAGCAGCGTGTTGGCTTGATGATCTACTCCAGAAAGCGTGCTGCTCTGAAAACTGGGCTGCTTCAAAATTCGTGTAGAATACTTTTTGTAGCCGTGCACAGGTGAAGAGAACGATCTCCGGCGGACGGCCGATGGCCGGGAAGCGGGGACGGATGGTGAGCGGCAGACGGCTGGTGGCGGGCTGCAAGCGAGGTGACAATGGGGGAAACGGCACGCATAGGCGTGGGAACTCCTGGGCGCCGGCGAGGCCTCCGGAGGGTGGCGGGGCGACAGGATGGCGGCAGGTGGGCGGCGACGGCGGCGGTGTCAAGCAGCGGCATCACACGGACGCACGGGGGTGGACAGACGCCTCCCGCTTCCGTTCATCTTCCCACGGGCGTGAGCGGTGGCTTCTCCAGCGAGGGCGGGGGCCGGCGAGCGTCGACGGTGGTCCGGTGGGGGCGGCCGGTGGTCGGGCGGCCCGGATTTGGGGCCGGAGCGGGCAACGACTAGGTTCGGAGTTTTAAAAAAAATCACGGGAGAAGGATGGAGGAGATTGAATAAGGCTGGGATAACTAGGGGATTAACCAAGAATAAAACCAGAATAACGGGGATAGATAGAATTGCAGAAATAGGGAAATAAAAAAATACGAGAAAATTAAAAAAAATTGGGAAAAAATACCCGAACGACGGTTGGATCCCCATCATTCTCCTCAACCGCGAAGAACTCGACTCCATCAAGTTCAAAAAATGGAGCGCACCCTAATCCACAACTCGCTCTGATACCAAACTGATGCGGGACAGATGAAGATGTAACCTGATTTATTGGGAAAACAGGGGAAAACCTAAACAAACTAGGACCGTGGGAGGGCTAAGAAGCCTCCCGGGACTAGGGCAAACTGACACTAAACCCTAAAACAGCTGAACTCTTTTGGGTTTTCAATTTTCTGGGTGGAGGAACATGGGATGGAGGATAGGAAACATGGACACTCTAGGACCAGGGACTTACCTTCACGGAGAGACGTCGCACCTCTAGGGCATCCCACCCAAATTGCTACCTGGGACTGTAAAGAAAAATCCCTAAGACCTAAAAAGGGACTCGATGGAAAAGGGTGATAACTAGGGCCTCGCGCCCCTCGACGCTCGCATGCGAGCGAAGGAAGTGGGGTCTCACACCCCTCGACACCCACAGGTGAAGGAAAAACGGGCCTCAGCCCAGAACCATAACCAGTGGCTAAACCAAAAATTTCATTCAACTATGTAATACAGGAGGAGAGGGGGCCTTTATACAGAAAAACCTAAACCCTCAATTACATAGCCTACAAGAAACCCAAAAAAGGAAAATAAATTATATCAAAAACTGTGCTGCACCGATATTGGTGCTGATCTGCTCTAAGCAGCATGTTGGCTTGATGATCTGCTCCAAAAAGCGTGCTGCTCTGAAAACTGGGCTGCTTCGAATTCGTGCAGAATCATCTCGCGGCCATGCACAGGTGAAGAGAACGATCTCCGACGGACGGCCGGCGGCCAGGAGCGGGCGATGGATGGTGAGCGGCAGACGGCTGGTGGCGGGTTGCAGGCGAGGCGACAAAGGGGGGAACAGCACACCCTGTACGTGTCGTTTGGCCTTCCATGGCATGGGAACTCCTGGCACTGGCAAGGCCTTCGGCGGCCGGGCCTTGGCCGGCGGATGGCGGGGCGGCGGGGCGGCGGGGCAGCGGGACGGCGGGGCGGCGTGACGATGGCAGGCGGGGGACGGCGGCGGCGTCAGGCGGCGACGGCGTCAGGCGGCGGGCGGCGGCGTCACACGGATGCACGGGGGCGGACAGATGCCTCCCGCGTCCATTCGTCTTCCCACGGGCGTGGGCGGCGGCAGACCCCACCGGCGGCCGGGCAGGGGCCGGCGGGCGGCGGGAACAGCGGCGGACAGCAGGCCGGCAGCGGCGTAGGTCGGCATGGCCGCAGGTTGGTGGACGGACGCCTCCCACGTTTGTTCGTCTTCCCATGGGTGTGGGCGACGTCAGCAGCTTCTCCAGCGAGGGCGGGGGCCGGCGAGCATCGGTGGCGGTCCTGCGCGGGCTTCCGGGGGTCGGGAGGCCCGGATCTGGGGCCAAAGGGGGCGGCGACTAGGGTTCGGAAGTTTTAAAAAAAATCACGGGAGACGGATGGAGATGGAACAAGGCTGAGATAACTTGGGGATAAACTAAGAATAAAACCAGAATAGAGAGGATAGATGGAATAGCGGGAACAGGGAAATAAAAAAAGTTTGAGAAAATTAAAAAAATTGGAAAAAAAATACCCGGACGATGGCTGGATCCCCATTATTCTCCTCGACTGCGAAGAACTCGACTCCATCGAGTTCGAAAAATAGAGCACACCTGATCCACAACTCGCTCTGATACCAAACTGATGCGGGACAGATGAAGACGTAACCTGATTTATTGGAAAAATAGGAGAAAACCTAAACAAACTAACCGTGGAAGGGCTAAGCCTCCCGGACTAAGGCGAACTGACACTAAACCCTAAAACAGCTGAACTCTTTTGGGTTTTCAATTTTCTAGGTGAAGGAACATGGGATGGAGGATAGGAAACATGGACACTCTAGGACCAGGGACTCATCTTCACGGAGAGACGTCGCACCTCTAGGGCATCCCACCCATCCCACTACTTGCAGTTTAGGGTGTCCCACCCATCTCACTACACGTGGAGCCTAGGACATCCCACCCAAATCGCTACCTAGGGTCGTAAAGAAAAATCCCTTAGACCTAGAGGGGGACTCGATGGAAAAGGGGGATAACTAGGGCCTCGCGTCCCTCGATGCTCGCATGCGAGCGAAGGAAGTGGGGTCTCACACCCCTTGACACCCGCAGGTGAAGGAAAAACGGGCCTCAGCCTAGAACCAGAACCAGTGGCTAAACCAAAAATTTCATTCAACTGAGTAATACAGGAGGAGAGGGGGCCTTTATATAGAAAAACCAAAACCCTCAGTTACTTAGCCTACAAGAAACCCAAAAAAGGAAAATAAATTATATCAAAAACTGTGCTGCATCAATATTGGTGCTAATCTCCTCTGAGAAGTGTGTTGGCATGATAATCTGCTCCAGAAAGCATGCTGCTCTGAAAACTGGGCTGCTTTGAAATCCATGCAGAATCCTCTCGCGGCCATGCACAAGTGAAGAGAACGATCTCCGGCAGACGGCCGGCGGCCGGAAGCGTGCGGCGGATGGCGAGCGGCAGATGGCTGGTGGTGGGCAGCAAGCGAGGCGGCACATGGGGGCACGGCACGCACAGGCGTGGGAACTCCTGGGCGCCGGCGAGGCCTCCGGCGGCCGAGCATTGGCTGGCGGACGGCGGGGCGGGGGGACGGCGGCAAGCAGGCGATGGCGACGTCACAAGGATGCACAAGGGCGAAGGACGCCTCCCGCGTCCGTTCGTCTTCCGACGAGCGTGGGCAACGGCGGACCACATCGGCGGCCGGGCAGGGGCCGGCGCGCGGCGGGAACGGTGGCGTACAGCACGCCGGCGGTGGCGCAGGGCGGCACGGCCGCAGGTGGGCGGACGGACGCCTCCCGCGTCTG
Organism: Areca catechu; assembly: GCA_021397845.1. Lineage (NCBI taxonomy): Eukaryota > Viridiplantae > Streptophyta > Magnoliopsida > Arecales > Arecaceae > Areca > Areca catechu. Next base: position 179,634,280 of record CM038052.1, read on the forward strand.
TTCGTCTTCCCATGGGTGTGAACGGCGGTGGTGGCTTCTTCGGCGAGGGCGGGGGCCGGTGAGCGTCGGCGGCGATCCGGCGGGGGTGACCGGGGTTCGGGCGGCCTGGATCTGGGGCTGGAGGGGGCAACGACTAGGGTTCGAAAGTTTTAAAAAAAATCACAGGAAAAGGATAGAGGAGATGGAATAAGTTTGGGATAACTCAGGGATAAACCAAGAATAAAACCAAAATAGCGGGGATAGATGGAATAGCAGAATAGGGAAATAAAAAATACTTGAGAAAATTAAAAAAATTGGGAAAAAATACCCGGACGATGGCTGGATCCCCATCATTCTCCTCGACCGTGAAGAACTCGACTCCATCAAGTTCGAAAAATGGAGCATACCCTAATCCGCAACTCGCTTTGATACCAAACTAATGCGAGACAGATGAAGTCGTAACCTGATTTATTGGGAAAACACGTGAAAACCTAAACAAACTAGGACCGTGGGAGAGCTAAGAAGCCTCCCGGGACTAGGACAAACTGACACTAAACCCTAAAACAGCTGAACTATTTTGGGTTTTCAATTTTCTAGGTGGAGAAACATGGGATGGAGGATAGGAAACATGGACACTCTAGGACCAGGGACTCACGTTCACAGAGAGATGTCGTACCTTCAGGGCATCCCACCCATCCCACTACATGCAGTCTTGAGTGTCCTACCCATCTCACTACACGCGGAGCCTAGGGCATCCCACCCAAATCGCTACCTAGGGCCGTAAAGAAAAATTCCTAAGACCTAGAGGGGGACTCGATGGAAAAGGAGGATAACTAGGGCCTCGCGTCCCTCGACGCTCGCATGCGAGCGAAGGAAGTGGGGTCTCACACCCCTCGACACCCGCAGGTGAAGGAAAAATGGGCCTAAGCTCGGAACCAGAACCAGTGGTTAAACCAAAAATTTTATTCAACTGAGTAATACAAGAGGAGAGGAGGCCTTTATATAGAAAATCCAAAACCCTCAGTTACTTAGCCTACAAGAAACCCAAAAAAGGAAAATAAATTATATCAAAAACTGTGCTGCATCAATATTAGTGCTGTTCTGCTATGAGAAGAGTGTTGGCTTGATGATCTGCTCTAGAAAGCTTGCTGCTCTGAAAACTAGGCTACTTCGAAATTCGTGCAGAATCCTCTTGCGGTCGTGCACAGGTGAAGAGAATGATCTCCGGCGAACGGGGCTGGCAGATGGTGAGCGGCCGATGGCTGGTGGCGGGCTGTAGGCGAGGCGGCACAGAGGGGCACGGCACGCACAAGCGTGGGAACTCCTGGGCGTCGGCGAGGCCTCCGGCGGATGGCGGGGCGGCGGGACGGCAGCAGGCGGGCGGCGCTGGCGACGTTAGGCGGTGGCATCACACGGATGCACGGGGGCGGACGGACGCCTCTCGCTTCCTTTCATCTTCCCACGGGCGTGAGCGGCGGCGGCGACTTCTCAGGCGAGGGCGGGGGTCGACGAGCGTCGACGGCGGTCCGGCGGGGGCGGCCGGGGTTTGGGCGGCCCGGATCTGGGGTCGGAGGGGGCGGCGACTAGGGTTTGGAAGTTTTAACAAAAAATCACAGGAGAAGGATGGAGGAGATTGAATAAGGCTGGGATAACTCGGTGATAAACCAAGAATAAAACCAGAATAGTGGGGATAGATGGAATAGAGGGAATAGTGAAATAAAAAAAATACGAGAAAATTAAAAAAATGGGAAAAAATATCCGGACGATGGCTGGATCCCCATCATTCTCCTCAACCGTGAAGAACTCGACTTCATCAAGTTCGAAAAATGGAGCGTACCCTAATCCACAACTCGCTCTGATACCAAACTGATGCGGACAGATGAAGATGTAACCTGATTTATTAAGAAAACAGGGGAAAACCTAAACAAACTGGGACCGTGAGAGGGCTAAGAAGCCTCCCGGGACTAGGACGAACTGACACTAAACCCTAAAATAGCTGAACTCTTTTGGGTTTTCAATTTTCTGGATGGAGGAACATGGGATGGAGGATAGGAAACATGGACACTATAGGACCAGGGACTCACCTTCACGGAGAGACTTCACACCTCTAGGGCATTCCACCCACCCCACTACATGCAGTCTAGGGCGTCCCACCAATCTCACTACACGCGTAGCCTAGGGCATCCCCCCCAAATCGCTACCTGGGGCCGTAAAGAAAAATCCCTAAGACCTAGAGGGGGACTCGATGAAAAAGATGGATAACTAGAGCCTCGCGCCCCTCGACGCTCGCATGCGAGCGAAAGAAGTGGGGTCTCACACCCCTCGACACCCATAGGTGAAGGAAAAACGGGCCTCAGCCCAGAACCATAACCAGTGGCTAAACCAAAAATTTCATTCAACTGAGTAATACAGGAGGAGAGGGGGCCTTTATATAGAAAAACCAAAACCCTCAATTACTTAGCCTACAAGAAATCCAAAAAAGAAAATAAATTATATCAAAAACTGTGCTACATCAATATTGGTGCTGATCTGCTCTGAGCAGCGTGTTGGCTTGATGATCTGCTATAGAAAGCTTGCTGCTCTGAAAACTGGGCTGCTTCGAAATTCGTGCAAAATCCTCTCGCAGCCGTGCACAGGTGAAGAGAACGATCTCCGGGGACGGCCAGCGGCCGAGAAGCGGGCGGCGGATGGTGAGCGGCAGACGGCTGGTGACGTGCTGCAGGCGAGGCAACACAGGGGGGCACAGCATGCCCTGTGCATGTTGTTTGGCCTGGGGGTCGCACTAAGAGCAAGGATGTCGGTGCGTCCGTACGAGCACCGACCGAGGGAGGAAAATCAGAGCTGGGGGGCAGCGTCGTCGTCGAGTGGCAGGGATGATGCCGCGATGGACTTGGAAACGAGAGACTAAGAGAGAGAATGGAGAAGAAACAGACGGGAAGAAAAAATAAAACAGAAAACTGGACTCGGGTTGGATTCGAGTCGGGCTTAGTCTGGACCGATTTCAGGCTGGTTCAGGTCAAGCCGAAGGGGTGCCCAAGCTCGGCCTAATTTATTTGAAACCTGATCAGAACCCGACCTGATTTCGGGCCAGCCCAGTCCAGTGCCAGCCTAAGCAACCTAACTTTTGAAGAAGCAGGTTTATCAAATTTATCGATGATATCTCTAACTTAATTGGGACTGAAGGGGATGGTGTATAGGCAAACTCTAGATTTCTAGCTTGTCACAAGTAACTAGTTTATTATGAATATTTGGGTTTCTTTTTTTCTCTCGTCTTTTGGTATTGGTACTTAAATCATGCGTTGACTGTAATTTTGTATTATTCTTAGATAGCAGTTTGCTTTGAAAATAACTCACTAAAATACATCCTCATATGATCCTTTTTGAAGCCTCGATTTCTTCATGATGGTTGTAATTTTAGTGTCTTCTGGCAACACCACTGCCGCAGGAATTAAGGCTATAAACTTGTGGTTGAACCAGAATAAAACAATAGGTACTGCCTCTCTTTTAGAGTGCAGGCCAAAGGCATCCTCTGCGTACCATTTGACTTCACTTGAACCAAAATGGAGCATGCACAGTTTGTTTTAAGAAGCTAAGCCTGAACAACCCAAAGCTCCTCAGCGCAACTTAAGAAGGCGTGTTTGTTCTTCTAACTCGACATGGGGGAAGTCAGTTCGGCCTTTGAGAAATCCACTTTGGGCCTTTGGTTGGCTCCAAGTGGAGCCTTTACACTTGGAACATACCAAACAGGCCTTCGGCTTGGCTCCCATGCAGTTCCAGCGATAAGTACCCTCTTCGATTATGTGCAAGCGTAATTTTTTTGTGCACCGGAGGTCGTGTAAAAAAATATACCATTAAATATGATTGGGTAATGTAAAGACCACGTAAGCCCCATTTTTCAATATACATATAATGCATGCAGTTTTTATCTTTTCATTAAAAATTTTGAATGACGAAAATATTCTTTTTTTATAAAAATTATGACATTCGTTGGCTTAAATTATGGCACCCTCGTAGCTAGAGTATCATAATCCTATTCACATGATATCATAAAACTGAAATATATTTTTATCATTAAAAAATTTTAAAAATTTTTCAATGATGAAAATATCTCAGCCTTATGACATCCTATGAATGGAGTTATGACACTGTTCACAAACTGACCCAAGGATGTCATAAAAAGGATATTTTCGTTATTCAAAATTTTTAACAAAAAAAATAAACTGCGAGTATTAAATATGTATTTAAATGATGAAAATGTTTCTCCCTTTTATGACACCTATTGTCAAGTTTATGAATATGATGTCATAATCCTGTTCACATGATATCATAAAGCTAAGAAATATTTTTATTATAAAAAAAAATTAAAAATTTTTATAATGATGAAATATCTTTTGATATCTTGTGAACAGGATTATGATATCCTTGCCACAGGGGTGTCATAATCCAACTCAATGGGTATTGTTGTGACCCATTCACTCGGCCTCATAATAAAGGGTCTATTCAAATAACTATAATAAACCAAAACCCCTAGTTGTTGTAACCACCAACTACTTTCGGTTACCATAACCACATTCGATTACCATAACCATCATTCGGTTACCATAACCACATTCTATTACCATAACCATCATTCAGTTATCATAACCACCATTCGGTTATTATAACCACATTCGTTTACCATAATCACCATTCAGATACCATAACCACCATTCGGTTACCATAACCACTTTCGGTTACAGCTATACCTATAAATAAGGATAAGAGGAGACCTCCAAGGATAAGAAAAGTCTAAGGCAAACAAGCCCAGACTAGACCACCTTATTCACTCCTTTTTCATCATGCTCTTCTTTAAATTATCCATTATGTTGCCTAGACCACCCCTGACTTGAGCGTCGGAGTGTCTCCTGCCAGAAATCCGGTCCAGGGACCTTTTGCAGGTGTCCATCCGAGAAGAGTGCCCAGGAACCCGGTTGGAAGAGCGAGCGGGATGCCAAACACTGTCGAAGTTCCAACCCAGGTGATTTAGCGACAACAGATTGGTGCGCCAGGTAGGAATCGTTATTCCCCTTTGGAAAGGAGAATTTTGGAAAAAAGCAAGAAGAGGAAGGAGGAAACTAGGGTCGTGCAATGGCAAGCTCTTTCCTCTCTTCCGTCCTAAACCAGCCAAGTATTAGGAGATGGGTGATGTCGCTGTCTTCATCATCGGATCATCGCAACAATGTCCTAAAAAATCTGAAGAAGCTGGAGAGAATGCTGCAGAGGATCCAGGCAGTGATCCATGATGAGGAGGAGAGGGAGATACGAGAAGAAGCCGTCAAGTGAAGGAGCTTAAAGAAGTGGCTTATGACTAAAGTCTCTATGAGCGCCCCACCCACTGCATCATGCTAAACACCGAGCTGGTCTTGGAGAAGGTGCTGGGCCTGGTGTCCAAGTGCTACACCCATGGCCTGGTGCGCCGGGTCTTCACCATCATCCCCACCACCGCCTTTGCCAAGATGTCCACCTAACTCGACAATTCCATCGCCGACATTTTGTGGCTCCATCACGTCTGCCGCAACGGCCGTAGTGAAATTGTCGGTGGCGAGAGAGGTGGAGTTGGAGGTGGAGTCGACGGGTGGGGGCTCGTCGTCATCAAGGTCGGAGTCGGAGCTGATCTCATGGAGGATTCGGTCGATGTCCTCGATGACCTTCTGATCGGAGTCGGAGTTGGCGCCAAATCAACCAAGGTTGCCGAAGCCGATTATGCAGCGGAGGATGAGGATGGTGATGAAGCCACAAAGGACGGTGATTTTAAAGTTGTTGAAGCTCTTCTGGATCTTCCGCCGGTGAGATCCACTGCTAGATTTGGCAGTGGGGAGGGTGCCATAGTCCCTCGCCTAACCCATTCGAGGCGGCCGAAGGCAAGCCCTGGATCATCCTCGTCACCGGATCACCACCCAACTCTTGCAAAAAATCCCATCGGCGACCACTACCTCCTCAAATCCACTAAGAACAAGATCGACTACTGCCAACTCCATGGGATCAAGATTGTCTACAACATGGCTCACTTGGATCGGGAGCTCACCGGGTACTGGGCCAAGCTCCCGCTAATCCACCGCCTGATGCTCTCCCACCCAGAGGCAGAGTGGATCTGGTGGATGGACAGTGACGTCCCATTCACCGACATGGACTTCGAGATCCCCCTCTCCCGCGACAACATCCACTATGCCAAGCTCATTATCAAAGAGGACGGCGTGTGGCCCCTTCTCCACCTCGTCAAAGAGGGCCGCGTCGATGGCTAGGAGAACGCCGCCTATGCCATCGGCCACCTCAGTCGCGATGGGTTGGGCTCCGATGAGAAGCCACTGAGCTAGTTTGCGTGCACGAAAGTAGAGTCATCGACCTCCGAGATCGCAGCATTGCTGGGAAGCACCAGGGCATCCAGATCGCTAGGGTTCAGCGTAATCGAGTTCTGGAGACAATCCTGCACCATGCTGAGGGACGATGAATCCTGGCCATCTGTCAGGATGTCGGAGCACGGGTCCACCAGTGATGATCGCTGCCCGCCAAGCACATCCTCGAGCTTGGATGCTTGGAGCAAGAACTAGAAATGTCCAATCTGATCGTAGCTAAAAGGGCGCAGGAGCATTTCCATCGGAGAGTAGGAGAATGAGATCCAGTTGTTCGCCGGCACCATATTAAGCTACCTGACAGAAAGAAAAGGCCCACTGAAGCCTATCTTATCAAAGCGCACTGAAGTCCAAGAAAAGGCCCACTGAAGCCTATCTTACTAGGGCCCATTGAAGTCCAAGAAAAGGCCCACTGAAGCCTATCTTATCATGACCCACTGAAGTCCAAGAAAAGGCCCACTGAAGCCTATCTTATCATGGCCCATTAAAGTCCATGAAAAGGCCCACTGAAGCCTATCTTATCAGGGCCCACTGAAGTCCAAAAAAGGTCCACTGAAGCCTACCTCATCAGGGCGCAAGGCCGATCAATGTCCAAGAGCCGCAAGGCCGGTCTACATGCTAGGCCAATCAATGTGCAAGAGGTGCAAGACCATCTACGCACAAGGCCGATCAATGCCCAAGAGGTGCAAGGCTGATCTACGCGCAAGGCTGATCAACATACAAGAGGTGCAAGGCCATCTATGCGCAAGGCCGATCAACGTCTAAGAGGTGCAAGGCCATCTATGTGCAAGGTCGATCAACGTCCAAGAGGTGCAAGGCCGATCTACGTGCCAAGCCGATCAATGTCCAAGAGGTGCAAGGCCGATCAACGCCCAAGAGGTGCAAGGTCATCTACGCGCAAGGTCGATCAATGTCCAAGAGGTGCAATGATGATCTATGCACTAGGCTGATCAATGCCCAAGAGGTACAAGGCCCTCTACGCGCAAGGCCGATCAACGTACAAGAGGCGCAAGGCCATCTACGCGCAAGGCTGATCAAAACCCAAGAGGCGCAAGGCCATTTGCGTGCAAGGTCAATCAACGTCCAAGAGGCGCAAGGCTAATCTACGCGCAAGGCCGATCAACGTCCAAGAGGTACAAGGCCATCTACGTGCAAGGCCGATCAACGTCCAAGAAGTGCAAGGCGATCTATGCGCAAGACTGATCAACGCCCAAGGCTGATCCATCCAATAAGGCCCATAAGGCCCACTGAAGTCCAAGAAAAGGCTCACTGAAGCCTACTTTATTAGGGCTCATTGAAGCCTACCTTATTAGAGCCCATTGAAGTCCAAGAAAATGCGGGCCTAACCAGCCTACCTTATTATCAATAAAGGCACAGGGATGGCCTAATCGGCCTACCCTAACAGTAAATCCGATGATGTGCTGAGGCGGGCCTGACTAGCCTACCTTACTATCAATCAAAGACACGGGGATGGCCTAAGCAGCCTACCCTACGGTAAATCCGATGACGTGCCGAGGTGGGCCTGACCAGCCTACCTTACTATCAATCAAAGACACAGGGATGGTCCAAGCGACCTATCATACGGTAAATCTGACGATGTGCCGAAGCGGGCCTGACCAGTCTACCTTACTATCAAACAAAATGATCAACAAAAATAGATCTAATCAGCCAACCGACAAAGTGCAAAGGCTATTATTTATTATGCCAATTACTCTCTTTGCCGAAAAAGAAATCAAAGCCAAAGCATTTCACTGGCAGCATTTTTTCGAGCTCGAGGGTGGGAGGCAAAGTTGTGACTCATTCACTCAACCTCATAACAAAGGGATCTATTCAAATAACTATAACCAACCAAAACCCCTAGTTGTTGTGACCACCTAACCACTTTCAGTTACCATAACCACATTCGGTTACCATAACCATCATTCGGTTATCATAACTATATTCGGTTACCATAACCACATTCGGTTATCATAACCATCATTCGGTTATCATAACCACATTCGGTTACCATAACTTCGGTTACCATAACTACCATTTGGTTACTATAATCACTTTCGGTTACGGCTATACCTATAAATAAGGATAAGAGGGGACCTCCAAGGATAAGAAAGGTCTAAGACAAACAAGCCCAGACTATACCACCTTATTCACTCCTTTTTCATCTATGATGTTCTTTGAATTCTGCATTCTGTTGCCTAGACCATCCCTGACTTGAGCGTCGGAGTGTCCCCCGTCAAAAATCTGGTCTAGGGACCTTTTGTAGTATCCATCCGAGAAGAGCGCCCAGGAGCCCGGTTGGAAGAGTGAGCGGGATGCTCGACGCCGTTGAAGTTCCAGTCCAGATGATTTAGCGATAACAGGTATCATAATTTTTTCAAAAGAAATATATTTTTGTCATTCAAAATTTTTAATGAAAAGATAAAATTGCAAGTATTAAATGCACGTTAAAAAGAGGGGCTTATATGACCAAATCAAGTTATGTGATATATTTTTTTCTCTATCAAGAATGATGTATAAAGAATTTCTCTTATATGCAATGCAAGATTCAAGAATACATAAAGGGGGAAGCCTTGAGAGTACCCATATATGTACGCGCATCGCAAATGCTGGGCACCGGTATATTAAATTTAGATCACATGGTATATACAATGACCGTCCTGTGGTGAGATGAATGATACGACTAGGCTGGATCACATCCTTACCCGAGCCCAACATATATATATATATATATATATATATATATATATATATATATATATATATATATATATATATATATATATATATATATATATATATATTATTTGAATTTGGAGCCAAATCTAGATTCGAAAAAGTTTTGAAAATTTAGACCCGATTTCAGCCCGGGCTTGACCTAAAACCCGATTAAGTTGTGGAAGAAAGCACCGACCATCTGTTAAGAGTCTCTCTCTCTTACCGGCGGGGGAATAGGATACAAACTAGCCGCTACTTGAACAATCTTAAGCTCCTCAAATTGTCCAGCCACAAGGCACCATCGGAGAATAGGGGCTCGTCACCAAGGGAGGTGGAAAGACATGGATCACCGGAGATGGCAAGGCCTGTCATGGATCTTTATCATCCACAAGTGCTGCCCGGCGGCGATACTCGAGGACAAACTTGGGGCCATTGGCATTTAGATCTCAGACCGTGTGGAATAGCGAGGAGCCGACAGACTTTTAGAAAGGTAGCGTTGCCTGGTTTGCAGTGAAGATGAGGAAGGATGAGGTTTATATTTTACGAGCGGCGGAAATTGCAACGACAAGGGTTTTGATAGAGGTATCGAGAGACGGGAGAGAAGTTAAGGGGCGGGGGGGGAGGGTGGGGTTCTCAGTTCTCTCAGTTCTCACCGTCTTAACCCAACAAACTACTGAACTAGCGAACCCATTGGGTCATCTTAACCCAACAAACTACTGAACTAGCGAACCCATTGGGTCAGCTCTAGGGTCGATCTTGGGCCTTGGCTGAACCAAATAACTATTGATCCCGGTCCAAAATATATACAAGCTCAAGTTTGAAGTCCAAATCTGACTCAAAACTACTCGGATCTGTTCCATAGTTGGACTAGCCCGAGCCTTCCAGCCCTGCCAAAACGCATTCACCTAAGAAAGGCATCGAGCTAGCAAGCATGACCATCACCCACATGAAACACCCCCATTAATTAATCCATGGCCTCTTGCAAGCAAGCAAGCAAGCAGGAAATACTGGTGATTCACGCCATATGCAAGCGTTTTTAATTACTTGGAAATGCCAATAAAATTAACGTGCGATTTCCACGTATCCAATGACCGAAAATTTTGATCATCAATAACCAATGAGTCAGGGATATCTTCTTAATTATGACCAAGATGGTGTTCTGAATACCTAGCTTACGGCCAAGGTGCATGTTCTTAGATCAAAATTCCTACCTTTCCTCTTGCTTTTTCGAAAATCACCATCTTTTCCTTCTTTAATATTCGTGATTAGACTTTAAAGAAGCTTTCTTTGGATACAAAGCCCTACTAAAACCCAACCTATATATATAGATATATATATATATATATATATATATATATATATATATATATATAAAACCTCTACGAGCTTTCACATCTTGCACGTTTGGTCCCCAATGCTTTGGGTAATGCCTGCTTTTAATTGTCCATTTTCTCTTTTCACCAATCGTATATATCTTTTTGCATGGATTGCCTGACAACAATTTGCTTCTTTCTCAGAAGTCTTTGACTCGTGGAGTTCGTCTGGCAAGCAAAACATACTTTCGGCTGCATAAAGTGAATCGAGGGGGAGAGAGTTTTTGGATCAACACTTCGAGTCGAATCCTTCCATGAATAAAGAGGAGCGTTGTTGTGGACCTGTTGTTTATTAGGATTTGGGAATTCCTTGCTGCTTTCCTTTGTCCTTAATTAGATTCTTGCCTTAAAATAACTTCTTTCTTCCTTGATTCTCCCTGCCAGGAGTTCCTCTTGGCCAATAAATCATATTATAAGCAGAAGGAATACAATGAAAGGTGAAAAGGTTGCATCGGTGTAATTATATTGCGACTTTTGTATCCTTTTCTCCTCTTGGAATCCTATGAGGTCTGAATGCTCGCATCATAGGATCAGTGTTCAGCTTTTCCAAAAAGAACACTTGAAGACACCCTGGTGGAGTGCTTTTAACGAACCAAGCATGATCGTGGAGTGTAGACACCATGAAAGGCTGTTGAAAGGTATACTCTTGTACGTATCTGCAGCAATAAAAAAAAATTGGGGTGGAACTACTTCCTCCCATTTTAATAAAAAAAATAAAAAAGAATGTTCGAGTATACTCCATAAGTATTTGGTACGTGCAATATACATGACTCATTTAAGATAGGCAAGCAAATGATGGATAGCTGTGATCCTATAATTTCAACAACCAAGATTATTTAGATGGAAAGCGGCCGTATGTTCAAGAGAAGCTCGAAACAAAAAATTTATTCCTGAAACAGGAATATCAATTCCTAGAAAATAACTATTTATTTTTGTTATCCCATATTAATATTTGGTTGGAAATTTAGAATAATAACTTTATTCCAATATAATTATTACAGTAGAGTCCACCAAATAAAAAAAAAATGATATAAAATAAGCTATTTCATGATCCATCATGGAATAGCTGTTTTAGAATATCAAAGATTGACCGGAATAGCTTATTATAGATGGCCCATCTCAATTTTTATACTTATTTACTTGTTTGAAAGAATAAGTAGGAATAAGAGCTTGTTCCAGGTGAAGTTAAGTTAACCAATAAGTGGAAGTTTAAGATCAAAGATGTATGCCTGATTCTTTTTTCATTGTTTGCTGGCTGTTCCTGGCTTTGGTTTTCTTTGTTTTAGCTCTTAATTTGTACCTCTAATTACTCTCTATAAATGGTTTCTTCTCGATAAGTTGGGGGAAGCTTTAGCTTTCTCCTTTCCATTTCAACAAAAAAAAGAAAAAAAAAAGAAAGAAAAGTAAAGAAAATACCATCAAAGATATCTAAAGAGAGGCACAAGTGCGAGGGTGAACATCACGTATGCATCGGGAACAACACAAAATAGTTCTGAATAATTTACATGCACCATGATCATAACTAAAATTCTTCCCCCATTTCACCTTCAAAAAAATAAAATAAAATAAAATAAAGACCACCTACCTCACCTCTATTGAACTTATAAATGCAACTAAAGATAAGATGCAATCTCTCATGAATTCCACACAATGACAATCCATCCTAGATTGCATTGCCACCAGTGACAAAACAAGCCCCTCCCCACTAAATTAATAAGGACTGCATCATCTATAGGTGAATGGTGATCATCTGCAATGCATGTTTTACATTGAGATGACTGTATCTTCTTGGATAGCTACCATGCTATTTATCTTGAAAATGAACAGCTATTAACCATCTTATACACACTCCAGTCAGTATTTCAACCCTAAATTAATGTCGTAGCTATTTAAAATTGTATAATTATTTAGAGTGCAGCTGGATGAACCCTATATACAAGACTGCTCTCCAGCCTGCCACAATATATAGAAATTAAGAAAGATCGCAGCCAAAAGTGTTCCAATGTATTTTAGGGATACGAGTCACTTGGGCTACTCAGCCCACAAATAAGCTCCGGGTATAGACCAGTTCCTATATATCACCACCAAACCAAGGTGCCAGTCACAGCAGCAGCCAAGCTCTACATTGATTTCCTTTTGGCGCCTGGCGCTTGGAGCGTGGGTTCACAAGAAAGAGGGGGGGGTATCATGGAGGACTCGGTAGATGTCACATGGGAAAGGTCAGTATCCATTGAAAGAAAAGAGCACGGTGGTCTTTTCCTCCTCTCCTCTCCTCTCCAGTAGCGTGCAGTCGTGTATAGCCAAAGAGTTCTATTTGAAGGAGAGCTTTGACTGCCACCTTTGACCGGGGGACACCCATCATCTGTTATGGTTGCATTCCGTGTCAGAGACTTCTGACTCGCCCCTGAGAAGCAACCCAGCAGCCAGCAAAGCTCTCAGCTCAGCTGTTCCCAAGGATCCGAACCCAATCAGTCTCCCACGTACCTCCATGCCAACCCAATTATTTCACCTAACTGATAAACCGACTCCTCTACTTCCATAAACGCACTCCTCCATGATCACAAATTTGTAGCCTGTAGAAATTTATCATTGGGGGACAAAGATTTCGAATTCCAAAAGGTATTTAAAAAAAAAAACTGCAAAAAGCTCAAAAATGATTCGGATAGGTAAGATATTAAAATATATAAAGAAAGAATATTGTAAATCACCTGCGTATTAAAGCATAATCGATACCGACGACCGATGTATAGCTTTAGTAGTCTATGCAATAATTGATTGGATATTTTTTATTCTTGAAAATCATATTACAAAAAATTAAAAAAAAAATAGTCATTTGACTGGTTAAATAATAAAATTATTTTAATACTTTTTGATAATGTGAAAAATATTGTCACCATGCTCCTTACCAATCTGTTTGAATTGCCAAGCGGTTCAACAACTATGCGCCCCTTTTCCTGCCGCGGGAGAAGATACTGATGGAGATTGAGAACGATGCCTTCTTCCGAAGACCTCGCCCGATGAGAGGACCTCCTGCCCCCAGAAATAAGAACAAGTACTGCCGGTTCCACAGGGACCATGGGCACGACACGGAGGAGTGCCTCTAGCTAAAGGACGCCATCGAGGACTTCATCCGCAAGGGATACCTGAATAAGTATGTCCGGCCCCGCCGGGATCGGGCCAGGACTTCAACTTTTAGAGACCCCCCGGGGGAGGCTGAGCTTCTCAATCAGCGCCCAACCGATGGAGGCATTAGCATGTTGCATCGACGATCTGACGGGGGGCGGAAAGAGGACCAGGATATTGTAAAGAGGCCCAGGGGATCCACTATAATTAGCTTTTCCGATGAGGATCTCGTGGGGCCGCCTCTCCAGGGCGATGACCCTGTAGTTGTGTCGGCTGTCATCGCCAACTATGATGTAAAACACGTCCTTATCGATAATGGAAGTTGTGCGGAGGTTTTATTGTATGATGCGTTCGTTCGGATGAACCTGTCCAGGTCCAAACTGCGGGAGTCCGCGGCGCCACTCACTGGTTTCAGGGAGAATTCCATCTGGGTTGAAGGGGAGATTGCCCTACCCGTGACCCTTGGAACGGAACCTTACCAACGAACCTTCTCCGTCAACTTTATGGTCGTCCATACGACCTCGACGTACAACACCATCTTGGGACGGCCGGCTCTCAATAAGTTTCGGATCATTGTGTCCACTTACCACCCGCTGGTCAAGTTTCCGACTCGTAACGGAATTAGGGAGCTGAGGGAAGACCGTAGAATGGCCCGGCAGTGCCTAGCTATCCACGATAAGCAGCAGGACGAGCGCCCCACGCTCAAGCAGTTGGACCCCAGGGACGAGGCCGACAGCCACAGTCGGCCCGTCGAAAAGATTGTATTTGTGCCCTTGTGGGAGGACGATCCTACAAAGGTCCTCCAGATAGGGAGCACCCTGGATGAGGGAGCCAGACGGGAGCTGGTCGACTTCTTGAGGAAGAATGCAGACGTCTTCGCCTGGGTGGCGTCCGACATGCCAGGCATCCCGACGGACATCATCGCCCATCAGCTTAGGGTGGATCCTACCTACAGACCCGTCCGGCAAAAGAAGAGAAGCTTCGCAGCCGAAAGACAGAGGGCCATTAAGGAGGAAGTGAAGAAGCTTCTCGATGTCGGCTTCATCAAGGAGTCTCATTACCCGAAGTGGCTGGCCAATGTTGTCATGGTGAAGAAGGCTAGCGGGAAGTGGAGGATCTGTGTGGACTACACAGACCTCAACAAGGCGTGTCCCAAAGACAGCTTCCCCTTGCCAAAGATTGACCAGCTGGTAGATGCGACGGCCGGCCACCAACTCTTGAGCTTCATGGATGCTTTCTCTAAGTACAACCAGATCAGGATGCATCCCGAAGATGAGGAGAAGACGGCCTTTGTCACATACAAGGGCCTGTATTGTTACAAGATGATGCCCTTCGGCCTAAAGAATGCGGGCGCCACCTTTCAAAGGTTGATCAACCGAGTCTTTAAAGATCAGTTAGGGAGGAACATTGAGGCATATGTCGATGATATGATCGTCAAAAGCCTTCATAGGACCGACCACATCAGGGACCTGCAGGAGTCCTTTGATACGTTGAGGCGCCACAGGATGAAGCTAAACCCCGCCAAGTGCATCTTCGGGGTGACCTCCGGAAAGTTTCTCGGCTTTCTAGTTACTCAGAGAGGCATCGAGGTCAACCCCAAAAAGATCAAGGCCATCATTGACATGACCCATCCGACCAATAAAAAGTAGGTGCAAGAGCTTACGGGACGCATTGCCTCTCTCAGTCGCTTCATCTCCTGGTCAGTCGAGAGATCCCTCTCGTTCTTCAAGATCTTGCATCGGTCAGACCGTTTCCAGTGGACTGATGAATGCCGAACAGCCTTTGAAGCCTTAAAGGACTACTTGAGGAACCCTCCGCTCCTGGCCAAACCAACGGAGGGGGAAGTGTTATACTTGTACCTATCAGCTTCCAGTAAGGTCGTCAGCGCCGTTCTTGTGCGGGTGGAGGAAAGCGGCCGACAGAGACCCGTGTAGTACATAAGCAAGGTTCTCCATGATGCCGAGGTCAGATATCGTAAGGTGCAAAAGCTGGTGTACTCGCTAGTCATAACGGCAAAGCGTCTCCGACCTTACTTCCAGGCGCATCCTATCATCGTGCTAACGGACCAACCCCTCAGGGCGATCCTCCGAAGCCCCGATACCTCCGGATGGCTCGCCAAAATGGGCCGTCAGGTTAGGCGAGTTTGACATCTCTTTCCGGCCACGGTCGGCCTTGAAAGCCCAAGTGATAGCTGATTTCATCGCGGAATGCACCTGGGGGGCGGAGCCGACTCCCACAACAGTCGAGACGTCCACAGCTGAGCCCGTGGGAGAGGCCGATCTGGCGGAAGAAGCCAAGTCCACCTGGACCCTGCACGTAGAAGGAGCTTCCAACCTCTCGGGGTGAGGTGCAGGCTTAATCCTAGCTGACCCCGATGGGCGGTGTTTAGAGTACGCTCTACATTTTGCATTCCAGGTGTCGAATAATCAGGCGGAGTATGAAGCTCTGCTAGCGGGGCTGAAGATAGCAAGTGAGCTGGGCATTGGTAGGATCCGCGCCTTCTCCGACTCCTAGCTGGTAGTCAACCAGGTGAAGGGTGAGTTTGAGGCAAGGGATCCGTCCCTGGCCAAGTACTTAGACAAGGTACGAGACCTGGCATCCCAACTTAAATTCTTTGAGATCCTTCACATACCCCGGCAGCAAAACTCCCGGGCGGATGCTTTGTCACGGCTGGCCATCGCTGTGGTTGGCACCTCCGACCGAACCTTCGTGGAACATCTCTAGCACCCAAGCATTGCTGAGGAGCCACGGAGATCCACCAGGTTGAGCAAGAGGCCTCGTGGATGGACCCAATCCACGCATTTCTGGCATAAGGGGCCCTTCCGAATGATTCGACGGAGGCCAGGCGCATTCGCTCAACGGCCTCTAAGTACGTCATCCTTGATGGGGCCCTCTACAAGCGCTAATTTTCCCAACCATTGTTGAAATGCTTGGGGCCGTCCGATGCGGACTACGCGCATCGAGAGGTGCACGAGGGCATATGTGGCGATCATCTTGGGGGAAGGTCCCTGGCTTACAAAATCATTCGCCAGGGGTATTATTGGCCCACGATTCAGAAGGACGCCTTAGACTTCGTACGAAGGTGTGATGCATGCCAGAAGTTCTCCGGCATCCAAAGGAGGCCAATCAGCCAGCTGACCCTGCTTACGACACCTTGGCCATTTGCTTAATGGGGGATGGATATCCTGGGACCTTTCCCCCCGGCCTTCGGTCAGCGAAAATTCCTCCTCGTGGCCAATGATTATTTTACTAAGTGGGTAGAGGCGGAGGCATTGACGCAGATAACCGAGACCAAGATGGAAAACTTTGTCCGGAACTGCATCATCTTCCGGTTTGGGATTTCAAAGACGATCATCATTGACAACGGGAGGCAATTCGACAACTCCCAGTTTCGGGATTTCTGTCAACAATATCACATCGTCCATCGGCTTACGTCAATCGCTCACCCTCAGTCCAATGGAGAGGCCGAGGTTACCAATAGAACGATCCTGCATGAGCTGAAGACCCGGCTAAATGAAGCCAAGGGGCTCTGGGGGGAAGAGCTTCATTCAGTGCTCTGGGCATACTGGACAACCGCACGGTCAGCAATGGGAGAAACTCCATTTAACCTGACTTATGGGAGTGAGGCGGTGATCCCTGTGGAGGTTTCTTTACTATCCCTGCGGGTTGATCAATTCGACGAGCCGGCCAATTCGGAGCAACGAAGGGCTGACCTAGATCTGATGGATGAGACCCAATTCCGGGCAGGTATGAAGATGGCGACCTACCGTCAAAGGATGGCCAGATATTACAATTCACGGGTTAAAGCGCGCATCTTCCAAGTTGGGGATCTGGTCCTGCGGAAGGCGGAGGTTTCGAGGCTGACTGAATAGGGAAAGCTCTCCCCCAATTAGGAAGGCCCCTATCAGGTCATCGAGATAGTTCGGGCTGGAACTTACCGCCTAGCACACTTGGACGGGCGACAGATAGTGTGCCCGTGGAATGTAGATAATCTTCACAAGTATTATCAATGAAGTCTACAAACTTCTCCAACTTTTTCCAGCCCACTTTCGAAAGTTCGACCACGGTCGGCAGAGGCTCCATGGCAGCCCACTTCCGAAAGTTCGACTCCGGTCGGTAGAGGCTCCTTGGCAGGCCACTTCCAAAAGTCCGACCACGGTCGGCAGAAGCTCCATGGCAGTCTACTTCCGAAAGTCCGACTCCGGTCGGCAGAGGCTCCTTGGTAGCCCACTTCCGAAAGTCCGACTCCGGTCGGCAAAGGCTCCATGGTAGCCCACTTCCGAAAGTCCGACTTCGGTCGGCAAAGGCTCCTTGGCAGCCCACTTCCGAAAGTCCGACTCCGGTCGGCAGAGGCTCCTTGGCAGCCCACTTCCGAAAGTCCAACCACGGTCGGCAACTATCTGAAGATAGCTCCCATGGGACTACGACGATGATGGGCCACAATGCGAGATGACTCGCAGGTGGAGGCCTGGTGCAAACGCCCAGGTATCCGACCCAAGTTGAGTTACTGTTCTCGACTACCCCGCCGACGCTTGGCCCGGATGGACCGACCGGGGGTACTTAGAGAAATTTCGGGAGCAAGACCCCCTTCTCGGGCTCGTCGGCCGCTTTGAAAGAGCTCATGGCCCTATAATCCCTAAAGCCGACCATGAGTACTTAGAAGAATTGTTGAAGAAGAATTACTTTACAGGCATTGAAGAAGTTCCAAAAACAGGCTACTCGTTCATTTCAAAAAGTGGTATTTACAAAAGAGATGGGTCGGACCTTTACAAACTTCTTAGGTCCGGCCCATGGGAGATGCGTCAGGGGCCACAACTTCGACCCCGTCAGCTACAACTGGAGAGTCAGCCGAACCCGTAATGGCTGGAGGATCCTCCGGAGGGGTCACCACCCCAGTGTCAGCTGGCGCTGGAGCTTCGACCCTGGCCGCTCCCGCTTCACCTTCCATTGGAGGCTCTGCTTCGGCCTCCTCCCCTTCGGATGGGTCCCGCAGCTCAGCACCCACCAGGTTCAGCTCCGAGAACAGCAGACCTACCTTCTTCAGGGCATCATCGTAGCCCTTCCTGTAGAAATCGGCCGCCTCCTCCTCCACGTCCTCGGTGAAGGCGCTGGAGGCGTTGTATGCCCCTACGGCCTCCTGGACCTGCTTTGTGGACGACTCCCTGCACTCCTTGAGTCGAGCCTCCAGCTGTGCCGACGCCGCGCGCTCGGCCCAGGCCCTCTCATTGGCCTCCGCCAACCGCTTTTCCTCGCCCAACTGGCGGGCGAGAAGGCGGGCCTTTGCTTTCTTCTTCTTGAGGTTGGCCTCGCGGTCGGCCAGCCTGCTTTCGGCCTCTTTCTGGGCCGCCCTTGCCGACTCGACCTCCACCCAGGCTACCGCCAGGCTCTCTCCAGACGACTTCAGCGACTTTGCCGCGACCTCCTGGGCTGCCTCCAGCTCCTGAACCCTCTTTGCCGAGGCCTTGGCGGCATGCACCAATTGGTAGATAGCATCGTCCATGAGGGAGATGCCGTGGAGAACCTGCAGCATACGGCCCGGTTAGTGTTACATGTCAGGGAGAGGAAATAAGTAAATAACGAAGTAGGAGGATTAGGTCCTTACCCTCGTGAAGTCACGGTATGTCTCCACAATCATGTCGGCCAGGCTTCTCTGGATTGACACCTCCCAATCGGCGTCGGTCATTGCCCCCCTCAGCAGGCTCCGCGCCCTTTGGGGGTGATCGAGTGCCCGCCAGTGTTAGAACCCTTCTGAGCGGATCTCCTCATCCGACTGCTCTGGCCCGCTGTCGACTACTCCCTCTGCGGCCGACCCCTTTCCCTTGTCAGCCCTGGCCACTCCCTCTGGACCGGCGGATGCCGTGGCTGCGTCGGACGTCGCCGGCCCCCTCGGCTCCTATTGGGGGGCCGACCCTGCTGGTGGGGCTGGCGCCCCCGCCACATTCCTTGCCCTGCGCTCGGTGAGGGGAAGGTCATCCCCGTCCGACTCGATGTCGGCGACGGGGGCGGCTCGCTCCTCCTCCTGCCTCTTCTTCTGTCGCTCGGCGGCTGCGGGATGACTGGTTCTGGAGCGGCGTGCTTTCGCACCGCCCATCGGATGACCTTGGACTTGTCGATCCGTTGCATCCTTTTCCCTGTCACCAAGCATCCGAATTTAGAATGAGAGAAGGACAAAGGCTAAGAAAACTGTAAGAAGAGGGGTCGGCCCTTGCCTAAAAATATTTGGGGGCTGATCCCCACCTGATGAAGGGCCTCTTCCCCCAACAACTCAAAGGTCGCCACTGGGCCAGCTCTGCTAAGCACATTGAATACGCCCAGGTCGGCCACCGATACCGACCTCCCCTCACGGACCCTCGCCCGCGGCTCTCTCCACAACGGCTCGAATCCCCAAGGTTCGAGGCTGCTGACGAAGAAGAACCTGACCTTCCACCCATGGATGGCCGACGGGAGGCACTTCAAAATCTTTCGGCCTTGATGAGGGACGAATATGACCCACTCACGGCTCCTAAAGTCCCTCTTCAGGTAAAAGAAGTTACCGAAGAGGGACAAACTGGGGTCGGACCCGGCCCTATAACAGAGTACTATAAAGCAGCATATCATCCGAATACTATTCGGGGTCAGCTGCACCGGGGTTATCCTATAGTGGTTGAAGATGGCTATAAACAGGGGATGCAGTGGGAACCTAAGGCCGGCCTTAAGGTGGGATTCGTACATCGAAAGGGTCCCTGGACCTAATGGATTGTTTGCTCTTCCCTCTCGGCCCAGAAGAGTGAGGTGTAGGGTGGACGGGATACCGTACACTGCCCTAAGGTTCTCGACCCGTTCCCGGGTCATGGTCGAGGGGAGTTCACTCGGCCCCGGGTCCCTAGGTCTATGAGCCGAGCTCCTACTACTAGATGCCATGGGAAGAAGAGAAGAAGGACCGGGACTAACCTGGATGGACTCCTAGGTGCTGGTTTTTGCAGAGGAAGGAAGGGAGGACTCGATCTCGCGAAGAGCAGGCGCAGCAGGAAAAGCCCCCTTGCTCTGCCTCCTCCTCCTTTTATAGGCCATCGAGGGAAAGGGAGAGGGGGGAGAAGTTATCGCCCGCCTCGGGCATGCCTCAGCCGTCCCGTCGGGGGCCGCAACCGCCTGCGTTGTGAGAGTCGAAACGGCTGAAGCACCCTCTCACGCGGATCACAATCCGCGTGCACGCCGGACTTGCATTAACTGCAGCCTGCGCCCCCCAACGAGCGGCTGACAGCTATCCGGGGCGCTGTTTGAGGCGGATTCAAAGCGACCCGATGCCTTGGTCCAAGTCCGCCGCAGGTGCGCACGATCATGCTCCTGTCCTCTTGTGCCAGGCGGCCCCTCAACGCCCAGGAGCAGGGGGCAACTGATGCGCCCGGTCGGCTAGTGTCCGGTCGGCTGGTCCCCTTGCGAAGTCCGACTCCACAGTCGACTTTTCCAAAGAGTCAACCCGGGGGCTTTGAGGGCTGATAGGCGCCCCCACCGCCCATGCGACGGCCCTTTCCATTATCACGGTCGGCTCCTGGGGAGCCAGTTGACCCACTACTGAAGAGATCGCCCGAGGTTTCCAAGAACCTCTCTTCTCCGACAATTCTGACATTCTGTTATAACAAACTCCAGTGCATGGCCACTACTCTGACACACCTGGCACGCCGCCATCCACGATCTCGTCACCATGCCTGTTCTCTTAGGGACATATTTGGATTTTTCCAGCCTGCTCCCCAACAGAATTTGGCAGCGCTCCGTGCCTATAAAAGGCACCCGGGGGACCTCCGTGAAGGGTAATGTTCTTCCTCCCCGCTACATACTCTCCTTCCGAGCTTCCTCTCCGTTCTATTGCTCCAACCCTCCTCTAACTTAAGCATCGGAGTGTCCCCCGCCGGAGCCCCTCCGGCATCAAGGGATTTTTTGCAGGTTGGTCGGTCGATAAGCTCTCCAACGTGTTCACCGATCCCGGTCCAGGGGAAGACGGCAGCAACAATACTTATATATGCGGACAGAGAAAAGGAAACACACGAAAAGCATATGGAAACATGGGATTCATGTGTTTTTTCTCCTTAAATCAAAACCTTTCCATCTCTTTCAGTGCAATATGTATGTGCTCGAGTTCATTGGTCAGAGAAAGATACAAATTTAAGCTGCACCTTAGCCCTGGAATATAAACAAAAGGGGGTCTATACAAGTGTATATAAACAAATGTATATAATAGTGCTCCAACAGGTTACCTCCACCGTGACCGTTACATCGAGACAATTCTGAAGATTGCCGTTACGTTTACCCGACACCGGTTCCGCCGTCAATGAAGCCGTTATGGGCGCGATCTGGGCCGCGGGTGTCGGTGCAGGGACAACGAACGGCATGCCAAAGGAAAGAGGACGAAACCGTCATTTAACCCGACGAGGGCATTTACGGGAAACGAATAGATCCGGTCTGGTTGGGATCTCGCCAACGCCGGTCAAAGCGATTTGACCACCGCTCTGATCGGCCAGCCAAGACTGGCATCCGCTGTCAGTGCCTTTTCTACCCTGCCCCCGGTACCCACCCGAATCGACCACCCCCGAATCCTCACCTTCCATCAATTCTTGGGGCCCCGCAAGCAAGTGTGATTTGGGGTGCGAGAACGTGGGTGGAATGTTTGGGAAGCATTTCGAGAAGACAAACGAGACCCGCAACAGCCTATCAATGCTCTTTTCTTAGACGAAAATGCCCCCCGTCCGAGAAAGGGACAAAACGGAAGAGGTGGGGGAAGCCGACAAAAGATCGAGGTGTTCCTGTAGTTCTCCGTATGGATCAGGGGTACTTTTGTCATTTGGAAAAGCTGACTGCTGGGGCCCACGTACTTTGACCGAGGGTGGTGAGAACAGGAGAACTTCCATTATAACAGGGGAGAAATGATCTCGAGAGACGAATATCTAGTGCAGAAGAGAACGGCCCAGGCCCATCAATCAGGGCCGTACGATGAGTGGGCCCCAGAATTGCGGAGTCGGCCGATATGGCCCGAAAGAAGCACAACCGTCCATCCAATGGTCCTACAAATCCTAACCGTCCCACCTTGCGCTGGCAGCGTTACTGGCCGGTTAAAGTTGTAAATTTACTGAAAAGAAAGGGCATTTTAGTCATTGAAATTACCACATGCATCAATGGAAATTGGACCCACCACCAAATTTCGGTACGAAATAGGAACGATAATAAAAAAATAATCGATAATAGCACCGAAAAAATAACAATACCATCATTTTAGGCCCTTATTTACATCCGCAATCAAGAAGCAAATAAGTTGGTGAGGGCGGTTCGGTTCGGTTGTCCTGCGGGTCGGTTCGCTTTTACCTGCGGTCGCCGTTGCGGTGATCGGAAACGAGAGCGTGGATGGCGCCGGAGAGGTTGTTGACGGCGGAGATGAGGCCGGCGAATCCTTGGCGGCGCATCTCCGTCCGCTCCTCCTCCATCCGGAGGCGGCGCTCCTCGAGCTCGACCATCTCGCGGTGCCGCTGCTCCCGCTTCTCCTCGCACGCCAGCAGCGTCCTCGCCAGCACCGTCGCGCTCCGCACGACGCTCGACCCCAGCCGCCGGAGCCTCCGTCGCTTCGCCTCCGGCTCCAGCCCCTCGTTCTCCGACGACCCCGACGTTTCCGTCATCTCCACTATAAACATTAAAACCAAATATATACAAAATAAAATTCTGGCACATATATATTAAAATAATAATAATAAAAGGCTTATATTCTAACACGAAGCCCAAAAGTTGCCAACTTTGTGTTTACGATACTAAACAAAATTGGATTCTATGTTAATACATATAGCCAAAGGAAAGCCCCTTCATATATTTTTTCGAACTTTTATATTTTGGAAAGCGGCTACATATGTGCGAGAAGCGATAATCATAAGGAATTAGATGGCGGAAAGTAAAAACTTTGTGTGGTACGATATGTAGTTAAATATAGTATTAGAATGAATCCGTTTTATTATTTTAAAACACTATATGAATGCGGATGCAAGCAACATAACAGCTTTGATAGGTCAGATATTATATTATATTTCAGCTGTCACAACGAAAATATTATTATATTATAATCTTTAGAGAGAGAAAGAGGATACGCGTATCGCAGGAAAGATTGCCATTTTTGCCCTTATGCCACCTTTTTAATCTTGGGAATCCCAGAAGCGATTCATGAACCCCACGCTTGAGAGAGTCTTTTTAGCTATTTTTATCAGTAAAATGTCCTATAAAGTACTAAAATGGAGGTTTTATATTTATCAAAAGTAATATCCGAATGGATATAATAATTACGTGCATTAATTCTTCCCACCATACCGGAAACGGAGGCTTGCGCCGGTGGAGGTGGCGGGGGCGGCGGTGGAGTAGGGGTGACCGCGGTCGGCTGGGGCTGGGATGGTGGGGTGAGCGCCGGGGGAGGAGGAGTCGGCGGCTGCGGAGGAAGAGGAAGAGCGCGAGAGGAGGAGACGGGGGTGGAGACAGCGCCGGCACCGCCGCGGCGGGCTGCCCGGCGGCTGAGGACGTCCGTGAGGGCCTCGAAGACATCTACTGCGAGGTTGGTGGGGAGGTTGCGCTCCTTCCGCTCGTGCCGCTCCATGGCCCAGTAGGAGGGCCTGTCTCCGGCGGTGCTGCCGGCGGCGGAGGTTGTAGCACGGGCCTCGTAGTTGCGGACCTTCTTGTAGTCGCGAAGGAGGTTGTCCCACTTGTCGTTGCACTGGTTCTGGCTCCGGAGGCAGCCGTTGTTCCAGCAATAGTTCTCGACCCACTTCCACCGCTGCTCGGCGGAGCGTGGGGCTGCGCCGCCCGATGAGGAACCGCCGCCGCCGCCTGCGCGGCGCTCGTCGTCGAGTCGCTTGGCGGTGATTAGAATGAGGGTCTCGTGGAGGGTCCAGTTACCCTTGCGGTAGTCGCGGGCCAGGGCGGCGGAGGAGGATGACGGAGAGTATACCGGCGGCCGCGCGTGGTGATGGGGATGGTGGGGGTGGGGTTGGTCCAGAAGTTCTAAGGGGGCGGTGTTGGAGGGCTCGGACATGGCTTTTCGAGCATCGGTGGTGGCTTTTGGAATAGAATAGATTATAGAGTCGGAACGGAGAAGGAGAGCCGAGGAAGGGACGGGGTTTCAGCGGAGTGGGTGGCGAAGTACTTTGTTTTTACCGGTGCTTTCTTTTACATGCTAACCCCTGACCAATTTTAGACTTTAACACCAGCTTAAATTGCATTTACGTAATTTTGAGTGGCTCCGCTGTTAAAGACCGTCAACTTTGAC
The DNA here is from genome assembly GCA_021397845.1 of Areca catechu. Classification (NCBI taxonomy): domain Eukaryota; kingdom Viridiplantae; phylum Streptophyta; class Magnoliopsida; order Arecales; family Arecaceae; genus Areca; species Areca catechu. Next base: position 179,659,125 of record CM038052.1, read on the forward strand.
GCCTCGTAGCCTGGAACTTTCTTCCATCTTTGAAATTAAAAAAAAGGGCTAGGGGATGTACACGGTACATCGTAAACAATAATAATAATAATAATAATAATAATTCTATCAAAAATGGTGTGCAAATATCATAACTTACATACGTTTACCTGCACTCTATTGACGAGTTTACGCTGTTGAGATGTTTACGGGGAGTGAATGGAGAGTTAAATGGGTGCAAGGATGGCCGTTACGGAAGGGCAAGTAAGTGGCATGGAGGTTTTCATGCTACCGTTAAAGGTGAGAGATTTATATTGCCAATTTGGAACACCGTTAGGTTTTGTAGAGAGAAAACGGTTCAATTGGGATGATGGAATGCGAATATGTTTCACGCAATTCTTATGGTGGATTGCCGCGTTTGTATGTATGTGGACCGTAGGAGGCATAATTCTGTGACTAACGATTCGACCGACCGGCCCGGTTTGAACTTGAACCGGAGCCGGCTGAATTAAACCGGTTTTTTTTGTGCAGAGGTTTGCGTGAGTTGGCCATATTTGGCGAGTTTAATATTTGGGTGCAAGTTCCGTGACAGATCCAAAACAAAATGAGTGTCGTTTGGGTCCATGCCAACCAGGTTCCTGGACTGCAAAAAAAGAGCTGAATTTGGATCAAATTTAACACAAAAATGTATCATTAATCCTAACTTACATTCAAAAAAGAGGATGAGAATAATGGGAATCTGATCGAAAAGCTAGCTTTGAAGCTTGGATCAAATTAAACTAATTCTGCTGAATTCTCGAAAAAATAATGAAGCAAGAGGATCTACTACATAAAGTAGTGCAAAGATGTTGAACCATAAAACAAGGAATTAATAGGATGAATATGTTAAAATAATTATTATTTATAGCTAGAACATGTCTAGGCTTTTGAGTGTTGTGATTGGCTTGATAATAATGATCATTCTGCACTTGCTTTAAGTGCAGATTACTCTTTCTTTTCTTTTCTTTTCTTTTGATTTTAAAATATGGCATGAAGTTAAAAAAAAAAATCTAGAAAATGCAGATGCTGGCATTTCATTAACATCCCCAACACTAAATTATTTTATTTATTTATTTATTTATTTTTTCCAAAATTTTAGAAGTATTCAAATGAACTAATCATAATTGAACTAGCAATTAGAAACCTAAGTTCCTGATTTTTGTTTTGAACGAGAATAGACAAACATTGCTACTTGGTGGTATAAACCACTCCATCTCTATTTATACCTATTTAAAAGCCAAGAGTCAAAAGCCTAAAACTTAGGGCTCTTGAACTTTAGATTAAAAGTTGGGAAGGGAGGAAACTAATAGATGGCTCAATATTCTTAAAGTAAACATAATCATTAATTTATTCCATTTGAATTGGCTATCTTAAATTTTTAGTTTCTTTTTTAGGTTCAAATAGTTATTTTATCACAATGCCAAGGAAGCAATTATTTTATCTCCACGCCAAAACAATAAATGATATGTATGCTTGACTTTATAAAACTGTTGGATGAAAACGACCCTAGAAAAAAAAAAAAAAAAAAAAAAAAAAAAAAGAAGCCTCAACCCCTTTTTTAGTTGCTTTTTGCCATCTTGGCCTTCAACTTTTTTTAAAGAAATATTTGTGGTATATATTTTTTAAATAAATCAAAATATTTAAATAAATCTAGTATAAATATATTTTATAAAATTTTTAAAAAAATCTAAAACTTTTCCCCTCATCCTTTTACTTATCAAAAAAAAAAAAAATGATAAAGATCTTGTCTCACTACCAACTGGTTGCAGGTTCGAGACATGATCCCATGGATGACTCGATTAAATTCAGGAATTTTTCTTGAGCCCACGACCGCTATCTACTAGTCGATGCCTTAATGGTGTCAGGTTGACATACTCATCTTTAATTAGCGTCTTGAATCGAACATTACCTGTGGTTGACATACTCATCTTTAATTAGCGTCTTGAATCGAACATTACCGGTGGTTGACATACTCATCTTTAGTTAGCGTCTTGAATCGAACATTACCTGACGGGACAGAGACATGTGGGGATAGCTATACCAAAATTTATCCTCTCATCTCTTTTACTTACCAAAAAAAATATATTATAAATAAAATTAAAATATTTTTCAAATCAATCCAAAATACTTTATCTTGATATTCTGTTATGAAAGAGGCAATCCAATCTACAATATGATTTGCTTTTCTATGGACATGTCTGATAAGGACGTGGAATCCCTCAGACAATTTCAAAATGGATAGGTGGTAGGCTATCTTTATTGGCAAAATGTAAACCAGATACCATAGCTGGTTAATGTTGCACGGCATGCGTTAGCTTCCTGCATTCAAATCAATGAGCGTCGCCATCTACATGTGAAGGGAATATTCCAAAACAACTCCCTAGCAAAAGAATTAACTCACTTTATATTTTATCGATATAACCTATGTTTCTAAATGACAAAGAATTTATGACAGTGTTATGATCATAAATTACTGTATCATCTTTTTAGTTTCATATGTAGGTAGTTAAAGAATAATCAATTCATGGCATGAACTATGCATGTGAAATTAGAGATGCACAATTTGGAGCTTCATGGATGTGCAATGCATTTTATAGTACTGCATCATGTCTTCTATAAATTAATATTAGTGTAGATGGTAGATTATTAATAGTGAATGTGTCATGTATGCATAATAATGTCTTAGATGATGTTTGCTGATTCAAATGAATTCGCCATGGTATTTTGAAATCACTAGTGGTTTGAATCTTAGAATGATCCGATCCTTAGTGATCTAAAATTATTTGTTTGGTAGTTCATAATCTAGTGATTAAAGATCTCTAGATGTTTATGAGTAATATATTTGGTATTTCATGAAAATTCAAAGTCACTGATCATATAATACCAAAATATATATATATTAATTATATAAAATATATTATGATAAAATATTAAAATATTATTAATTAATATATTTTATAAAATATTTTTTTAATTTTATAAATTATTAATATTTTAAAATTATATTAATTATTGTTATAAAATTAATATTTTTATTTATACTTATAATATATTATTTATTAATATAAATATTTATTTTGATTAAAAAAAGATAAATAAAAGTAATATATTAAATACTTTTATTATATAAATATAAAATATGATAAGATATTTTTACTCTAATTTAAAATATCTTTGGATCATAATATGATCAATAATATATTATAATATAATATATATTATCAATATATAATATAATATCATATATAATATTGATATAATATATTAATGATTGATGTGGCGCATTCGTTGACATGGAGCCCCTGCTGGCAGTCGTACTGGCAAGAGATTTGCCACCTGGACACGGCGGCCAAACAAAGAGCCAAGGCAAGCCCTCTTGCCTACCGAGGCCAGCTCCCAATCGAGATCGTGCTCATAGGGCGAGCCCTCTGTCTAAGATCAGCTCTCGACCGGGGTCATGCTCATGCTGCCAAGGCGAGCCCTCCTACCGAGGTCAGCTCTCAGTCAGGGTCGTGTTCATAGGACGAGCCCTCCGTCTGAGGCCAGCTCCCGGTCGAGATCGTGCTCATGCTGCCAAGGCCAGACCTCCTACCATGGTCAACTCCCAGCCGAAGTGGTGCTTATAGGGCGAGCCCTCCATCTGAGACCAGCTCCCGACCGGGATCGTGCTCATGCTGCTAAGACGAGCCCTCCTACTGAGGTCAGCTTCCAGCTGGGGTCGTGCTCATAAGGTGAGCTCTCTGTCTGAGGCTAGCTCTCAACCGGGGTCATGCTTATGCTGCCAAGGCAAGCCCTCCTACCGAGGTCAGCTCCCAGTCGGGGTCGTGCTCATTGGGCGAGCCCTCAATCTAAGGCCAGCTCCCAGGCAGGGTCGTGCTCATGCTACCGAGGTGAGCCCTCCTGCCGAGGTCAGCTCCCAATCGGGATTATGCTCATAAGACGAGCCCTCCGTTTGAGACCAGCTCCTGGCAGAGGTCATGCTCATGATATCAAAGCGAGCCCTCCTGCCGAGGTCAGCTCCCAACCAGGGTTGTGCTCATAGGGTGAGCTCTCCATTTGAGGCTAGCTCCCAGTCGGGGTTAAGCTCATGCTTCCTGAGACGGGGCTCCTGAAGCGAGGCTCCTCCCTACCTTATGGAGGTCAGAGTTCCTGCTAGTAGTAAAGAAGGGAAGGATCAACAGAAATTCAAACCACAGCAAGGAGGTTCCCGGCCACCTGCAACCTCTAGGAGGTTCCTACTGTGGCTCGAGGCCCAGCGGCACAAGGCCCGCCCCTCCTACAGAGAACTACACCACCAGAGGGACAAGGTCTGTACCACACCGGTGAATACCCCCAATAGGAGGATCTCCTTCAAAGGACCGGTCTAACAGGGCAAGACCACGGGCAATGAAAAGATCCTCTCCAAAGTGGGTACCGAGAAAAGGACATCTCAGTGAAACCCCAGACCTGGTCTGGGCCATCATTCTCGTATAAAATAGAAGAAAGAATCTCCTAAAGGGGGACGAGGCAACTGGTAAGAGACAGAGAGCTAGTGGGCAAGTAACCAGCCATGAGAACCTCCTGAGCTTTCTGATCCCAACTCCACCCTGTCTTTACGTCTCAATTATGTTGACCCCTTGAGTGATTTTAATGATAACAAAATATTGGAGCATGCACTTATGTTACTTACTATTTTTCAAGTGCTTTACAAGTTTTTGTAGGATAATCTCATTGCTAAATTACAATGCCTATAATCTTATTGTGTCATGAGTTGTGTTGTAAATGTGTCATGTAAAGAAGAGCCCAAAGAAATATTCTCAAAAATGGGTTACTTTTAAGTGTTTTCAAGCTTAAATTCCTTAGAATCAATTATTAGTTGAGTTGGGAAGAATCTTGAATGTTAGACATCCGAGTCAACCCTTCAGAGATCCAAGCCGACTCCTCTAGAGTTCATGAAAAATCAGTTATGAGAGAACACTAAGCGAGCTGACACCAATGAGAAGAGTCAACTCTTTCAGAGTACAGTTTTGAAGACTTGTGAATCCGAGCCGACTCGAATTAAGACGAGCCGACTCATCCAAAGTAAGGAATCAAGAACACTATGAAACCGAGCCGACCCGAATGAGACGAGGTGACTCGACCAAAACTTCTCTAAGGATCCGAGCCGACTCGAAGGTCGATTCAAGGCAGGAGCAGCTAGTTCCAGATCTTCATTTTTGAATTTGAAAAGTGCTCCAATAGTCAAATATCATATCCCAATGGTCTGCAATGACTATATCCATCCAAGAAGAGTACAAGACTCTAAAAATAAGGGATTAGGACAACTTTTGAAGAAGCTAATGCTTAGTTGAACATTAAATGAGCTTGTGAGCAAAAGTGCACTAGAAAGTATTTTAGTCAGTCTTCAAGACTTCACCAACTTCAATATGAAGCTTGAAGCATATATTGAAGAAGTTGAAGAAGCCACTGAAGAGCATTAAAGTACAATTAAGAAGGCTTCTCTCAAGCAGTATCGGCAACCATCAGACAATCTTAGTTTGTCATTTTGTTGCTTATTTTTTTTAACTCTTTTGTGAGTTGTTGGGTTATTGGTAAGTCCGGTTTAAAAACCAAGTAGGTTCTTAGTTAGCCTGTTCAAAACCAAGTGTGGGTTCTTAGTGATCTTGTTCAAAACCAAGTTGGATTTTTGGTGATCTTGTGTAAAACCAAGTTTTGGGTTTTTGGTGAGCCTGGTTGAAAAACCAAGTTGAATTTTGGATTGTGAGCCTGGTAAAATAATCCGACTGTATTCCAATGATGAATATAGTGAAAATTCCAAGTGGTATTTTGGATGGTGAATGTAGGAGCGAGGGTGCTCCGAACCACTATAAATCTGCTGTATTTGCATTGTGCTGTTTCCGTTTGTGTTTACTTCCACTTTTATTATTTGAAACACAGCACTTGCCACTAAAGTAGATTTAAAAGAGCACAGATCTGATTAATTTTTTTAATTTCCAATTCACCCCCCTCTTGGAAAAGCCACCTGGGCAACAATTCGTATCATAGCAGAGTCTTTGAATTTAATTAGAGTAAAGATTGATGGCTCATCCCATGAGTACTTCTTTGATCGAAAGCCAATCTACTAATAGACCTCCATTGTTTATTAGCACGAATTATTCATACTGGAAAGCTAAAATGAAGATATACATTCAAGTAGTTGATTTTTAGTTATGGAAGGTCGTTCTTAAGGGTCCACAAATATCCATGATTAAAATTGATGGCATGAATGTCCCAAAACTTGAAGAGGATTGGGATGAACACGACATAAAAATGGAGGAATTGAATGACAAAGCCAGGAATTTACTATATTATGCTTTGGACACAAATGAGTCAACTGAATTTCTATTTGCGCATTTGCAAAAGAAATCCGGGATAAACTCGAAGTGGTCCATGAAAGAACTTCCCAAATGAAGACCTCCAAAATCAATCTTCTAGTACATAGCTATGAATTATTCAAGATGGAACAAATTGAAACTATCTTTGTCATGTTTTCATGATTTACAGATATTATTAACGGTTTGAAAAGTCTTAACAGGATTTACGCAAATGCAGACTTGGTACAGAAGATTATAAGATCACTTCCGAATAAATAGGATCCCAAAGTAACTACCATCCAGGAAGCAAAAGATATAAACCCACTGACTCTGGATGAACTGCTGGATTCTCTCATCACTCATGTATTGGCCATGCAGCAAAGAAATAAAGATGATCATAAAAAGAAGAAAACAATTGCCTTCAAAGCTGCATTGGATTCAAAGAAACAAGATGAGGAATCGGAAGATGAATGCTCCTTATCCGAAGATGATTTAGAAGATGAAGATATTGCTATGGTTGTGAGGAGATTTAGAAGATTTATGAGGAAGAAGAAAGTAAGATACTTCTGAAAGTTTTATAAGAGAGGTGAACATAGTAAGGATGAGGAAAAAAAGTGAAAGAATAAATGCCCACATATTATGAATGTAAGAAACTAGGGCATACCTGTCTCGATTGTCCTTTACTAAAGAAAACTTTCAAGAAAAAGAAAAAAAAAGCTATGGTTGCTACTTGGAGCGACAGCGAGGAGTCGACTTCAATGGAAGAAGAAGAGACCACAAAAACTGCAAACTTCTATTTTACGGATCTCGAAGACGAGGTAATATCTCCCGAACCTCAAATATAATTTACTTTTGATGAATTAAATTCTACATTTCATGACTTATTATCTGAGTATAAAAAAGCTGGAGTAAAGATTAGAGCTTTAAAGAATATGAATAATTCTTTACTAAAAAAAAAGATAGAGATTTCAGAAAAGAACAAGATATTGCAAAAAGAATTAACTATCTTTTCTGAAAATAATAAAGCTTTGAAAATTGAGAAAAATATACATCTTGAGAAAAACAGAGCTTTAAATGTTGAAAATTCTGAATTAAAAAATGAGGTTGAAAAACTCAAGCCATTGGTTGAAAAACTTACATTAAGTTCAAATAAGCTTGAGTTAATTTTAAAGGAACAAAGAATTTTAGATAATAAAGCTGGAATTGGTTGCAACTCTTCAAATGCAAATAAAATTTCAGCTACCAAATTTATACCTTCAAAAGCTTATGGTCCAAAAGGTTTATCTCAAAAAGCTTTTGTATCAAATCCTTCAATATCTATTTTTAGAGCTTCAAAGTATACTCCTAAGTTTTCACATAAAAAATTTTTGAAGTCAAATGTTTTTACATCTGCATCACATGCTTCTATATTTAGAACTTCAAAGTTTACTTCTTTTCTAAATTCTAGAATTGTTTGTTATGCATGCAAAGGGATAAGACATAAGGCCTTTCAATGCAATATTTTTAGAAATGATAAAAGTAAAGTAAGAAAGATTTGGATTTCTAAAGGAACCACATCCGCTAACCTACAAGGATCCAAGGTAGCTTGGGTATCTAAAAAAACTTGTTGATTATTTTGCAGGAATGTCTTGCAGCCCAAAAATTAAATAAAAGATGATATCTAGACAGCGACTGTTCAAGACATATGACGGGTGACAAGGATCAATTCACCACCCTAGAGATGAAAGAAGGAGGTTTGGTTACTTTTGGAGATAATGGCAAGAAAAAAATAATCGGTATTGGTAAGATCAAATTGACCCCCTCTACTTTTATTAAAAATGTATTGCTAGTAGACAAATTGAAGCATAATTTATTAAATATTAGTCAATTATGTGATAAAGACTTCAAGATTGTCTTTGAATCATCTATGTGTATTATAACAAACTTCCTTGATTCTAGCAATAAATTCATTGGACATAGACTTGTAAATATTTATATGGTAGATCTAAATGATCTAGCCATGTCTAGTAGTTCCAGTCTAGTAGCGATGAATGCTAAGACCAAGGAGTCTTGTCTATTTTGGCATAGACGATTAGGTTATGCTAGCATGCATACTATTACCAAGTTAATTTCTAAGAGTCTAGTTAGAGGTTTTCCTAAGTTTAAAGTTAATTTTGAGCATGTTTGTAATGCTTGTCAAATGGGTAAACAAACTAGGGAGAGTTTTAAATCCAAAAATATGATTTCAACTTCTAGACCCCTTGAGCTACATCACATGGACTTATTTGGACCAACTATGATCACAAGCCTAGGTGGTATGAAATATGCTCTTGTGATAGTAGATGATTTTTCAAGATTTACTTGGATCTTTTTTATTGCACACAAAGATGAAACTTTTAAAGTATTTCAAAAATTTTATAAGAAAGTTTCAAATAAGAAAAATCTTTCAATCAGATCTATTATGAGTGATTACGGTATGAAATTTGAAAATTAATTTTTTGATGATTATTGCACAGAAAACGGTATTGATCATAACTTCTCTGCTCCTAGAACACCACAATAAAATGGTGTTGTAGAGAGGAAGAATAAGACTTTAGAAGAAATGGCCCGAACAATGTTTATGAAGGCAATCTTCCAAGATACTTTTGGGCAGAAGCGGTGAACACTACTTGTTATATCTTAAACTGTATTTTGATTCGTCCAATTCTAAAAAAGACCCCCTATGAGCTTTGAAATGAAAAGAAACATAATATTAATTACTTTCATGTTTTTGGTTGTAAATGCTTTATGCTGAATAATGGTAAGGATAATCTAAAAAAATTTGATGTTAAATTTAATGAAGCAATTTTCCTTAGTTATTCATTACATAGCAAAGCATATAGAGTATTTAATAAAAGAACTCTAACTGTAGAAGAATCAATGCATGTTAGTTTTGATGAAATTAATCTCTCACCTTCAAAGAAAGAAGAGTGTATAGACAATGATGCAGGTACACTTCAAAAGGAAATGGAAGACATGAGCATACAAGAGAAACCAACTCAAGAAGGAGAAGTGGTAAGTAAGGATCATGATGATCTAGCAAGGGAATGGAGGTATGTAACTTCTCATCCAAAAGATTTATTATAGGTGATCCTTCACAAGGTGTTAGAACTAGGTCATCATATAGAGATGCACATGATTATCTAGCATTTGTATCACAAATAGAACCACATAGCTTAGAAGAAGCTGAAAATGATCCAAACTGAATGATGGCCATGCATGAAGAATTGAACCAGTTTGAAAGAAATAATGTGTGGACTTTAGTTGATAGACCATCCCATTATAGGAACCAAATGGGTCTATAAAAATAAAGTAGATGAACAAGATAAAGTAATTAGAAACAAAGCAAGGTTGGTAGCCAAAGGATACAACCAAGAAGAAGGAATAGACTTTGATGAAACTTATGCACCTGTAGCAAGACTAGAGGCCATAAGATTATTACTTGCATTTGCTTGCTACATGAATTTCAAACTATTCTAAATGGATGTGAAAAGTGCTTTTTTAAATGGTTTTATATCTGAGCAAGTTTTTGTAGAACAACCACCAGATTTTGAAAGTCATGCTTTTCCAAATTATGTATTTAAACTGAATAAAGTATTTTATGGTTTGAAACAAGCACCTAGAGCCTGGTATGATAGACTAAGCAAATTCCTGCATGAAAATGATTTTGCAAGAGAAAATATTGATAAAATTTTTTTATCAAAAAGAAAGATAATGATATATTAGTTATACAAATCTATGTAGATGATGTTATATTTGGTACAACTAACAAAGGACTTTATAGAGAATTTTCTAAGTTGATGCAGGAAGAATTTGATATGAGTCTAATGGGTGAACTAAACTACTTCCTTGGACTTCAAGTAAAATAATCAAAGGATGGGATCTTCATAAACCAAGCCAAATACATCAAAGAAATCATCAAAAAGTTTGGTATGGAGACAAGCAAAAAAATGAGTACACCTATGAACTCTATCTGCAGGTTGGACAAAAATGAAGATGGCAATAACATTGATCAAAAGCTATATCGGGTATGATTGGATCTTTGTTGTACTTAATTGCTAATAGATCTGATATCTTGTTTAGCGTATGTATTTGTGCTAGATTTCAATTTAATCCTAAGGAATCACATATGCTTGCATTAAAAATAATTATAAGATATATAAGAGGAACAAGTAATTTAGGTCTATGTATTAAAGCAATCTTCATTGAATTTAATTGGATTTTCTGATACTGATTATGGTGGATGCGAAATAGATATAAAGAGCACTAGTGGTACATGCCAATTTCTAAGGTTGGATTTAATTTCATGGTACTATAAGAAACAAAACTCGGTAGCACTATCTACTGCTGAAGTAGAGTATGTTGCTGCTAGGAGTTGTTGTGCACAAGTGTTATTGATTAAACAACAACTAGAAGATTTTGGTGTTACACAATCTAAAATTTCTATCAAATGTAACTATAAATTTATCAAAAAATCCAGTTCAGCACTCAAGAACAAATCATATAGAGATAAGATATCATTTCATAAGAGATCATGTTTTAAATGATGAAATTGAATTAGAATTTATTCCAACTGAAAACCAACCTACTGACATTTTCACTAAACCTCTTAATCAAGATAGATTTGAAATGATTAGAGGAGAATTAGGACTTTGTGACCCTTTTTAGAAAACTTAACATAATCTCTTCAAAATTAAGGAAACTTTATCTAGAAAGCCTCCTACATCAAACCAAGAACTTTGACCATCTCTCCTTATAAATTTTTGCCATTGAGTTTTAATTTTGAACTTTTTTGACTCTTTTGGAGAGTTCTGGTTCAAGTCGACTCGAGCTACTGTGCTCAAGTCGAGCCAACTCGAGCAAACTAGGGCTTGCCGAGCTGACTCGAATGTCGGGCAAGCAGTTTTTTTATTAAAGCCGTAGGACTTAATCTAGGATTTTATATCTTAAGTGTTCACTTCCTACTAGCTTAGAACCCTTGTTCCAACCTGAAGATACCTTCCATCCCTCAAAACCTACCTTTTCCAGCTCAATTTCTTGCATTCTTCTTGAGCTCGTGCAATGGCTTCGAAAAGGGCTGTCGGCAAGAGGTCAAAACGAGCCAAACCTTCTACTGAAAGGGGAAGGAGGACCAAGAGATGGCAGGAAGAGCCGACTCGGTCAGTTGAAGAGGAAGAACAAGAAGTGGAACCGATTGCAGCATCTTCTCCTCCAACACCAACTATTTCCATGACCAATCAACCCGTGACAAGTGGAAGACGGATAATCTTCACATTCTTGAAAGAGGTAGGGCTTCGGATTGGAGATTTGATTGAAGACCAGGGCTGGAGTTTCTTCTATTCCTTAAATGTTCCAACATATTCCACTTTGGTAAGAAGTTTTTATGAAAATTTAAAATTGAAAGTGCAGCATGTTGAGTCTGTAGTTAAGGGAAAGAGGATTATAGTGATAGAGGAAAGATTATGTAGCATACTTGGAATGCCAAATGAAGGGTTAAAGCATTTAGTTATGAAAGATAAATAGAAAACCCTCAGGACAATTTTAAATAAGGCTGATGTGAGTGGTATCGGGAATGTGATGGCCAACACCCTGTCTCTTGAAATGAGATTACTGCACAACTTTAGAAGTAGGATCTTTCTCCTTAGAACTGGAAGGTTTGATTGGGTAAGTGAGAGAGATCTCAATTTTATGGGACATCTAATTTAGGGGGAGGCTCTCAATATCCCTCACATTATGCTACTCCAAATGAAAGAAGCAGTCAAAAAAGTGAAGGCCTGTTTGCCTTATGGAATGGTTCTTACTTTATTTTTCCAGGCCTCCAGAGTGAACTTAGATGGTGAGGATGGTAAGCCACTTCATCATACTGATACCTACTCCAAATTTTTGCAAAGAATGGGATACCAACTAATTGAAGGAGCTTGGAGGAAGAAAATATCAGATCAGAGAGCTATTGGATCCTCTAGTAGTGATGAGGATGATGATGATGATGAGGAGTAGCTACCTGCGGAGATTATCACTGCTGTTGCTACTGAGCCTATTGTTCATGATGCTATAGAGTCAGAGCATAGAGAGTATGGAAGTCCCATGATCTCTCCAGCACCAGCTTCTCCACCAACACCAGCTTCTCCACCAGCACTAACATCTCCAACAGCACCTGCATCTCCACTGGCTCCACCACCTGCACCTTCTATGACTACATCTACTTAGGAACCATCTGCTGACACTTCAGGAGCTTCATTATCTCAGGACTTCATTGCAGATCAGATGAGACTACTTACTCAGACCCTGATCAGTACTTTTGGTTCGATGTTTGGCGACCTTTGTCAAACAATCGAAACCAAACTTAAGGACATATATGGTGAGATTAGACATCTTCACTCCAGGGTGGATAGTGTTCAGTCCATAGGACCTGCACCACAAGTGGATTTACAATAGTCATAGATTCTTTCAAGGCAGTTTCTGAAGACATTAAAAAATCTGTTGATCACATTATTGAAGAATTCAAAACTAAGTTGAGAGAAATGAGTTACAGGATGGGTTCTATGAAACAAGGAAATAAAGTTGAAGATGATTATACCAAAGAGGTAGGAATTCTTAGAGCTGAATTTGGAAGACTAAGAGGGTCTGCAGAGGCATTTGCCAATGCCCAAGCAAGTGAGCTAGTTGCACTATATACTGGAATCAAGAAGATGGAAGAAGAGCTCAATTCAATCTGGGTGACCCTTTGTCAACGATCCACCACTGTTATAGCAGCCTACTCTTCTACTCTCAGACAGCAAGCACATTTTCCTAGTCAGCAGGCACCTCATCCTAGATAGCTTGCACCATACTTTAGACAGTCTCCACCTCAATTTACTCAGCCACCACCTTTTGTTGATCCTATCTCTTCCATACCACCATCTAGACCATCCACTAACATTAAGGAAGAACCTATTATAAATCTACATAGTGATAGTGACTAGGCTGATGTTTGTATTTGTGCTTTCAAAATTTTGTAATCTGTATTAAACATTTTTGAATGCATTGAAATTTTATGTTTCTTATGTTTGCAATGAGATTTGTGGAATGAATGGTATTGTTTATGTGATCTGTGCATGCAACTCAAGATAAATTTAAATTAGAATACCAAAATTTTTTTGAGAAAGTCAAATTATCTCAAACAATCTTATCAATCTTCTAATTCTATTTAAAAACCATGCTTTGTGTACTTAACAAAGGGGGAGAATGACTTTAATTGAATACCTTTTTGATTAATGACAAAAAGGGGGAGAATGGTATGTATGAATGTGCATGAAAAATATATAAGTAAGGAGAAGAATGATATAGATATTGAAAAATTGGAAACTTGCTTTGTTGCCGCCAAGATCGTCATGGCCCGTAGCTGCTATCGGCGCCGGAGTGCGCTCCCTTCGCTGTCTGGCCGTCCAGTGGTCCTGGACCTGCAAAACAGGGGTTAGTGACCCATGCCGGGGTTTCCGGCGGGGGCACTCCAATGGTCAAGTCAGTGACAATCCAGGGAAACAGATCCTCCTGGTCAAGCCCCTCTTGATGGACTCCATGCTAGGAGTAAATGGTATGAGAGTGGGATGCAAGTGTGTCAGGGGAAGAGCGGCCTAGCTAGAGGGATTCTTTGTGTGGCCTTTCCACCTGCCCTTGCATGGATTTGCTTGTGGTGCCGTGCTCTCTGGTTGAGCTTGCACTTATGTTTGAATGGTATTGCATTTACCTCATTTGCCTCGCTTCCTTCGGGCTTTGTAGTCTAGGTTACCGTTGGGCGCTCGTCTTGGGATCTCCGCCGAACTGTCAGGCGCGTGCGACAATGTCCCAAGGCGCCTTTCCCGATTCGTGATAAGGAAAGCTGTCATATGTTTTGACATTCCTTCTGGTCTTCTCATTCTGGGAAACCTGGCAGTACTTCGATCGGGGGGCCACTGCCCCCGAGATTCGAATCTCCTGGTTGTCTTCCTCTTTCGGGTGATTCAGGTGGTTGGTGAGGAGCGTGGCACCTCGATCAGTGGGCCTCTCCCCTTTCTGGTATAATTGATGGCCACAGGTGGTCATTGCGGCCTGGTGGATGTCTCAATGCAATCCTCGGGTGGCTAGCCGGTATCCTGGGATGGCGGTGCTGTCCCTTTGTTCACCGGTGCTTATGCCCGAGCTGGGGGTTCAGCTGGAAAGGCAGGGCCCGACTCCGACCTAAGCGTCCCAAGCTCGCGGGCTCGCCTCGACGGAGGAGGGCAGAGAGCGGGCCCGGTCCAGAGGGCTCGACCTCGGAGAGGCTCCATATGGCGGAGAAGGGCAGAGCTCGACTCCGACCATGGGGCTCGATCTTCGAGGGGCTCGTTCTAGAGGGCAGAGCGCGGGCCCGGTCCAGAGGGCTCGACCTCGGAGAGGCTCCACGTGGTGCAGGAGGGCTAATCTCGACTTCGACCACGGGGCTCGATCTTCGAGGGGCTCGTTCTGGAGGGCAGAGTGCGGGTTCGGACCAGATGGCTCGACCTCGAAGAGGGGCTCGATCTGGAGGGTGCCGCTCGGCTCCGGCCTAGGCATCCTGGGCTCGTGAGTCCAACCTGGCAGAGGACAGAGCTCGGCTTCGACGAGCGGTCCCATTGTCCCGGGGGAGCTTAGCCCGATGAAGGAGTCCGAGCAGGAAATCTGACACGATGCCTGGCACGACGGCTTTCTTTGACGTGGTGTCTGATAGCTACTCCACATCAACGGTCTTGCCACACCATTTTCTCCCCACTCCCGAGGCTCGTTAGTGCATGGCGCTTGGGCCGAAGGGAGTAATTGTGATGCTGATGTGGAAAGGTGAAGATCTGGTGCAATGATGGCCATGATTGCTGGCGCTCCATGGAACGGTCCTTTAGGCCAGTGCGGGGGCACCACGTGGCCACTTCCAAGGAGTAGTTAATGTTGGCACGGAATTCAAAGTGACCGGGGTGACTTTTTCATCGATGGCTGGTACGTGGCATGAATCCATTGACGGAGAGGTCATACGGTACGGATGCGCTGAGTCACTTCGAAATGAAAAGAAGTTCTTACCCAAAATATCTATTCTTTTGAATTCTTCGCGCCCGCTGTAGTACCCGAGTCTCCTCCTTCCTCCTAGTTACCTCAGATCTTCTAAGGGACTAGGTTAGTTTCTTCTTTCTTCCTTCTTTATCAGAGTAGGGTCCTTCCTTTGAGTCTAGGATTTCTCTCGGATCGAGTCCGTCCCTTCATCATCTTCTTCGAGTCCTTTGCTTCTTTCTTCTTTGGGGATGTCTCGCTTTGGCCCAAACTTCTGCCCCACCACCAACCAGGGCAAGGCTGGTCCTTTTGAGCGGAGGCTAGCGTCTCCTTCTTCTTCCGATGAGAAGGAGGATGCGGCTCGTTTTGAGTTCAGTAGGAGGTGCCCTCCTGGTCCAGTACTCATCAGGGGACCGGGGTCCGGTCCTTCCCATCCTTCTCATTCTCTTCCCTCTTCTGAACTTGTTCCTGAGTCCGTCCGGTCCACATGTCCTCACGGGGTTGTCTCGACAATCACTGCCGAGGAACTGGAAAACATCCAGGATGTCTATGGCATCCCGCACTCTGTCCGGCTTTTAATCCTCCGTCCGGGGGAACGGGTTACTTCTAGTGGCCCGGGCCGTATTGCCTTTTATGAGGAGACCTTTTCTGGGGGTCTCCACTTTTCCTTCCATCCGTTCTTCATGTCAGTGTTGAATAATTATAATTTGGTCCCTGCTTAGCTAGTACCAAACGCCATTAGGGTCATCTTTTCTTTTGTTATGCTTTGTCACCTTCACGGGTTCGTTGCCTGGTTTTCTCTGTTCAGGGCTTTCTTTTCCCTAAAGCGCCACCCGACTAAAGACGGGTGGTGGTCCTTGTCTTCCCATCCAAAGGGCATTAAGTTTGAGCTCCCCTCTTCCATCAAGAGATGGAAGAGCAAGTTCTTTTTGCCATGGTTGAGGGGGTCGACTGGGTCTGGAGTGACCCGGACCAGTCCCCCAACCAAAATTCTGTGGTCGATGAGGCTAACCAGGATGACTACGAGCAGCTCCGCACCTTCTAAGTCCCTTCTCTCGAGGTTCTGTTGTTAGAGCAAAATCTCTCCGAAGCTGGGGTCGACCCAATGAGTGGGTTGGGTGAGTTCGACCTGAACTTTTATTCTCTCTTTTTGTGCTTCTTACATCGCTTTTTGTGGGCTCTGACTATTGTATGGCTTGTATGCAGGCATGATCTTCACAGAGAGCGACTTGCTGGCGATCACCCGGAAGAGGCCGCCAACCGGGCTGGTCGATAAGCCTCCATCGAGATGGGTCTGGGGCGAGAGCGCATCTATGGCCACTCCCGCCGCGGTGGCCGACCTGAGTCGGGAGGCGACTGAAGCTGCTCCTGCCATGCCGGCTAGCCAGAATTCGGGGGCGACCGAAACTGCTCTTGCACCAGTGGAGAGGGCGACGTTTGTGGTGCTGATGCCAGTCCAGCAGGCAGTCCGGAAGGTTCCAAAGTGGCACGATCGATATGGAACGACCCCCACCGCAGAGCCCGAGGTGGTTGTCCGGGCAAGGGCCGCAGCTGCTGCTGCTGCATCCCCCAGTCCCCCAAGCCCGGTTGTGATCGAGGTTGAGGATGGGGAGGTCCGAGCTGGGGCCGAGCTCATGACCGAGGCACCGCTTGCAAAGGTGCCAGGTCCTCAGCCTGTCCCTGAGGGCCCTGCTACCAGTGGGGCAAGGGCACCTACCCCCGGAGAGAGCAGGAGGGAGGAGGCGCGGCGCCGACTTCTGTTCAAGCTAGGGCCGAAGAGCTCTTTGCTCCAGAGTCCCATACTGGCCGAGCGTATGATGGATTTTTCAATCCAGCCATGCGATCGGCAAGAGATGGCCGGACTGCGGCTGGGGAATGTGCTTAGCGGCATCTTCCCCCAGCTCCTCTCGGTAAGTGGCGCCACTTCTCTTTCTCTCTTTTCTTTCTTTTTCTTTCTCTTCTTCTTTTTCTTCTTTTTTTTTTCGCTAACCTTTTGCATGGTGCAGATCGGTGCTGAGGCCCTCTTCATCAGGGACTGTTGTCGAAACTGGCAGCATAGTGAACAGCAGCGGGCGGCTTAGATCGAGTCACTGAAGGTCGGCCTGAAGGAGAGGACCGAGGCGAACGAAGTGCTCGGTCAAAGGGTCAAGGACCTGGAGAAGCAGCTTGCCGACTCTGAGGGACGAGCGAAGGAGCCCGGGAGGGCCTTGACCTGGAGCAGAGCCACTCGAGGAAGAGTGCTGAGGAGCTTGCCCTTGCTGAGAAGAGGTTGAAGTGGTACAATGCTGAGGTTGTTCGGTACAAGGAGACCGCTCAATCTGCTCAAGTTGAGATGGTGGCAGAGAAGGAGAAGTTGGCCATAGCTGAGAGGGCGGCAGAGGAGATGGCCAAGTCGGTGGAGGCGGCTAGGGTGGAAGCCGTCGAGGCAAGGAAGGAGGCCATCGGGGCAAGGAAAAATGCTAAAGAGGCCATCGCCAGGTACAAGGCCTCGGAGGAGTTCATCGCCGAGATTCACCAAACGGCGTCAGACTCCTTCTACAAAGGCTTCATGAGTTGAGATGTTTATTCCTGACGAGGGCCGCGGTCACCTCAGATATCCTCTAGCCTCGGACATGAAGTCGGGCCAGGAGGCGGGCGTTGAGGAAGCTGTTCCCTCCGAACCTTCCCCTCCAGTCGAGGCTGAGACTAGGCCACCCGAGGCTGGAGCCATTCAGCCAGAGGTTCCCGAAAATGGGACCTCATAGCCTCACGGCCTAGCCGAGGGGCCAGCCAGAGTGGAGTAACTTTCCTTCTTGTTTTCCTTTTTGTATTTGGTCTGGGTCACCTGGCATGTCGGGGACCCAAAGACGTTTGTAGCTAACTTTTGTTAATGAAATAAGAATTTTCTTGCTACTTGTTCCCGAGCATTGCCTGACTTTTCTCTGTCACCCTCTTTCTTTCTTTCTCCTCTTTTTTTTTTCTTTTGAGATGAGTGGCGAGATCAGAGAGGAGGGCTCCACCTTGTCTGGGATTTGGCCACCAGGCTTCAGTGTCGGCAAGTTGGGCACAGGATTTTGGTAGTTGAGAGCAGCTGGGCTCAAAGACTTCTTGGCCGGAGAGCTGGGCCTCAGTCCAAGGTGCCTGAGAGCTGGGCTCAGGGCTTGGATGCCTTGGAGCTAGGCTCAAGGCTTTGGTGCCGGAGAGCTGGGCCCCAGGCTTGGGTGCCTGAGAGCTGGGCTCAGGTCTTGGTGTCTCGGAGCTAGGCTCGAAGACTTTGGTGCTAGAGAGCTGGGCCTCGGGCTTGGATGCATGAGAGCTGGGCTCAGGTCTTGGTGTCTCGGAGCTAGGCTCGAAAACTTTTTCTTCCGGAGAGCTGGGCTCAGGCCTTGGCGTCTTGGAGCTGGGCTCGAAGATGTTGATGATTTGGGAGCAGCTTGGCTCAAAGATCCCTTGGTCGGAGAGCTGGGCTCCGGTCCAAGGCTGCCTGAGGGCTGGGCTCAGGTCTTGGCATCTTGGGGCTGGGCTCAGGTCCTAGCATCTTGGAGCTGGGCTCGAAGGCATTGATGATTTGAGAGCAGCTTGGCTCGAAGATCCCTTGGTCGGAGAGCTGGGCCTCGATCCAAGGTTGCTTGAGAGCTGGGCTCAGGTCTTGGTGTCTCGGAGCTGGGCTTGAAGGCGTTGGTAATTTGAGAGCAGCTTGGCTCGGAGATCCCTTTGCCGAAGAGCTGGGCCCCGGTCCAAGGTTGCTTGAGAGTTGGGCTCAGGTCTTGGTGTCTCGAAGCTGGGCTCGAAGACGTTGATGATTTGAGAGCAGCTTGGCTCGGAGATCCCTTTGCCGAAGAGCTGGGCCTCGGTCCAAGGTTGCCTGAGAGTTGGGCTCAGGTCTTGGTGTCTCAAAGCTGGGCTTGAAGACATTGATGATTTGAGAGTAGCTTGGCTCGGAGATCCCTTGGCCAAAGAGTTGGGCCCTGGTCCAAGGTTGCCTGAGGGCTGGGCTCAGGTCTTGGTGTCTCGGAGCTAGGCTCGAAGACACTGATGATTTGAGAGTAGCTTGGCTTGGAGATCCCTTGGCCGAAGAGCTAGGCCCCAGTCTAAGGTTGCCTGAGAGCTGGGCTCAGGTCTTGGTGTCTCAGAGCTGGGCTCGAAGATGTTGATAATTTGAGAGCAGCTTGGCTCGAAGATCCCTTGGCCGGAGAGCTGGGCCCCGGTCCAAGGTTGCCTGAGGGCTGGGCTCAGGTCCTGGCATCTTGGAGCTGGGCTCGAAGACGTTGATGATTTGAGAGCAGCTTGGCTCAAAGATCCCTTGGTCGGTGAGCTGGGCTCAGGTCTTGGCGCCTTGGAGCTGGGCTCGAAGACGTTGATGATTTGAGAGCAGCTTGGCTCGAAGATCTCTTGGCCGGAGAGCTGGGCCCCGGTCCAAGGTTGTCGAGGTCTGGGCTCAGGTCTTGGTGTCTCGGAGCTGGGCTCGAAGATTTCTTGGAGGTTTTCTTGCAAGGCAGATAGATACTTGCGCAAAAGAAAAACCATTATTATTATTATTGGGAGAAAGCCTTACATTATTGATAGTATCTTCGCATATTGCATGCGTTCCATGTTCGAGGGAACCTGACGCCGTCGAGATCCTCGAGGTAATAGGCCCCCTGTGAGAGGGCCTCGGCCACCTTATAAGGGCCTCCTTAGTTCGGTGAGAGCTTGCCGCACTCCCAGAGTTGAGATGCTTCTACCCGGTGTAGCACCAAGTCCCCGGGTCTGAAGACTTTTGGCCTGACCTGGGCATTGTAGTACCGGGCTACTCGTTGTCGGTATGCCGCCATTCGTAGCCGGGCTTTATCCCTTGTTTCTTCGAGGAGATCCAGGTTGAGCAGGAGGTGTGCTGAGTTCCGCACCTCGTCATATTGCTGCACTCATAGCGTGGGCATGCCGAGCTCAACCGGGATGACCGCCTCGACGTCGAAAACAAGGTTGAAGGGTGTCTCGTCAGTTGCCGTTCTAGGCATTGTGTGGTAGGCCCACAGAATGCTTGGGAGTTCTTCCGCCCACCTGCCCTTGGCTTGGTCCAACCTGGTTCTGAGCCCTTGAAGGATGGTCCGATTAGTCATCTTGGCTTCCCCGTTTGTTTGAGGGTGAGCTACCGAGGTGAATCGGTGTTGGATGCCGTGTTCAGCGCAGAACCCTTCGAGCTCCCGATTATCGAATTGTCGTCCATTATCAGTGATGATACAATAGGGGAGTCCGAAGCGGCAAATAATTGACTTCCAGAAGAATTGACGAACATTGGCTTCCGCGATCCGGGCCAGTGGCTTTGTCTCGACCCACTTGGTGAAGTAGTCGATCGCCACCAGCAGGAATCTCGCTGCCCTGGTGTAGGGAGAAATGGTCCCAAGATGTCCATCCCCCACTAGGCAAAAGGCCAAGAGGCTAAGAGCTAGGAGATCGGCGCCGTCGGCTGGCGCTGTATATGAGCGTGTCGCTGGCATTTGTCGCACCTTTTAATGAAGTCGGCGGCATCCTCCCTCATGGTCTCCCATAAGTACCCTTGGCGAAGGGCTTTATAAGCCAACGTTCTCTCCCCCACATGGTTCCCGCAGAGGCCTTCATGTATCTCCTAGAGCACGAAGGTTGCCTCTGCAGGCCTGAGGCACTTCAGGAGCGGGTAGGAGTAAGATCGACGATAGAGCTGGCCCTCCATCAGAACGAACCGGGAGGCCTTCTTCTTGACGAGGCCTGCTTCTACGTGATCCTCGGGTAAGGAGCCATCGATGATGTACCGACATACCTGTCCATCCAGCTTGGCTCCGGGGTGACTTGATGCACCTCCTCTAAGCCTTCATAGCTTGGATTTTCGAGGTACTCGACGTAGGCGCGTCCCAGCGATGAGTCCGGCAGGGTCGCTTGTCTAGATAGTGCATCCGTGCATGCATTCTTTCCACGGGGGATGTGGAAGATGCAGAAGCATCGAAAGCCTGTTGTACTCGAGCGGACCTGCTCTAGGTACTTCATCATCGGGGGGTCCCTGGCTTCATACTCTCCGGAGACTTGTCCGGCAACCAGTTCGGAGTCGGTGAAGACTTTCAAATTTTGCACTCCTAGCTCGTGGGAGACTCTTAAACCTGCGAGAAGTGCCTCGTACTCTGCCTGGTTGTTTGTCGCGGCGAATTTGAAGCAAAGGGTGCATTCTGTCACAACCCCATCATTGTTGGCGAGGATGAGGCCTGCTCCACTCCCGTCGAAATTGGATACGCCATCCACGTGGAGGATCCAAGAATCCTCTCCTGGCCTGAGCTTCATTATTGTATGCTCTGGCTCCTCGGTGAGCCCGGTGCACTCGACTGCGAAGTCAGCTAGGACTTGGGCCTTCTATGAGGACCTCGGCCGGTACACTATGTCGAACTCGCTGAGCAGCAGGGACCACTTGGCAATCTCCCGGAAGTCTCGGGGCGGCTAAGTATGGTCCTCAGCGGGTGGTCTATCACGATCACTATCGGGTGCACTTGGAAGTAGGGCCTAAGGTACTTAGCAGACATTATTAGTGCAAAAATGAGTTTCTCGTAGCGAGTATACCTGATCTCCGCATCGCGGAGGATTTTGCTGGTGTAGTATACTGGCTTCTGAGATTTGTCCTCGTCTGTGCAGACGAGAACCGAGCTGACGGCTTCGGGTGTAACCGCCAGATAGAGCAGGAGCTCCTCCCCCTCTTCCGGTCTGGAGAGCAACGGGGGAGAGGCGAGGAATTTCTTCAGCTTCTCGAAGGTCGTCCTGCACTCCTCTGTCCAGATGAAGTCGTGCATCTTGCACAGTGCCTTGAAGAATGGAAGGCAACGGTCAGCCGACCTCGAGATGAATCGGCTCAGGGTGGTAATATGCCCCGTTAGGTGCTGGACCTGCTTCTTGGAGGTCGGGTGCTCCATGTCGACGATCGCCTGGACCTTCTCTGGGTTTGCTTCGATACCTCTCTGGGTGACCATGAAGCCGAGGAACTTTCCTGCTGCCACTCCGAAGGCGCACTTCGTTGGATTCAGCTTCATCTGATGTTGCCGCAGGTTGTGGAAGGACTCGGCGAGGTTAGCAATATGGTTCGAGCTCGGCTTGCTCATAACAAACATGTCATCCACATACACTTGCATGTTCCAACCAATTTGGTCCTTGAAGACCTTATTGACCAGATGCTGGTACGTGGCTCCTGCATTCTTCAGACCGAAGGGCATCATCCTGTAGTAGTATGTCCCTTGGTTGGTGATGAAGGCGGTGTACTCCTCATCCTCCGGGTGCATACGGATCTGATTGTATTCGGAGAATGCGTCCATGAAGGAGAGCAACCTGTGCCCAGAGGTGGCGTCCACCAGCTGGTCAATCTTCGGTAGGGGGAAGCTATCCTTCGGGCATGCCTTGTTGAGATCGATGTAGTCTACACAGATCCTCCACTTGCCATTGTTCTTCCTTACCATCACCACGTTTGCTAGCCAGCTCGGATATTGGACCTCCCGAATGAAATTGGCGGCTAAGAGTTTATCCACTTCCTCGTTGATAGCCGCCTGCCTCTTCGGGACGAAGCTTCTTTTCTTCTATCGAACTGGCCTATGCTTTGGGTCAACACTCAGTTTATGAGTAATGATGTCAGGAGGGATACCTGGCATGTTCGTCACTGTCCAGGCGAATACATCTGCGCTTGCCCGCAGGAACTCCAGTAGTTGAGCCCTCTCCTCCTCGGATAGCTGGGCTCCAATCTGCACCATCCTCGTGGGATCATCTCTGAGTGGATAAGAGAGTAGGCACTCGACCGGGCCTCTCCTGGGGTCTTGAGCCCTTTGGTCGAGATTATCTGCCTTGGGATCACCCTCGAGGACCTTGGACCCAAGGAGGGTTTGGAAGCAGTGCTGCACTAGCTAGGGTGCTCCCCTCATCTCCTCGACATCGTAGGGAGTGGGAAACTGTACAAGTAGTATCTTGGTGGAGACAACGACGTCGAGCAGGTTGAGCCTGGGTTGGCCCAAGATCACGTTGTAGGCGAAAGGAAGCCCGACAACCGTGAAAGTCATCATAACGATGCTCTACCGAGATGGGGTCCCGGCAGTGACTGGAAGAGTGATCTCTCCCTCTACCATTACAGAATCACCTGTGAAACCAACAACAGGAGTATGCACAGGTTTGAGTTGATCGGGAGAAATGTTCATCCTAGAGAAGGAATCATAAAAAAGCACATCTGTGGAGCTTCCACTATCAACCATGATGCGTTTTACAAGATGCTTCGTGATCGTCATCTCGACGACCACGGTATCATTATTTATATTTTTTTTCCCGTCTTCCCCTTCTCTCATAAAGGGGAGTATATTCTCAGGATGCCCTGCCCCCCGGGCCTTCTTGGGTGCACGTGCGGCTCCCCAGGAGATCATACCCACCGGCTTCTCGGTAGGACGGTTGTCGATTGCCGGAGCTGGTGGAAGAGCGACGAGCGCTTGGGATTCTACTTGAGGTCTGCCCTCCATGAACCTTTTGAGGTAGCCCCTCTTGATGAGTTCTTCGATTTCCTACTTGAGGTTGCGGCATTTCTCGGTGTCGTGGCCGTGGTCGCGGTGAAAGCGACAGTACTTCATTTTATCATGGCCAGTAGAGGGCTTCATCGGAGGTGGGCATCTCAGGTAGTTCTCGCCTTCGATCTTCATGAAAATTTTTGTTCTCGGGACGAGAAGGGGGGTATAACTCTCCTCGGGAACGGGAGTGCCTTTCGGTCTTGGCCCCCTCTAGGAGTTTGGAGCCTGAGGTCCTGGCTTCCAAGTTTCGGGCATCTTGGTGGGGGTCAGCTTCTTCAGTGGCTTCCCGTCGAGCTCCCATCTTGTACGATCCATCTCCTCGGCATGGATGTACTTTTGGGCTCGGAGTAGGAGCTCGGAATAAGTCTTGGGGGGCTTTTTATCGAGCGAGTAGGTCAGGCGAGAGGTCCTGAGCCCTCGCTTTAGTGCCAGCATGGCAACTGGCTCATCAAGGTTGTAGATCTCCAACGCGGCAGCCTTGAAGCGAGCCACATAGTCCCGCAGTGGCTCGCGGTCCTGCTGCCGGATGGAGAAGAGGTTGTCTGCCTCTCGTGGTAATTTTCGACCAGCATCGAAGTGGGCCACGAACTTCTACCCCAACTGGGTGAAAGAGTTAATGCTCTCCAGCTCCAAGCGGGTAAACCATACCCGAGCTGCCTTCCGGAGAGTAGCAGGAAAGGCGATGCAAAGGAGAGTGTTGGTGGCCCCTTAGACCCTCATGAGGGCCTGGTAGCTTTCCAGGTGGTCCAGGGGGTCGGTGGTCCCATCGTAAGGATCCACCTGCGGCATACGAAACCGACTCAGAATCGGCTCCCCTTGGATTTCTTGGGAGAATGGGAGATGGGCGTCGTAGCCCGCTGGCTCGATAGCTGAGCCTGGGAGATTGGAAAATCGGTGGGATAACTTCGCCAACTTGCGGTCATGCTCCTCCAGGTACTTCTCCGCCACGTGCCTGATGGCTTCATCAGTGGACCCCTTCATCGAAGGAGACGGAGAAGGTAACATGGGTGCATGGCACCCATGGTGGGGGGTCTTACTTTTCCTACCTCGGTGGGGCTTGGATACTGCTAGGCCAAGGTTTGATGAGCGGCTCTCCCTGTCGGCAAACCCGGCTTGTTGACTTTTCGTCAGAGTTTGATGGCTACCTTGGTTGTCAGTGATGGCCCGCAGCTGTGAAGGCCTTCCTTGGAAGGAACATAGGCTGTCACGGGGGGCTGCGGCATGGGCCGCGGGAGTCCCTGGCTGCTGGTGGGTAGCCAAGAACCGGTGCTGGTGCTAAAGCTGGCGCACTACTGTGGCAAGGATCTGCATTTGCTGGATGAGTGCAGCCAGCTAAGACTCCGTCGAAGGTGGTTGAATCGGAGCAGATGGCCCCGCCTCTGGGTTGTGCGGGTTCCCCCGGGAGGGGGAGTCCCCTATATGACTGGTGGAGGCCTCTCGTGCCCGTGTCATCACCATCCTTCCATGGAACTTAATTGTAAAGGGGGGCTTGAACAAGATCAAAGACTGTTCACAGTGCCCCTTCCTGGCGTGCCAATCTGTTGCCGCCAAGATCGTTGTGGCCCATAGCTGTTGTCGATGCCGGAGTGCGCTCCCTTCGCTATCTGGCTGTCCGGTGGTCCTGGACCTACAAAATAGGGATTAGTGACCCGGGCCAGGGTTTCCGACGAGGGCACTCCGATAGTCAAGTCAGTGACGATCCAGGGGAACAGATCCTCCTGGTCGAGCCCCTCTTGATGGACTCCATGCTAGGAGGAGTAAATGGTGTGAGAGTGGGATGCAAGTGTGTCGGGGGAAGAGCGGCCTAGCTAGAGGGATTCTCTGTGTGGCATTTCCGCCCACCCTTACATGGATTTGCTTGTGGTGCCGTGCTCTCTGGTTGAGCTTGCACTTGTATTTGAATGGTATTGCATTTACCACATTTCCCTCACTTCCTTCGGGCTTTGTAGTCTAGGTTACCGTTGGGCGCCCGTCTTGGGATCTCCACCGAACTGTTAGGCGCGTGCGGCAGTGTCCCGAGGCACCTTTCTCGATTCATGATAAGAAAAGTTGTCATATGTTCTGACATTCCTTTTGGTCGCCTCATTCTGGGAAACCTGGCAGTACCTCGATCGGGGGGCCGCCACCGCCGGGATTCGAATCTCCTGGTTGACTTCCTCTTTCGGGTGGTTCAGGTGGTTGGTGAGGAGTGTGGCACCTCGATTAGTGGGCCTCTCCCCTTTCTGGTATAACCGGCGACCGCAGGTGGTCATTGCGACCTGGTGGATGTCTCAATGCAATACTCGGGCGGCTCATCGATGTCCTGGGACGGCGGTGCTGCCCCTTTGTTCATCGGTGCTTATGCCCTAATTGGGGGCTAAGCTGGAAAGGCAGGGCCCGACTTTGACCTAAGCATCCCGAGCTCGCAGGCTCGCCTCGGTGGAGGAGGGCAGAGAGCGGGCCCGGTCCAGAAGGCTCGACCTCGGAGAGGCTCCACGTGGCGAAGGAGGGCTAAGCTCGACTCCGACTACGGGGCTCGATCTTCGAGGGGCTCGCTCTAGAGGGCAAAGTGCGGGCCCGGTCCAAGGGGCTCGACCTTGGAAAGGCTTCACGTGGTGGAGGAGGGCTGAGCTCGACTCTGACCATGGGGCTCGATCTTCGAGGGGCTCACTCTGGAGGGCAGAGCATGGGTCTGGACCAGATGGGTCGACCTCGAAGAGGGGCTCGATCTGGAGGGCACCGCTCGGCTCCGGCCTAGGCATCCCGGGCTCGCGGGTCCGACCTGGCGGAGGACAGAGCTCGACTTCGACAGGTAGTCCCGTTGTCCCGGGGGAGCTTAGCCCGGCGAAGGAGTCCGAGCAAGGAATCTGACGCGACACCTGGCGCGGCGGCTTTCTTTGACGTGGCGT
Organism: Areca catechu; assembly: GCA_021397845.1. NCBI lineage: Eukaryota > Viridiplantae > Streptophyta > Magnoliopsida > Arecales > Arecaceae > Areca > Areca catechu. Next base: position 179,685,900 of record CM038052.1, read on the forward strand.
CTGATAGCTACTCAACGTCAGCGGTCTTGCCACATCATGCTTATTTTTGCTCTAATAGATTTGCTCTAATATATTGTCAATGGCTATTCATTATTAGCTCTGAACAAGCTCTGATACATTATAGCTCTGATACATATTGAAAGATGAAGAAGCTCTGATATATATTGAACATATTTCTAAAGCTCTGATACTTTGTCTATATACAAGCTCTGATATATATTAAACTTATTCCTAAAAACTTTGATACATATTGATCTTATCTCAAAAGCTTTGATATATTGATTTCTGATACATTCTTAGTATATAGTTCATACATGTTAATATTTACTTTCAAATATATTTATACATGTAATTGTAAAGCTTTTCCATGTCCGGTATTTTGTTATTATCAAAAAGGGGAAGATTGTTGACCCCTTGAGTGATTTTGATCAAAATAAAATATTGGAGCATGCACTTATGTTACTTACTTTTCAAGTGCTTTACAAGTTTTTGTAGGATAATCTCATTGCTAAATTACAACGCCTACAATCTTATTGTGTCATGACTTGTGTTGTAAATGTGCCATGTAAAGTAGAGCCCAAAGAAAAATTAAAGAAATATTCTCAAAAATGGGTTACTTCTAAGTGTTTTCAAGCTTAAATTCCTTAGAATCAATCATTAGTTGAGTTGGGAAGAATCTTGAATATTAGAATTTTGCTGGATGTAATTTGGAGAGGAAATAAAAATTTTACTGAAAATCTTATCCGAGCCGACTCAAGCGAAGGGAGCCGACTTTAGTTTATGGCACATATGAAGGATTCTGGCATGCAGAGATCCGAGCTGACTCGTAGGAACCCGAGCTGACTCATCTAGTACATCAATTCTTAAATCAAACAGGCGAGCCAACCCGAAGGAAGTCCGAGCTGACTCAACGATTTAGTCAAACATCTAAGTCGACCCTTCAGAGATCCGAGCCGACTCCTCCAGAGTTCATGAAAAATCAATTATGAGAGAACAGCTAGGCGAGCCGACTCTTCTAGAGTACATTTTTGAAGACTTGTAAATCCGAGCCAACTAGAATTAAGGCAAGCCGACTCATTCAGAGTAAGAAATCAAGAACATTATGAAACCGAGCCGACCCGAATGATGCGAGGCAACTCGACCAGAACTTCTCTGCGGATCTGAGCTGACTCGAAGGTCGATTCCAGGTAGGTAACGGCTAGTTCCAGAACTTTATTTTTGAATTTGAAAAGTGCTCCAACGGTCAAATGTCACATCCCAACGATCTACAATGACTATATCCATCCAAGAAGAGTACAAAACTCTAAAAATGAGGGATTGGGACAACTTTTGAAGAAGCTAATGCTTAGTTGAACATTAAATGAGCTTGTGAGCAAGAGAGCACTAAAAAAGCATTCAAGTCAGTCTTCAAGACTTCACCAACTCCAATCTGAAGCTTGAAGCATACATTGAAGAAGTTGAAGAAGCCACTGAAGAGCATTAAAGTGCAATTAAGAAGGCTTCTCTCGAGCTGCATCGGCAACCATCAAACAACCTTATTTTGTTATTTTGTTTCTTATTTTCTTTAACTCTTTTGTGAGTTGTTGGGTTATTGGTGAGCCCGGTTTAAAAATCAAGTAGGTTCTTGGTTAGCCTGTTCAAAACCAAGTATGGGTTCTTGGTGATCCTGTTCAAAACCAAGTTGGGTTCTTGGTGATCCTGTGTAAAACCAAGTGTTGGGTTTTTGGTGAGCCCGATTAAAAAACCAAGTTGGGTTTTAGATTGTGAGCCTAGTAAAATAATCCGACTGTATTCCGGTGGTGAATATAGTGAAAATCTCAAGTGGTATCTTGGATAGTGGACATAGGAGCGAGGGTGCTCTGAACCACTATAAATTTGCTGTGTTTGCATTGTGCTGTTTCTGTTTGTATTTATTTTCGCTGTTTATTATTTGAAACACAGCACCTACCACTAAAGTAGATTTAAAAGATCACATATCTGATTAATTTTTTAAATTCCCAATTCACCCCCTCTTGGAAAAGCCACCTGGGCAACAAGTTCTATCTTTCATCCTCTACGCGGAGAATTCCCAAGCTCTCCGCCATAGAGGTTCTATTCTCCTAGATCATCCCACTGACTTGACCATCGGAGTGTCCCCGCCAGAATCCCCGGCCTGGATCTCCTCTGTTTTGTAGGACAGCCAACTAAGGAGTGGATCGGAGCAGGGAACCAAGCATCCTACAGGAGCCCGACGCGTCCGCAACACATCAGGGCTGCAGGCCACGACGATCCAAGTAACAATAATGATATATTAATATATCAATTTTTTATTAGACTGAGAGATATTTTTGTCCAAGATCATTGTCCAAGGATGATCTTAGATTCTCTATCTCTAGGATAGATATCATATTACTAGATTAGATGATAATTTGAGAAGTAGAATCATCATAGTACAACCAAATACGATGATATCATTATATTCATCCATATTATTCTTGATCCTGGATGAAGGTAATTGTAGATTCTGAATTTGATTATTGGATAGTTGCATTTTCAAAAGTTAGATCTAGATATTTATAGCACAGATGATATTTTTCAACTAGTCTTGATATCGGCATTCAGATCTGTTATGGATAAATCACTCGTAGCTGAAGCTTCAACGGCACCGGGCAATCCCACTCGCTCTTCCGGCTAGATGAGATCTTGCTCCTAGGTGCTCTCCTTGGACGGAAACCTACAAAATGTTTCCGAGCTGGGTTTTTGGTGGGGATACTCTGACATTCAAGTCAGTTGGGTGATCTAGGCACCAATAAGAACCGAAGAAGAAGATAGTGGGAGTGTCAAAGAGAGCATGGGAGCAGCCCCAAAACTTTTCTCTTGGGGGTCCCCTCTTACCTTTTTATAGTTATCAATGATAACTGATTTCTGTTGGAAAATAATACTTTTGGTTGAGCATAACAACTTTTTGTTGAGGCTAACTCTTTTAGTTAAAAGTAACCACTTTTTGTTATAGCACCTTGTTTCTTTTTTATCCACTTTGTAGGACTTCTTTAGATAGTCAACTTCTTCATCTTACATCCAACCAAGTCATTCAGATATATTGTCTTCGGCCAATAGGTGGTCAGCCAATAAGTGGTCAGCCAATAGTTGGTCATCAGCCATCTTCGTCATATTTGTTGATTAGCCAACTTCATCATCAACTAGCTTCGTTATATTCATTGATTAGCCAACTTCGTCATCAGTCAGCTTCGTCATACTCCTTATTGGTTCATCGAGGCTAAGTAGCTGAATCATTGTCATAACATTGACACCCACTCTCGAGCTCAAAATACTGTCAATGAAGTGCTTCAACTTTTATTCTTTTTTGGGCGAAGGGAGTAGTGTCACCTCTTCGATATCGATATTGGCTGATAAATAAATAATAGCTAATGAACAAACTTTGGCTGATCAATTGAGCCTTCTCAAAAGCTTCAACTATCTTTTGATGATCAATTAGTCTTCATATCATTGCTAGGTGCATTGAATGGACTCAACTATCTTTTGGCTCTAAATAAATCATTTTGATATTATCGATCATACCGATTAGCTAGATAATTAAGCTAGCTCTATTTTTATCGGACATACCGATCAGCTGGGCAAGTAAACCAACAATATTTTGTCGGACATTTCGATTAGTTGGACAATTAAGCTAACTATATTTTTGTCAGACATATGATTAGCTATACAATTAAGCCAACTTTATTTTTGTCGGACATACTGATTAGCTGGACAATTAAGCCAACTTTATTTTTATCGTACATATTGATTAGCTAGATAATTAAGCCAACTTTTATTTTTGTTGGACATACCAATTAGCTAGATAATTAAGTCAATTGTATTTTTGTCGGACATACCGATTAGTTGGATAATTGAGCGAACTATATTTTTGTCGGACATATCGATTAGCTGAACAATTAAGCCAACTATATTTTTATCGGACATATTAATTAATTTTAGATAGTCAGAGTTGGCACAATCATCTTCAATGCACACCTTGTACATGGCGAGGTGGGCAAGAGGCGCCATCCTAGAGGTGACGACCTAGAGCTCGTCAGGGGATCATTGGAGATCATTTATACGAACGGAGAGGATATGGAAATCATTCTAGAGGATGCAATCACCATGGCGGCCCATATCTGAACAGTGCCAGAGATGTTGGCGAAGGTGAGCCACTCACCATTAGGGGAGGAGTGGGCAACGGTTGCCAAGCACGATGACGAGGTCATCGGGGTAGATGGTGTCAAACTTTATTGTGCATTGCGATGAGGTCGTCAGGGGAGATGGAATTGGACTTGCCGAAGATAGCATTGTACTTGCCAAAGATTGTAACAAGGTTGTTGGGAGAGATGGCATTGCAAAAGTGTAGCCGGACGAGGTAGCCAAGACCTAAGCTGTTGTCGAGATGCCATGAGATGTTAAAGTCTCGGTTTGTCTTCTTGGTTTGGCTGGTCACTATCAAGGTTCATTCATGGATGGGGCCATGCAGCACTTTCTCGAGTGAGCATCCGCCAATATTTGGCTTGTTCTTGTCACGATAAGGGGATCTCACGAACAATTATCCTGTCTTCCCATTAGTGACTCTTGGCAATACATCGTTTGGTCGATTTGCAGGGCCCGGGCAAAGGATGAGTTCATCTCTGTTTCGCTCCATCTTTTTTTCCTCTCTCCCTCTTTATTCTTTTCTCGGCTATGTGCAATGTGGACGAAGAGTTTCGATTAGGTATCGAGCTTACTTTGGTCCGTAAGACTCTTAAAATGGATCTTGTCCAGTGCATCAGAGGTGTTGCGGATGAGCCCCTAAGGAAGATCTCATTGCTGAAGAGATGATTAACCTTTGCCTGGAAGGTGAAGATCTTTGTTTCTGCTGCCATGGCTCAAAGAACTCAAGGATAGGAGGTCAGAGAAAGAGGAAAGCCCCTTAGTGATTGTTTTATTAAATAATATGGCAAACGGATGGAACTTTTTGGATTAGAGAAGCATAGCTCTATTATTTAGTTGGAAAGAAGAGAGTAGATAGATAGGACATCCCTGTTATTTTATTTGATGGGAGGAGATTGAGGACGATTTTGGGAGTAAGAAAATCTTTCTCCCCTCAATTTTTTAAAGAAAAAGAAAATGAAAAGAAGTTTGAGTGATAGAAGAAGAAAGTAGAGTGGCAATATTTCGGTAACTGGTGTTGCCCCCCAAGCTTGTAAACGGCTCCTACCAATTTGCTAATCGAGGAGCAGTAGTTTCTGGTTTTCACCAAAATCTTCTTAGCTCTTGAATATTTTTTTCCCTTCATGGTGCACCAATCTGTTATGGATAAACCACCCGTGGCTAAGGCTTTGGCGGCGCCGAGCAATCCCACTCGCTCTTCTGGCCAGATGAGATCCTGCTCCTAGGCACTCTCCTTCGACGGAGACCTGCAAAAGGTTCCCGAGCCGGGTTTCCAGCAGGAAATACTCCGATGCTTAAGTCAGTGGGATGATCTAAGCAACAGTAAGAGCTGAAGAAGAAGATAGTGGGAGTGTCAAAGTGAGCATGGGGGTAGACCCAAAACTTTCCTTTCGAGGGTCCCCTCTTATCTTTTTATAGTTATCCGGGATAACTGATTTCTGTTGAAAAATAATCTCTTTTGGTTGAGCATAACAACTTTTTATTGAGGCCAACTCTTTTAGTTAAAAGTAACCACTTTCTGTTATGGCACCACGTTTCTTTTTTATCCACTTTATAGGACTTCTTTAGATAATTAGCTTCTTCATCTTACATTCAATGAAGTCATTCAGATATATTATCTTCGACCAATAAGTGGTCAGCCAATAATTGGTCATCAGCTATCTTCGTCATATTTATTGATTAACCAATTTCATCATCAGCTAGCTTCATTATATTCATTGATTAGCCAACTTCGTTATCAGTCAGCTTCGTCATATTCTTTATTGGTTCATCAAGATCAAGTAGCTGAATCATTGTCATAACAAAATCTAATAAAATTTCTATTAACAATATATCTAAACCTTAATTTCAATCACCTAATTTGCTTCTCAATAATTTATAATCTACGGTCTTTTATCGTGAAGCCTTTGCAATCAAGCAATTCCTTTTTAACCGAACAAGTGCACCTTCCCTGGTTGCTCCTCTAGTTTCTTTTCTTTTTCCCCTCTCTAGGACTTTTCTGAGACCTGCATCTAGCTCAAGAGGGTTAAAAGTTAAAACAAACTCTGGTGGCAAAAGAATTGCACTAACCAAAACACACAATGGATTGATGCTATGCACCATTCGCCATGCATTGCTGCAGTTCATCATTTCCAGCTTCTCCACCCCTCCTCCCTTCATTAGTCGTGCGTCTCACGTGCTACAAGAAAGCAAGAAGAGCAACCATTCTACCAACCCCAGATGATCCCCACCCGCTCAAATTCTTGGATAGGCTTATTCTATGTTTCACATGGTAAACGTAATAAAAAGCCACCAACTCAGCATCTAAATCATGTACGTCTGAATACTACTATATTTTAACTTTAGTTAGATTTTCATTTAATTATACAAAAAAATAATTAAACAAATTTTTTTATTTTTTGGTTTATCAAAAATATTTTTTTTTTCTCTATGCCTTTTTTTTCTTTCACATTTTTTTCTTTTTTTTCTACATCCAAGGAAGAAACAACACTTCGTCCAAGTGTGAACCTTCTCCTCATGGCCTTCTTGGATACCGATTCTATTTTTTTAAAATTCTCTTGATATCTATAAAGTCTTCTTTCTCCCTGTTCGATTGTTATTTTTTTAAAAAAATTCAGCTTATCTCTTCATCGACTTTCATCGGGCTTGGATCTCTATGATTATCTCTTGTATCACCGGATCTTTCTTTTCCCTCCTAATTAATGGCTCCCCCTCGAAATTTTTTTATTCTTCGGTGGGTCTTCGCGAAGGTTGTCCTCTATCGCCTTATCTCTTCATTATTTATGCTGACTTTTTTTCGAGAGTGCTGCATGTAGCGGTGCGGAAATCAGCTATCCAGCCATATAATCCTGCTCCGGGTGCCCCTCCGATCTTGCATTTTCTTTTTGCAGATGATTGCTTGCTTCTTGGCCGGACCTCAGTGTTTTTCGCAAAGGGTATTCATAGAGTTTTGGAGATTTACTATCAAGCTTCAGGTTAGAAGGTTAACTTGCAGAAATCTGGTATTTATTTTAGCCCAAAGATCTTTGCTAGTCTCCACTATAGGATTCGGGATACTGTTGGTATTACGAAATGTCGGGGTCCTCTTTCTTATTTGGGTGTCCCCATTTTTGGATCCAGACTGACTACTACTGATTGCCCCTAGATGGTGTTGGCTGTTAGGGACATGATTGAGGGTTGGCAGGGCCGATCCCTTTCCTCTATGGCCCGGATTACTTTGATCCGATCGGTCCTTACTTCACTTCCCATTTATCTTCTCTCCAATACGGTTATTCATAAGTCTATTATTCTAAAATTGGAACAGATGATCCGAGCTTTCGTTTGGGATTCCTCGCCCACCCGGAGGAGGATTCATTTGATGAGATGGGAGGTCGTGTGTTCGCCCACTCGCCTTGGCGGTCTGGGGATCCACTCTCTTCTTTCTAGGAGGAAAGCTTTGTTGGCCAGGCATGTTGCCAGATTCTTTCTCTGCCCGGAAAGTTTGTGGGTCTCTTTGATGAGAGCCAGATATGGTGTTATTCCTATTGATCCGAAGAGGCCCTATACTTTGCCCAAGAATTGTTCTGTTATGTGGAGGGAGATGATGACCAGGTCTTCGCTTGTTACTCCTCACCTCTCCTGGCTTCTGGACGATCGATGGTTCATCGATCAGGTTTACATTAGACTCGTGGATCTTCAAGGTTCCTTTGATCAGATTGCCTACTTTTATTTCTATTCACACATCGTCGACGATCTCTACTACTGACCTTTTGCTTCCAGATCGGTCTCGGTGGGATCGTGATGCGGTCGTATCTATTTTTGGGGATATTCTCGATGATCGGGTCATCTCTATTATGCTGCTTGTTTTTCCTTGCCTATACACTTTAGTTTGGAGACATTCGACCTCCTCCCGGGTGCACTTGTTTGATCTGATGCCCCTTGTTTTTCCGGTGCCTCCCGTGACTCACAGTTTGGTATGGATTTGGTCTTTACCAGTTCATCCTAGGATTTTCCTATTCTTTTGGAAACTCGCTTGGGACCGCCTCCCCACCGGGGACCTTCTTGTTCAGAGAGGCCTCTTGATGCCTGCTGATTGTTCGGCTTGTGGGTCTGAGCATGAGTCGCATGCCCATGCTTTGTTTTTGTGCACTCGGGCGGAGTCGGTTTGGAACTTGGCAGGGTTTGGGCTTGTTTGCCAGCAGGACGATCACTTGGTGGATTCTTTTCTCATATTATTAAGCTCAGACCTGACCTGCTTTTCTACTTCTTTTATGGCTTATCTTGCTTACTACATCTAGATCTCCAGAAATGAGTTTCTCTTTAACTCTATCAGATACTCCCCTAGGATGATTGTTGAGAAAGCTAGGGCTTTTGCTATTGAGCTTTGGAGTTCAACTGTGAGGTCTTCAGAGATTTGGGGTTCCTTTTCGGCTCATCGAGCATCCTGGAGAGTTTTTGTTTCCTGGGTACCCCCTCTTCCGCGCATCTTCACTGTTACCTTTGACGGGAGCCTTCGGGATAGACAGGGGGTGCTGCCTTTGTTATCCGCGATCATAGGCTTGGTTTCTTGCTGCTGGTGGGATGCTTGTTTTTAATTCCTCGGTCCCTGGAGTGGAGTTATTGGCGGCTCAGGCAGGGATTCGTTATGCCCGACAGATCCTCCATCTGGATTCTTTGATTATTGAGGGAGACTCAGCGACTGTTATATCCTGGATCAGGCAAGCATTGAGTTCTATGTTGACGCATCCCATCATTCAGGACATTGGCTTTTTCCTCCGAGGATGTGCTTTCACTGCTATTCGCCACATCTATAGGGAGGCTAACTCAACGACGGACCGAGTTGCCTCTTTTGTTGCTTATCATGCAGGTTTTGTTTTATGGTCAGACTGGCACTTCGCTCCTATATAGCTTAGGAATCTTGTTTTTTCTGACTTTCTGAGTTGTATTCATTCTCGCTCTTTGAATTGAATACACCGTTTTATCAAAAAAAAAATTAATATATTTTTTAGATACTCCAAGCTTTCTTTCTTTGTCCATGTTTCCACCTTTTACATGTCCAAGGAAGGAATAAAATTCAAAATCATATTAAAAATTTGAAATTGAAATTGAATTAATTTACAGATAGTCTAATCTTCCTTTTTATTATTTTTTTTATAATTTTCTTCCTCTATGTGTCAATTTTCAGATCTAATTTTTTAAAAATTAATTTTTAAGATAAAAAATAGACATAAATAATGGGCTATGCTAGGCACAATATATTTAATCCAAACCCTTGGTTTAGGATGGCCCTTGGCCCAGCGGTGGCAAGCTTTGCCAGGCATGGCCCATTGGCCCGTTTGGTCCACGGGTCTTTATTTATTTTTTTTTTAAAAAAATTGACTCGAATGGATTGTTAGGAGCTATTATCGGCTATGGGCATGGTCGATTTGGAGCCATTACGGGCCATACCTAGCATGACCAATTTGGCATGGCCCGTAACAAATATTCTTTTAATTTTTATCATTTTAGCCTCTTTAACGTTAGTTTTAGAAATAATTCAATGAAAATGAAAATCTACCTTCCCTTTATCGTTTTTATGTTTATTCCCTAACTAAGGTTACAAATTGATTGGATTGACTCGTGACTCAGCCAAGCCCGATCCATTTTAGGCCCAATCCAACCTATTTTTAATGATCCATGGATCCGGGTTGGCTTGGACATATTCCATTTATCGGATCGAGTTTAGATTTACTGAATTTGAATCCAAATCGGCTCGACCCGAACATACTAATATTGTTAGGATCAAACCTATTTGGATCTTTAAATCATAATTTTAAATTTATATAAAATTTATTTTTAACATAAAGATATAGTTATAATTATTTTTATATTTTAATTTATTTTGAAAATAATATTATTTGTTATCTATTTTATGGTTAATAATAGTTGGTTATGTAATAATTAAAAGATAATTATCTATATTTAATCCGCATCATATCTATATTTAAATTTTTTAGATTAGAATCAAGTTATTCATCGACCCGATCCAATCCAAATGATCTGTTGTTGGGTCAAAAATTTTGATAGTCGACTTTACCTGACTCAATTATATTTTCTAATGGATTGTGTCTGGATCTAATATTAGCATCTAATCAAAGAATCGGGTCGAGTCGAGGTTATTTATGATCCGATCCAACTTGACCTATTTTCACTTTTATCCTTATTTTTTTAATTTATAAAAAAATATTTTTTATAATTTTTTTAAAAAATATTAAGGGGATGTGCCTTGGTATGATTCATTTTTAGTAGGTCAGGTTGGCCATGGGCCATGCCAGGCCAGGCCTGGGCCACAGGCCGCAAACTCCCAGCCGAGTCCGATCTTCTTATCTCAATTGTGCCGGACGCAGTTCTTGACGTGTGCCAATATTTAATTAAAAAAACTTCGAAAGATTTTTTTCTTGGTAAATAAAAATTAAAAACATTTTAATTATTTATTAATAAAATAAAATTTTAATTAAAGCTAAAGAAAAGTGCGATTAATATTTACATAGATTAAACGCCGCTTACTACTATGATTGTAAGTCTATCCGGGAATTTTCCTTCGGGTGGTGAGTGGGGACCACACGATAAAGAAGTGTAGCCCGCGTACGTCGGACCGCATTATACGCATAATTTCCTTGCAAAAAATAAATTAATTAACATCGTCTTTCCTTTCTAACAAAAAAAGACGTCGTCAATTCCTTCGTCAGCAAGAATACTCCTTTCCTTCTCCTCCTGCCCATTCGCCGATCCTGATCCCCTTGTCGTCTTCTTTCCCATCTCCTCTCTCTCTCTTTCGATTTCGAATACGAATCCAAACCCTTCTCTCGATCGCTTCTCCCATGGCAGCCATCGGCAACAAAATTAATGCCAAGCTCGTGAGTTAACTCCCTGCTTCCCCTCTATCCCCCTCCAAATTCTCGTTCTTTGGCGCTAAATTTTTATCTTGGGTCTTTGATGATTTCAGGTACTTCTTGGAGATATGGGCGCTGGGAAGTCGAGTCTTGTTCTTCGATTCGTCAAGGGTCAATTCCTCGAATTTCAGGTTTTTTCTCATTCTATGCGTTCTAGGGTTTCTGTTTGGATTAATATCTGTAGGAGGTTTGGGATCAGGGTCATGGTTTAGGGGTTTAAGTGCAGGAGTCGACGATTGGGGCCGCGTTCTTCTCCCAGACGCTGGCGTTGAATGATGCCACGGTGAAGTTGGAGATTTGGGACACGGCGGGGCAGGAAAGGTATCATAGCTTGGCTCCAATGTACTACAGGGGTGCAGCTGCGGCCATCATCGTGTATGACATCACCAGCACGGTGAGATCACGGCCGTCCAATCTTAATTTTGCTCTGCCAATTGTTCCTGAGATTAGTTTTTTTTTTTTTCTTTTTTTTTCATCGGCTTTGAATAAATTGTTGTTCCTGAATCAGGAGTCTTTTGAGCGAGCTAAGAAGTGGGTACAGGAGCTAAAAAAACAAGGTTAATGTTGTCCGAAGATCCTCTTTTTATGCTTCCTCCTACTTTTTTGGTGGAATCTTTCAAATAATAGATAAAATTGGTTGAAGGCGAATCTTTTAATCCGTAGAATTAAAACTGGGAGAAGTTTGGTTTTGTTTATTATTTGTTGCTAAATTTGTATGCTAACTTGGATACTGGATGCATGCAGGTAATCCAAACATGGTGACAACTCTAGCAGGCAATAAAGCTGATTTGGAAGATAAGAGGAAGGTGACAGCTGAGGCAAGTCTACTGATTCCATTGTCTTGGTTTGTGTAGTATTTGTTGAGATAGTTTAAAATGATGGAAATGTAGGTTTAAGACCATCTCGTGTGGCAGTTGTGATTCATATTGTTTTCATTGTCTTACATATGGTGTTCATTTTTGATTTTTCTCAGTAACATAAGAATTATGTGATGCTATCCATTTATCGCTACTCAATATGAATTAGATAAGCTTCTCTAGAACTACAATCTTTATTTTTTTGAAACAACAATTGAAGATTCAGAGAAGAACTATTTAGGTTTGATAACTAACATTCTTGAATGGCATTTAAGATGGTGGTCTTAAGGCCAGTAGTACAAACATGCCTCAACTTAAGGCGATGATTGGAATGAATCTTAAAGTGTACAAAGTGCTTCGTGCTTTATCTTTTATTAGGAAAATGATTCTGAGGCTAAATTTCAGTTAACTACTGCTTCCATAACTGAAGGAAAGTTGCTGGAAAAGAATCGCACATGTTGCACTAATGTTTTGACATTGACACATGTAAAGTTAAGCTTTTACTCAAAAATTAACTGCAATGTTTATTTTTGGTGTGCTATCTGAATTAGAAAGTCCAACTTTCTAGACTTCGTATCCATTGTCACGAATTTGATGTTGTACTGTCGAATTATTAAGGTTGCAGTACACTAGTCCTCGTCATACTTCGATGTAAACTAATGATCATGTGGAGAATAGAAATAGCTGATTTTGTACCATCTCGATCTTTGGCCTGCCAGCTGCATCCATCATTGTCTTGGTAATGCTTAGCTTTCATGGTTGATTTCCTGCTACAATTGATTTTAAAAATTTCAGAATTCTTATATATGTTGGTTCCTTGTTTGTCTGAAAGAATAATTTGTCAATGACTTGAAACTTCTTTTTCTCTGCCTTCTGTGGTCATTAAGATTTTTCTAGATGTAGACCTTTTTTCCTTGCTTTTTGGATCTATGATGTATTTATCTATCTCCTGTTTTCCTCTCTTCTGCAATCATCTCTCAGTTTACTTCTCCTTTTTGTTCTCATGTTATTCTTTTATTTTTTTTTTATTTTTATTTTTTTTGGGGGGATATATAATCCATATATGGATACTTTCATCGTACAGTTTATGTTTTAATATGCTTTATCTTTGTCTGAATTTTTTTAGTTTCTGCATTTATTGCGAGAGGCAGACCACATAAAAGTAGTTACTGACCATTGTGAATCTATGATTTTAGGAAAATATAGTCGAATCATCATGTAGCCTGATTACATAAAAGTACATTCATTGAATTGGTTGATAGTTTGACATGTAGTTAGGCTGTGGATTTGAGAGTTTCCAGTTTGGTCTTTTGGTCTCAAGATGGTCCCATTGTTTATCTTCTCCATTTGTCTTTTTACCTTTAATTTAGTAATCTTGCTATCCTTATTACAAAGTCAGGATAAGAATATACAACATCCACTAATATTTTCCCCCTGCATAGATGTATATAATGTGACCTAACAGCTTAAGCAATATTATATCATGTAGTGATGCATGTATATGGGTGATTTGTTTGAGGCTTCTAAGCATCTTGTTATTGTAAGAGCAGCAAACTTGGTGGGCTGACCAAAATTGGAACCAATTTTGTTATCAAATTCACTTCAGCCTTCTAATGGGATTTGTCCTTCTGTCATCTGATAGACCAGGTTTTGTACATGTCGGATTTGAACATACATTATCTAATTGTTTAAGCAGGTGATGCCAAGGACATCTTGATAACCTGTTGCATTCCTGCATGCACACACAAACAGGTCAGCGCATGTTCACATGTGTGCATCATGTGCATAGGTGGAATCTTCGGAGATTATGTCCAAAAAGGGAAAAAAAATTCATAGTTCATCAATAGTACAGGGAAAATTGGGATATGGATTGTCTTAACAAAGAAAACTGAAGAGATAGAAATACAAATGATAATGAGGGAAACAATTGAATATATAAGTCAAAATCAATAATAAAAAGGAGAGTCAGCAAAATGTAGGGGATGCTTAGTGTTCAGGTTTTACTAAAATATTTTTACACAAAAAGCTGGAGATAAGTTATGAATAACAGGTTCCCCCTGTTTTTCCAGAAAACCAGTTGTACTTAAAATCAAGTCTAATGTTCATTTGATTTTATATGACTCACAGACATCCAAATGGCCTATTAGTATAACATATTATTCTATGTGATCAAATTTTGTTAATTTATGAATTGATTGAAATGCTCTCATGAAATTATCTAAATATTTTTTTACAAATTGGATCAACAAGGACATAAAAGTTACGTGGAAATTATTAATAATTTAAGAATCTGATAACAATAAAGAGAAAATTGTGAGCTTCACTGAAAATGACATTTCAGAGTGCATAAGATTTAGCAATAATGTTTAAGTAATAATTATGTTAATATTACTTGTTCTTCAATCATATATTTTCTGCAGTTTTCATGTCTCTTTTTATCAAGGTTTTCTATTTATTCTCCATGCCACTGGTTGCTTGTTAGGCCTTGAAATATACCCAGAAGAATAAAATATGAAGTACTTGTACTCATTGCAGTGCCATATAAAATGACTTTCGCCCTAGGAATCTGTGTTGATACCATTAGTTATAGGTTGTTTCTTTAGTCTTTTAGCAACTACTGACTAGATAGGTGGTTGCTTACATGGTTATTGTTACAGATCTCACTATATTTAGTATAACAATATTTAGTTATAATCATATATTAAGATTTCAATATATTTAGTATGTGTCCAAGAAAGATTTCACCATATTTAGTATAACCATATTTGGTTATAACCGTATATCAAGATCTCATCATATTTAGTATAACCATATTTGGTTATAACCAAATATTAAGATCTCATCGTATTTAGTATAACTATATTTGGCTATAATCATATGTTGTAAAGTGTCCAAGTACATTATATGTAGTAGCTTATAAAGGCTCTTTGAGAGGCCAAAAGAAAAGAACAACAATTCTCTTCCTTCCCTATATTTCTCTACATGGTATCAGAGCAAGGTTTGATGGATTTCTAAACCTTCAATCCTTCATGCCCTCATAAATCATCATCATCATTCTCTTTCACAGATCTGATCTAGATCTGCTTAGATGATCACCAATTCCTCGCTGTCATCATCTGCCACATCAACCATGATCTTTTTAATCCCATCTCTCTCCACAAAGCTCAAACCAGATAGTTATCGCATTACCATTGAGATTCTCAATGGTTTCGTTAACTATATACGGTGGTCTCTCGCAGTCAAAAGGTTTCTCACCGGCAAGCGCATGATATATTACTCACGATCCTTCTACATATCTGATTTATGATACATGAATCTGTGATGATGCCATCATCATGAACATGATGACTAATAGTATGGAAAAATTTGTTAGTTCCATTGTGTGCTATCTCGAAATTGTCAAAGAGATCTGGGATACTCTTTAGACTCAGTATTCTTCCATCAATAATATGCAGCAGCTTTATGACATTTTTTAGGAGATCCACGAGGTAGAGCAGGACGATGATATTTATGTCTACATTGCTTGCTATATCCTCTTTCTTGAGGAATGGAAGATCTATCAGCCATATTCACTGGACATTGCTGTTCAGGAGTCTCAATGACATGCCCTTTTGCTATTCTTTGTCTTGGACGTGCGTGCCCATATCTGGAGGGTGTTCGATCTCATCTCTTGGCGACTCTTTCTAGCCCAACTGTGTGATCTTGCCACTCATTTGCCCAGAGTGAAGGCACATTCTTCGACATTAGTTGCAGATCTTACTCAACTTGCAGCACTTGCATCTCATAGCGGTCATGGTTCAACATCTTTTCATGGTCGTGGTGACTATGGATCAATCTCTTGAAGTCGTGGTAGGGGATGTACTTCATCTTAGAGTGCTGGTTATGGCTACAATACTAAGTACTGCACCTATTGTCTGATTGTCAGGGGCACGAAACTTTCTATGAGATGTGCTGAAAACATCTTGGTCGTGCTTCTTCCATGCATCAAGATTTTGTGGTGACTTCACCGGATTTTGCATCTGCATCGCATGCTGGTCCTGCATCTTCCTATGTCACTCTTATTATTGATGAGTACATCGCCTTCTGCAATCTGCTTTCCAAAATTTCTGGTAATTCTATCCAAATAGGTATGGTCTCTCGCAGTCAAAAGATTTCTCACCAACACAATTCATCTTAAATCTGTTCTTTAAATTCCTACTTTTTTGTTTAGTTTATTATTTGTTAGGAAGCTTTGTTTTGATCTAACTGCTCCGCGACCTTCTTTCCTTCATATTATATTTTTTAGGATATTACAACGAGAAAAGTGATTGGAGCAGGTCGTGACTTGTGAGCACCACGGTTTCTACATCTTGGATTAGCCGGATTCTACATAAGCCTTTAACACCTCAACTAAGTCTTCGTTATGGTATCGCAAATTGGGTCATCCATCCATATCAATTCTTAGGCATTTGGTACCAAGTACTAAGTTCCTTTCTAATTTTTCATGTGAATTATGTCAGTTAAAAAAATATTATCAAGTTTCCTATCCTAGTCAAGTCAATAAACAGAGTAGTTGTCTTTTTGATTTAATTAATTTTGATGTGTGGGATCCCATAATTTTCTAGCATTAATAAATTTAAATATTTTGTCACCTTCATAGATGACTATTCTTGTATGACTTGGCTATTTCTGATGGAAAATAGATTTGAATTATTTTCTATTTGTTAATAATTTTTTTAAAAAATTCAAACTCAATTCAAAACGACTCCAAATATATTGTTTTGACGATACAAAAGAATATGTCAGTCATGATTTCAAAAACTTCTTTGTTCAAAATAGGATTTTACTCAAATTTTGTGCCTATACACCTCAATAAAATGAGATAACTGAAAGGAAAAACAGACATTTATTAGAGATTGCTTGTACTTTAATGTTTGAAATGCATGTTTCAAAGTCTTACTAGAGCTTTGTGGTTCTCACTGCCTGCTACCTCATAAACCTTATGTCTAATAAGGTTATTGAAAATGTTTTCCCTTTTAGTCTGGTTTTTCATGATCGAGATCTATTTCCTCTTTCTGCATGGGTATTTGGTTGTAATTATTTTGTTCAGTCTCTTTCACCAAGCAATGATAAACTAGATCTACGTGCAATCAAATGTATCTTTCTTGATTATTCATGTTTGTTCAAAGGATATTTTTGTTAGTCCCCAGAAAAGAAATGTATGTTTACTTATTTTGATGTCTCATTTTTCAAAATTCAATCATTGTTCCCAACCCATACCACTTTTCTGAAAAAAGAACTTAGTGTACTATTACCAATTGTTGATAGTTTGGACTTTTCTACTCCTATGCTAGTACCAAAGAAACCTATTCTGGTTTATATGAGAAGACATGAGATTGATGTACATCCATCTTCTTCAAGTGTTGGGACTGCTGATCCTCCACCTTCATCATCAGTTTCACTGTCCGATAATTTCGTGGATGAACTCCTAATTGCTCTAAGAAAGGGTAAGCATATATGTACTACTCATCCTATTACTCAATTTGTCTCCACTAATCTCACCCTTCAATTTCAAGCCTTTACATCCTTCCTTGACTCTATTACTCTTCCTTATAGTATTCAGGAAGCCCTACAGCATCCTAGTTGGATATCTTCTATGAATAAAGAATTGCATGCTCTTTTGTACAATGATATCTAGAAGTTAGTCAGCTTACCATCTGGTTGTAAAGTAGTTGGTTGTCGATGGGTTTTCACTATAAAGCATAATCTAGATGTGGCAATTGAGCATTTTAAGGCTTGCCTTGTTGCTAAAGGGTTCACCCAGAAGTATGGCATCGGCTATGCAAAGATTTTTTTACCTGTAGCTAAATTGACATTCATTCGGCTTCTTATTTTTCTGGCATCTGCTAGTTCCTGGCCTCTTTATCAGTTAGACATAAAAAAATGCCTTCTTAAATGACAAGTTAAAGGAGGTGGTTTATATGCAACAACCTCTTGGGTATGAGCGAAAGGGAAAAAATTTGGTCTATTAACTCGAGAAGTCTCTTTGCAAACTCAAACAGTCTTCTCGGGCATGGTTTCAGAAATTTGCTAAGGCTATCTGCTCCTTTGGTTTTTCTCGGAGCAAAGCAGATCATTCTGTATTCACGAAGAGAGGACCGAAAGGGATCGTCATTCTTCTTGTTTATGTTGACGATATCATTATTATTGGTAGTGATTCTCAGGGTATAATTGCTATCAAGCAATACCTTTCACGAGCATTACAAATAAAAAATCTTGGACCTCTACACTACTTAGGGATTGAGGTAACTTGTACCAAGAACGATATCTTCCTATCACAATAGAAGTATGTTCTTGATATACTCTCAGAGACTAGATTATTGGGATGCCGATCCAATGACACTCTCATGGATCCAAATATCAAATTATCAGCCTGCATTACTGATTCCCCCTTTTCAGATCCTAGCAAGTACAGGCAAATTGTAGAAAAACTCATCTATTTATCAATTACCAGGCCAAACATCTCATATGCTGTGAGTTATGTCAGTCAGTTTATACAGATTCCCACCATTACTTATTGGAGAAGCTGTTATTCATATTCTTCGCTATCTGAAGAAAGTACCTTGACAAGATTTATCGTTCAAACTAGGAAAATCTTTAGTCTTGCAGGCTATTCAGATGTTGATTGGACTAGTTCGATTGATGATCAGCATTCTACTAGTAGGTACTTAGTTTTCTTTGCCAGCAACCTTATTTCTAAGAAAAGCAAGAAGCAGATCGTAGTTGCTTATTCTAGTGCTGAAACAGAGTATCGAGCCATTGGATACTTTGTTTTCGAGATTTTATGGTTGCGCTCTCTCCTATGAAATTTTGGCATCGTTTTATTATCTCCGGTTTTCATCTTCTATGATAATCAAGTTGCTATGCACATTGCAGAAAATCCAGTGTTTCATGAGCACACCAAACCCTCCAGGTCTATTGTCACTTTGTTAGAGGTGTGTGAGAAGAAAGTTATTTTCTTAGCTTATCTACCATTATCTTTAGTTAGCTGATATTCTCATTAAGGCATTATCTCCAAAGTTATTCCATGCTTTCATGGACAAGCTTGGCTTCGACAACATCTACCCTCCATCTTGAGAGGGAGTGTTAGAGATCTCACTATATTTAGTGTAACCCTATTTTGTTATAACCATATATTAAGATGTCACTACATTTAGTATGTATCCAAGAAAGATTTCACTATATTTAGTATAATTATATTTTATTATAACCATATATTAAGATCTCATCATATTTAGTATAATCATATTTGGTTATAACCACATATTGTAAAGTGTCCAAGTACGTTGAATCTAGTAGCTTATAAATGTTCTTTGAGAGGCCAAAAGAAAAGAACAACAATTCTCTTCCTTCCATATATTTCTCTATGGTTATGAAAATATATCGAGTACATCAGTCTATTCGTTCAACTTGATTATATCTTAGCCTTTTTTTGATATAAATGTTAGGCTTATTTTTGGGCATGAAGTATAGGATGTCATCAGGTGCATCTGCTTTGTCCTTAGTGCTTGATTACTATAGTGGAATTTCTGTATTTCATATGGCATAAACATGAACTACTGAAATTTTGGTCCTTGGACTTGGTTCTTATTATCTACGGGGTTTCAGTTAGCACGAGAATGTGCAGCAGTACATCTTTTTGATTCCTTACTATTTGTAGAATGCAAATTATGACCCTAGCTTGTAGAGATCATATACTAAAGTATGTTTGGTTCTCCAATTTGTTGTCATTAGAATTCATGGAGACTCATTTATAATTGCTGATGATGCCCGATGTTACAGGAAGGACGCACATATGCTGAGGAGAATGGCCTGTTCTTTGTGGAAACCTCTGCTAAAACTGCAATAAATGTGAATGATATATTCTATGAAATTGGTGAGAACGTTAATTCTCCATTTGCCATACTCAGAATAAGGATTTTGTCGTTTGTAAATTTACAAATATTTTTAAAATTATGGAGATGCACATTCGTTGGGTGATTAACTGATTCTGATGTTTCTCTTATCATGGCACATGTTCCTTGCTCTTGTTTGTTTAGGTGATTAATTGTCACTCCATTGCGTTCGTTTGGATGGTGCAGTAACTTGCAGGTGTCCCCCATGGTTAAAGGTTTATATGCATCTTTTTTCTGTGAAAGAATATTAGCCACCAGAACCACAAAGGACTTATAATTGGTCATGCAAGGCCAATGGATTACTGAGTAGTACCGCCTTAGCTGCCACTAAAGGATCCTGCATATGCAGAACCATACCTTGGAAGGACTTTTTTATGCAAGGCCCTTAATATATTTGAGTATTGTTAGCAGTCACATTAGCTCTTACCATGATCATGTTATAGGTTTTAGTTAATAGGTTATTTGTTCACACGTACACAAGTAATTTTAATTAAGTGATTTGATTGAACTTAAGTTGCATTTGGTGCATTGTCAGGCAATCATGAAAAATAATATGGATTATCAGTAATGTGGATTGTTAGTAATGTAAATTATAGATAGTGGATTATGTGTTTGGTACATACAGGTAATGTTGCAGAAGATAAAATCAAAATTTTAAAATATTCCTAAATTAAATTTATATTTTATTTATAAAATATATTTTTAATATTTTATATTATAAAATATAAAATATTAAATATTTTATAGTTTTATATTAAAATTTAAAAAATAATTTATTTTTTATACTAAATAAATTTAATATAAAAAAATTATATTGTATATAATATATTTAATATAAACATACTACATTATAATTAATATATTATATTATTATATTATATTAAATATAATATAATATATTTTATATTATAACATATAAATATCATTTATATTATGTTATAATACATTAATATTATAATATTATATAAAATATTATATAATTTTATACTTTTTAATATTATAAAATAAAATAAATTAATATAAGATTATAATAGTATATTATAAACTATAATATTATTATATTTATAATATTTTATATTATATCATGTTATTATATAATATAATAATATAATATAATATACTATTAAAATATATTTTACAATATTCATATTTATAATATAACATATTATATTATATTATATCAATAAAACATATTAATATATAATATAATAATATAATATAAAGTAATATAATAAATTTCATAAAATAATATAATATTATATAGTTTATCATATATATAATATATTATTATTATATAATGCTATATTATATATTATTATATTATATTATAAGAGGAATAAAGAAGGGGAGGGTAATATTGTCTAAAAGATTACTTGAGAGGTGATAATCAAAATTACTTTCTTTTCTAGAGATTTACCAGATAGAATAGATTACCATCTAGAAAAACATACCAAATACAATAATATGGTGGGGCCCTATTAAATTACTAGCAATCTAGATAGATTACTTGCTACCAAAAGCAATCTCAGTGATTTCATTGAATGAAGGAAAATTATTACACCGGCATGCACCAATGCTGCATTTATTGCCTTCCTCCTTGTCGTCCTCCTAGATTGATTTCATTATGAGTTGTAGTGAAACTTAGAGCGGCACCCGCCAATGTTTCCTTTATCACCTTAAATAATGAAATTATGAGCTGAAGGGAAATCAATGGCACCGCTGGTGCTGCCTTGATCACCTCCTCTATCACCTTCATTAATAACAATTACTTGATGCAGCTTATGCTAATCTTTGTAGAGAGTAATGCTTTGGAGAGCCCGTTTCATGCACACCGAAGATTCTCGATGCCATGTGTCAAGAGGGCATTGCTGTTACAGGTAGGATTTGTTGCCAAACGCAGGGGTGGTAATTATTACCTTTCCCAATCAGCTCTAGTGGGATTCTCAAAGCTTGTTTGTCTCTGTTTGTCTCTCTATAGACACACCATAAGATGATAAAAGATTTGTGTTTCATATTGTTGAGCATCATAAAATACTCGTCCTCCGTTTAAAGGATGTTAATAGATACGTCTCAGTTGCAATCCGGAAGGGAAACAGAGCACTCTGTTCGTAGTTCATTTCTTTCTTTTTTCTTTTTTCAAAATTTGGTCAATATCATTGGGATTTAGCCTTATCTTGGTGTGTTGATTAAATGACTAACCAACATCTGTTGAATATACTCTAGGCTATCCTACTGTTTTTATTTTGCTCCTTCAATTTATTGGTTATATCACTGCTGGTTAATGTGCTTGATGTATAATGAGTCTTTTGTTTGGTCAATTTCTGCACTGTAACTTTGTTCATTTTCTCACAATTGCTAATTCTTATTTGCATTTTTTTGGTTGTACACAGCGAGGCGCGTAACCCGTGCTCTGCCTGCTCAAAATCCAACAGGAATGATTCTTGCAGACAGACCTGCTGAGCGATTGCAGACTTCATCATGCTGTGCTTAGGTAACCTGCAAAGTTAACAGGTTCCAGATAATTTCACGAGCAAAATTAGAGGAGATAAAGATAGATCTGTGAGGATCACTCTCATATATGAGAACCAAAAGATATACTTTATGGATGCCCAACAAACCTGAATCTTCTGCTAAACTGAGATTCACAAAGCAAAGAGGCAGAGGAGAATGAGCGGAGATGCACGGTGACACCCTACCTTGCTATTCTTGACATGAAGAAGATCAATGAAAACATGACCTGAAATCTTGGGGTCGTTGGTTCATAACCTGTCTGAGATCCCATTGATTTGTATATCATCTATCATTACGTCCTTTTTCCCTTCCCACCTTTGCGTGCGCATTCAAACAGCTGGTACATGTAAGTTGTGAATGAGTCCAAAATTAATCAACTCTAGTTTTCACCATAATTTTCAGCAGAACCAGGATGTGCTGATTGAATTGAGTGCAATTTAGGTAGCACTGTATGATTATTTACCATAAACATCTTCAACTGTCTTCAAATAACTGTAATTATTTTCAGCAAAATTTTTTGTACTGGTGCAGCAAGTCCAAGCTGGTCTGCGCTGGCTCTTTACATTGGTTTGCGTGGATTCGAGTTGGCACGGTGGAATGGATATGACTTACATTAAATGTTGCATCGTTAAAATAGACACTTTGCAGAGCTTTTGCTTTCTTTTTTTGGCAAAGAGGAAAGAATGGCATCTAATTAAAAAAAAAAAAATTTCTTTTCAAAGTTTCGCTTCACAGTTAAGGTTGTAGTTCGGTTATAGAGATTTTATCTCATTATCAATCGATCACGTGTTTGATCGTGGATTCAGTAATGATCTCGTTGATGACTCGATTAAATCTAGAATTAATTATAGAGCTTGCGATAATTGGTATGAGTGAGAGATTAGGGTATCTTCCTTTCTTTCGTTCTATCAGTTGATATTTTAGTGATATTAGGTTGATCTATTCATCGTTAGGTAGGGAGAGATAAAAATTTAAATGTCTTGCATCGAACATTATCTGGCCGGGTTAGAGCTTGCGGGGATAGCAATGCTAGGATTTATCTCCCCTTCTCCTTTTGTTCATCAAAAAAAAAAAATTTATTATTTTTGCTCTCTTCAATTTTGTTGGTTGTCTATATTTTTATCTCGGTAGCCGATAATATCGTTTTGGTGAAAAAGATAAGTTGTCGGTGCACTTTCTCATACACGACTGAACAACTAAGAGTAAGGGTTTTCAACTTTTTTTGTCAATAGATCTTAAGAATTTCGTATTTAAATATAGACAGCAAATATAATGGTAATGTGAAGAGGAAGTGCAAAGAGTGAAAGGAAGTACAATACTTGTTCTTTATACAAGGAAGGTGATATCCTTGTTCTTTACACAAGGAAGGGTGATATCCTTTTAACATCTGGAGCGAAGAAATTGGAAAACCATAAGAAGATAAAGAAATTATACAATGTCTATGTAATATTTTGAAATTTAGCCTAAAGAGGATGTTAAAACTTATGATACTGATTCACAAAATTATAATTTTGTAGTATAAATTTATGAAACTTATTGGTGCTAAAATCTGACAAGGCACCGGAGATGTTAGAGCTAATGGTGCAAGTAGGTTTTCGGGAAGTAGAACATGCAAAAAAGTCATGGTCGGAAATTTTCTAGTATGGATCTTTCGACGCTCAAGTTAGTTTTCCTACACAACAACAGTATGAAAAGCATGGTAGAGAAATTTTGCATATCTTGGAAATCCCAGGGAGCTCATTTTATAGGTGAAGGACAAGGACATTTTTGAAATAATGAGAATCTTGGTAGATTCGAAGAGAAGTGACAGGGTTTATTAGCAGGCTGTCAGAGGATTTTTTATATGCAGAGGATGTCCATTCCATTTTAATTGAAATCTTGCCCTTTGTATGGAATTTGGGCATGTTTTTTAATCGTGACATTGACCATGCTCGGGTCTAGGCACACTCTCTTTAATTACAAAGATATGGTAGTAATTAGTGATCATAAACTATGATGTAACCTTTTGATTGCATAATTGGAGGTATGGAAGTGAGCACTGATCGATATTGGTCTAAGGAGGGTCTGAGTGGGCATATTGCCTAAGGTTATGTTCGCCATCAAATTTATGGATCAAGGATCGGTCCAAGTACTTCTATTGAATCTAAAAAATGGTCGGCTAGAGGATACCTGATCGGACAGCCACAGTTGAAGGTGGGATATATTGATGGTCTTTGGACCATCCGACCGATGAGAGGCTGGTCGTTGCTGAGGTTGGGTCTGATAAAGGTGGTCGTGGATGGCACCTGGCTTGGTCCGACCAATCGGGATGTCATTTTTCAAGTGAAATAAGTCAACAATGGATGGATAAGGGGGCCTGCTTATGCGCTAAGCACATGGTTGAGCCATATCTAGGTATATTGGAGCAAAGGAATTGCTAATCAAGGGTCAGATTTGATGAGTCGACGAGTGCATATTGATAGCTTTCAGAGGCTAGTCGTGTTGACCCCTGGAATGATTTTGATGATAACAAAATATTGGAGCATGTATTTGATACTAACTCTTTTCAAGTGTTTAAGAAGTTTTTGTAGGATGATTCAAATGAACAATCATTCTACCTACAATTATGAAATCATTGTAATGAATCAAGTTTCTCGTAGAAAATGATCTTGTAATGAAGAGCCCAAAGATAATTTGTTTATGTATTCATGAAAAAGAGCCAATTCTATGTATTTTTTAAGTTTAAATTACTTAGGTTAGATTTAGAAAAAGTTTGAAAGTTGTTTGAAGAAGTTTGGAGGCTTTTGGACAAAGATCACTCGAGCCGACTCAAAGAATAGAGTCGACTCATTATTCTGGCACGGTACAAGCTTTTCTGATACTCTGCCAACCGAGCTGACTCGATGAAATTAGAGCCTACTTGTCCAGAGTAGCTGAAGTTCAGTTTTCTAAAATCTGTCATCCGAGCTGACATGATGAGCAATCGAGCTGACTCCTCCAGAGTGAGTGAATTTTAGTTTCGAGAAAACTGAAAATCTGAGTCGACTCGACTGAGAAGAGCTGACTCGACCAGAGTTCAGTTTTTACATGTATGAGAATCCAAGCTGACTCGAGATCGTCCAAGCCAGCTCAAATCCCAGTTTCTGAAATGTAACGGCTAGCTCCTGATCAAGTTTTTGAATTCAAAAAGTGCTCCAATGGCTAGATTTCGACTCCTAAGGCATTCTAACGGTCTCTTTCACTTGGGATTAGTTCAAAGGACTATAAATGATGGATTTGAATAAGTTTTGAAAAACTTTTGATGAGAGTATTGAATAGTCAAAGGAGCATTCAAGCTAGAGCTGAAGACTTCACCAAACTCTAATCAATTTCTTAAGTCATTTACTGAAGAAGTTTGGAAGCCTTAAAGAGCATTAAAGGAGCAATCAAGAAGGCTTCTCAAAAAGCATCAACTACAACCATCCGATAAAGTTTGGTTTATCTTTAGTGTTGCTTTCCTTTGTAACTTTATTCTTGAGTTGTTCCAAGTACAGTAGGGGTCGTAGCTTGGGTATTGTTTAAGATTTTTGGTGAGCCTTTAAAACCAAGTTTGGGTTATTAGTGAACCCGGGAAAACTAATGTTGTATTGGGTTCTTGGTGATCCTGGTGTAAAACCAAGATTGGGTTTTGGTTTGTGAGCTCCGGTGTAAAACAAATCGGTTATATTGTGTGGTGAATATAGTGAAAATTTCAAATGGTATCTTGGGTACTGGACGTAGGAGCTGGGTTGCTCCGAACCACCATAAAATTTGTGGTGTTTATGCTTGCTTGTATTTGTGCTCATTTACTTGCTTTCACATTTAATACCTAACTCACTTCACTCACCACACTAAGATTTCAAAAGGGCATATATTTGTGAAAAAGTTTTTATACCCAATTCACCCCTCTCTTGGATAGGCCATCTGGGCAACAACTGGTATCAGAGCAGTATTTCTGTAACCCAACTACTTAGAGAAAAGATCTATGGCAAATCCCATGAGTACCTCTTTGGCCGAAGGCCAATCTACAAATAAACCTTCACTTTTCACAGTAAACCTTCACTTTTCACAGGCACCAATTATACATACTAAAAAGCACGAATGAATGTTTATATTCAAGCAGTGGTTTTCAATTATGGAAAATGATTTTAAAAGAACCCCACACACCCACAAACAAAGTTGATGGCATAGACATCCCAAAGCCGAAAGAGGAATGTGATGAACATGACATGAAAATGGGGGAATTGAATGCCAAAGCAATGAATCTTTTGTATTTTTCTTTGGAGGTCAACGATTTTAACCGGATTTCTACCTGCATTTCTATAAAAAAAATTTGGGATAAACTTGAAGTTACTCATGAAGGAACCTCTCAAGTAAAGACATCAAAAATCAATATTCTTGTGCATAGTTATGAATTATTTAAAATGGAACCGAATGAAATAATATCTATCATGTTTTCAAGATTTACAGATATTATTAACAGTCTAAAAAGTCTAGGCAGGGTGTCCTCGAATGCGGACCTTGTATAAAAAATTCTAAGATCACTACCGGACAAATGGGTTCCAAAGGTCATTGCAATTTAAGAAGCTAAGGACCTAAACACACTACCATTGGATGAGCTTCTGGGTTCCTTGATCACACGTGAACTTACAATGCAACACCACAGCGAGGACGATATCAAAAAGAAAAACTCAATAGCCTTCAAAGCTATAGCTGAATTAAAGAAGCAAGAAGAAGAGATAGAAGAAGAAAGCCCCTCCTCTGCATGAAGAACTTGAAGATGATGACATTACTCTAGTCATAAGGAGATTCAAAAGATTTATGGGCAAGAAAAAGTCAAGGTATTGGAAGAAGAATCTTAGAAAGGGGGAACATAGTAAAGAAAAAGAGAAGGATAAAGAAAGATACAAGGAGCAACAACCGATATACTACGAGTGAAAGAAACCAAGGCATTACCATTCAAAATGCCCTACATTGAAGAAAGGATTTAAAAAGAAGAAGAAGAAAGCGATGGTTGCTATGTGGAGCGACAACGACGAATCTGTTGAGTCTTAGGTTATGCATCCAAGATTTCAGGGGGAAGGGCTAAGGTTGAGGTTGGTCTGATTTATCATGGTCATGCATGATGTATCTAGGACTAGGAGTGAGTTCGGGATGAGTCCTAGAGGTTGGACTGAGTTTTTGGTCAGTCTGGGCATTAGAGTTGGCTCGGTTCTAGTTATAGTTGACTCTAATAGCTGGCACGTCATGGAAGCAGGGACTAGAGTCAGCTCAGACTGCTGGGAGTCGGCTTGGTACTGCTGAGAGTTGGCTCGAATTGCTGGGAGTCGGCTCGATTCTGCAGACAGGTAAACTGTGGTCTGGACGAGTCGACTCATCCAGAGTGCTTCCTACAGCAAGGAGTCGACTCAAAGGATTTGAGCTGACTCGAATGATGGGATTTTTTTGAATCACATGATGCCATGCCGGGAAGTTTTGGAGGGGCCAGGTCCTTTGTGATATGGGTATATATATATGTGAGTTGGACGGTTAGTGAGTGTGAGAAGGTCATTTTGTAATAGTCCAAGGAAACGATCGAAATCAAGAAACCCTTCCATTCTTCCAAATCTCCTTCTTCATTCTTCTCCTTTACTTCTCTATCAATCCAAGGGATCGATTGATCTTCGTTTGACCTATATCCTACCGTATCCATCGTGGATCACTGGCAGAGGGTCGTTCATGCGCCTTGATGGCTTCCGCAGGGCGTGAGTTTATCGGATCATTTCCATCAATTTGGCATCAGAGCTTGGTTGCATGAAGGAAGGAAGATCTCTACATTCAAGAAGTGCTAGAAGGTAAGATCTAGTACATATTGATTCTACTTGATTGTGGTAATGGCATCAAGCAGTTTCAAGGTGGATTTTGAGAAGTATGATGGCAAAGAAAATTTTACTCTATGGCAACAAAGGGTAAAAAACTTGCTGGTTCAACAGATGATCCACAAGGTCTTGGTTAGAGAGAGATCAGAAAAGATCAGTGTTGAGGATTGGAAAGAGTTAGAAGAGATTGTATTTATCACCATCAAGATGTATTTGGCAGATCAAGTTTTGTCAGAGGTGTGTAGCGAGACTACGGCAAAGGGTCTTTGGCTGAGACTGGAGAACACATATATGGGCAAGAACATGACAAACAAGCTATGGTTGAAGAACAATCTATGGTTGAAGAAGCAGCTGCTTAGTCTGAGGATGCCTGAAGGAGGAGACCTGGTTTCTCACATTCAGAGGTTCAACCAGGTATGTTCTGAGGTTATGAGTTTGGATGTGAAAATTGATGAGGAGGATCGGGCATTGTTGCTGTTGTGGTCGCTCCCGGGATCATATGATGGTATGATAACAACTTTGTTGTATGAGAAAGAAACCCTGATCTATGAAGAGGTTGTTGGAGTGCTCAGATCAAATGAGCAAAGGGAGAAAATCTGCAAAGAAAATCCTAACTCGGAGGTTCTTGCTGTGAATGAAAGGCAAGGAAGATCAAAAGAAAGGGTTAGGGAAAATCAAAGGGCAGATCACAGTCTTAAGGAAATAAGAAGGGTTTGAAATGCTACAAATGTCATCAGCTTGGTCATTTCAAAAGGAATTGCCCTCCTTTGGAAGACCGAGAAAGGGAAGTCTAACACTAGTGGTGCTAGTGTATCTGAAGGCAGTGGAGAAGATGCTGATAGCTTCAGATGGATCGGTTGATTAGGATAATACTTGGACGTTGGATTCAGCGTGCTCTTATCACTATACCTCACATCGGGAGCGGTTTGATACCTATGATAAATCAGATGGAGGTAGTGTAAGCCTTGGTGATAATCACGCTTGTCAGGTGGCTGGAGTTGGCACCGTTAGGGTGAGAATGTATGATGGAGTGATAAGGACTCTATCAAATGTCAAACATGTACCAGAATTAAAAAAGAATTTGATTTCTTTGGGCTACTTGAAAGAGCAGGGTTATGCCTTCAGTTGCAAGTTTAGTAGTGGATGTTTGAGGATAACCAAGAGAGCTTTGGCGGTGATGAGAGGAAGAAGACTGAGCAATAATCTGTACAAGATGGAAAGCTCAATGGTGAATGATGGTGCAGAGGTGCTTACAATGGCACAGGATGAGAAGCTCTCCTATCAGTTATGGCACTATTGGATGGGTTACTTGAGTGACCGAGGGCTTACGGAATTAAGCAGAAGAGGAAACCTTCCAGCGCTAAAGAAGGATGGAAATGACCTCTGTGAAACCTGCATTTATGGCAAACAGTATAGGATAAAGTTTGTCATTGGTACCAAGCAGAGTGAAGGTATTTTAGAACTAATTCACTCAGATGTATAGGGACCAGCACCTGTTTCATCCAGGGGTGGAGCAAGGTATTTTGTTACCTTCATTGATGACTTTTCTAAGAAATTGTGGATGTATCTGATGAAAGAAAAATCAGAGATATTTGCTCGATTCAAAGCCTAGAGAGTTAAGGTAGAGAAAAAAACAGGAAAACATGTGAAGTGTCTTCGGTCAGATAATGGTGAGGAGTACTCTAGTAAAGAGTTCAGGAGTTACTGTAAGGAAAATGGGATCAAATGCCATTCACAATAAGGATGACCCCATAGCAGAATGGTATTGCGAAACGGATGAACCGGACATTATTGGAGAAGGCAAGGAGTATGAGGCTGCAGTCATCACTTCCAAAAGTCTTTTAAGGTGATGCTATCAATCTATCATGTTTTCTTGTAAACAGGTCCCCTTATTTCAAGCTGGATGGAGGACTACCAGAGAAAGCTTGGACTGAGAAGAAGGTGGAGCTTGGTCACCTAAAGGTGTTTGTTGCCTTGCCTATGCACATGTGGAGGCAACTGAACGGAATAAGTTGGACCCTAAGTCAAGGAAGATGATCTTCATCGGGTATACACGAGGAGTCAAGGATTACCTACTGTGGGATCCTCAGTCTTAAAAGACAGTGATCAGTAAGGATGTCATATTTGATGAGAGGAGCATCTTGGAGAGTCGAGGAGTATGGATGGAACTGTAGTTTCAAAGGTGAACAGCAGTGATTATCTTTCACAGGTGGAGGATAGACCGTCTACTTCAACTGACAAGGGTGTTTCAGTTGAGGTGAAGTTAGGCAGGAATGGTCCTCTTGTAATGAAGGATTCGAAAGGAAAATTAGTTGTTCAAAGTGAAGTGCAGGAATAGCCACAAACAACAGACTTGCAGGACAGTGCAAGGAGAGTGGCATTACATAAATCTTAGCGCACAATCTGGAAGCCACTGAGATATGGCATGGATGAGAATATATTTTATGCTCTTATGTTTGTAAATGGAGATCCAGAAACATTCAAGGAGGCCATGGAAAGCTCTGATAAAGAATTATGGATACAACTCATGATGGAAGAGATGGAATCTCTTAGGAGGAACAAGACATGGCAATTGGTGGATCTGCCTAAAGATGCTCATGCAATTAGCTCCAGATGGGTGTTCACAAAGAAAATAATACCTTCAGAGCAAGGTGGAGTGAGATACAAAGCAAGGCTAGTAGCAAAAGGATACTCACAAAGGAAAGGAGTTGACTATACTGAGGTATTTTTGCCTGTGGTACGCCATACTTCAATTTGGGTGTTGCTATCATTGGTGGCAGAACATGGTTTGGAATTGGAGCAGATAGATATGAAGACAGCCTTTCTACATGGAAGTCTGGATGAAAAAATCTATATGAAGCAACCTGATGGCTTCATAGAGATTGGATAGGAGGACAAGATATATTTACTCCAGAGGTCATTGTATGGTCTGAAACAATCACCTCGTCAGTGGTATCAGAGATTTGATGCATTTGTTTTAAGCCTTTGGTTTCTCAGATGTGAACATGACTGTTGTGTATATGTCAAGGACGTGGATAATGATAATGTTTTGTATCTACTTCTGTATGTGGATGATATGTTGATAGCCAGCAAAAGTATGAGGGATATAAAAGAGCTGAAGAGAGCATTATCTAAGAATTTGAAATGAAGGATTTGGGTCCAGCTAAGAAAATCCTTGGAATGGAGATTTGCAGAGATAAAAGCAAGGGGATTCTCCATTTGTCACAAGGAGGTTATATCAAGAAGATTCTTGAGAGGTTTGAGATGGAGAAGGCCAAACTAGTAGAGACACCATTACCAGGGCACATATTTCTCTCTAAGATACAAAGCCCCAAGACAGATTAGGAGAGCAAGTACATGGAGAGAGTTCCATATGCAAATGCTGTAGGCAGTGTTATGTATGCTATGGTGTGTTGCAGGCCAGACATAGCATATGCTGTAAGTTAGGTGAGTAGGTATATGGCAAATTCTGGGAAGAAATACTGGAAAGCATTGAAATGGATTTTGAGGTATCCACAGGGAACTCAAAAGCATAGACAAGAAAGGAACTCTGAGAAATTATATGGAGGTTCAGGTCCTTTGGAAGGGTATGTGGGTGCAAGTTATGCATGTGATTTTGATACAAGAAGGTCTACTACAGGTTATATCTTCTACTTGCATGGTGGACCGGTTTCTTGGAGATCTATCCTTCAACCTATCACTGCTCTATCTACAACAGAGGCTGAGTATATAGGTATTATAGATGCTGCAAAGGAAGCATTATGGCTTAGAAAGTTAGTTGCTGAGATGGGGATGGAACAGTGTATGGTGGTCCTACATAGTGAGAGCTAGAGTGCCATATATTTGACTCAGAACCCAGTCTATCATGCGCACACAAAGCATATAGATGTGAGGTACCACAGGATCAGAGAGCTGGTGAAGGAAATAGAAGTGGCACTGGTGAAGGTCCATACAAAGGAGAACCAGGCTGATGCACTTACAAAGGCTCTATCGGGAGAAAGCTTTCGTTCATGTATGTGGTTGATGGGTCTAAGGTGTTTGGTATAATAAACTGTAATCTTGGAGCACCAAGGTGGAGATTGTTGAGTCTCAGGAGGTGCATCAAAGATTTTAGAGGGAAGGGCCAAGGTTGAGGTTGGTCTGGTTTATCATGGTCATGCATGATGTATCTAGGCTAGGAGTGAGTCTGGGTTGAGTCTTAGAGGTTGGACCGAGTTTTTGGTCAGTCTGGGCATTAGAGTTAGCTCGGTTCTAGTTAGAGTCGACTCTAATAACTGGCACGGCATGGAAGCAGGGAGTAGGGTCGGCTCGAACTGCTGGGAGTCGGCTCGGTATTGCTGAGAGTCGGCTCGAATTGCTAGGAGCCGGCTCGGTTCCGCAGATAGGTAAACTGTGGTCTGGATGAGTCGACTTGAGGTTGAGAGTCAACTTGTCCAGAGTGCTTCCTATAGCAAGGAGTCGACTCAAAGGACTCGAGCCGACTCGAATGACGAGATTTTTTGAATCACGTGATGCCGCCTAGGAAGTTTTGGAGGGGCC